>JALPQD010000192.1:1095000-1695000 GCA_023101885.1 Typhlomys cinereus
CAGTTGACTGCACTTGAGGGTCAAGGCATTGGGACAGCATGTGAGAAGAGAGCGCGTGCAGCCTGACACCTCCTGGAGTCACGCTGCTGACGGGATGTGCAGCAGTGCGGAAGACACTTGTGCACTTGTCCTCAGGGCTCCTGTACACTAGGCCAGCATTTTACCATCTGGGCTCCAACTCCAGCCCCCTGTTGGCCCGCTTTAGACAACAGAGTAAGCAAGTGATCCCCGACCTAGCCTAGGCCTAGGGACAACAGCTCTTACATCCCTACGAGTCCTGAGCTACCCTGGAAGACAGGGGCGGTAAATTATGGCTCACAGACCTGATCCAGTCCACTGCCTGTTTTTGCAAATACACTTTTCTCTTTGGCACAGCCGCACCTGTATGTCCATGTTGTCCGCAGCTACCTATGCATGATGAGGTGGAGTTGAGGGTTTGGGACAGAGACTAGATGGCTCGCAAGGAATTCTTGGCTTGATATTAAAGTTTGCTGACTCCTGATTTTAAAGCGCATGTTGAACTGGAGGCCCGGCGGCCACAGAGAGAAGAAGCCGCCTGTGTTCCACACCGCAGTCTCAGCTGCCCACCCTGCTGCCATCTACAGCCAACAGGAGCAGCTCCAGGAGGCCAGGTCACTGGCTCTACGACTAGGGTCACCTGCCAAACAGGAACAATGAAATGGTAACTTTACACTGCTGGGGTTTGGATACTTTCTACAGAGCAGTGGATAGCTGGGATCTATTCTCTCTCCCCAACCAAAAAGAAAAAAAAAATTTTTTTCCCAACAATCCTGAAGCTAGAGGTTCCAAATACAGCTCGCCTGGTTTCTGGCACCATCCAGTAGCACAGAGTAAATGGTTACATTTTTTTCTGGAGAAATGCCCCCATTCAATGTGAAACCATTATCAACCACAGACTTCTGCTTTCTTCGCCTTGGACATCCCCCTACTCTCCACAGCATGCGACCACATTTTACTCTGTGGCTTTGGCCTTTTCAGTGTAGTCTTAGCTTACTACAGCATCCAGAGGACCCCATGGCCCCCACAGAGGTCATCTTGCCCTCTGTAACACAGAGTGACTACCTAAGAATTCTTATGTGTTTGTTCGCTCATTTTATTCTTTGATAATTTCGTATATGTATATGGTATATTTTGATTGTATTCACCTTCTATTTCCCTGTCTTATTCCTCTCAGACTCTGCTGAACTCCTACTTCTTCCCAATAAGCCTCCCTCCAATTTCATTCCATGGTGTATATGTGTATGTATGTGCATGTGTATGTGTATGTGTGTGTATGTGTGTGTGTGTGTGTGTGTGTGTGTGTGTGTGTGTATACGTCCCATTACATTTAATTAGGGTTGTTTGCATAAGCATGGCTTTGGGTTATTTACTGAAGCATGGGTAACTTACTAGTGGCTACACCACTGAAGGAATTGATTTCCCCTTCAGGGAGTGGGCTATCTCTCGCCCTTACCCCTTCTTAAAACTTCTCTAGTGTACTGTGTCTAAGCACAGTGACCCATAAAGCTGTTCTGGGGCTGAGAACTATGAAAGAAAACAAAGGAAGGAAACACAGAGACATAGAAATAGAGAAAGAAGTTGGCCTCGACAGATGTGGGGAGAAATCTGTTGTCCTCCCAGAAGGCAGAAATTGTGAAAATCCACTGCCCAGTCCTGCCAGATTTTACATGTACAGAGGAGATAATCAAGGAGCTGGGAATCCGTATGTAAATCAGGGCGTGGCACCTCTGGTCTGTTGGAAGCAGAGATAGGGAAATGGAGAGCAATCACAGTTTCTGAGGTGCGCTGCAACGGCCAGCTTCAGAGCCAGAGAATCAACATCCCTGATGTCTAGCGTGGGCCAGAAAGAAAAAGTCTATATATGAGACACTTCCATGCAAACAGACATCCCAAGGTGCCAGGTTATAGCCTTAGTCCTTGAAGGACTCCAGAAAGCACCAGTAAACCAGACCAGAGTACTGTAGTTCTATTTTTCATTGAGAACTCCAGCTTCACTGTCCTGGGTCCAATCTTCTATCAAGGAATGAGATTTCTTCCTCAACAGGCAGCTTCCAATCTACCACTGGCACTCTACATCCTCTTCCAGCAACAACAGTCCCTCTGGCAGGGATGGGGTCTCATGAGCCTCTTCCCCATCCATAACAGATGCCAACAAGCACAATCTTTTGCAAATCCTGTGCAGGTCTTGTAAGGAAACTGCGGTTGCTGTGAGTTGATGAGTAAAAACGGCCCTATCGTGTTCAGAAGAATTTCACAGTATTTCCCAAGTCCTCAACTCTTATCATTGCACTACTCTATGATGTTCCCTGAACCTTGGAGAGGGGAATGCAGATGTCCTGTTAGTATTGGTTCCTGCATTAACCCGCTGCATGAAAGAAGCTTCTCTGGCCAGAAGCCCATGGCCCCAGTCTAAGGGCACAAAAGGACAAGATGACAAGTACCAGTCAGAGCGTGGAGGCTCGAAAGAAAGGCAGCGATTTCCTCTCCTCTCCACCAAGGCCTTCTCTTCTGTCCCCCTGTGGAATGATGGGCCCAGCCGCTCTACGCAGACCATGCATTCAAGCAATGATTTCATCAGAATACCTTCCCAGATTCCCTCAGACCACCGAGCCACTTTGTGTCTTTATCTTAGGGGCGTCCGGAAGGCTCTGGTTCTTTCATATCTAGAAATCTAGCTGTCCCTATAATAGCACTGTGGCTGGAGAATCCTGAACACTGGAGGGAACTAAGGCAGAGAAGAGAGATGAGCAAGAGGGTAGAGGTTTCCTCATAAATTACTGCTAGAGCACACACAGCGATGGATGTGCTCAGCTTTGGTTTCCTGACTTTGAAACTATGCTCACAGCAGGGGGAAAAATAGCCTATGTAATAAGGACCAACAGAAAGACAGGGATCACCTCAAAGCACGCATACCCAGTCCTTGTCCCAAGCGGAGACTCTAGGTTTGTCCTAAGGCATCTCACTGCTGCTGCAGTGGACTTGGGTGTGGCTTCCTCAGTTCCACAGGCTGGACCATAGCTGTTCCACCCCAGGAAAGCTGAAGTGACAGGGGTTTAGACTACCTGTCTGTGACTTTCTAGAGAGACACGGATGCACCTCTGCTCCTCCTCAGGCAGGACATCAGGAGCATACTCAAGGAACAATTCCACCCAAGTCTAGCTTAGTGAGTCTGTAAGTTCATTGGGGTTACTTACAGGACTATGGGTTAGGGGTTAAGGACACAAATAGGTGCATCGCTGAAAAGCCCACCCAGCATGGGTGAAGAGGCTGTATCCCTGAGCCCCCTGCAGAGCTTTCAGGCAGTTCTGCAAGAGAGAGGCTCCACTTCCCTGCATTGCTATTGTTCTATAATCATGGAGGGAGGGAGCTGGGAAATCTTGTAAGTTTCTAAGCTTCCTGAATCTGGTAAGTTTCCTTAGCCCCCTGAGACTTGTGAGCTTCTGTCTTCCCTCCCGAAGAGGATGTTTGAATTCAGAGGAGATATTTACACAGTTCTGTGGCAGCATGGCCTATAATACTTCCTTCCACAGTGCACCTTAAGCTGGGGGCCCCTGACTTCTACTGTACCACACTGATTTCTGGAGGGCCATTCTGTCTCACTGTGGTGGTCCAAGACGACGTGTTCGCACATTTATAGCTTTTGGTTTCTCTTCCCTTCCCTGGCTCCTGGCAATCTAACTCCACTTCTCCCAGACACTCTCCGCTGTGGAGAGCTACTTGGTGGCCAGCCGCGTTAGATGTAAAAGATGGACACAGGTTCATGGAAAGGCAGCTGAGAAAAGATTGCTGTCAGAAGAGTGTTTCTACAAGACTTACAGGCTAGTGACGGAACCTGAAGCGAGAGCATCACACCACAGCCAGCCATGATGGGCCATGACGGGAAGGCGAACCCTCGGTTCCTTAAGACCAAGGGGGTTTCTGACTCTTAAAGGTTTTCAGAGAGTGGAGTATGAGTCCCACACCATCTGACCTGGTCTAGTGCTAGCAGTTGCAAGGCAATGATAAAAGTAAACTCACAATTCCACTGCTCTTAAATCTGGGCATCAGAGAGAGCTGGGCTACCCATGGCTGCAAGGAAGGAGGGAGAAGACCCAACACTCTGAGAGGCTCAGGGAGCCACAAGTTCAGGTATGCTTATATTCACTCGTGGCATTTAAATCTACTTAGCCATTAAGTGACCTCAGAGTCAGGTGTGATCCTAGCCTTCTAGAGGCAGGTTCAAGGCAGTTCGGGGTACATAGTGAGATTCTGTTTCAGAAAGCACGGCACTGAAGCAGTAACTACGGCACTGAAGCAGTGACAGAGCACCTACACAGCATGGGCAAGGTCACGGGCTCAATCTCCAGTACGATATGAGAGAAAGAGAGAGAGAGAGAGAGAGAGGAGAGAGAGAGAGAGAGAGTCAGATATTGTCAGTTCGAGAATCAGATACCTTGAGAACAGATGAGGAGCCATGCAAACAAGCACAGCCTTGTCCTCCCCTGTTCATCGTGTGACAGATCTCGGCAGACAGCCTCTGCTTGGTCCCCCACACCCCACAGCAGAGCTGGGGTGCCTGCTAACTGGAGCTGGAAGACAAGGTTAGACACCCCTGGGCTCAGCTCTGTGGCTTTCCATGTCACCCCAATGCCTCATATGAGAGCGGGCTGGGTTCTCTCACTGCAAGGAGAGACATGCCCTGACCTGGTAATCAAACTGTGTGTGTGTGTGTGTGTGTGTGTGTGTGTGTGTGTGTGTGTGTGTGTACATATATATATACATATGGTTCAAGAGCACGGCGAGGGCAGCAAGCACAGGCTTTCTCCCATGGCCTGTCCTAGGCAGCTATGCAGCATCCCTTCGCTGTGTTCTTGGGCCCCTAGACCAGCCTCAAGGTTGGCTTGATTCCGAGGCCTCGCTGCAGCAACTGTTGCATGGTCTCTCTGTACAACCTGACAAGGACTTTACCAGTGCATGTAAATCACAAGCAGAGCTTGTGACTGTAAACGCTGTATAGAGACTTGTTAAATAAAGCATTCCACTTGTGTGTCTGAAAACCACACTCTAGCAAGCCGCCTTCCTGCTGAACGTCAGAGTCCCTGCCTTTGGGGGGGTGCCTTTCCCTGATGGGGGGATGTTCTTTCCCTGTCTGACCTCAGAGCCTGAGTCAGAATCCTTGTTGTGCCCTCCAGCAGCTTCCCAGAAGTTCAGAATATGCAGAGGAAAGCACCTCCATGCTGCCAGAGGGAACAACGGGCTTTGCTCTGTGGTCCTCAGAGAACAAGTTCTTAGGAGACTCTGCACAGGCCACATGGGGGGCTCTGGCCAGGATGCCCGTGGCAGGCCACACAGGAGCTCATGACCAGGACACTCAAAACAAGAAGCGCGTGCAGTTCGAGGGCTTTACCCCACTACACTCCAATCCCCAGCCATCCCTCCAAGTCTCCGCGTCCACCCCTCCCTAGACAGCTCCATCGATTTCACCTGCCTCGTGACTGTAAGAAGCTGCGCCTGAGCTAAAGACGACAGAGAAATGACAGCTTTCATGATGCACATGAATATGTGCTCGGTGAATCTTATTAAAATAGGGTCTGGGGACTGGAAAGGTGGCTCAGGGGTTAAACCTCTGCCTTGTAGGCGGAAGGTCCTGAGTTCGGATCCTAGACCCTACATATAGACGTCAGGTGGAATCGGGAGCAGCCTGCGTTTCTGGTCCTGGTAGGGCGGAGCCTATGAATCCCGGGCAGAGTAAACAAGGAAAAAGTGGAGGCGGTCCATGGTGGTTCCCGAATTCACCCGTGGTTCTACACACATGCACACACACGCATACAGGTACAATTGAATAAAAAAAAAATTAAAATGGGGTCTGGTCGGGAAAACCGGGTCAGGCGGTACTCTGTATTTCTAGAGGTGTGTAAGGCTCCTGCAGAGGAAGCAGCCATGCTTCTCATACTTAACCTCTGATCTCCGGGCACCCCATCTCAAACCTAAGGACCACACGCTTTTATTTAATGGTATTGGAAAACGGCATTACTTATTATTAAATATCGTGGCTGATCCCAGCGTCAGCAAGAAGGGACAGTATCCTTCCTGCTTTGCCTGTCTGGTGGCCATCTATCTTATACACAGACAGGATGGTCCTATCTTAGCCATTATCGGGAAAAACTGGCTGTTGCCAAAAGCAGCAGAAATGTAACCCCGAGCCCAGGGTGCCCAGGGATCCCCTACTTCTCCTGTCACACTTCCTTGGGACTTTGCTGCATTCATCACCAGTGAAGACAGTATCAGATAGCTAGGAGGGTGGGGCTCACCAGATTCCCTCCACCTACCTAATGGTCTCTGGGGGATGGAGAGGTATTTTCTCTAGTGGCACAACCACTGGCAAGGTGCCCATGTTCCTAAGAATATTCCTTCATCCAGGACCCTATGTGTAAACCTAAAGAAATTCACTGGGCCACCAAGAAACAAAAAACAGGGCTGGAGAGATGGCTCAGGGGTTAAGACTTTGTCTCACAAGCAGAAGGTCTTGAGTTCGGATCCCAGGTCTGACATAAAAATGCCAGGCAGAAATGGTAGTGGCCTGCACTTCTGGCTCTGGTGGGCAGAGCCTGGGAAATTCCTGAGCGAAGCAAAAAAGAGGTAGAAACAATCCAGGATGATTCCTGAATTTCACCCTTTGTCCTCCACAGGGACACACAGTGCCCTCTGATGCACGCACACACATAAAATAAATAAATAAAATATTTAATAAACACTATTTAAAGGAAAGGGAACAAACAAATTCATAAATGTAGAAAAGGGACGAGGTGGGAAAGGGAAGGGAGTCAGTAAAAATGAGCGGAGGAACAGGAGTGGGTAATGGGTAAATATTATAAAAATGTATTATATCTATATATGAAAATGTCACAATGAAGTCAGTTATTATGTACAATCAACATATACTAAAAATATTCGAGAACTAAAATAGTGAGAAATAAACACATCAAGTAGTATATATCATATGCCTAAAATAAAAATAAAGTAGGAGGTGGGAAGGAGAGAGTACCAGGACTTTGACATTAACTCATCATTTAATCTTTTCCAGTGCACTCAAGGGATCTTTGACCTCTGAGGACTACAGGGAAGAAGCAGGCCTTTGGCGGTACTTTGTACCAAGGACATTTAGGCTGGGTGGCTTTCACGAGGACGTAAACAGGCCCATCAGGGCAGAGGCCCTGCTGTGGGGCTCTGGAAGAACCGGAGGCTCAAGCAGAGGTCGCAGGAAACATGCCTAGAACCTGCTGGTCTCTCCAGCTTCCCATCCCAAAGCTTCCACCCATCTCTATGGTCTGCCATAGAGACGTGTGAATGAGAGAGTGTGATCTGACCACAGCAATTTGCTGTGGCCCACAAGCTACAGTCTGTCAACCCGTGGCCTACAGCAAGGTTTCACAACTCTCCGTGACACAGAGATCACTCAGGGATTTTGCTGAAGGATACCTTATTGAACTTAATATACTAAGGAGTTGTCATTTTATCATAGAGAAGTAGCCACATTACAAGTGTTCAATACATCCCTGTGGCCACAGCAAGAGGCTCAGAGGACCAGATGGGACTAGAAGTCTGCACTTAGTTCTTCAATGACTTGGCAGTACATGTGTGAGTGTATGATAATGTGCACTTTCGTATAGGTGTATGTGTGCGCCTATGTGCATACAAGAAGTCAAAGGCAGGTCAGACGTCTGGCTCTATCACTCTCCACCTTATTCCTTGGAGACAGGGTCTCTCATTGAACCTGGAGCTAAGCTAGAAGCAGCAAGCTGCACTGTGGTAGTGGGTGTGTGTGGCCCCATCTGACTTTTTGCACATATATAGGTGTTTGAACCTAGGTCTTCATGTGTGCACAGCTAGTAATCTTAGCCAGCAAGCCCTCTCTCCAGGCCCAAACTTCCCTCCCCCTAATGTTGATGATGTCAGATATTTTATCACTGTAATGAAGAGCTGACAGATATATTCTCCTTTGAGATGACTTTGAGCAAAATCCTATGACAGAGATCAAGCACCAGAGTTCCAGTTGGAGGGAGGAAACCTAAGGACATGCTCATGGGGACATCCTCCACGTAGTGCCACGTCCTTGGCCAATGTCTTACCAGTGGGGACACGTGTCTTACAAAGGAGACCTGTCTCCCAGGCCTGGAGCCCTTCTGCAGAGAAGGTCAGTTCTGAGCAGTCATGTTCCTGGTGCCACCAGGCTTCTGTCTCCAGATTCTGCCCACACACAGCCAGCCACATCCACAGGGCAACTCATGAGGCAACAGGCATGGGGCATGATGCGAAAGTGCAATGAAGCCTGGGGGCAGGGCACAGACACTAACCAGAAAGAGGGTTTTGCCAGACCCCTATGTCAGGGCTCTCCTGAGTCCCTTGACACGGTGGTAGCATGGAGTAGGGGTTGCCATTGTTTGAGGCCAACTGGTAGGAGGCCAGAGAACGTGTCCCTGGGCTTTGACACAGTGACTGTGACACCCTCAAGGAGGCCTCATCCCACACCTCAGAAGCCCAGTCAACAGGTGGTAGCCGCATCAAAAGTCCCTCATCTCACCACACTCTGAGCGAGCTTGATTTTTCCTCTTCAAAGAGTCTTCGTTTCAGCAAGGGGAATCCTCAGAACCACCAGACAGAGCTGGAAACAGAACTAGCACAGGCGGGGACTATGTGAAGCTGGAAGGGAACTGACCCTGCCCAGCGCCAATCTCCTTCCTTCTGTGCGGGGAGGGAGACCACCTGCGAGGGACCAGACTCTCCCAGGGCTGGAGAACCTGGTGTATACCAGACATCATCACCTGCGCCAGGGTTGTGTTCCTGGGCCCTCCTCTTCCTCTGCAGCCTCTGATTACCTAGGCACTTTCTACTTTTCACTTACTTTTTATTTTCTGCCTGTTGGGTTCTCTCTTCTACCGACAGTAGAGAGGGTCTCTGGTTGCCAGGAAGGCCTTTCAGTGACTAGAGTGGATACAGTATGAGGTCCTTCCTCCCCACTCTGGCACTGTGGAGGGTAGCTGAATTTAATGATGATATGGGCCCTTTACTGTACCCCCAAGACCCCAGAGGGATGAGAGATTCAGAGCCAGAGAAGACACAGGGTGGGCCAATAAGTCGGGATCCCAGTACCTTCACAGATTCTAACTGTGCTTGAGATTAGGCAGCAGAATATTCCAGAATAGTTGGCATTGGTTCTCAGGAGTGCCAGGATGACGCTCTGTGCTTTAGAAAAAGGTCTGTCCCTCCAGTTCATCAGGGCAACTTGGTTTTGTAGAAGTATCCTGGATTTTAAGGAATTCATCTTCCAGAGCTTCACTTGAACATGTCGGCTTGCCTGAAGCCGTGTCTACAATTAATCCCCTCATGATGAACCTCTTCTTACAGCCACACGCTCACACAGTGTAGTAGGGAGAGGTACACAATTAGCATGAGTGCTAGTCTGAGTATCTCCTTCCTCCCTCACTCCCTCTTACTTGGGCTCACCAACCTCAACGTGACTTTCTCTTTCCTTAGTAAGTTGAGAACTTAAGTTTGCACTTGTGTGACACCTTCTACAGTCTGTCCTTGGCATCTCTGATCACAACCATCTCTAGCGTGTGATTTGGAACCATCAGCAAGTGAAGAAAAGGCTTTTGGAACAAATGCCAAAACCACACGCTCCATGTCATAAAACAGCTGCTGAATACCTCCCAGGCAGGTAGCATATACAGCATGGATGGCACTGTCCAAAAGCATGATTGACAGCTGAGGGGGTGGGAGGAACAGGATGGCACTGTTACTTGTGTCCTCTGCCTGGACCAGGCATTTCCAGGTTTTCAGTGTCTCTTCTAAGAATTGAAGATGTGCACACATCAGATAGCAGGGGATTTTATTCAGAAGAAAAGTGGAAGTCCAGGTCAGATACGCTGCAACAGAGCAGAGGGCTGCGCACAGGGTTCCTTAAGCAGAGGGTTTCGTAAGCTCTGCTTACTTCCCTGGTACTTGGTTCTGTGGACTTAGGAGGAGAAAGAGGAGTTGGCTGCTAGGGGCAAACTGTGAGTGGTTTTCTGTTTTGGCTGACAGGATTGAGTTATGTTAGCCTAGTTCAGGGAACATGTCCTTTCCCATGATGCATCTGATTTAACTCATATCTACACCCAATCAAGCATAGGCATAAGATGGTTTAAAAAGGAATTTCCTCTGAAAGTTCACCGTCAGAACAGTTTGCTTTGCTATTTGTATTTCCCAAATCAGTCCAGGCAGGATGAGCCCCCTAACTCTAGTTCTTAGATATGTTTCAGGGTGTATTTAGCCACAAAAGGGGAGCTGCTAAGGGTTGCTAGGGATTTACAGGTCAGAGTGACCCAATTCTTTTGCCTGGTGAGAGAGGTGTAATGAGGAACCCCAAGGGAATCAGCTCAGAAGTAGACATTGCCTTGAGAGGTTTGAGGGAGACCCAAGACTCTGCATTTCTAACAATTTCCTGATGGGGCTTCTCCTGCTTCTGTCCATGCCACACTTTGAGTAACAAAAACCAGTCCATGATTTGCCTGAATGCTCCCAGAGACCTAGAAAGTAGAGAGGTTAGGCTGGGGAAATGACTCAGTGGGTAAAGTGCTGAGTTTCAGGCCTAGAGCCCATATTAGAAGTCAAGTGTAGTGGTGCATGCTTGTAATCTCAGTCCTGGGGAGGCAGAGACAGGCAGTTCTCTGGGGTTCACTAGCCAGCCAGCCTAGCCAAATCAACAAGTTTCAGGGAGCATGTCTCAAAAAACAAGGTAGATGGTCCCTGAGGAACAATATCCAAAGTGGACCGCTGATCTCCACACGCACATACATGCACATATGCACACACATACGCCTATACACACAGAGAGAGACAGAGACAGAGAGAGACAGAGAGATAGACATACTTATCCACAACCAAACAATAAAATCAAGTAAATTGAATGGTACTCATTTTTCTAGGAAAGAGCAATAAAAACAAGAACAAAGAAAGTAGTTTATGACTGAGATTATGTTATCATAGCCATATTCATTTTCTATTACTGCATCACAAATAATAAATGTCTGTTACTGCATAGCAAACTTTACAGCTCTCCACAACACTCCTTTTGCTATCTCACAGCTCTGTAGGTCAGAAGTCCAAAATGTGTCAACTAGAGTCTCTGGCCAGAGTCTCACAAGGCCAAAGTCAAGGGCTCATATCTGGAGGTTCAGGGGAAGAGTCTCCCCAGATTCACTCAAGCTGATGGCTGAGTTCAGTTCCTTAACTCCCACTTTTCTTGCTGGTTGTGGGCCAAGGACTATCCTCAGCGCCTTTGGGCCACTGTTGTCCGCGTCCTTGTCCCATGCCACCACTGTCTCTAAGGCTTTCACAGATACCATGGTTAAAGCTTTCTAATGGCCCTTTCTGTTACCAGCCAGAGAAAATGTAGCTCGTGACCTGTCATGGAGATTTAAAAAAAAAACAAGAATAAACACAAATTCCTGCACTCTAAACAGCCAGTGATGATGACTTGGAGCTCAAACCCCCTCCCAGTGACTGACATTGTCTTACATAAACATTGGAAGCCACACACCTGACTGTGCCTCAGAGGATCAGACTCTAGAAAACAACTTGTGCTGTAAAATTTACTGCTCATGAGATAGCGAGAGGTTCACCTGTCTATCCAGATAGGGACCCCTCGCACACCTGACCCACCTACGAGATAAGACAAGTAACTTGTCCTCAACTGTTGTAAAAAGTGCTCCCCGTGCCCCCTCAACAGCACGACTCCCACTCTGGCCTTGCCTGCGCCTTGTTTGCAGTGTCTTTTCATAAGCACCCCCGCCTCACCTGTTCATGTTCTGGTAGATTCTTCTATTGCTTGCATCACCAGACTTCCCTACGACGTTCCATGTAGCTACAGAGTAGCTCAAGCCCATTCAGACATCTAAACCCAGTTTTAATGCCACTGGTGGATAACTTAATTTGTATCTGCAAGATTTCCCAGTCTTAAAAGTAACCCCAGAAGGCAGAAGGCTCCGTCCCCAGGCTGGATGGCAGCCTGCCACGCGCTAGGAAGGGGGAGCTGGGCAAAACCATGCAGCGGGAAGGCAAAATTCTTCGAAAGCTGAAGAGGGCCCTCTACCTGTTATTTTTCTGTGTGTACAGGTATGGATGTGCACACGTGTGTGTGTGTGTGTGTGTGTGTGTGTGTGTGTGTGTGTGTGTACACAAGAGGGTACTCGATTGAATATATGTGTCTCAAGGGGCTCTACCTCTTTATTGCTTTGCTCTAGGGTTTCTGGAGTTCCACCTCGCAAGGCCAGAAGCACAGGCTGATCATTCTGCCCAGGGTTTTAACATGGGATCTGGGCTCTTAATCCAGGTCCTTTTGCTTGACAAGCAAAGGCTTTGACCCCTGAACCATTTTCCCGGCCCCAGGATCTTTCGTCTTTAATGACACTATTGAAGCAGAACATAAGGATTTCTGAAAAGCCTGACAAATGGTAGAGTATCTTAATTAAGCAAACTAAACCAAAATCCCAAGATTAATCTGCATTTTCCCTAGCATATAATACATTAAAAATGAAGAAAAATCCATGTATGTTTTCTGAACACTCTTCACCTTAGCAGCAAAAATAAAACTTCATTAAGTATTTTGTACCTCCTGAGAAAATCCTAAGCAAAGCACTGTTGCTTAGGAGATGATCTGTCCAGATGTGACAACATTCTCTCCCTGACACCAGTCTCCTAGAGACGGAGTTCACCCATGCAGCCAGCAGCGATGATCCAGTGGGCCCCACAGCCTTCCTTCCTTCCTTAAAGTGGCTTATGCATCTGGGCAAACCAGTGCACGAAAAGCTACTTCAAAACAAAAATAAGCGTTTTTCTTTTTTTTTTTCTTTATAGAAAATAAATTTGTGTCGAACACCATTTCCAACAGCAAACTGGAATCTTTTCTTCATTTTCAATTGAGTCATGAAATGTGTGTGTATATATATCTATATATATGTATATATATGTATATTTCATGACTCAATTATATACATACTCATCATCATGCATCATACAATATATACATACTCAATATATACATACAATAATTTGTAACAGTTCAACTTATCCTTTTTTAATATTATGGCGGCATGAAAGTGATACATGTTCAGCGCAAACCAGGATGTAGAGTTTTGCTCTTTCTCCATTTACTGCCTGCAGCTGGCAGCAGCCCTGTGGGACAGTCCCTCTCCTGGGTGTGTTGTGTGGCTGGGGGCGGGGGGCTGATGCTCGCAGGCTAGGCATTGGCAGTGCCTGCAGCACTCAGCAGCCACATGGTCACGGTGCAGAGCAAACAGTGCTCTCCTGTGCCCCGTATAGCTGGGCTCAGACGCCCTGCAGTACAGTATGCTTGTTAGACATCGTCCCATCAAAAGTCAAGGTGCCTACGTACTAGAGAAGGAGTGAAACGCTCACAGAGCACGCTGCTCAGGGGTTCTGCAGGCCTGTGTGCATTCCATCAACACCCCTGACCTTTTGTTGTTCTCCATTCCTGTCTGCACATATCCCCAAACAGAAGCAAGCCAGTTCTGTTCAAGCCCTACTGAGATGTGATTCATATGCAAGGCTCTGCGCTTAAAGGTTGCAGTGTGGTGAATGGGGCATACGCGCCACCCTAGTCAAGTGGGGAAGTTTGTCCACCACTTACACAGTCTGCTGACCCTTTCTGGGTCTTTGCTCAGGTGACCATTGATCTACATTTTGTCATTTGCTCTTAATTTGCATTGTTACATCTTTATGTGAAAATGATCGTTAGCATGAATTCTTTTTAGTTAGCTTTGGCAAAACATAATTGTTTTGAGATTGTTTCCTGATGTATGTATTAATAGTATTTTACTTCTTAATTGAAACTGTAGCCCAGACTGGCCTTCAATTCAACGCAAAGCTAAGACTGGCCTTGAATTCCTAAGCTTCCCACCTCTGTCTCCCAAGTACTGGGATTATAAGCATCTACCATCACACCCAGTCCTCTTTCTATTTATTCTTGAGTTATGCTTCTCTGTGTGGACACGACAGAATGCGGCCACCCGGTCACTTGTCGATGGACACTGAGGATGTTTCCACAGGTCTTTGTGTAGAGTTATGTTTCCTTTATATTTGGCAAATACCTAGAAGTGGAAAAACTGGGTCATATAACAGATGTGGCTTAACTTCAGGGAGCTGTCACGAATAGTTTTGTGGTGTCTGAAGCCCCTCAGATCCCCTCAGGAGGGCCTTGGTGCCGCTGGCCTGTGATTCCACCCAGCAGGGTGCAATGACCTCGCACTGTGGCTGTGTCTGTTTCTTCTAGTGATGAGGCTTCAAGCATCTCTTTATGCCTCTGTTAGCCATTTATGTATTCTCTTTGATGACATGGATGTCCCAAGATCTGTCCGCTTCTAGTGTTGTCTACCTTTTCGATACCGTGTTTTGAGTGTCAGTTATATACCATGATTACAAATCATTTGCCAGTATTCTATCTTTAATCATTCTATAACTTGCTTTTTCCATTTTCTTTTTTATTTTGTCTCATGTCTTACACAGGAAAGGATCTCATGTAACCCAAATTGTCCTTGAATTCCCTGTTTAGCTAAGGATAACCTCGAACTTTTAACCCTTCTGTCTCCACCTCCTGAGTGCTGAGATTATAGCTCTGAGCCATCTCTCCAATCCATCTCTTTCATTTTCTTTTTCAACACTTTATTTATTTTACTAATTTAGTGTGTGTGTGTGTGTGTGTGTGTGTCTATGTCTGTGTGTCCATGTGGAGGACCAAGGGTGATTCCAGGAATCATCCTGGATTTCTTCTACCCCCTTTTTGCTTTGCTCTGGGATTTCCCAGGCTCTGCCCACCAGGGCCATTAAGTGCAGTCTATGTTGTCTCCACCTGGCATTTTTATTTGAAATATGGGATCTGAACTTAGGACCTTCTGCTTACTAATCAGAGTCTTAACCCCTGAGACATCTCTCCAACCTTCTTTCATTTTCTTAATGCAGTTTTTTTTTTTAACATGACCTTCATAGTAGAACCACACTCAGTTTATTCAGTGCTGGAGACTGAATCTAGACTTTTAGATGCTGGGCAAGCACTTTACCAACTAGGTCCATCTTCCTTCTTTCTTTCTTTTCTTTTTTTTCTTTCTTTCTTTCTTTCTTTCTTTCTTTCTTTCTTTCTTTCTTTCTTTCTTTCTTTCTTTCTTTCTTTCTTTCTTTCTTTCTTTCTTTCTTTCTGTCTCTGTCTCTCTCTCTCTCCTTCCTCCCTTCCTCCTTTTTTTTGTGCGTATATATATGTGTGTGTGTTTGTGTCTGGGTGTGTGTGTGTCAGAGGACACTGTGTGTGCCTGTGGAATCCCAAAGGTGGCTTCAGGAATCATCCTGGATTATTTTCCCTCCTTATTGCTTTGCTCGGGGATTTCCCAAACTCCACCTCCCAGAGCCAAAAGTGCAGGCTGCCCGCTATTTTCACCTGGCATTTTACATCAGATCTGGGATCCAAACTCATATCCTTCTGCTTGTGAGGCAGAATCTTAGCCCTTGAGCCATCTCTCCAGCCCATCTCTTTCTTTTTCTTAATGTTGGTTTTGTTTTTTGTTTTTTGGGTTTTGGTTCTTATTTTTTGTTTTTTACTTTTTTGACATGATCTGCATGTGTAGTTTGGACCTGGAACTCAGGATCCTCTGCCTCTGACTCCCATGTGCGGGGATGACAAACACGCTGTGCATCCCTGTCCATACTTCCATGGTATCTTCAGAAGAGATGTTGACATTTGATTACATTCAGTTTGTTAGTTTACGTGGCTTTTGCTTTTTGAATCCTGTGTTTAAAAATAAAACAAGTATACCTAGTCAAGGTCACAGGAGTTTTTCTTTGCTTTTCTTCTAATTTTTTATATGTGGAGATTTCAAAAGAATATGAATATGACAAGGTGGACCCCACCTCCCTCTTCATTCAGCAGAAACTTCCTTCTCCCCACCTCCAGCCATTTTGAAGATTGCTTTCATTCATATATGCCCTTTGCTGTTCCAAGAAACTGAGCATTAATTCCTCAGTTTTACAGAAAGAAAGAAAGAAAGAAAGAAAGAAAGAAAGAAAGAAAGAAAGAAAGAAAGAAAGAAAGAAAGAAAGAAAGAAAGAAAGAAAAGAAAGGAAGAAGCTTTGCTGGAATTTTCCTTGGGGCTATACTGGATCTGTGGGCCAATTTGAGAACAGCTTATGCCTCAGTCCTGCCCAGCCTTCCGACCAAGTGAGATCAGGACTGGTACTGTACCAAATGTTTGGACCTTTGGAAACATCTCTCTTAGAAATGCTCTTGAAAGTTCCCTAAGCCTTTTGTTAACTATATGTTAAAACATTTTACTTAGGGTATTATTTTTGGATTATCATTTCCAATTATTTTCTGCTAATATATAAATAAATACATAACTGATTTTATATCCTGAATAGTGGCAGATCCTAGTGGCAGAGGATCCTTAAAATTCTGAATAAGCAATCACATTACATTCGCATAGAGGAGATTACTCTTCCTTATCGCCTGTTTTCTGTTTATATCTCTTTGTCCTTTTGGTTTTACTGCCATAGATAGATTCTCAGAGCAATATGTGTGTGTGTGTGTGTGTGTGTGTGTGTGTGTGTGTGGTGTGTGTGTAGGTATGTGTGCATGTGTATAGGTATGTGTCTATAGTTATGTGTGTTTATAGGTGTGTGTATGTGTATGTGGTGTGTACACATGTGTGTAGGTATATGTATATATGTAGGTATGTAGTATATATAGGTGTGTGGTGTGTGTATGTATATATATATGTGTGTGTAGGTGTGTGTATATACGTAGGTATACATGTGTATGCAGGCATGTGTTTGTGGGTGTGAATATATATATGTGGATGTACGTGTGTGGTTGTAAGTGTGTGTAGTGGGTATGTGTATGTAAGTGTGTGTATATGTAGGGGTGTATATGTAGATGTGTGTGTGTATATGTGTGTGTGTATATGTGTGTGTATACGTGTATGTGTGTATGTAGGAGTGTGTGCATTTAAGTGTGTGTATGTAAGTGTATGTGGGGGTGTGTATATAAGTGTGTGTATGTAGGGGTGTAGGGTATCTTGCTCCTGATTATCGAAGGCACTGGCTGTTTCAGTAGCATGGAAGCTCCAGGTTTTTCATAAATGTCACTTAGTTCCTTCTTTGCTTCATTTGTAGTAATAATTCCACCCTGGAGTTGGATGTAGCACCCTCTCAAAGCAACTCTTAGGTCAGTTAGGAAAAGTACCATTCATTGGCCATTGTTAAACTCTGGAGCGCTGGTGCCTCCGCCACTTGATTCCTTCTAAGCTAAGCTACTGACATCGTCCCCCCCCCCCCCGCCAGCCGCTGTGCCAATGTCTCCATACATTTTTCCCACAGAAAATTCACTGGACAAACTATGCACTGTGACAGAACCCTTAACAAGTTGAAAATACCTGAAATGACTCAAAGTAAGTTTCCAACCATAGTAACATTAAATTAGGAAGTAATGCCCTATCTAAGACATCCCCCCCAATATTGGGGTGCTAAACCACACAGTTCTAAATAATTCATATTTCAAAAATAAATCACAAAGAATTTACAAATATTTCAAAGTGACTAATAATGAAAGCAGAAGGCATCAAAATAAAGGAGAGGTGACTCCAACAAGGCTGAAGGGAAAATTTGTGTTTTCATAGACTTTCATTAGCAGAGCAGGAATGTCCCCGGCTTGGGGACCGACTGGCTGCAGAGAAGGAGGAAATTCGTCTGCGAATGAACCCAAGACACTTCCAGAGGAGGACAGGAGGGAAGGGAGAAGAAAAGAGGGGAGGAGAGGGGAGAAAAAGTCTGAAGAAGGGCAAGAGGGGAAGAAACCAAAACAGAAGGAAAAAAGAGACATCAACAAACATAAAGAAACATTAAGGAGAAATTACCAAGCTAAGTCCTTCTACTTTATGAACAAGAAAATAAATAATATCATACCTTATCAAGAATAATATTCACAGAAAACACACACACATACACGTCTCAGTAGTGAGAAACCAGTGACTCCTTCAGAAAGAGCAGAGGTTGCAGGACTAACAAACTCATTCCGCAAGCCCCTGTCAATCAATCATCAAATTCTCAGAAAAGTACCATTTGACAAAGATGACAGGGAGGAGGAGAGGAGGAGGGGGGAAGAGGAGAGAAGAAGAATCTGATGTTCACATGTTCATCATAGAGATGGGATCTGTAGCCACAAACCCTCCAGCCAAGGGGACTCCAAGCTTGGTGATTTCACAAGAATTCCACCACACACTGAACGAAATCATAAAGCCAGTGCTTACAAACTGTTCCAGGAAACGGAGGAGTGGGAACACAGCCCACTATGTTTTATGGGACTAGCCTAACCTCACACCAAAGCGTAAGAGAACATTACCAGAAAAGCAGAACCGTGTAGAGCCCGGAAGCTGACAAGAGCCTCATGTGCACCCAGCTTCAGAGTGGCTAGTCCAGGGTGAGGGGCGGCAGCCCCCACTGTATCGCGCCAGTCATTCTGTGACACGTTTCAAAAGTCTGTGACACTGGATACTCTATTATTTGTTTATTTTTAGAGGGAGAGAAAAAAACTAAACTTGGATAAAGGAATCCAAAAAAAATCAAAATTATTGGCTTGATAGAAACTCTCTCACTCTCTCACACACACAGAGCCTGGAGAAAGCATTGGGAAGGGATTTGCAAAAGAATGAACCAAAACTGTACAGACAGCAGAGAACCCAGCTGCTTGCCTGGCGCCCAGCACTCTGTGACTATGAACTGGGGACTCTTTGAAGGAGGCCCTGCCACTTCTGTTCTGGTTGTGGCTTTTCCTATAGAGCTGAGGGACCTTCCTGCAGAAAGTATCCATGATATTGACCATCTTTAATGATCAAGAATCAAATCACAGCAAGAGCAGAGGGGGAGGGTCGGCGCATGCTCATTTACTCGCTTGCCTGTCTGCGGACTTGCCAATGCTCTGCTTGGTTTTATACAGCACCACTCACACGGGGCGGGTCTTTCCACCTTCACCACGGCAATCAAGATCGTCTCCTGCAGGCTTGAGCAAAGGCCTGGACAAATCTGGACGATCTCTCTCCCTTGTGCCTCAAGTTTTAACCTGTCAAGCCTCAGGTAGTTAATACCAATAATTAATACCAACCATCACTAAGGTATACCCTGATTTAAAGGAAAATTCTAGACTCTGAGCTGTTTCCTATCTATGATGGGATACTGGGTTGCTACATGAGGAAAGTGTGAATAAGTTTAGCTGTCAATGAAGAAATAAAATGTGTATTTGTTGACAAGCAGTAGGGATGGTTACAGTGGCAAAGGTAGGTATTGATTGAACCTTTCACTCTCCTGCTAATTGCGGTGAGACCATGTTGCTCCACCTTCCCATGCTTAGCAGAGCCGAGTGACTGACTTCTGGCCATCAAACCAAGATGAAGGTGAGCTGTTTCCAGACTGGCCATCGTGTCTCCTGGGCAAACTTTCATGCCCTCTCACTTCCTTAAAATAACGAGGGGGGTTGAGGAGAGGTGGAAGGAGCCTCATTGAATGTCTACAAAAACTGGAACAAAGAGCTGTAGCCCCATCTCCTCCTTTTTAAATTTTTTTTTAAATTTTTTTTATTATTATTATTTATTCAATTGTGAGTATGCTTGCGTGTGTATGTATGTATGTGTGTGTCTGTGTGTGTAGAACCACGGACGAACTCCGGAACCACCATGGGCGCCTCCACCTCCTCCTTGTCATTCTGCCCCGGGATTCACAGGCTCCGCCCTACCAGGACCAGAAGCGCAGGCCGCCCCCGCTTCTGCCTGGCGTCTATACGTGGGATCTGGGATCCGAACTCAGGACCTTCTGCCTGCAAGGCGGAGGCTTAACCCCTGAGCCACCTCTCCAGCCCTCCTCCTTTTTAAACAGTGGTTACAGACTAGAGAGCGCAGTAAAATGTTTACAGCATTAAAAAGTGGTTGAGAATCAGGGGACTGAGCTGGAGGTAAGGCTCAGTGGGAAGGCACTTACCTACCATGGGTAGGCCCTCAGATCTATGAGAGAGAGAGAGAGAGAGAGAGAGAGAGAGAGAGAGAGAGAGAGAGAGAGAGAGAAAGAGAGAAAGAAAGAAAGGAGAGAGAGAAAGAAAGGAGAGAGAGAGAAAGAAGAGAGAAAGGAGAGAGAGAGAAAGAAGAGAGAAATGAGCTAAGATAAAATCACGAGATCGAAACGAGAGAAAGAAAAAACTACCGCAAGAAATAGAAAGCAATGAGAGCAGCTAAGAGTGGGAGAAAGCATAGATAGAAGACCTAATATAGCCCAAGAGAAATCGAGCACATATACAACGCCAGACGACCAGACGAAAGAAAGACATAAATAAAGAAGACAGAAGAAAGAAGAAAGAAAAATTCAGGCATTAAGTCAGGACTGACTGAAGTATTACGCCTACGACGTCTCTCCGTAGCAGCCGTCAATCATCTCCGGCAGTAGCTCACCCGGCTATCTTGCCGGCGCGATTGTGATCACACCTCCACGCTCCCTCTCTCACTCCCCTACATCGTCCTTTGCATTCGAGATTTATTCATGACCTACTCCCCCTCCCTCACCCTCTTACCGCGTTCTTTCCTTACGCCGTTCTTCCTCTCTTTCTTTACTGTTTCTGTCGTTCTTTTCTTCGTCTTCCTACTCCAGATGTGGGTGCGCATATTACTTAGAGAATACAAGCCCAGGCCTCTGACCCTGGGAGCCTTCCTGGGCTGCATGATGTTCAGGGGCCAGAAGAGTCTGAGGAGGTCCCACCTTTGGCCCATAGCACCACTAGAAGAGGACCTGCAGCCCTTGATGCTGGAACTCATGACCGGGCTTGGGGGAGGGGAGGATGTCTGACAATAGGTTCTTTGGCTAACAGTTTCATGGCCCCGGGGTGGTGTGGGGGTTTCAAGGACCATTAGGAAGATTGCTCCTGGCTGAAATGAGGACGGGCCTACACAGTGGGGTGTGTAGCTTCTAGCCTGTGAAGTGTGGTCTGCAGACAGGTCCCCGGCACCCTTGCCCCTGATCCTCAGAAGGCAGAGACCCTTTGGAGCACTGTAACTGGAAATTCCTGCTACGTTACCTCAAAGCCAGGACAGAATTTTAGTAAAATCAGGCTAGCTAGATGGCTCAGCAGGTAAAGGCACCTGCTTGCAGCTGGTGACCTGAGTTCAATCCCCAGAAACTCATGTAGCAGAAGCAGAGAACCGACTTCCAAAAGGTGTCTTCTGATGTCTTGTGCTCTCCCACAGAAGTATCTTGTATTCTCCCTCGGAAGTAAATTTAAGAAAAGAATTAGAATGTTACTGAAATCCATACCTATTTTGTTTTACAAGAAAACACTGGTCCTAGACAGACTCGAGGTGGGGTAGGGAGTGTGGGATTACAAAGCAATTGATCCTTTCCCGTCACTATGATGTAGTGTTCAGCTGTACACTGCAGATGTAGACTAGCAGCTGTACAGTATACCTTAATAGTTGGCAAATTTGAAGGTAGTTATTTTTTTTATTTTTTGAGACAAAGCCTTATTAAATTGCCGTGAGTTCCTGTACTCAAGCAACCCTTCTGTCTCGCAGTCCCCTCCTCCCCCCCACACACTGCAGGTACAGCTGGCTGGGATTACAGTTATGCATCTCCTTGCCAGGCTTGAAGCTGGTTAGTGATGAGACTTCACAGCTGAATTAAAAATAGGGTGTGTAGCTGAGTGGGTAGAGAGCTTGCCTAGCGTGCACGGAGCCCTGGGAGCAGTCCTCAGTACCATGTAAACGGGGCATGATTGCGCATGTCTATAATCCCAGCACCCAAGAGGTGAAGCAGGAGGGTCAGAAGTTCAATGCCATCCAAAGATACATTGAAAGTTCAAAACAGAGTGGACTTCATGAAATCCTGCCTTAAGAAATAGATTCTTAGAGCTGGAGAGATGGCTCAGGGGTTAAGACTCTGCCTCTCAAGCAGAAGGTCCTGAGTTCAGATCCCAGGTTCCATGTAAAATGCCAAGTGGAAACTACAGTGGTCTGTACTTCTGGCCCGGGTGAGCAGAGCCTGGGAAATCCCAGAAGGAAGGAAAAAAAAAAGGAGGTAGAGGCAATCTAGGATGATTCCTAAAGTCATACTTGATCCTCCACAGAGACATACACACGCACGCACACACACACACACACACACACACACACACACACACACACACACACAATAGATTCTTAAAATGAGACATTAACTCCATGAGCATGTAGTACAAACAAATGTCAATGTCTCATAGTTGAAGTGATCTGAAAGTAATTTACAATTGCTGAAGGACTGCTCAGTATGAACAGAGCCTGATCACTGTGATGCAGTAAGAGAACCAAAGGATGATTTTTTAAAAATTTTTTTATTATTATTATTTATTCAACTGTGCGCATGTGCGTGTGTATGTGTGCGTGTGTGTGTGTGTGTGTGTGTGTGTGTGTGTGTATGTGGTAAACCACGGACGAATTCGCGAACCACCATGGACGCCTCCACCTCCTTCTGCCCGGGGATTCACAGGCTCCGCCCTACCAGGACCAGAAGCGCAGGCCGCCCCCGCTTCCGCCTGGCGTCTATACGTGGGATCTGGGATCCGAACTCAGGACCTTCCGCTACAAGGCGGAGGCTTAACCCCTGAGCCACCTCTCCAGCCCCCAAAGGATGATTTTTATATTGGAATTTTCTTTGTATGCCTTTTTCACATGGTCTGTAGTTCATGAAGCAATGTTATGCATGTGCAGTGTATGATACAAATATTTATATGTTGTTATTCTGTGAAAATATCATATGCTTAAAATATCTTTTCAAGAAAGCTATGAATGTGATCAGAACAACAAAGCAACAACTCTCCATTTAACAGTAGCTGAATTTTGGAATACCATGGACTCTAACCTCTTATACTTTGCACATGTATTCAATTCAAATTTTGGACCAATTTTTTAAATGGATTTTCAATGTTGGCAGAGTCTGCATGTACTTTGTTTCATACTGTGTTTTGCGGTTAAAAAGAAGAGCATTTGATCAATGTGTTAAAGAATGCCAAAATCTAGGGGTGCCTGGGCCACAGGACCGTGAGTGAGATGGTCCGTGGAATAATGAGAAGGTGCCAAGGAGGAAGGAGGGAGGAGGCTCCCACGCGGGGCAGACCGGCTCCTCGGCTGGGCACCCAGCATGGCTGTGGCTTGCCCTGTTGCTCTCTGCCCACAGGCATGCTGGGAGTTCACGGCTTCATCTCCACTCAGATCTCACCCGAGTTCCTGAAACTTCTTTGTTTTTCTGAGTCGGCCGCAAGCTCGGCTTACATGTGGTTACACACAAATGTAGACTGGAAATGACGTGCCCCCTGTTTCGCAATCTCGACAGTAAGCTGTGGAGTCCCGGTCCCATGGTCACGTACTCGCGGCTGATGGGTTAATATTTCTTTCCCCAGAACTCCAGTTAACAGACTGGAAATTGCTGTTACCACTGAACCACACTCACGCCACTCTCCCTAGCCTGAGCGAGGACAGTCAAACACCGTGACCTTCGGTGCCGGGTTTGATAAGCTCTTCTCCTGGCACACCGAGCCGGCTTCAAAGGTGTGTTTGCTAGGAAAAGAGCCGGTGTCATGATTGCCGGAGCTGCTGGGGTTGGAGCCTGGACCCTAGCGGTCCTCAGAGCTTGGTCGGCCACAGTCCTCATTAGGCCAATGGAGCAGATGAAGAATACTGAAAAGCAGAGAAAGGAGATTTCTTCAATACAGCCATGCTGGGGAGAGGAATAAAGAGGTACAGGGACTGCCCCCCAGGTCCATCTTTGGGGTCTTGATGTGAGCTTTCGGTTTAGACAGACAACAAGACAGGTGCGCAGCTCGTCAGTCGTGGTCAAGGTGTGGCCTCGCCCTTCGGCACTGTGTGGCCCCTCTGCTCTGCCAGGCAGGCTGTCAGCTGTGAGAGGGACAGGCTCTTCCTCTGGCTGGCACCAGGCTTCAGCCTTCCCTTCTCTCAGCATGAGGCTCCTGACAAAGTTCCAGCTCTGCTAAAACAGCGTGATAGGCAAAGGGAGGCCACAAGTGTGTGCCCAGGACGTCTTTGTTCCTGCCTGGAGAGACCGTGCCTGGCTTTGACATGGGAAGTTTCTAAGATAGGTGGATTTGGGAAAAGGGAAATTCTACTTCCTGGAATGAGCCATATCTAGCGGGACGTGGGCAGTGGCTGACCCCGACTGCAAGCGCTCGGCATCTCACTGCAGACTTGCCCACGAGGGCTCCTGATCTCACTACCCGGAGCCATTCATGCCCATGGGAGGCTTAGGCCTTTTTGTCCTGAGAGTGAGGTGGGCAGAGACTAGCCACGTGGGCACATGCCCACGACATGCAGAAGTGCGGACAATTCAGCAGAATGCCTGTCACGTCCTCCACTTGGCACCCAACCAGTCCTGGGGGTGTTTCAGAAGGCACGTCACAGCCTCCATAGGGAGACCTCACTTGCAGCAAAGGGGACTCCTCGCATGTGACCAGTCGACTCATCCGAGGGCAGCTTCGAGTTATGCCCAAGTCACTCTGGAGTCAGCTTTACTCTGTAAAGTGACTTGGATCAGTGAAGCTTGCTCAGAAGGAAGACAAGCCACCAGGTGGGGACGAGCAGCCCCTCAGCAGCTCCTCGTGACATCTCAGACCCTGCCCCTCTCCCTGCCATTTGCTGCCTGTCTCCTTCTGCATCGCCTCACAGCAGTGTGGCGTGCCCAGCTGAGAGCAGCTGGGGTAGATGGGAACATCAATCAGAGCTGTCAGAAGTAGCTGAGCTCATAAGTGGTTTCCACTGATCAGGAAGGGAACCCTCATGGTTGATGGACGTAAAATGAGGAGGAAGCACAGGGCACATAAAGGACCCAAAGCTTGGTCACGGCCGGCAGAGCGGCACCATGGAGCTCCCAGCGTCCTTCCTTTTGGTCTCCCTGTTCCTCTTACAGTCACCTCCACAGCCGTGTCCACACACGTGGCCTTCCTTCTGACCACGCTGATGCCCACCCCACCACACTGCCTTCCCAGCCTCTACACTCTGCACCAGCCATGTCCAGGGTCTTCCCTTTCTTGACTGAGGTGTCGGTGCTGGTGCTTCTCATGAGTGCCCCATCGGAAGTGCCCAGTGCAACTCCAGTCCCATCACACAAGGTTGGGTGGTGAGAAAGGCCGGGTCCCTTCTGCTGCTCCTTTGCTTGCAACCACACCCCTCAAACTGTGCTCCGGAGCTCTACCACTGAGCCGCACCTCCAGGCCTGTGTAAGAGGCAGGCTGTGGTTCTCTGGTGCCTCTCACCTAGGTTGCTGCTGGCACAAGCACGCTTGTGCCCTCACCCTCAGCACCCAGCGCTCTGGAGACATAGTTAAGTTAGGGATTATCTGAAAGTGGGCAGCACGCTCTCAAAGGTCCTATAAAAGAGAAACTGGCTAACGCGGAGAAGAAGTGACATATCCATGATTGCAGAGGATGGAGAAAGGACACGAGACAAGGAACGCAAGCGGTGCTGCAGGCTGAGAAAAGCAAAGAAATGAGGTCAAGAGATGGTTCAGTCAGCAAGGCGGTGAAGTCAGGCCTCGCAAGCATCAGGCCCTGAGTCTGATCCCACGTTAAGAAAAAAATAGGTTGGGCGTGGTTCCATGTGCTTGTAAATCCAGAGACGGGTGGGGGCCAGTTGGCCTAGCCTCGTGGCCACTGAGAGACTGTCTTGAAAAGGGGAGGAGAGGAGGCCGAGAAGAGAGGAAGGGAGGGGAGGGGAAGGAGAGAAAGGAAGAGAAAGGGAGAGGAAAGGGGACCCACACATGCAGAGGGAAAAAGAGAAAAATGAATTATCTCCAACCAAGAAATCAACCCTTGATTTTAGCCTAATTCAAGTGATGGCTGACTTCTACCATATAAAACAAGAGAAGCAAACAGTGGTGTTTCTTAATTTTTTAGTTACTTGTTCAAACCACGGATAAGGGTGCATTCTTATGGGGTTTGATCCTTCCACACATGAAACAATGTGCAGGATCCAAATGCGAGAAAGTGAGATGCTTCTACCTCCTCAAATGTAAATCATCTTGGGGCTGGGGTGGGGGCCATGGCAAAGCTCATTCTGGGCATGCTTAAGGCCTGGGTCTGCCACACTCAAAAGAAAAATTATCACAGATTCTGCTTTAGAATTTTTTCATTAGTGTGTGTAAGTATCTGAAGAGAGAGAGAGAGCGAGAGATCACATGGAATTCAGAAGACAAGTTTCTGAAGTGCATTCTTGCCTTCTACCTTGTTGAGTACTTTAGTCTAGTTGACTTACAAACTTTCAGCCCACCTTTCTGTCCCCACCTCCCACTGACAAGACACATCACAACATGGGGCAGGTCTTGAAGTTTTAGTAGCTTCCGGAATTTGCTCTTTTCTCCACAATGACTGCTGTGACTTGAGCTACTTGCAGCTTCTGTCACCCATTCAAGCTTTTTCTGCCATAATGGACTATGTCCCCTCTGGAACTACAAATCAAGCCTATCTCCCTTTCTCCTTTTAAACTGTGTCAGTATTGTCTTCCAGTAATAGAAAAGAAAAGTAACTACGACACATGTCCCAAACAATTTAGGAAAACAAGGGGATTTTTATTCCATCTATAATTTCAGGGTACAGCTCAGCACCGCAGGAGTCATAACTGGAGAGCCACCAGAGGAAACCACGGGAACTGGTCATACCATGTCCGCAGCAAGAGCAGAGGACGTGAAGACTGCTATTACACATTTTCCAACAGGCCCGTTTGCCAAAGCCTGCTAGTGCTCTCCATCTTATCCGCCTGCCTAGGGAAAGGTCCTTCCCACTGCGGGCTACCTTCCCATATCAATTATGTGATTACCCAGTCTCCCGCAAGCTTTCCTTAACTAGATAATTTCTCACAGGTGTGCCTAAAAAGGCTCCACTCTCAGTGGTCTAATTGACACCTGAAAATAACTGCGAGAGGCCTGTATATCATCATCATGACGACTACACCTACCATAGCACAGGCAGCACAAGCAAAAACAGGTCAGGGAGATGGTTCAGTCAATCAGCTTGTTCCACAGGCATGAAGACCTGAGTTCGATCCCCAGAATCCACAGAAAACCTATGTATTAGTTACAGACGGTCTCTACAACTGCTTCACTGGGAAGGTGGAGAAAGGATTCCAGGGGTTCTAGCTGAATTATTGAGATCCAGGTTCAGTGAGGGACTCTGCCCTAATAACTAAGGCGAAGAGGGATTGAGGAGAACTGCTGATGTGATCTCTGTTCTCCACATGGGAATGTCATCAAGTCAAGAGGTCCCCCTAGGAGGAGGAGCAAGGGCGCGAAGCTGGCTTGCAGACTAGGAGGAATGGAGGACTCCTTCGCCAGCTGGTCATCCTGTGTGGAATCTACAAGGAACTCACATGCCGTGGGAACTGGTGGGTCAAAGGAAGAGCAGCCACCAGAACTGCATGCCTGTCTCTCATTGCCCTGGGGGGTACGCCCGAGTCTGCAGGGCTCTCCGGGATGCCTTGCCCTGTGTTGGGCATGAGTCTGAATTCCTTGATGGCCCAGGCTCGGTCCAGTTCAGTGAGGCTAGGACCCTCACGGTATGCTTGAGTGGCAGCCCCGTACAACCTCAAGCTTATAGGATTGCAGGGCCAAGTGACAACTGCTGTCTGTCTCTGCCAGCAAGGAACCACCAGAACTCTTTATTGAGTGATTTCAAATGGGGGCTACGCCATCATCAACTCATATAAGATGCAGACTTAGGGCGTGGCACTGTATAGGCCTAGGAATGCTCCCATGGTCCAGACACAAGCAGGCCCCACCCTGTGGGCATAGTAGTTGACTGACCCCGGTAGGGACTCAGAGGGGTTGTCTGTGTTATGATGGGGTCTGGCAGGGATCCTCGGAGCTGCCCTGGGAGGAGGCGGGCAGGTTGGTGGCTCCCTTGTAGTGTGGCCGCAGCAGGTGCCTCAGGCTCCATCTTCCTGTCTAAATGAAAAAGGGCTCAAGTGCTGGAGATGGGGAAGTGGCTCTGTGGCAGAAGCTATTGGGGCACAAATGTGAGGACTTGAATCCTGCGTAAGAGCTGGATGCATGGCAAGTGGCTGTTACCCCAGTGCTCCTATAGGGAGAAGGAAGAATTCCAGCATGACAGTTAGGCTGTGCTATCAACCTGACTCTTGGAAAGTGGCCTCTGTACACGCCTATGCGGAATGATCTAGTTAAGGCAAGCTTTCGGGCAAGCCTATAGGATACCGTCTTAATTGCATGAATTGACATGGGAAGAGCTGCCCATTGTGAGCAGCACGATTCCCTTGGCAGGCGCTATGTATAAAGAAGATGGCACGTATCGATTCTCCCTTCCCCTCTGCTCTTGACTTTGGCTATGGAGTGGCCAGTTCCCGTGGTTCCTAGTGTGGCGTGATCTCCTGTCACGATGGACTATAACCTGGAATTATGAGCCAATAAAAAAATCCCTTGTTTCCCTAAGTTGTTTGGGTCAGGTATTTATTGCAGCAACAAGTTATGAAACTAGAATACTAGGAAACTCCTGAGCCAACTGCCCGGGCATATACCAAGGAAAAAACAGAGAAACCCGGTCTCAAAACAAGCCAGCCAGCCCCTGAGGTTGTCCTTTAACCTCCACACAAGTGCTATGACACATACACACACACGCGCGCATACACGCACACACACACATACACACACAGATGCATGCCTTGGGCACTGGTCCTGCCCTGAGGCCATGTGATCTTCAGAGTGGAGGCCATGACCCCTAGGCTTGACTTTCTGCCAACCTTGTGTGACCTCAGCTACACCAAAGATGGGGACCGCAGGCGCTCAGGAGCCCAGGTCTACATCCTTGCTAGGGGCAACTCTAGCAGAACAACCCCCTAGGCAACCACGCTCACCCCACCCCTGCTGGCAGACATGGAAAAGGGGGGCCTCACACTGCGCATGGCAGGGTTTTTTTTTCTTTTCTTCTCTTTTTCAACATTTGTTTACTGATAGAACCGAAAAGTCTAAGGACATTATGTGTCTTGCACAGATGGGTGTTCAGAGAACAGTTCTGGAATGGATGACTTCATGCTTAATTATTTGGTTTATAGAATGAAATTTCAAAAATATTATAATGTGAAGGGTAGGGGGTACAGCTCAGTGGCAGTACACTTGTCTAGCATTGAGAGACCCTGGATTTGAGTCTCAGTGTGGCAGGAAAAAAAATTTACAAAGTGGAACAGTGTTAGAACCTCAAGTTTAGAGCTGGTTTTTATTTATCTATCTATCTATCTATCTATCTATCTATCTATCTATCTATCTATCTATCTATCTCTCCTAGCATGAGAACTTGTTAAATTACTGATTTTAACATGCTATGGGTCGTTTGGTTCCAAACAAAAGGGGTTCAGCCATGAAAGGAAGAAGGTACAAAGACACTGTCAATGTTCACAATGATGCCTGTATGTTGGATACTAGAAGGTCTTACATAAATAATAATTATGAAAATGCACATCAAGAGTGTTTCTCAAGGATCAGCTAGTAGACTTCAGCATCACTTTCATTCCTGGCAAAGACAGAGAGAGAAAGAGAGAGAGAAAGAGAGAGAGAGAGAGAGAGAGAGACTGACTCAGTGAGGATGCAGGAGAGAACTCTGACAGTCAGTTATAAGGAAATCAAACCTGTGTACATGTAAAGCAGCACTAACCCATGTCAGGAAGAATGTGACAATGAGAACTCAGGACAGCTGCGCTACCAATTGGTCCGCGAAGAGCTGGCAAGAGTGGTAGCCCACAGTAGGTGGTTTCTAACTTGGAAGAGTACCCAGGGCATGCTGACAAGGGAAAAGGCACAGGCTCTGTGCATGAGGCCCTATTGTGGGTGTTCGCAGGTGTGTATACACGTATGTGCACATAGGAATGCATTACACAAGCATGTGTTTGGGTTTATGTGTGTGTGACACGGTGCCATTATTTGTGGGGAGAGAACAGTGTTTTCTTACAGGCGTGTGCAAGTGTGCACGTATGCATGTGCAGATGGAAATGTGTCGCTCAAGTCTGTGTTCACACTGGCATGTGTACACTGCTTATTCTTCTTTTGTAAGCTCAGAAGGTGTCAGGAGCAGCACTAGTAGAGCAAAACACACACACACACACACACACACACACACACACACACACACACACACACATGGGCACAGCGCTAAGCAGCTAACACACATGGCTGCTTCTAATTCTTGACACAATCTTGTCATGGGGATTACCACTGTTTGTCCAGTCCATTGATAGACACTGAAGCTAGGAGTGGCCAAATGACCCACTGAAGTCAAATTCTGAAGTCAGACACCTGCACCCATAACTCTGACCAAACTGTCCTATTTGCTGTCATTCTCAAAATGCCTAAGGCTACCTACCTGCAATTCAAGCACTTGGAAGGTGGAGATAGGTAGATTATAAGTTTGAAACCAACCTGGGGTACACAGGGAGCTTTGGCTCAGCCTGGGATAGCCAATAAAACCTTGTCTCCAAACAAACAAACAAAAAATACAAGGAGCAACAATCAAGGGGCCTAGGGAGATGTTCAGTCATAAAGTGCCATCCACATGAGCATGAGGGCCTGAGTTCCATGCCCAGCACCATGCAGAAAGCCAGGCATGACGAATGTGCTTGCAGTCTCAGCATTAGGGAGGTAGAGACAAACGGGATTCCCAGGGCTCACCAGCTAGCCAGCATAACTTGGCTAGTTCCAGGCCAATGAGAAATCCTGTCCCCAAAAACAAGGTGGGGGTCTACCACAGAGCTCAATGGGTAACATCAAGCCTGATGACTTGAGTTCAATTTCCAGGACTCGTATGAAGCTGGCAGGGGGAGACCAGATTCTACAGCTGCTGTCCACTGACCTCCACATGCATTTCATGGCGCACACAGCCTCCCACGCACACATACACAATAAGAATAACATACAAAAATTGAGATGGGGGCTGGAGAGATGGCTCAGGGGTTAAGACGCTGCCTCGTACGGAGGAGGGCTGAGTTTGGATCCCGTGTCCCACATAAAAATGCCAGGCAGAAGCAGTGGTGGTCTGCACTTCTGACTCTGGAATGCAGACTCTGCAAAGCAAAAAAGGAGGTAGAAGCAATCCAGGATAATTCCTGGAGTTGCCCTTGGGTTTCCACAGGCACTCACAGTACTGTCTGAAACACACAGAAACAGATACATACAAAATAAATTTTAAAAACGGAAAAAAAAAAAAGGTGGACGGACGGTGACGGAGGAAACTCGGACTTAACTTCTGGCCTCCACAAGACACGAGCACATGTTCTCATCTCTTCCTGAGGGCGAGGCAGGGCCGCAGGCATTCTCTCCTGAGATGATGAAAGTGGGCTCCAAGGAGCAGCGTGGTCCCTGCGGCGGCTAACGTTACACAAGGGGTGTGTTTCTCAGGGTTACAGATCTCGCCTGAGATCCTGATGCAATCCCGGAGCTTGGAGCCATCAAATGCCGCTTCCAAAATCAGAACGGTATGCCCAGCCTAGCCTGCTGCGACAACCACTGTTAATTAGAGGAAGAGAGAGAGCTCTGCGTTCATGATTTTGGCTTTCTTCCCGGAGACTGGGCTGTAAGAGCTCCATCCAGTTCCCTGGCCCCTGGCTTCTCTCTGGGAAGACAATCTACCTGGGCGCTGGGATGTACTGTGTCACAAGGTGCTGTGACTTGAATTGCAGGTGCCGTTCCTGCACGGCTGAGTACAGACGACTGCTTGGCAGTGCCCGAGGCCAGAACATCTGCCCGGACAGCCTTTCGGTTCCTAAGTGCATGCTTAGCTAATTAGACAAATCTGAAAAGTTCATCAGTGTCCTGTGGGATGCCTGTGTCTTCTGAGGGGTCTCGATGGTAGAAAAGGCAAAGCTTATCTTACTGTGACTGGATTGAGAGACACCTAGGAGACCAGTAAGCACCCCCCTGAGTTGTGGGTGAGGGCGTTTCCCAAGATGAATACATTGTGAGGGTTTAGAACTAAAGGACAGTTTAATCCATTGGGTTCAAACTTTTGAACAGTCTATTTGGGAGAAGAGTGGAAGCTGGCATGGGTGGAGGAAGCAGATCAGTGGGCTATGCCCTTGGGGAGTGGTCCCTGGTTGCTGCTCTTCTCTGCTTCCTGACCACCATGGGGACCTGCCCTATCCCCCACACTTAGCCTGTTGAGAGGGACTGACATCTCCAGAACCACGAGCCAAAGCAAGTTCCGGTGTTTCTCAGTAGCTTGGGGGAACAGGCTGGAGGAATTCCTGTCATACGCAGAGGCACGTGTACTGGAACTCTATGTACAAGTCCCTACACATTGCATATGTCACCTGTGTAGAGCCTTGTCAACTTTAAGTCATCTTTACATGGCTGGAACAGCACAGACAATGCAACTGCTACGCCAACAGCTGCCTTCCTCTATGTGTAGGGAAAACTGACAAGATAAGAAATCTGCAGGTGCTTACTTCACCTGCAGCTGTTCTCATTGGGAGATCGGTTGATTACGCTCATGCACTGTACCTCCCAGAGAAAGCTGAACGCTTCATGTATCTCCTTAAAATCCAGTGCCCTGGACCACTGCTGCCCAAAATGCTGAGCATGTCCACCAGGGGCCCCACCATCTGGCTCAAGTTGCTTCTTGCTCACTGCCCCCCCCCCCCGGCATCTCCAAGTCCATCTCACCAGACTGATGTTCCGAAGATGCTCTAACAGTCAAAGACAGGGCTGTATGGAGCCAGTGCAGGAGCCTGAGCCCCAGAGTACAGTCACGCCTGAGTCCAGAGGACTGGCTCCTGGTCCCAGCTCTACCCCAATCCAGATCCACAGCCTTCTTTCTCACCAGAGTGCTGGACACTTGCTCCCTGGAGTTAGATAGGAGTGGTCTCCACAACAGATGGTAATGTGTTGACACTCAGAGATGTAAGGGGACTCAATTACAGTGCCACTGAAAAAGCTTTCTCTAAAATAAGAAAGTACACAGATTCCTCAACGTGTAGAAATCGCTGACAGCTTTGTTTTCAACCCAGCAGGAGTAAAAAAGAAGCTGACGACTTATTTTTGCAGGCTGTGCTCATTCACATCTATTTTCAGATCTTTTTCCTAAGTCAGTACACCAGAATAGCACTCAGTTTGAAAATCACCATCTGTTTGAGGCACAGGGTTGGGTCTGGGAAGAACACCTGATCTTCATAAGCCAGGGGTCCCTTGGGAGCAGAACAAAGGGGACATTTTTGTGTTTCTAGAATTAGTGATGGTGGAATTTACTAAAAAGAGTCAGGGGATTTGAACAACTATTAATACATGACTTTTATAAACCGTAACACACACACACACACACACACACACACACACACACACATACACACATGCAAATGTCCATTAAACAACCATTAACATATGCTATTTATAAAGTGTTAGATACCCAGCACACACACACACACACACACACACACACACACACACACACACACACAGTGCCCCTGGCGTTTCCAGAACTTGCTCAAACAATCTCTTATATTTAAAGACTTCTCTTGTAAAAAGGTCATCCAGCCTTATCTGGTTTGTTCAGATAAAAATTAACCTACGGAAAACAAAGCCTACTCAGAAAGCTATGAAAAGGCTTGGTGACCAGGGCCCCGCCCTCTGTTGTTCTGGCCTCCCCGGTGACTCAGGCTCTTCTGTGGAAAGGCACAGTGCCTGAAATACAGCAGGAAGGCGGAGACTGACATATTGAGTAATCCGCTGACATTAGCACAGGGGTTAGAATCACATCATCCCCCAAGGGCAGGGGGCAGGGGACCTGTGGGCAGCATGGGGCAGGGTGAGTCAGGATAGGGGCCGGAGGTCTTGTTGTCCAGTCTGGTCACTGCTCCAGGCAATTGTTAACCTTCACTGAAGTTAACTCTCTCTACATGCAGTGGCATTTTCCTCCTGGAGGCCAAAAGAATTCTGCCCAGAAGACTGTAGACTAGCTTTACACCTGTCTAGGTGAACGGCTCCTCAACCTGGCAAGAACTTGGCAAGAGTTTCTCTGGAACCTTCCGCCACTATGCAGTGGCACAAAAAGCTTTCCCGCAGACCCCTCCCTGTGTCAGGAGGCCAGGAGACTCCTGGAGACACATTCTCTTGGAGCTTTAAGGATTTGACTTCTGCTTTCCTGAACAACAGTTGCAAGGACATTGCACATACAACACATCACATACACCACACAAAACATACAGCTCACAAAATATGCAATGCACACCCCACACACAACACACAGAACACAGAGAATTCACAACTTGTACTACACATAGAACATACGGCACACACACGATGCAGAGAACTCTAGATCCAGAATCTACAACGCACATAACACAGAACATCCAATATACGCACACAACACACAGAACATTCAACACATACACAATGCCAGGACCAGAATCAGTGCCAGGTGGAACATGACATGGAGCTGCCTGAGCCCCAGCACAGCCCTCATCCACCTGGGTTCCAGGAAGCAGCTCTACATTTCCTCACTGGCCTTTCAGAGCTGCCAGCATGCAGGCAGCCGCAGCCACCTGGGACCTGCTGCCCTCACTGTGGGGCTGGCTCTGGTGGCGTGGGAAGGCTGGAATCCGGTTCTCCAAGGGCAGGGTAAAAGTCCACGTGTCTCAACTCTACTGGCTGTCTGCGGGGGACCAGTAAGTGAGAGGGGTCTGGGCAAGACTGGGTCCTCACTTGCTGTGAACATGGAAGCCAATACAAGGATAGGTTCTCGAAGAGGCAAGAAGGCAACTCTGTTGTGCAGGGCTTCCCTGCACAGCTCAGCCACCTTACCACAAACCCTGCCTGAACCCCTCTTGCACAGAGCAAGCAGAAGTACTACAAATTAGGCTACTAAGAAGTCTGTTTTCAGAAGGGAAGAACTGACTCAGGACTTTGGAGGGGAGGTAGGCGCATTCCTGCTTCCCGCCTTTTCTTCCCTTCATCTTTTTCTTACAAGAATACGGGCAGTGACAAGGATACAGTGACCTCACGCAGGTTTGGCTGTGTGAATGTTTCAGAAGACAGAAAACGATGTATTCTCCTCAGTTTATTCAGGAAGCAGAAGGTGACCGTCAAAGTTCACCACGAGGCTGGACCACCTTGCCTGAGAAAGCCACGGTCCTGGGAACTGGCCTCCATTGGACAAGGATCCTGGGGAAAGTGAAAGGCATTAGTCACCTGAGAAACACACAGGAAAGCGGCTGGCAGCAGGTCAACTCTAGCTCCATGAGCTCCCACTGGATGGTCTCTGGGAAGCCAGGCGACAGTTTGGGAGACACCCTGTATCTGCGCTGGGAACATTTTCTCTCTTGTAAAACCAGGCAATCGTAGAGTGGTTTTTCCAGGGGTCCATAAACCTGCCCACTGGAGATCAGGACACATTGTGTGAGCAGACAAGGAGATATGTATCCCCTAGAGACCCAGGAACCTGGGCAGGCTCAGCCAAATTCCACAGAGCAGGTTGTGTGTTGGGCATCTCCTGGGCTGTCTTCATGACCCCAGGCAGAGTCCTGAGAACTGCTCATGGCAGCATGCCACCCCGTGTGCTCTGGCCTGTGCTGCCTGGGGGCCGACCCTCCCAGCAGGGAAGCCAGATGGTGGAAGGAAACCAGAAAGCCAGAACCATGAGGGCAGAACTCTAGCCATTCCTCTTTCCCCAGCAAGTCTATGCCCTAGGTCCCCCCTCCCCGCCCCCTTAGGACAGCATCAGCGTACTCTGGGGTCTCCGTCCCTGCAGATGACTTGCTTCCCTGGCATTAGTGGAGATCCTTGACATTTTTTTGGCTAGTCCTGAGCCCGGAGTCCTTCATCACACTCTCCCAGGTCCTTTCCTTCTGCCCTGTGCTCTGGCAGATGCCAACAGCTGAGGCGTATAGAAAGTGGAATCTCATATCTGGTTGCCAAGGGGCTCAGGTTCTCCAGTTCAGATTGTGAGACGACACCCCCCCCCCACACACACACAATGCTGTTGGTCAGAACTGCACCCTCCCTGCCTTGCATCTGAAGAAAACTGTAAGATCTCCAAGGCCAGCTCTCAGCCCAGGACATTTCCAGGATCATGTAATTAGTGAGTCCCAGGCCAGTGAGAGACAACCTAACTATATCAAGGTGGAGAACTGCTGAGGAATTCCCCGAAGTTGACCTCTGGTTTGCATACACATGTATAACATACAGAGTAATTGAGATGCTCAAAAAATAAGGTGTTACAAAGCACAGCTAGGGTGGGCGTGCGGGGAGGTGTTGCGTGTGGGTGGGTGTACTTGTGTATGCAAGTGTGTTTAACAAGAGCGCACTTGAGTGTGTGCCCGTGGAGGCCGAAGGGTAACACTGGGAGTCATGGTGAGTTACTACTGCTCTTCCATGGGGTTTGCCAGGCTCTGCCTTTCAGGGCTGGAAGTACAGGCTGATGCCATCTCCACCCAGTATTTTTATGTGGCGTCTGCAGAGCCAAACCAAGTTCTGCATGTGAGGCAAATGTTTTAACCCCCGTGCCATCTCTCCAGCTCTCTACTGATTCTTGAGGGAACAATTATCTATAAGAAACTCATATGGAGATAGGTTAAAAGACTCAGCTGTCATGTAGCAAAGTCAGAAATACACATCGGAACCTGCCAGTTTCTCAGGGTCCCTCCTGTCATACAGAATGTGCACTTGCGTGCAAAGAAACTCCTGGTGTACTTGTCCCAGTGTGTGAGTGCCTTCTCTCTTACCACGCAGTTTACCAAGATGCTTCAATGGCATGGAGGTGCCCGCATCCGTCCACGGAGCAGCCCTTGACCTTGAGGTACAGACTTGGGGCTGGGCAGACCTCAGGGCCCAGCTGTTATGTGAGCAGGCAGTGATGGAGGTCTAGGGAGAAACCCAAAGGCACATGGGGGAAGGATGGTGGCCTGACTCAAGGTTGGCCCTGGGTGGTTGCTACGATGTTCCTGCCAGAACCTGACCCGCCCTTCTCCTTCACCCACAGAGCCCTGTCTTCTTGGATGACCCAAAGGAAGACAGCACCTTGCTCCTGGTGCTGATGAAGGTGACTGGGAGCTACAGGCCCCACAGACAGGCCGAAGAGCAAGGCCACACACTGGAGGCCAGGGGCAACAGGACGTGCGGCGTGTCCCTCCACTCTTCGCCTGCTGCTGCTCAAGGCTGGGAGTCAGTGACATTCTCTTTGTTCCGGATCACTTTCAACTGCTGGCACTCACGACAGTGTCTGAACACGTCAGAACGTCAAACGGTGTGCCCTGGATAAGGGCAAAAATCTGCTGCAGTGTAGAACTGACTTCGCTTTATTTGGTTAAGTGGATTTAGGATCAGCATTACGGTGACTTTCCAATGTGTGAGCAAACATGACGGGTCCACCCTGCTGGCTCTGAAAACATTCAGTCGAAGCACGTGTACCTACATCTTTAGCTCATCACACAGTGATGTCGATCTGATGTTTCCACAGCAAGCTAGAGCAGAGAAAGCTAAAATCAAAACACTGAAGTGTTCACACAGGAACAAATCTGCCACGGAACTCCCACCCTAAAAAAAGAAAATCCCAAGTAAGTGTCTCTGTTTTCCTTGGTGGCTTTAAAAAAGAGTCGTTAAAAGTGTATACCTGGGAAAAATCCAAAGCACACTTGGTTATTTCTGAAGCACTTTTATTTTGAAGCTCTGTTTGCGTCACCCATGTCTGTGGGCGAGAGTTACGTCACAGAGCTAATCGTTTCCAGGGGGCGTGCAGGGGTAATGAGAAACTCTTTGTGCAAGCAGCCGCCAGTCACAGGCTGTGTTGTGTAATGTGCTCAGAGCACGTGTCCGGGATCACAGTGTGGGCTGTGCAGTGTGGCCCATGTCCGGCTTTCCGCTGACCTTTCCTGGGCCTGAGCTGGAGCATGTGATCCACTCTTTGTGCCAACACACACTGCCAGTAACGAAGTTAACAATACGGAAAAACAGAAACTGCAGTACCTCCGTCGTTCCAAAAGGAAGACTTTGAAGTCCTCGGCACCAGTAGTGCCCTCGTTTGCCTGCGCGCCTCACTCTTGACCATGAGAAACACAAGCAGAATATTTTGCTCAAGCACTTCCTGGCATCTCTGTCAGAAACAACAGACATAGTCTCACAGCAGAGGAGTTAAAGGTCAGAGACGCAGGGAGCGTCAGGGCCGTGCGCAACGCGCGGTCTCCAGCCATCCTGCTTGATATTCTTGGGCAATAGTGCTAGTGAGAAGCTGTTACTTAATCCTGAGAACACTTGCGAAATACTCTAGGCAGAGATGCTGCGATTATTACGTGAATAAAGAGCTTGTGTGGCAGAAGCTGTTCTTGTAACATCAACACAAATACCCGCTCCACTGGAGCAGACCGGTAATTAGCTTAGGCACCAACAATGAGTCCTGTGTGAGCAGCCGGCCTCAGCACACAGGCCTCACTTTCCACAGCCCTGCGGCCTGAAGTCCCCAAGGAACTTACACCCTGGAAAGCAACCTGAAAGAGTGCAGAAAACTGGATTCATCAGACTTTTCCTACGCTTCTTTCTTGTATTCCTCCTTCCCTTCTTTATCTCCCTTGTCTCCTTTCCCGTATTTCTGTCTTTACTGTTTTCATCTTTCCCTCCCTCCCTCCCTTTCTTCTTCTCCTCCTTTTCTTCCCTTGCTTGCTACTACTCTTTTCTTTCCCTCCCTTTCGCTTCCATCCTTTCTCTACTTTCCCTTTCTTTTGAGAAAGAGTCCTAGGGTTCTGTGCAGCAAAATCTCACTATACTTGAAATCCTGCTCCAAGTCTGAGGAGATTCAATTAAATGGTTCTGTCATGATCTAAGTGACCAACTATGGAGTATGAATCTATTAGCCTGCAGGAAAACTTTCTGAAAGCAAAACACTAACAGCATGTCATGGTTGAAATGTGTTTGAATCTCTAGTTTGGGAAAGTCAAGACACCTTTAGGAGGTGGAGCCTTGCTGGAGGAAGGCAATCAAAGAGGGTGGGCCTTGAGATCAGTTAGCCCTGCCCTGCTTGAGTGAGTGAATCTGCTTTTGAGCTTGCAACAGCAGCTCTTTGCCTCCATGATGTCTGCAGTAACTTAAGTTTCCTCCAGCTTCTGCTAGCCAGTCATGCCTTTTCTGCCATGAAGGACTACATTTCCCCTCTAGAACCATAAGCTGAATAAATCTCCCCTTTCTCCCTTAAGTTGTTTGAGCCACAACGTTGATTCACAGCAACAGAGAAGAATAACAACAGAGAAATTGGTATCAGGAGTGAGGTATTACTGTGAGATTAAGAGCATCTGATACAAGAAAGTGAAGCATTTTGAGGGTGTGAGAAACTGGAATCAGAGAAGTGTGCATCGCTATGTGAGACTAAGAGGATCCAGTACCAAAAAGTGAAGTTGTTGTTTGTGCAGCTGTAAGAAGTTGGTATCCAATATAGCCACTGACTAAAATTTCAGTAATCAACTTGTGATCTTTGGTGAGCAAGGGTGTGTGTGTGTGTGTGTGTGTGTGTGTGTGTGTGTATGCACGTGCCTGTGTGTGTGGTACTTAGCTACTGGGGCTGAAGTAGCACTAGTTTCTTACAGCCTCTCCCACCACATGAGGGGAGAGAGATCTTGTTGTGTGGTGCTTTCCCTCTGTGCATAAATGAATGCCATCTTGGACTTCACCCCAAGTCCATGCTAAGGAGGATGCTGTGGGTCACTTTGAAACATTCTATCCTGGAGAAAGGCTCAGAAAGTAACTACTTACATTTTCAGGAAGTTCCTGAAACAGAAACTCATCGCTCTCCCAGAAGACAGTAAATAACAGTTGGGGAAGGAGACTCCCTGGTCAACCAGCATCTGGAAGAGTCTCAGAGAAGTCCAGAAGTCTGGAGAAGACTCTCAGACAAGCAACTTGCACAGCAGAGAGCTACAGGGAGGCAGTTTCTGAACCTCTTACCCAGGCTAGGGCGGGCACTCAGTTGATCTTTGAGTTGGCCCTGCTGTAAGACACCATCGCCCCTACTCCTGTAACTTACTGGTTTTCAAGCTGGGACTTTGGTGTGTTGTCAATCCCTATCTGGAGTGAACAGAGATGTGTGTGGCATCTCCTGAGAAAAGTGCCATAAAATATGGACTGGGGGAGGGGGAAACTCTTCTGACCCCTGTGCCTCAGAGCAAACATTTAAAGGAATATACAGTAAATGCTATTCTTCAAGCATACCTAACTTTTCACATGGGATGTAAGTCAGATTGTTTTATCTATACTAATAATCTGATAAATGCAAGCTTTGAAGTAAAAAAATAGAGTAAGCAATGAGAACATTGGAAGTTGCCAGAAAAAAAAAATGTTCAGAAGTTGGCCAAAGATTTGCAATGATCTGAGAAGCACTTATTTATTCTGTAAAAATGTCTGCATCTCCATAAGAACTGTGGGATTTAAGTGGCTCTCTTCTTCCTGTCTTTGAAGGCCCACGTCCTAACAACTGTCATGGGCAGGTACCTCCAGGCTACTACAGCACTGAAGTCCACGTGCTGACAAGACCTTCAAGCTGCACTGTGACGGGAGCTGTGTGAAGGGACCGGGCCAGGACGCCCATGACAACGAAGGCAAAGCCTCTGGCATCTTGATCTGACTAATGTCTTCGCCGTCTCTCCTCTGAATATGGATACAGCTGGCTTTGGAGGGAACACGGAAGCCAGAGCACTTGGCAGCGGCAGCCACCAGACAAACACATCGATAGCTTTCCCCAAGCTATGTACACAGAAAGCATCAGACACTCCCTGGGGATTCCGCAGAGGAGACCCTCACTCCAGACCAGCTCCTGATGCTGGCAACTCTCATGCCATCCACATCACCTGAAAACTGTGCTTGTAAACTGAATAAAAATCCCCTTGTTCTCTTATGCAGTTTGGGTGATGTATTCATTACAGCGATGAAATATGAAACTAAGATGCTATTTATACTATTAGTTGTTCTCTTAATGAGCTTTCTGGAAATCACAATGTCTGTCTCATCTTGTAAAATCTATTTTGTGTTAATGCCGACTTAATTTCAAGTGAATATAAACTTTTGCTCATGTATCTCCCTTCTTCATTACTACCATATGGACCGAGTTCTTACACATCATAAGACTGTCAGAAGAGCTTCAGAATTACTGCTTTATGAAATTATCATTTCATTCTAATTAGAGACCAAGAAGCCACAAGTGAGAAATCAGCTCCCCGTCTTTCTGCACCTGCACTTTCCCGACACACTTTCATGTTATTGTGCCACTGTCTAGATCTTCCCCTTCAACCTGAAGGAGTCCCTTGATTTTTTTTTCCTACAAAGGCAGATCTACCAGTGACACGTACTCTTGAAATATTAAATTCAACTCCATTTTTTAAAGTTAATATTCATTTGTAATGTAGAACAATGGGTTCATAATGTTTTTATACTCATATATATCATGCACGTTTACCACAGTCACCCATCATTCCTTCCTGCCCCCCTCCACTCCCATTGCTCCCTCTTCCCATGTTCCCCTTCTAGTAGAACATGTTGAGTGTGCATGTGCCTATGTGCACATGTGTGCACATGGAGGTTTCACATTTGAAAAAAAACATGCTCTGTTTTTCTGAGTCTAGATTATTTGGGCTAATATGATGATCTCTAGTTCTACTTACTTTCCTGATAATAATGGAATCTTATTCATTTTGTGGGTGGATAGTTTTTTTCGTGTGTGCATACACAATTGATGGATACCTAGGCTGATCTCACAATTTGACTGTCATGCGTGGTGCCACAGTACACACAGATGCACACCTATCTCTGTGGTGTGCTGACTTGGAATCCTTTGAGTAATTCTCAGAATGGTTTGTCTGGATCACATGGTTGTTCGACTTTTAGTCTTTGGGAAACTTTTATAATAGTCCTCACAGTGGAAGTTAACGTTCCAAACAGCAGCACCTAGAGGTCTCCTTACCATCTTTACTGGATTTTTCTTAAGTTTCAGGGCAAAAGACCCTCAGTATAATTTTGCTTTGAATTTCTCTGATGGTTATAGATGCAGAACATTTCTTAGGCATTTATGGGTCAGTTAGGTGCTTTTTTAAAAATAGAGATTAGTGTCTGTTCGTTGCATTTGGCCATTTGTTGACTAAATTATTTGCATAGCTGGAGGGGATCCTCTCACACCCTGTCTGCTGACTGTGTGCTCTGCTGGGCAGAAGAGTGTTTCAGTCTCCTATAGTCTCTTTGGCCCATTCTTGCTAGAATTTCCTGATCTATTGAAGTCCTTCTCATAACTAGTGCTTACCCACTCTTGCATCTTCAGATGTATGCCCTGTATTTTTCTCCAGCAGTTAACAGAGGTTCAGATCTTACATTAAGGACTTTGGCTCATTTGGAGCTGATTTTTTTTTTTTTCTGTCCAGAATGGGAGACAGGGATCTAGTATCACTTTTCTATATATGGATATTCTAGCCCGATGAGCAGACTGTCTGTTTTTGACACGGTTGTTCAAAATTAGGTGGGAGTAACTGTAAGTTTCTTTATTTATTTATTTTGGACTCTCTGGTCTATTCCTTTGGTTTCCACGAGTCTGTTTTTATTGTCAGTACCAGCTAGTTTTGTTTCTACAGCTCTGGAGTATAAGTTGAAGTTGAGCATTTCCATACTTCTACTATTCTTTGCTTAGGATGGCTCTGTCCATCCTGGTTTTTTTGTGCTTCCATATGAATTTGAGATTCTTTTCTGTTTCCGTGAAGAATGCTTTGGAATTCAATGCAGATCGCTTTCAGCGATCTTTATATGCTTTTTACTGGCATTTAGAAAAGCTGTGAATTTTGTATGTGGACTTTATACCTTGCTATTTTGTGGAAAGTATCAAAGGAAAGAGTTTCTGGTAGAGTCTTGGAGAATTTTTGAGTACAGGATTGTTATCATCTGAATGGGGTCTCAGTATGCCACTTTCTCATCAACAGATTCTTCAGAACCACCCCCCTCCATAAACAAACCAACAAAAAAAAGAGTTGACAAAGAAGCTTCAGACTTCTATAGTATCACAGATGAGATGAATTTAACAGATATTCACAGAACATTCTACCCAACAGCTGTGGGACACACACACTGTTTTACTGAGCAGGCACAGAACTTTTTCTAAACTAAACCACATTCTGGGTAACAAGTCTTAACAAAAACAAAATAACTGAAATAATTTCTTGTATCTTACCAGATCATAATGGATTAAAACCAGAAGTCAGTGACAAGAGAAATTACATGAACTATAGACCAAAAGAAGATTGAACAACATTCCCTTGAGTGATCAGTGGGTTACTAAGGAAATTGGGGAGGAGATTAAAAATATTTCTAGCAACAAATGAAATGTGAGTACAGTTTTCTAGAATCTTTCGGATATAGATAAAGATGTATTTAAGAGGAAGTCTGTAATTGAAAATGAAACATCAAAAAATCAAAGACACCTCAAATAGCCCAAGGATATACTTGATGTCTTAGATGCAAAAAAAATTTAAAAAAAGCAAACCCCAAATCAAGAAATGGGCAGAAAAAAAATGATGATCAGGGAAGGAATTAGTGAAATAATAAAGAAAAAAAAAACAAAACAGTGGAAACAATGTGTTGGTTCTTCAGAAAGATAAACCAAATTCACAGACCCTCAGCAAAACTAACCAAAAGAAAGTAAGAGACCATCCAATTTAATAAAATTAGAGATGGAGTATATATGAGGAACATACAACAGATACTAATGAAATCCAGAGAATTACGAGATAATACTTGGAAAATATATTCCAATAAACTGGAAAACCTAGAAAATGGGTTAATTTTTAGAGACATGTGATCTACCCAAATTAAACCAAGAGGACAACGTAAGCAACTTAAACAGACCTATAACAAGCAAAGAGATAAACAGTAAGTCTTACAATTAAAAATCTAGGACGAGAGGAACTGAACTGACTTCAGTTCTCTTCCAACAGAAAGGAAAGGAATACTACTGAAATCATTTGATATTATCCTAATACAGCAAGCACCAACAAAAAAATTCAGACCAATCTCCCTGATGTTTAAAGATACAAAGAAAATATTTGCAACAACACATTAAAAAATTATAAAGCATGACCAAGTTGGCTTCACCCCAAGTAATCTGAAGCTAACACTCAAGGACAGAAATCAGGATCATCTCAGTAGAGAAGTTCAACACTCCTTGTGACCCAAAGAAAGTAGGAATAGAAGTAACATAATTTAATGTAGGAAAGGCTATGAATGACAGACCTATAGCCTGCAATATGCTAAAAGGGATGGGGGTGGGGGTAGGGGGCTAAAAGCATGTCTTCTAAAATCAGGAAAGAGACAAGGGCGTCCACTCCCTTTGCTCTAATTCAACATAGTGCAAGAAGTTCTTAGCTAGAGCTTGGTTTGGGCAAAGTAAAAATATTCTGGAATTAGGTCGTGTTTGTGCAACTGAGTCTATAGGAAGGTAAAAAAAATGCTCAATTGCACACTTGGAGAATGATTTTTATGACATGCAACTTAAGTCTGAAAACAAAATCCCTGCTTCAGTGGTTGTTCTTCTCCCCCAGCCCAGGGTGGGGCAGTTGCAAAGGGAGCTGGGACCATGCAGAGGCCTCAGTGCCTTGGCTCTGGGCACCCCTGTTCCTAGGTCTGAAGAATAGAAGAGCTGAAGGGTGGTGCACAGGTGTGGCCTCCACCCTGCATCTACTGAAGACTATAGAGCTACAGAGACAGGGCTGGAGCAAGGCCAAGAGCTGTAAGCTCTATCTGCCTTTTTTTTCTTTTTTTTTTTTTTTAAAGATCAAGAAACTTAACCCTACTTTTGAAGATGAATTTATCCATGGGGGATTTCAACTCAATTGGTAAATTTATCAACTTCTTGAGGAAATTCAACATAGACATGAAGCATGTGTGGGCCCATGTAAGACATGAAGCATGTACAGAGACATATAAACTGCAAGTCAGGGTGAATGGCGTAAGCACCGACTCCTGAGGGTCATATCACACGTGGTAATTGGTCTCGCGAGCACCAGTATGATGGATGAACCATGACAAATATGGAATCCCTCTTTCAGGAGAGAGGATTGACAATCGCAAGGCACAGCAGAGATTCCCAGAGGCCAGATGGAAAGCAAGAGGTGCTTCAGAGTACCGAGCATGCCAATGCTGGTGTTCCTAAGCCACAATGAAGCTGCAGGGGCGTGTCGGGAATAAATGCCCCGGGGCTGGTGGTATGGCTCAGGTGGCAGAGTGTTCGCCATGGGCTTGGGTTCAATCCCTGCATGGCATAAAACAGACGTGGTAGTGCACACCTGTCACCTGCAGACTTGAGAAGTAGAGGCAGGAGAATAAGAAGATCAAAGGGATCCTCAGCGAGTTCAGGGCCAACCTACACTGTGAAATTCCATCTAACAAAAAAAGAATATTCCAATCATTTCCTTCCATGAGCAGAATTTTTTGGTTAAGTCGATGGCATTCCCTGTATTGTAGTTATATTTACAAAGCACTCAAATGGCCCTTTTAAACAAGGTTCTAGGCTTTACAAAAAGCATGTTTTAGAAAAGCATTAATAAACAGCAGGAAAGGAGTATTACTCAACATAGACTGTCAGAGGTTGAACCAAGACTTCAATTTCTGTAAACTGCACAAAGGATTCATTCAACTCAGTTTAGAGGCTGAAAGCGAAAGTGACTCAGGCTATTTTTGAAAAGGTCAAGAGGGTGCAGTTGCCAACTCTCAAATGTCTCTAAAACATTCCCTGGGAATGTCACCACTAGACACATGCTACCCCAATGTGCCCTGTACAGCTCCCAAGGCTATGTGGAAGAGGCTGCTCGGTGGACTTTCTAGGTACTTCTGAGGATGAACCACTTACAGGCTCTTTGACAACAAGGCACAAGAATGGAAGGAGTTCTGGGAAAACCAGCCTGCTCTCAGCCTGACCCTGCTCCTGCCGAGGCAGATGCTTCATCATCCCCTGAGACAAGACAAGTAGAAGGGCAGCCACATGAAACCGAGTGGGTGATAAGAAAATGGGATGCTTTTTTCCAAGGCAATCCACGAACACCGATCTCAAAAAATATTCAGCCCAGGCAAGATAATGACTTTTCTTTGTTCATGTACCTGTGTGTGCATGCAGGTCAAAAGACAATCCCAGGCGTTGTTCCTCTAGTGCTGAACACCTTGTTTTTGAGACAGGACCTCTCATGGGCCTGCAGCTCACTGAGCAGGCTAGGAGAGCTGGCCAGAACTCCAGAAATCTGTCTCTACCTTCCCAACCCTGGGAATGCAAGCGTGTGCTACCATATCTGGCCTTTTTACATGGGCTCCAGATCCTCATGCTTCTATTGACTAAGCCATCTCCCAGACTTTTAAAGGCTTTCCCTTCCCCAACCTAAAACTCCTTGTACCCAATGACTACTCTGAGGGCCAGGGTAGCTGACCAGAGGTCTCTTGGGTGGCAGCTGATTTCCTGGCCTCTAAGCACTGGGTCCCTGCTGATCAGCATCGGCAGCAAAGGCCACGAGCCTCCATCCCTGGTCAGACTCCCCGGCAGCTGCACTGCACGGGCTCCCTGCTTTCTCAAGGTGCTTCTCTATCCCTAGCGACTGGGCAGCGCAGCTCAGCAAGGAGGATGATGGCGTGGTTTCCTCCAGGACTACACTACAGGTCCTTGGCAGTGGTTGATCGAGCTCCCCCTACAGTTTTCCTTCCCCTGGTGACAACCCCAGGTTCTCAGACATGTCATCAAACTGGCTGTGGACATCTCCCTGTCTAAGTGGTCTCCTCAGACACCTGAATGCCAACAGTATCGTGGGCACAGCTGTGTGAGGCCTTGCTAATGATAAAGCATTTTGACAAAGAACATACTAAAGTGTTTAAAAGACTCTGCAGAGATCAGCAACTACTGAATTCACTCATGGAGACATGGCCAGCAAACTTGCCCAAATCATGCCTCCCGGGAAACTAGAGAGAGTCCATAGCACTTAAAACCATGAAATTAACAACTGGATACAGTCTGCAGACGGGAAGACTTGACCTAAAGGTTCCAGGGCAGGGAAAGAGGGGAGGAAGGAGACTGGTCCTGGCCCACAGGGGGCCCCTTTCCCTTCCTCAAGCAATGAAATGTCAAACCACGGCACATATGCTCCAATGAGTCTAGAGCACAGCGAATGCAAGGGCAGCCAGTAGTCTCTGCTGGCATCACAGGAAAGTCCATACCTGTCCTATGTACTTGGCAGACATCAAACAATAGCGCCCTGAGCACATGCCCAGCATAAATCTTTCTTTCTGCCCATTATGAAACTAGAAATCAATAGCCTACTTTCTAAGGTCTCTGTGAGCACCAGGAGTGAGAATGCACTCAATGCTTGGCACAGGGAAGTGCTAAGGGGTGTTGGCTGTCACCTGACTACCCATGCCCTGTTCTCTCCAGGTCACAGGATGGAACTGGGGCAAAGGTTGCCAGCAGCATACCTATCAGTGGCCTTTGGTTTTGTGGTTTAGATGTATTAACTCGGCAGTGATGAATCATCAGCTCCGGGTTCAATCCTTGCTCAGCTGCGCAGCTGTTCTGTGGGAGCCAGAGAAGAAATAGTATACGTCCTGGGGATGTTATGGGAGGAAGGCAGGCCCTGAAAAGCACCAGATACAAATGAAGGGTACATAACCCAGTCGTTACCACCATCATGAAACCAGCCCTCCCATTTATTCGTCTCATGCATTCATGTCCAGCAGCCTATCAACCATCTCCTTAAAACAGATGCAGGCTGCTTCCTGACTCCAGTTGTACCACATTGTGTGTGGATAAGCACACGCACACACACACACACCACCACCACCACCACCACCACCACCACCACCACCACCACCACCACCACCACCACCACCACCACCACCATAAAGTATTGCTTTATTTCTGTGGAGATAAGTGTTGAACTAAGGCCTTGTACACGATAAGAATGTGCTCTACAACTGAGCAGCGCCACCGCCTAGCACCGTTTCTGAGTCAGATGTTTACAAGGAATTGCTGCTCCGTTTCCCACGAGCTGCTGCTTCCAGAGAGCAGTCACCGATGAAGGGCCTTCTTCCCGGGAGCGTCCGTGACACGTGCACCTCGGCACTTGGGGGTAGTCTGTCCTGAGCTGCTCCGTTTTCCCTGTCAAAAAGTGGTTCTTTCTGTTGTCTTGTGAAAACACTGCTTATCAGATGTTGAGTTTCAGCACTACCTGCTAAAGGGAGCTGAGTCAGTGGAATCTCCCAAAGGGAAGGGCTATGAAATGCAAAGGCAGACATTTGAAGAGTGGTTTTCAGGGCCCGAGACACATTCATTTTAGGCAAAGCTACATTATCTCCATCCATTTCCCAAATCACAACTTGTGTTTGTTTCACTGATGCAAAGTGGCTATGAATTTATCAAACTATCAGTAACTAACAACGTTCAAGTGTTTTGTGTGTGACACATTTACTGTGTAGCTATTTTTAATGAGAAAAATCTTTATTGCTAACTTGATAAAACTCAATAAACATGATAAATTCATAAGTTAATACTTAACGAGGTGGGTAGACAAATAATGGTCTTATTTAAAACCGTCAGTCTGCCCCCAAACAGAGCCAATGTGGGGCATGTCACTAAAATGGAAATTAAGGTCAAGGGAAACAAAAGGTCAGCAGAGAGCCTGTGGTAGACCTTTAGGAAAATGTGTGTTCCCCAAGTACTGTACCCAGGACCCAGCACTCTGCCGAGTTCCCCTAAGCACTGCTGGAAAAGTGACTCTTCATAGTAAGACCTTCCTAATAGCTGAGCGGGCGCACTCTAGTCTGATGGGAGAAATAAGTCCAACATTACGGAATCAAAAACCTGAAATGATCTTTAAATCGGAGATGACCAGAGAAAATTGTACCTTTATTCAGCTTTTTTTTTTTTTAATACTGGGGTGTGTGTGTGTGTGTGTGTGTGTGTCACAGGGCACCGTGCCCCTGTGGAGGGCCAAGGGTGACTTCGAGAATCATCCTAGATTACTTCCACTTCCTTGCTTTGCTCTGGGATTTCCCAGGCTCTGCCCACCAGGGTCAGAAGTACAGATGCCCCTCTGTTTCTATCTGGCATTTTTATGTGGAACCTGGGATCCAAACTCAGGATATTCTGCTTTTAAGACAAGTATTAAATCTGAGCCATCTCTCCAGCCCTAGATTATTTTTGAGGCAGGACTGTCACCTTGGTATGCAGGCTGACCCTTTCTCCCTTAAACTCTTGATTCCCTAGTGCAAGAAATACAGGTGTGAACCAACACAGATTTCTGGTCAACTGGACACCTCTTCATCTTTTGCAGGCTAAATGTAAATTGCTTTAGAATCAGTAGCTTTCAATGCTGTTAGCAATTTTTTTTATTTTGTTTCCATCTTCTGAATTATATCTGACTGGCAAACTATACTCCCTTTACGTGCCTTCTTTGGCCTAATTTAAAGGTACAGATACCCCCATTAATTCCAGCTTGTATCAAGACTGATGTGGCTCAGGGACTGTGACTGGAGCTCAGGTACAGTGCTTGCCTAGTACGCATGAAGCTCTAAGTTTGATCCCTCCCAGCATTGCATAATGCCAAGTATGGTGGTATTTACCTGTAATCTCAGCGCTTAGGAGGTAGAGATGGGAGAACCATAAATTCTACATCATCCTTGACTGTGTAGTTTCAGACTAGCATGGACTACATGAAACAGAAAAAAAGAATTGATATGGTTTGTAGCAAATCCACAGACACTTCATGGTAAGGGCAAAGTTGCTGCTTACAGATCAGCACACACAGGTGCCCTTTTGGGAACTGTGGGCCTTGAGGGTGTATCACAACCACTCAGAACTGAGAAGAGACAAAGAAAATCAATTACTCTCAGACTTTTCTGTCAGTGACTTAAAACTTGTTAGGAAATTAAAGAGTGGCTAACCAACAACCAACCCAGCCCAGAAATCCATGCCAGAACGTATCATTCAGCTAACTAATATAATCCTTTCACAGAGGCACAATCACTGCTTGGTTAAAATGCAAGTGATGTTTCAGTACAAAGTGGCCCTGAAACTTTTAGAAGACTGAGAGAACCAACACTATACGAAAATTACTATGTATAAAGCAAACAGCTCAGTGTGGTAGCTTCTCTTAAGAATTTTATAACTGAGGAGAAGTTGCCTTGTAGATTAAAAAAATTTAAAAATTCTATCTATATGGTTCCAAACATCGAAGCAATCTGGGATCAGGATGCAAAGGCAATGAAGGAGGTAGATATAAAAGGATGCATGTGGCCCACAAGACAAATCTTCAGCAAACACCAGGAACAAGTTGTCTTTAGTGTAAGACTCAGCCATGAACACCCTTCAAGAAGGTACAGGGTGAGCAGAGCAGCCTTGAGCTGTCCCATGGTCCCGCATTTTCAGCCAGTTCTTCAGCTTTGTTTCCTTGACCTCACACACAGCTCTCATCTCCAGGCCTGCCCCAAATACTCAGATCAACTCAGAGCTTTCGACTCATGGGTACTTTGCCTGGCTAGCTGGGAAGATCCATGTTTCTGTTAGAAGGAAGGGCTGTCATGCTCACTGGGGACCAGCAAGCAGGAAGCAGCCTCTTGCCTCACCCAAGACCCCAAGTCCTTTGCTGGTCACATCCCGGGAACACCATTTATTCTACTGCCATAAACTGGCCAGGTTATTTGCCAGAAGTGCCCAGCATCCAGTGGGCTTCACAGCTGGGCCCCTAACTCTGATGACCTAACTTTTATCACCAATCTGTATTCTAGACCTGTGTCCCATCACTGTCTGGCAAAATCAATGTGTAACACTCTGCTCTGAAATGTGATGATCCCTCTAAAAGGATGGGTAAGACACAAGGTCCCAGATCTTCTTTCCACTAGTTTATTTATATTAGGTAGTGTCACTAGAACATCTGTCAGTCTCCTCAATCTGAGATGCACATGTGTCTGTTCACATGTACACAAGAACTCAAAAACTTTATTTGGTATAACTTCACATTTTTGGTATACAGAAATAATTTTATTATCTTAATGCAGCACAGAAGACATGATCAGTATTATTCCCTAGAGTATGCAATATAAATTATTCACATTAAAAAATTAAGAACAGAAAGCCTTGTATGCAGGGAATATTTAAAAACATATTCCTAGTTTTAATCTGTTTAGACATTACGCACTCCTAGCTTCATACATCTGAATAAATATGGCGTGATGCACAGTGGGGTGAGTACACTTGGTCCACCATGGGGGGAACTTGCCATCCACTTTGGTCACTGTGGCAGGGGCCGAGGCATGGAGTGGATCTGAAAGACGCTTCCAGAAGCACATTTATCACAGGACTTGTGAGAAGTTCTGTTTCTTCTACTCTCCTTTATAGCGAGGGGGTCTTTTCTCTTTGAAAGCAAGAAGACCTTCAAGTCTGTCTTTTGTTGAAATGGTCTAAGAAAAACAAAGCATTGTATATACTCAAAATTAAAAACATATCAGTAAAAGTTTACCAATCATCCTCTAAGAAAAGGAATCTGCGGGCTGGAGAGGTGGCTCAGGGGTTAAGCCTCCGCCTTGCAGGCCGAAGGTCCTGAGTTCGGATCCCAGATCCCACGTATAGACGCCAGGCAGAAGCGGGGCGGCCTGCGCTTCTGGTCCTAGTAGGGCGGAGCCTGTGAATCCCAGGGCAGAAGGAGGTGGAGGCGTCCATGGTGGTTCGCGAATTCGTCCGTGGTTCTACACACACACAGACACACACACACACAGATACACACACGCGCGCATACACACATGCGCGGGCACATACACATGCACATGCGCACAGTTGAATAAATAATAATAATAATAAAATTTAAAAAAAAAAAAGAAAAGGAATCTGAAGTTCCTGAGAATCTTCTCAGCCATCTGAACACATCTCCCAAATATATGAACAAATTAAATTTACCTCAATTTTTTTTATTTATAATCTGCTTAAAATTTTTAAATACTGCATTTTTCAGGGAAAAATAACACAAAAAACTCACAAAAACTTGGAAAAGCAGAGTTCTTCCACTCAAATGCAACCAACCAATGTCACAATCATCTTCCTATAGATTCGTATTTTGTTATATTTACACCTATTTTTCATTTTTTGAGTGCTAAGGTAAATGGTATACATTTTTATTCTTTATTTTGGTATATAAGGAAGTAGTTGACATCTTGTGTAATCTTGGACAGTTTCACACAGTATATAATGAATTTAGGTCATTTTTACCATGTCACCCAATCTCATCACCCCTCTTTTTTCTCACTGAAATCCCAACCAGCCTCCTTCCTATTTTATGCTCTTTTTTTGATCCACTCACTAGCTTAGCATTGGTTGTGTGCTTTGGTGGGTGCCCAGTCACTTCCTGGAGCATGGACACTATGGAAGTACTCCACCCCTGAAGAAAGTGTCTCACTTTCCACAACTTCTGGCTATGTTTCTTAGGAGGTTTTTAATTGCTCTTCATTATTTGGCTATTTGTACTTAAGCAATCATGTTATAAGTGGACAGCAATAATCTTCCTTGCTCAATATATGCATCTTTCATTTCTTTTTATCTTACTGCTTTAGCTAGGACTTCTAACATGATGTTAAAATGCACAGTGAGAAAGGACATCCTTATCTTCATCCTAACCAGCAAGTATGATGTTAGTACTTTGTTTTTAAACATAGATGTTCTTGTCAAATTGTAAAAGTCCTACTCTATTCATAGCTTGCTTAAAGCTTTTAAAAAAATCATGAATCTATATTAAATTTGGAAGACTGTGTTTTAAAAAAAGCTTTTTCTCATTCATTCATTCATTCACTCATTCATTCATGGGAGGGCATACAACATGTCAGCATACATATGGAGGTAAGTCAGAGGGCAACTTTTACAAACTGGTTCTCTTTTTCCATCATGTGGGCTCTGAGGATTGAACTTAAGTCACCAGGTTTACCTACAGGTGCCTTTTACCCATTGAGCCATCTTGCTGGCATCTATTGATATAACCATAATATTTTCTTTTTTTCTTTTGCATGTATAATTGTGTCTTGTGTATGTGTCCATGTATATCAGTGGGCACTGTGTGTGCTTGGGCAATTTCAGGAATCGCCCTGGATTACTCTACCTCCTTTTTGCTTTTTCCCAGTTTTCCAGGGTCTGCCTTCCAGGGCCAGAAGTGCAGGGCTGCTGCCATTTTACCCTGGCATTTTTACATGGGATCTGGGATCTGAATTCAGGTCTGTCTGCTTATGAGGCAGAAGCTTATCCCCTGAGCCATCTCTCCAGTCCCTGTGTAATTTTCTCGTATCGCTGATCACATGTTGTTGTTGTATGGCATCATTCCTTTGGGCAACCACATTGAATTCTGCCCAGTCTCAGCCAGTAAACAACTTATGAGGCTGGGAGGTTCCTGAAACTGACAAGCTTGCAAGAAGAGGGGCTCCCATTAGAATAAAAATAATGACTGGGGGTAGGAGCCTCTTCTGTAAGCCAAGCAGGTAGAAGGGGACTGACTGCTCAGCAGTTAGCCAGTCTGAAGGAGACCCCTGGATGGCGAAGCATCCTAGAGGAGACTGCAGAACTGCAAACAGTTCAGTTAGTAGATTCGAGAGCAGTCAAGGAGATGGAGGGAGGGAGGAAGTGAAGGAAGAAGAGAGGAGAGAGAGTTCCATCTAGGCAGCCACAGGGAAGCTGTCAGCCATTATGTGCTTAGCTGAACATGAATCGTCCCTGGTCCTGTCATAATCCTCACCCCTGCTCCTGTAAGTAACCCCAATAAAGTCATTCGTTTATCATTACTTTGGTCTCTCACGGAACTCCTCTCTGGGGTGGAAAGATGGTTGTGTGACATCCTCAGGAAAACACACACAACACTGGCATAGATGAATAAATTCAGATTGGTTGGGAGTAAATGTTTTTAGACTTTATCACGAAGGATTTTTTGGGTCACACAGAAAACATTTGACTAAAATTTTCCTTTGTAATGTCTTTCTTTGGATTAGTTAATAGGATTACACTGGTTTCACAGAGTAAGAAGTGTGCCTTCTATTAATATGTTTATTTTGGTGAGTATTTTTTCTTTAAGTGTTTAACCAAACGTTCTTTCATTGTGCGTGTTCTTGGGAGTCTGAGGCTACTCATTTCTAAAGCACTGATTTATACTTCACTCATAATACGTGCTCATCAATTGGAGGTGATTTACATGTACAGACCAGGTGAAGAGAGTCACGATCTCAAAATCCACTATACCTTCATGGAATCTGCTACAGCTCCCAACTCTTAGGAAAAAAGAGATAAATTTTCTTATAAAAAAAAATTGAGATGTCAATTGAGATATTCTAAATCTAAGTTCTAGCTTTCAGAAATTAAAAAAGGGAACATGACAGGACTGGGGAAATAGCTCACAAGCAAAACAACCTGAGTTCAAATCCTCAGATATCACATAAAAATGCCTGGTAGAAATGGTGGTGGCCTGTAATCGTGAAGGTGAAGCCTGGGAAACTCCAGAGCAAAGCAGTAAAGCAGCAGAGCAATCCACGAGGAGTCCCAACGTCACCCTTGGGCCTCCAAAACACTCAAGTGCGCTCTCGTACACACCACACATGCATACACAAACAACAACAACAAAAAACAGAAAAATGCTTTCTTCTCTACAAAGTACCACAAGGATAGAGGTTGTAGCTCAGGAGTAGCACCCTTGCCTAGTATGCACAAGGTCCTAGTTAAGTCTCAGAACTGCAAGCAATAAAACAAAACAACCCCATACTTGTGCATGGTAGGCCTTCATGAGCAATGGTAGAATCAAATCCTTCCAGTCCACATGCCCCATCCTGGAATGGTATGAGGGCAGTCTTGCTCGCTGACCAAAAAATTCATTTGAATTATCCAAAAAGCACACAGAACTTGCTCATGGTATTTGTGATGGCATTACATACCTGAGCATAGCAAGCTTCTTCTATGGCTAAGCCTGTTACTAAGTCGACCTGAGAAGAAAACACAATTCAATTTAGCAAAAGCAACTTTAATTCAACATAAATTCAAACTGGTTAGCCCTGTTCCTTAAATACAGTGCAACAGCCCAATGCACAGCTAGCTAGACTTGCAACCAGGCCTCCTGGGCTCACAATCTGACTCCACCATTTGAGAGCTAGGTAATGTGCAAAGCAGTGCGGAGGGTTAGTCTTTTTGGGTTTGTACTGAGAGACTATGGGCAGCCTGTGTTGTGGCACCATCCCCTGGGCCAGGAGTCAGCCTAGAAGAAAGCGAGCTGAGCAATGACAAGCATATATGCATTCATCCTTTCTCTGTTCCTTGACTATGGATGCTATGTGACCAACTTCTTCGAGCTCCTGTCACTGTGACTTCCCCATAAGACAGACTTGTAACCTGGAATTTTAAGTCCAATACACCCTTTCTCTCAGTGACACGCCAGGTGATACACAGCATCTCTCAGTGAAGCGCTGTAAGATTCAGCATTCCTCAGTGACATTCAACATCTCTTGGTGACATGTGGTGACACAGCATCTCTAGTGACACATGGGCAACTCTGTAGTAGTACCTCTCAGTGTCATGTGATGACATATAGCATCTGATTAACACATACTTAAGGAACTTACCTCCATCCCCTGATTAATTGCTAATTTTGCCACCCTCATTGCAACAGGTCCCTAAAAATCAAATTAAAGAGATGAATTATAATTAGTAATTATGAAAACTATGTGGTAGATTTAGTAAAACTCAGAAATCACAATGCTGGATGTATGGTATAGCCAATGCTTGAGATACTAGTTGGGAAATTTATTTTTTGAGGTTTGGGTCACATATTCCACGGCAAATTGAATTCGGAAAAGGAAAAGTACTTTTTGTTCAAATCAAGGCCTGGCATTCTTCAGTAACTCTTTCACATGTTAGGCATGGGAAAGAAAACAGTCTTGGCCCAGCAGCACACTAATTAAATGTTTATGTCAGAAACTTGGGCTTGAGATGAGGCTGCCACTGTTAAGATAAGGACTGATGTCAACCACCTCTGATGATTTTGTATCACTTCTCTCTTCATATGGACAGCTAACTGCAGTGATGACATGTCCACTCGGCACTGATGAATGACACGGATATACCCTCATTCAGCATGCATGTGTGGCTGCATGGACATCAGTTTAGGTGGACTGACAGATTGGTTTTCCCATGTTGCACAAGTGTGCCTGGGTCATGTCTAAGAAGGACTAACTTGGATTATAATCCTGTGGAAGCTCAACTCTTACTGAACTACTGAACTATTCAAGAGAAGATCAAATTGTAGACAGTATTAACTTTCTGACTTCACTTTACATTTGCTTATAGGTAGTAAATGCAAATCAATGCTGTATTAATGGTCTTTTGGACTAAAATCCTATCTCCAAAAAGAAAAAAAGAGGTTAAAAAAAAAAGATGGTAGTGAGTTGAGAAATGGATGAATTCATGAAAATGTCAACTTTTTTTCCTAAGATTTTCACTGTTAAATTTGGCCCATATAAATGCTTTAGAAACACTAACTTATAATTCTTGGGAGAATAATAACTAGGTAACAAATGTTTATTTTTTTGTTGATGCTGTTATAGAAAGCATTTAGGCATGCTCTGGTAACTTGGGCACATACATTTTTGTAAGTTACACATTTCCTAAAGCCATTCACTATCTCCTTACATGTTTACTTGACCTGCAGAAACAATTTAATAGCATTCATGTTTCCAGACTATTGTTCGAAGAAAATGATGCTTGGCCAGGACGGAGATGAAAGCTTCACTCGACACATGATTAACATAGCTTAGTATGGAGGGAGGGAGGTGAAGGAGGGAGGTGGAGGAGGGCGTCCCCAGTGCTGAGGTGGGGTATACAGTGATAACTCTAGATGTCCCAAGGGTAGAGGTAGCAGTCAAGCCTCTGAGGCGCTCTGAGCACGAGTACTACTGATCAGAGCCATAAAGAGCCAGATCAGAGGTCGCTGGCATTTCTTTTTTTTTTTTTTTTTTTTTTTTTTAGAGAATTATGGTAGAGTTTATTAGAAAAGAGAAGGGTTGGAACTCACAGACTCCAGATGTGGAGTGCCATGAGGAGCTAGGGCACTTCCATGAGAAGCAGAAATAAAACAGAGCTCATGGCGCTAGAGTGCCATGAGGGGCTAGGGAGCCCATGAGAACTCACAGTGCCTAGGCATGGAATTCATGAGGAGCAAGGAACAAGAAACAGACTCATGGCACTGGAGTGCCATGTGGGGCTAGGGAAGCCTCCAAGAGAAGTAGGCAGCTGGAAACGGACTCAAGGCACTAAAGGGCCATGAGGGGCTAGATCGCCCAAGTCGCTGGCATTTCTTAAGCATACCCCTTGATTTCAACTGAGATAACACTTTGTTCATAAAGTTTTAAGTCAAAGGAAGTCATTAAATCAGTACTTAGTAAACCACTCACTGCCTTCCCTGCACCTTACATTCCTTCTTAGCTGGGAAACTGCACTTATGATGAGAATCTTTTTCTTTAAAAACTTTGTATTTGCTCTCTCCATCCCTGCAACACAGGATTAAGTCTTGGCATGAGCTCCGAGGGACAGAGAGCCAACTAATTACAGATAGGGTAGCTTGGAAACATGCCTGAGTGCAGCCTCTCAGGACACATGGATCGTAGAACAGGGAAGACTGGATACAGAGCATTTCAGGAGGTATTACTATTGTGTTTTAGGCTTTTTGAGATTTCATGGCTTTCAACAAAATCCTGGGCTCCAAAATAGAATTCTTGTGTTGCAGTAAGTCACCGTAAGGAAGAAGACCTTGTTTGGACTCTGGATGGCTAAATGGTTTTTCGGGGGAGTTCCGAAACATTGGATGTCAGTAAGAAACATCATCGCTCTGCATTTGCACAGCAAGAGAGTATTGGACTCTTCATTTAAAACACTTTAGCTGTGATTCTAGACCAAAGAACCCAAAGGACCAAACAAAGAATCTTCAAACACAGAACCATCAGTGCGTGGCCCTTATTGTTACTCAGTCATACTCCTTGAGTGTGCAGTGGGCCCCAGTGCCTGAGGAGGGACACCATGCACATTCACACAGAAGACTGACGGCCCCATTACAAAGCCCAGAGACACACACAGGAGTCACTGCAGCTCCTCAAGCAGGCCATCTCAAATGACGTCATTCCAATGAGAATCCATGTGGGTTTAACAGATCATGGGGTTCACACTTAGTAAGAAAGCTGTGTTTCCATCAGCTTTGTCCTGGGTAGCAGCCTACCCCCAGCCCACTTGAGGAGAACTTAAGCTAAAGTATTCAGCTGGCAAACAAGTTAAAAACAATTTACAAGTGAGTTGTGCCATATTTGTCAAATGCTTGTGTAAAGTATCATCAAAGTCTGGCTCCCATTTGCCTTTAAACCTTAATTTTCTTTTGAAGGATCTTAATAATAACCCAGTTTTTTTTTTTTTTGAGTTTTAAAGCTACCATGCACTCTTTTAACTCTGAAAAAGGTGTTCAAGGTCACTTGTGACGGCTGTTCAGAGCTGGTGTGGTAAGGAGTGATTCACAAGTGAATAGAAGAATCCTACTAGAAGTACCTGAGGTAGAAACTCTCTTGCCAGGTCTAGTGCCTTCCTGTAGGCAGCATCCCCCTCATGGTTCTGTTCTAGAACATGGCTGATTAAGCCCACAGCTTTGGCTTCTTGACCATCAAGTACTCGTGCAGAGAAGATGAGCTCCTTGGCCAGGGATATTCCAATAGTACGAGGCAATCTCTGTGTTCCCCCTGAGAGATGGAGGAGAGAGGAAAGGCAGATAAAATTTGAAAAAATTCCTTTGTAAAAAAATAAACTAGGGCCAGAGGATAGTCACATCTGAAAATGAGTTACTAGAAAAGTACTTTATGAAAGGCTCTAATGTCTTAAGTTCACACAATTAATAATGCCAAAAGGAACGGGAGAATTTCACAACATCGAGTGGTGTGGACCTGTGGGACATAGCTGGGGCACTCAGTCCAATGCAGGTCTCCTCATGCCAGGACACTCTCTCTTCCCAGTTTCTAGCAAACACTAGTCACATGTCAGCAGCCTTCAGTGGACAGCAATGGACAAGCAGTGTCCACTCCACAAGTGGTGCTTTTGTTCCAGCTGGGAAGAATATGCTGAATTCTGGTAAGTTCAACTTGCTGACTTTTTGAGAATCCTTCATGATGTATGAATAGTAAACTACGTTAAGTTCAGCAAAAATAAAGCACCATGGTGAAAACTGGCTTTGTCTTGAACTGACTGATCATTTTCTCAGTGCACTCCCCATTCCCAGCTGGCTTCACTGTTGAAGATGCTGTCTTATAGCCCTCAGGAGTTGCCTAGGTGCTGAGAAAATCCACTCAGTGGAATGCTTTTGTCCTTGACAACTATTAGTACCTTAGGGACATCAGGAGCTGGTTAATTCTTCAACTCTAATTAATGGTCGGAGGAGTTAGTTCAGTAGGAAAGAGACCTACTTCTTGAAGACTGACTCACCCAATCCCATCTAATCCCAGGAAAAGGCCAGGTCTTCATCGGGTGGAGAATTGGGCACAAAGCAGGGAAGCCAAGTGTCATAGTTAGGCACAGGTGTCAACTTGACAGTTGAGGGTTTGAGCTCTGGGCACATTTGTAGAGAATTAGTTGAGTTAAGCCCAGAGCAAACCTGAAGGAGACTGTCTAGCTGATGGGGAAGGCCCAGCCCATGGTGGGTGGGATTTGCTCCTGGAATAAAATACAGATAGCTGGTTGAGAGAGTTGGCATCCTTGTGTACACTTGGCCAGACATGCTGGTCTGGCAAGTAAGGATCGTCCCTTTCTCAGCCATTATGTAGAGATGGTGGTGCGTGCTCTCCCATCAAGCTGGACAGACTATAACTGGACTATCGTAAGAAAATAAACTCCTTTGATGGTCATTTATCAGCAACCATGCAGATGAACTGCTACAGCCAAATGTACCTTTCATGTCCACCAAAAAGAACCTGTGCAGTTCCATTAGGAGTCCTCTTTAGCTTACTCTTAAAGTGTTTGACCTGGATCAAATTCAGGAGAAACAAGAAAGTGGATGCTTACTGTCTATAAGCTAACTAGATTCAATTTGGTCCATGAAAGTCCAACCCCACACAAACACCTTGGTTAACAATACTTAAAAGCTTGGAGGATCAGGTATGGTGGTGGCAAACCTATGATCTCAGTACTCAGGAAGCAGAGAGAGTGCCCTTAGTACAAAGCCAGCCAGGACTACTCAGAAAGTGCTGTCTGTAAACAAACAAACAAACAAACAAACAAACAGACAGACAGAACAACCAACTTTACCCTCAGAACAATTTCCACTTGACAATCAATTCCTTTCAACTTAACTTTGGATTTCTGAAAGCTACACCTTTCAGCCCTACTGGTCATAGGCCTGCCAGTCTTAGCCCAGCACTCCAGACAACTTTTCCTTGCCTCCACACAAGTTTCATGTAAGAAGGCGCATTGTCTTCAGTAATGAAATGTACCTTTATATAACAATGACATATGCTTAAGTTGGAAGAACTTAAGACACTGTTCTAAATAAGACATATTAAGAGCCATGGAGTATTTACAAGATGAGCAATTGGGGAGGGGGGGAGCCCTGGATGGATTAGAAATGGATGGGCATTCTTTATATAGATTTTTTAAAATGCAAGGTTTCTATGGCTCAAGCAGTTAAGAGACAATGAGTTATCTAAGTGTTTTACACACAGCAGAAAAATGTGCATCTGACAAGAATGAAGCCCCACAGAACTTACAGTAAATGGTGTACAATGACACTGTACTGACACAGCAAAGACAGGTCTCAGAACTTATGAAACAAAATGCAGAGAAAGGACTAGTTGTTCACGGTGTTTCCAAAAACAGCCAATAAGAATGCAATTGTAAACAATGTAGCCCATATCGCTTATGTACTACTGGCACTTAAGACAATTCTGGAAAGACTGAAGAACTTAATGGATATAGTATTTGAAGTGAGCACAGGATTAAAAAATACTCCTTCTTGTGTTCCGTGAAAAAAATATAGATGGATAAATTTACAAGTGCAACCCCTCTTACCTACTCCACACTTTTTTTTTGGTGCTAAGTACTGAACTTAGGGCTACATAATCTAAGTTTAATGTCACTTATTCAACTAAAACTCAACATCTGGCAAGCTCATGAGTTTACGCCCATTTGCAACATCAATTTACAGTACTATGCTCCAGGAATGAGAACTTTGCAAAAACATTAAGTGGTAACCACATGGGTGGAAACCAAAGTAACAAAACATGGTTCCCTGGAGGTGACTGGCCCTCAACTCACTGCCTTGTTCCATGAGAGGGTACACAGCACCGGACTCACTGGAAGAACCCACCTGATACTTGTCTTCTACGTTTTTTTCAAAAATAGCTTTATTGTTTTTCTTTCTCCTCAAAGCTTCCCTCTGTGACTAATTTTAGCCAGTAGTATACTGGATTACCTCTATTGTTTTTTGGCATGTCCATTAAGCTTTTGCTTTGTAGTTACTAATCTTTCCAGGTCTCTTAATATCTTATATTTTCCATCTTATATACCTTCTGAGCTGCATTTTCAATTTTTTTCAGACTTACCTAAATCCACCAAGTACCTTTTTACTTATGAGTAATCTATTAAATTTATGTGTTAATTCCCAATATTTCCAAATATTTATCTACATCTAAATATGATTTCCTTTCTAGTTCTTTTTTTCCCCACCAAATCTGATGTCCTTTCCTGTTTGTGTAAATGGCTTCACTTTTAATGTAAATATTTAAAAGACAGTTGGCTTATAGCCATTGACTATAATTTCAATGCTATCTTTGTGATTATCTTTCTGTTGTTATTTATTTCTGATTCTTCTCATACATTGGTCATTTTTCTTTGTAGTAAGTATAATCTAGCACTAAATCTTTCAAAATTCACATGTAAGGATCATTTGAGTTATATATGAAAGGCAGAAAGACATATCTGCATAAAACAAGGATAAATGATCTCTGTGTTGGGCTACCTCAGATTAAATCCAGTTCTTAAAAGCTTGCGGATATCATGAGATTTATTTAGTCAACAAGTCTATTATATTTACCTGAGGAATTTAATCACTGTGAGGCAATTTTCATTAGACAAGACCCATTGTAGTTATTATAACTTGTTTTCTAGTTTTATTATAGTTGTTTTCTGAGTTTAACTTCTTACTCTTTTTATCTTCTGTACCAAATGATGCACCCCTAATACTTTGATTACTTAGAAGTTTCCATATATTTTAGATACATTTTGCTTTGTGGAAATTGTTAGATCAAAGCTCCAGTACCTACACACCTCAAGAAAACCTGCCCCTGTCCCCTGGGGCTTCTGCAGGCCTCCTTCTCACACTGCCCAGGTCCTATCTACCTGACCCCCGTCATTTATCTGAGTCACTGGATGGGAAACTTTCAGCCACACTAAAAAGACTTGGCCCTGTTTCTGCAGAGACCTCCCTCCATCACTCTCAGCTGGCTACAGCCATTCTCTCTCCCTACTTTATGCTGTCATCCCCGTCTGAATGCTCTTCCACCGTTAGGCCAAACCAGGCCCTGTAACTCTCTGTTCTAATGAAGACTACTAATATCACAGACCTTGCTGGACCTCACTCTCTTCTTCTAACACTTATGGGGCTTTCGAATACTGATTGATCGTAAGATATTCTGAAGTATTAATAACAAAACATGAGGTAGATAACAAGAAACATAAATTAGTGAGAAAACTTAGTAATTTTGTAAAACCTTGGTACTTAGAAGGTAAAAGTTGAAGGTTAAAGAGTTCAGTTATCCTTGGACACGTTGACAGTTTGAGGCCAGCATGAGCTACATGAGACTGTCTCTCAGAAAAACAAACAAACAAAATGCATTTATATTTTGTTCCTCCCCACCTTTTGAATTTGTGTGTGTGCACGTATGTATGAGGTGTTGAGTGTATTGGGGGGAGGGGTTTCAGCTGCACATGTGCCATGGATCGTGGGTGGAGGTTAGAGGACAACATTGTGTAACACATGATCTCTCTACCACTGCATAAGCCATGCTGTCTGGCCTAGGGACTTCTGAAAATTCTCTTGTCTTTGATTCCCATTTCTTGTAGGTGTGCTGAGATTACAGACACTTGGGCTAGAAAACTGCACTTGGATTTTTCTTTTTTAGCGTTGTATATGTGAATATAGTGAATTTATAATATTGTCACTCCTTAGTTCTAAATCCCATATCCCCCCTTTCCTCTTTCAACTTTTCATCTCCCCAGTCAGCCTCCCTCCTATTTTCCATCTTTTCACTTGTGTGGCCCACAGTGCTTCATCTAGTTTATCTTTGGTGACATATACCTGACATGATTTATGTTCCAGCAAGTACAATAGATCAGTGGGTATATAACTGAGGAAAGCATCCTCCTTTACTTCCCCCATCAGTATTACTCCTCGTCAGTCTCTCAGAGAGGCGTGGAGCTTAAGATCGTTTTTCTGCTTTCATGGTGAGCTGTTGATAAGACAGTTCCTATGCGATTCTTTTGTAAGTATACATATCTGCCATGAAATCTTGTATCGAGACCCTGTCATGTCCAGGAGATAATGTCTGGCTCATCACTGTCTTACTTCAGGCTCTTACAGTCTTGGTATCCCCCTCCACAATGTTCCCTGAGCTTTCTGGTGGGGGTGAGTGAGGCATATGTGTCCTGTTTAGAGACAAGCAATCTGAAGTCACTTATTTTCTGCATTTTGGCTGGTTGTGCTTTTCAGTAATAAATACCTTTTGTAGAAGAGAGATTCTAGATTGAATATTGAGTGCTCTTCCATTCTATGGTTATAATAACTTCATAATTTAAAAATCTGCACCTGGCTCTTATGTGAGCATATAAATTCAGGTCATCAACCTTGTGCGATAAGTCACCAAGCCAACATTCCTAGCCCCTAATTCACTTTGAATTTTGATGACACATTTGATTTCTTTCTAATTTATTTCTCTTAACATATTAATCTACTACTTTCTTACTTGGGGGGCTTTATGTGTCATGTTTACAATATAAATAGAGCATTCTACATTTGTACAGTTTACTCATCAAAGTGAGGAATGTACCTTCCTATGTTTTTATGTAGTGACATATCTTCATTTCATATTCCTTGTAAGACAGGTGGATAAATATTCTTTCAACCTGTTTGTCTAAAGGCTAGCTTTTCTGACTAACTCAATGGATTTTAAGAAAGCACAGAGAAACAATTCAACATTGTTGACAAAGATGTAAACAGAGATGTAAATTTTAAAATTAAACAATCCCTTTGAGCTAAAAAATATACTAAGCAAAATGAAAAACACAGAAGGAAGCATCGGTTGCAGAATGATCCAATGGGAAAATCAATGAACTTATAAAAGGGTGAAATATACAATTTAAGAAAGAATGAAGAGAAAAAAGAACACATATGGGACCTTTGGGGCCGCATTAGAAGGGCAAATATCTGGAGTTCAGAAAGAACTTGGGAATGTCAAAGGAGTTTCAAAGAGAAGATGGCAAAAAACTTCCTAAACTAGAGAAGGAATACAGACATCCAGACACAGGAGGGTTAAAGGCACCACTCATACACAGCCCTGTTCACCCCTACTGTATAATCAGGCTCTCAAAGATTAAAATAAAAAATTGTCAAGACAGTAAGGGGGAAAAAAAGAAACACAAAAGTGTGTCATAGTTTGTCTGACAGCAGACTTTTCAAAGAAACCTCAAAGGGTAGGAGAGACCAGCATGGAAATTTTCACATAACTAACAACCGAGAACAGTGGGAACAACAAATACCACCCTGTGGAAATACCATTTTGTGAAAGTCACACTCACTTAGTGGCAGAAACCCTAAGGTGAAGCAGTTTTCTAATCTTTCCAAGTTTTGGCACTTAGAGAACTTTTCTAGGGTTAGTTAGAGTTGTGGTTCTAGCAGACCAGGGTGTGTCTCCACCTCTTGGAAGAACTTGGCAGCATCATCCAGGTGGGACTCATGGGCAGTAACTGAGGCTTGGCACTGTGTGACTGGTTTGACGCTTCTGCAAAGGAAGGCAAAGCTTATGGTTGTCGTACAGAACCCAAAATGTTGACGATTACAGAACCATGAAATAAGAGCCGAAGAAAGCTGTAAGTGCAGGTATCCCAGACAAAAGTTATTTGCACTGTAAGCAGGAAAGAAGAAATTATGGAATTGTTTAACAGTGGTTTGTGTGTATGCTTTGCATGTAGGAGGTGTACATGTGTGGGGGGCATATGTACAAGAGTGCACTTGAGTGTGAGTGCTTGTGGAGGTCCAAGGGTGGCAACAGAAACCACCCTGGATTGCTGTACCTCCTTACTGCCTTCCTCTGGGGTTCCCCAGACTTTGCCTTTCAGGACCAGAATCATAGACTGCTGTCATATTCCCTGGCATATTTATATGGGTTCTGAGGATCTGAACTCAGGTACTTTTGCTTCTGAGGCAAAGATCTGAACCACTGAGCCATCTCCCCAGCCTTGCTAAGATTTTCTGAGCTGAAATGACAGTAAAGCAAGTGACAAAAGATGAACACTGAGCTACAAGAAATGGCATTTACCTTGTCAGACTTCTGACTTGCTTGTTCTTGATTTTGACTTAATTTTGGTCTTAGTTTTGATTTGATATTTTCTTGCTGTATCCTGTACTTCAATTCTAAATTAAGAATGTTCTGTGCCATTATATACTGGAGGAAGTACTTAACCTGTTTTGACTTTATAAGTGCTTACACTTAAGAGATTGTGGATTTTTAAAAAGAAACTGGATTTTTAAAAAATGTTGGAACTGAACTATTGATTATGAAAAATATAAAACTGGTTTTTAATTTTGGACTATCGAGACCTTTTAAAATGTTAAGTGATTGTAACATCAATGGGGATAAGGGTCAAAAGGCTGTGGTTAAGGTAATGTATTTCTGTGTCAAGTTAACAAGGGGTGGGTATATGTCAGTTAGATACAGGTGTCAACTTGACAACTGAGGACTAAGCCTTTGGACCTATCAATAAAGAATTAATGATTAGGACTATCCCTGAGCAAGGACTATTCTCTACCTAGGGCCAGGGTTTGTCTACATTCCTACCTGTAAGGACTGGACTACAGAGAGCTGCTATCAGGACTAGATAGAGGACAGGTGATAGAGGCATCCCTGAGCCACTGTTGTGGTTACATACAATGCGGACTGTTCCCTACAGGCCCATGTGTTTGAACATTTGGTATGAAGCTGGCAACAGTTTTGGAAGGCTAGGGAATCTTTAAGAGGTCTGTCTATGGAAGATGGTTGCTGAGGATCTTATTCAGTTTCTATCTTGTTCCACCTCTACTTGCTAACTTTTGATAGCAGACAATGTAACGGGAAATGATATCTGACTGTGACTAGCAATGAACATGAGTTGAACCGGTCCTTATCCCATGCAGCTCACAATTATTTAGGCAGATGGTGAAAAACAAAAAGAAAGCAGTGTTAGAACAAGAGAGCAGGAGCAGGAGACAGGTGCAGGAGACACTGGCCAGCTGGAGAAAGATGAGACTTAGATATAGCCGGATGGCACAGAAAGAGTCCCTGAGGCTGGCCATAGCTAGGACTCAGGGTGGAAGGTGACGCTGAGCTTGGAGTGAGACGAGAAGCCACCCTTATGGTTTCAGGAAAGGATAAGGAGGCAGGTGGTACACCTGGCAGGCAGGCAGAGTTTTGAGCGACCAGTAAAATACTACAGTATGCATCTTCGAAGTTTTCTTGAGACAAACTGCAGGAACAAATATGTAAGCCAAGTACCAGGGGGAGACTGTTGTCACTCAGGTACGTGGGGGAGGGGGTTGGGTTGAAGGGCCAGAAGGAAAGAACATCAACCTAGCACATGGATGCCTGACAAGTCCAAGCATGAAGCTCAAGCCTCCCACTCCTAAGGCTGGCTCTTAAGTCATTTTGGAGGGGCCTTAATGATCTTTGCTAACTGAGCTACATTTTACAATGTAGCACTTCTGCTTCTAAGTGATCAGGTTGATACACAACCACCACAATTTCACAAATGTCTTCTGAATATTCTATGCAAGATTTTCCACTGAGTTTCAAGACTTCTTTGGCTTCCTAGATAAGGTAAGGGACTCAGTGAACATGGGTGCACACACTGCTCTAAAATGCTAGCTTGAGTAATAAAACCCTTAGCCACAGATCCTATAAGCAGTGTTAGAGGGCTTGTGCAAAGCCTTCTGGGTAGATCAGGGCCTGATGATTACAAAACTTCCTCTCACTTCACACTGAAAAGACCCAAGGATCAGCATAAACAGGCCATGTTTAGAGGTCTCCTAATGCACTGTGTCGCAATCATATAAACTGTAATATCTAGCCTTCAATTTGGGACCATTGTTTAAAGTGTTGAAAACTGTCTATTCCCTGAGGCTTGGAGCGTGTTCTAAAGCAATCGGAGGGAATGGTGGTGCGGGGAGCGGCTGGGATGCAAGCCAGAAATTATCTGAAAAACACAGTGAGAGTTCAATTGAGCACGACATTAGTGAAAACTAGAATGTTTAAAGACTGAGGTGGGGAAGGTAGGTTGGACATTATATTATTTTAACAAGGCAAACAAAGCATTCTAGCAACAAATCCAAACTTTTATCACAGCTTTTCAGTTTTAACATTTATTACTGAAAAAAATCTCTTCAGCTAGTACCACATTGTTTGCTAAAGAAAGACATTAAAATTGTGATCACCGCAAAATCCTGTTTCTTACAGGAGTATTTGTTAAAACATCATTGCATGTCTGTCCTAACCTCTGATGTTTTGGTGATTTACCCAGAGCCTTCAGTACGCTGGGCAAGTTAAGTGCTCTACACAGAGCTAAACCTCATTCATAACCTAAGCTATGTCTTTTCTTAAGTTTTCAAAAACACCACTACGTACCAGATGAGCATGAATGTCAGTCATGTCAGTCATTAAGAAACAAGACACAAAGTGGGAATTTCAGGCGACCCTGCAGCTGAATAAAAATGTTATACCATCAACAGTATCTATCTCTGAAATAAGACTCTGTTCAGCACAAAAGCCACCAGACCCCTTGGCACACAATAGTGTAGGAAACCTTTGTCATACAAAAGTGACTGAGAAGGACGGCATCTAGAGACCACAGGATCACCTCATAACAACTACTCCTACATAGGGCAAGTGGAATATGCATGTCTGATCTTAGCTGAAATCTTTCCAACAAACATCCCACATAAGCCTATCGTCCCATCACAGCTTGAAGCTTTACACAAACAATATGCTATATATCATCATGAGCATATGACTAAGCTTAAGAGTGAATGGTGAAAGGGGCCTCTATGCAAACATGGCGATCTGAGTTCTATCTCTGGAGCCCATGGGGTGAGAAAAGAACGTTGGTCTCTGACCTCCACAAGTACATCATGGCATGCTTCATCTGTTTGCTTCTGCTCCCCACTCCACCCTTGTTTCCTTCTTTCTCTCAAAAGAAAACATGGTTGTATCATCATGTATCAATCCATCACCAAGATTATGATGAGGCTGTTTATCTTTTCCAATAACTATTTTTTTGCACATGTGTGTGCGTGTGTGTGCATGTGTGTGTGTGTGTGTGTATGCATGCATCAGAGGGCACTGTGTGTGCCTGTGGAGGCCCAAGGGGGACTTTGGGAATCATCCTAGATTGGTCTGTCTCATTTTCGCTTTGCTCTGGAGTTTTCCAGGCTCTGCCTTCTAGAGTCAGAAGTAGGCCGCTGTCATTTCCACCTGGCATTTTTGTGTGGGATCTGAGATGTGAATTTTGGTTCTTCTGCTGGGGAGGCACAGGCTTAATCCCTGAGCTATTTCTCCAGCCCAACATCTATGCTTTATGACATGTCTATAACAGGTAGTATGCATATATGATGTGTACCTAACTGTAATACTAGATATATGTAATCCCAAAGGCAATTCATCAGATGCTTTTATTTCATGGCTTTATTTCATGGCTTCAAATACCTCATTTCATAACTCCTTACTAGATAATTAGCTGACAGTCTGAATGAGTTGTCACACTGAATGTACTCTGACACCACAGAGATCACTCTTTCATGAGCTGTGTATTTATCACTTTACTGTACTTTTTAAAATCTTTTTGTGTGTATATGTATGTGTACATGTGTGTGTGTGTGCCTTCAGAGGCCCAAGGGTAACTTCAGGAATTATCCTGGATTCCTTTACCTCCTTCTTGCTTTGCTCTGGGGTTTCCCAGGCTTCGCCATCCAGGACCAGAAATGCAACAAGCTGCTCCTGCCATTCCCACCCAGAATTTTGTATGTGGTATTTGGGAATCCAATCTCAGGTCTTTTGCTTGTGAAGCAAAGGCTTTAACCTTTGAGCCATCTTCCTAGACCACTTTTTAAAATCTCAAATGCTGAAAAGCAGTTATGCCATGATACAAATGCAGCCCCACTGATTGGAAAGTCACTAAAGCACCCACTGCAATCTTCATGAAGCTATATACATCAAGAGTGTCTGTCACCTCTGCTGGCCAAATGACAGGGCAATATGAATCATTTATTGTGCGCTATAAATACTACCACTTACTACAATTAGATCTCTTATTTTGTGAGTTCTGTAGCTCAGAAATCCAGATGTGTATGGCTGCTCATTGGCGGAGTCTCAGGGATGCAACCCTTTGCTCCCAGGCTCCCAATGGCCAACTTCTGATCCACAAACCGGTGAGCCAGGACAGAAGTTGTTTACAGTGCTGCCAGGTAGAGTAATTTAAGACACAGTAAATGGAGGCCACCATTTTACCAACATTGTGAGAGGTGTGGAATGGCTGTGCCTTAGATGGTGTATCAGGCATCCACTGCACGGGCTGCCTACCAAAGTACCAAAACTAACCAAGTGGCACACACTGTGAGGGCATCTCGTCCTGTATAATCTCTCCTAAAATCAGTTTTCACCAGAATCTTCAGTGAGAAATTTTGAATTTCTCAAAAGCCCAAAATTATCTCCGTTCTTTCAAAGTCAAGGAAGCACCTCACACACTGTAACACAACACACCATGTCTGATGCTACTGTAGGACTCCTATGAGGCCATTGCTACTTAGTGCAACATGTTAAACACTTACCTTTAAAAAGTAACAACAGCGAAAAACAGAATGGATGACACTCCTCCTTTCGGAAAGCACACAAGCATACAGCCCTTGTCAGTTACAACAGAATTAAGGAAGTCACAGATAGATGCACACCCCCCCACACACATACCCCATAGAGAGAAAGATGCACTCAGAGGGGGGAAGGAAGGGGGGAGGGAGAGGGAGAGAGAGAGAGAGAGAGAGAGAGAGAGAGTGTCCGAGCGAGCTTTGTTTACCTTTCTAAAGCTATCAATTCAATGGTAATAATAAATACATGGATACTGCCTCTCATTAAAATTATATCTGGAGGATTTCATTCAAGGAGGGTACTACGATAAGGATCAGGATACAAGCAAAACCCCTGCCCTCAGTAATAAGACCTACTCTCTGCTACAAGCATAACAGGTACATTTGGTACTTCACACAGTACATCAGATGTTGTTATCATACAGGAAGTAAGAATTTGTAAAATGGAAAAAAGAAACATAAAAACATTTGATTTTTCCAAAATATAACCAAATAAAGACATAGGTATGAAGGCATTTCTTACCAAAAGTAGGTCATATGCTGAAAATCAGAGGATTCTGGCCTGGTGCATACCATGAATGAAGAACCGGTATACACAAAAAGCTCCTCACACACTAACACGATGCACCATGTCTGATGCTGCAGGACTCCTACAAGGCCGCTGCTCTTTCATCCTGTATAATGACTAGATGCCAGGGCTCAGAAGCAGAGACTGAGCTGCTGACGGGCACCAGGATTCAGAGATGCAAAGGAACCTAACTGCTCATGGCATCAGGGAATCAGTGGTGGTCTAGCCTGCCAACCTCACAGAGCAGCTCCCTCCCTGTCGAAGCTTTCTTGCTGGCAAGGGCAGAGCTGCACAGCTCCTTATGCAGTTCTCATTCAGTGGACAATGTCTCAGTAAGAATAAAAGGACACACTCATCAGTCTGAGAGCTAGTGGCAGTGGTTACATCAAAGGGAAGCACAGTCACCTCTTAGCTGGATGGTGAAGAGAAGGTCTTCCTAGATGAGTCTCCTGGGCCTCCTCTGCAGCATGACAAAGTCCTACCACAGGTCTGTCCTTGCTCTACTTGTGATCTGCCATGTCTCCACCTCCAACTGCCCATGTGCCATACCTCGCCATGAACTTACTGAAGTCACTTGCTTGGAATCAGATTGTGTGGAGTTGTCCACTTCTTTTTAAACAGAAAAACAAACAGCGAAATACGTGAATTTAAACAAACAGTGACTAAAGTTGCAAAGATGAACTAGTCAGAGTTGCCCATTACTGAATAATCACCAAGGATTTTGTAAATGCCAGGGGAAGAACATGATATTTGGAAACTAGCACACAACTGTTATGCATTAGGAAAGTGGGGTGAGCCATTCTCCAGGGCATAGCCACATATGATGAAGCAACTCTAACTTACTGGAAATAAATTACTTTGTAAAACATATCCAACTGCTAGTCAGTTTTTCAAAACTCTGAATCATATTCTCTAGAAAAACAGAAAAACAAGAAAAATAACATTCCCTATTTCAACCAAAGATATAAACAATATACCACAAGACCTTAAGTTCTTATCTAAACTAACCAAAAAATAATCCACAAAGCATAACAAGATGATATGTCCTCCCACAACTAACACCTTCCTTTGTGGAAAAGGGGATTGATTGCTTGATGCTGTTTACTGTGTAGCAGTGTCCTCTCTTTGTTTCCCTTTCTGAGGTTTCAGTTGCCCATGATTAACTGCATTTTGAAAATATTACTGATAAACTCCAGAAGTAAGTTTTCATGAATTTAAAATGCTGGCTGAAGCACCTTGATGAAATCTCATGCTCTACATTATCCAGTTCAGAATGCAATCACCTATCCATGCAGGGTGTCCACACTGTACACACGGCCTATCTAGAATGTTTCGCCCTTCGTATAACATGCACACACTGCATTTATGATCTAAAGCAACTTTATGAAGTCTCAAGCTCCACATTATATAGTTCCACACTGTGCACACAACCTGTTCAGACTGCTTCGCCTCTCTGTGCAGGGTGTCCATGCTGCATACAAGGCCTGTCAAAATGCAATCACCTCTCCATGGAGTGTGTCCACACCATGTACACAACTTGTCCAGGTGTGTCCACACTGCATACATGATCTGTCTAGGATGCATCATCAGATATTCATGAAGCATGTCCATGGTATGTGTACATTACTGGTCCAGGATATAATTGCTTCTCTGTGCAGTGAGTCACATAATGAATCACCTGTCCTATGCAGTGTGCCAGTGCTGTGCATACTATCTGTCCAGGACTCAATTGCCTCTATGTAGCATTCCCACGCTGTGTTCATACATGCCTGACATCAGTCATACACTCAGTTTTATTAGAGAACACTTCTGAATGTTCTACTGATTATTACTCACAGTTGCTAAACACACACACACACACACACACACACACACACACACACGCATGCATGCACGCACGCACATTTCCTCACAGGCATGTACCTGCAGGGAAAAGCAGCACACAGAGAACTTCTCTGTGTCTCAGGCAGACTCTAGGGTACTGGAGCATACCCCTGATGAGGAGTGATGGCTGTATTAACAAAACAGTTAAAATAATGTGGGTGAAAGCTGTTGCAACAGTCACGAAGACTTCTCATAAACAAACACAAGCAGAAACAAGGGTTTAATTCATGGAATTATACAGTTTTGTACTTTGATACTTCAAATTATCTTAGGCACAGCTGAAAGTAAAATACATTTGAAATTAACCTGTGTAAATATTGATGCATTTTTCTTCCCACCCACATCTCACAACTAGCTTCTTGTCTACACTGCTGAGCATGTGTGGGTGACAAACAAGCACGACAAGGCAATCTCTTCCTTTTATTCAGCTGCATGGAAGCTGCTGTACCTCCCCAACCCTGGAGACATCTGAAGGGTGCAGTTAGACACAGAAGACAGTGTGACTACTTCCTGGCAAGAAAGTGAAAGTCTGTCAACATTTTGACACATAACATGGCTGGGGTCAACAATAGATTTACTAAGGTATTTCTCTGAACTGAAAAAAAAAAAACAAAACTTGAGATCAAAATTTACCCATGTTGTATTTTAACTATGAAACCTTAAATACTAAAACCACGAACTATACTGATTCAAGCTTACAATGACTATCAAAGACTTATATACTTAGCTCACAGTTAATTCCTATACTCAGTGGGGAAGACAGTCTTTCAAAGAGGTAGTCTTCCTCCTACTAGAAAGTTCTGTAAGAGGAAGAGGCACAGTCTTAGGGAACTAAGACTCAGACAAGCAAAGGCATAGCATGCTGGGACGCAGAGCTGCATGGCACGCGCATGCTGGGATGCAGAAGTACATGCTCTCCCCAAGACTACTATGGGCAAGGGGCAAAGCATCAGGACATACTGCTACTACTATAACAAATGGCAAGAAATGGAAAATTCAAGTCAAAACACCAAGAAACAAGGCCCTCTCCCCAGTAGACAGTATTCCCCAAAAACAGATTATTAAAAATTACAAATTTTGTATAAAACCAAGAATGGTGTAAACTACCACCCCCCCATAAGGTATGTCTTGCCACAGCAGCCTGTGCTTCTAGAACTCCCAGTCTCCCTTTCAACTACAAGACTTCTCAGGCAGCCACACTGCTTCTGTCTAGATATGGAGCTGGCTTTAAGTACTCTCACAAGTTAAGTCTAGAAACAGATACAAATAATGCCTTTTGGAAGACTGAGTCTTCTTGATGATGCTTTGGTAACAATATTAAAATTGTGTGAAATACTAAACTATGATGAAGAAAAACATGAAGGAAAGAAAAAAGAAAAACTAACAGTTAACTGGGTCAGTTAATTAATTCTGTGTAGTTAAGATCCAAGGAAAGAAGGAGGAAATGAAGAAGTAAAAGATAATAAGCAAGGAGAGACAGGAAAAAAAAAAAACAAACCGACCTGATTAAGGGTAAAGTCCTGTAATCCCAGCCCTCTGGGGACTGAAGGCACAAAGATCCATGATCGAAGCAAGACTGCGTTGTGTAATGAGAGCTCGTAACCACCAGTGCCACAGAATGTATCAGATAAAAAAGCACCAGCAGTCCACTGCTCCCAGACCCAGTCAGGCCCAAGACGGGAGCAGGCACCAGCAACACTTGTCAGCGCCTCCAGCCCTGGAACTGCACAAGTGATCCAGCTTGCAGAGGATGCGCGATGCCAAGGCCAAGACCGCATCACCTGACTACTCCACATCAGCCGACTGGGCTGGTCACCAGACACGTGTGGGTCCAGAAGCTCACACACTCTAGTGAGCCTGGTCACAAGTAATCATGAAAAGTTCCTGAAAAGTAAAACACTAACAAATGAGAACTAAACAACAAAACCCCCAAACTCAGCAAAGTTAAAAGACACTAACAAGGAAAAATATTTGCAGCCAGAAAATGTTAGAGGTAAGGATAAGGAACTCCTAAATGACAAAAATTGAAAGTGAGCAAATGCCGTCATCAGAAGACATTAGAAATGCAAATTGCCCTTCAACATGAAAACTACTTTGCTAATAAGGAGATAGGAAAATTGTGCAGCTTCACAATGTTCCTGCTCATATATCAGACTATTAAGTTCCCCAATGCTGGAAGGCAGAGGCTAATGGAAGGCAAAGCTTCCCAAGTCTTACGGGAAAGCGTGGCAGCCGCTCAGAACACCCACTCTATGAAGACTGTACATAGAGAGAGACTGAAAGAATATGTAAAGGAGGCTTTTCACTGTGATGTTACTTTAATCAGTATGCTCCAGCTGGACGGATGGATGACAGCACATGTATGCAGTGGAGAAGAAACCTGACTGTGATGTCTACGCAGCTGTAAAAATAAATGTGCTAGTGCCACATAGTTGCTGTCTTAGCTACCATGTGTTCAACATACAGCTTGCACGGTGTGCGACTTTTTCAGAAAATGTCAAGCTGTTTTCTAAATGGTTTGTATCATCTCACATTTTATGTAACATATGAACTTCCAGATGCTGCCTACCACCTCAGCAGCAGCAGCACATGCTTTCCAATGTTGGCCACTCTAATGAATGGAGAAATGTCTCACAGTGCTGAGTTCCAACTCCCCTGATGACCAGTGATGCTGAGTGTCTTTTACAAGCTTATCTGCCATCCTCATACCTGGTTTAGAGAAATATACTCAAATCTCTTGATTATCCATCAACTACTTTGCTTAGTTTTCTTAGTACTAAGTTTTTAATACATTTTAAGTCAAATTCTCTATCAGCTATGATTTGTACATATTTTCTCCCTGGTGGAGACCTATCGTTCCATTTTCTTAATGGTGGCTGTGAGGACAGATATTCATCATTTAGAGGAACGTGACAACTATCTTTCAGGGTTATTAACAGATGTGTTCCAGAACCCAAGGGTTTGAGTGTTCACATGTACTCAAGCCCCTAATGTAAAATAGCACAGTATACGTGGAGAACCTCTGCTCCTCATCTGCACGGATGAATGATCTCTAATTGCTTATTACACAACATAAATGATATGCAAATAGTGGTGGTCTATGTTGCCATGTGTATAAAATAATGGCAGGGAAACAGTCTACATGTGTTCAGAAAAAAATCAATTTCTTGCAAATTTTTTTTTTTTAGTGTGTGTGTGTGTGTGTGTGTGTGTGTGTGTGTAGTCTTGCAAATGTTTTTGATCAAAGACTAGATGGAGGATAAACCCTTGAATCAACAGAGGGAAACTGTATTCTATTTTCTTAAAAACCGTGACTGTCACGGTTTGAAATGTGTCTCCCATAGTCTCAAGTGTTTGGGAAGTCACGGCACCTTTCACAGGTGGAGTCTTGCTTGATTCTTGCTTGAGGAAGGCGGTCAAGGAGGTGGGCCTTAAGGTGAATTAGTCCCACTTACCTCCTGGAGGAGCCGCCTTTGCAGTGAAGAGTCTTGCAGCCCTCAGCTCCTCAGATGGGAGTGACTCGGCCTGACTGCAGCTTCAGCCACCAGCCATGCCACCAGCCATGCCACCTCTGCCACACAGTGACTTTTGGTGAACTTTGGGTAACTATAAACCAAGAAATCTTACTTTTCAACTCAAAAGCAAAAAGATACTTGTCCTTGATAGAAAAATTTCTGTACCGGTTACTCTTCTCTGTTGCTATGAAAACTACTCAAAGTCAAACAACTTAAGGGAGAAAGAGAGATTTATTCAGTGTATGGTTCCAGAGGGGAGATACAGTCCATTAAAGCAGGAAAGGAATGGTGGGCTGGCAGAAGCTGGAGAAAACTTAAGTCATTTCCTTCATAGAGGTTGAGAGCTACAAACTTCAACTGGCAAGAGCTGACCTCTCCTGAAAGTGGGGTGGGGCTAAATCAACCTCAAGATTCATCCCTTGTGACTATCTTTCTCCAGTAAGTCTCCACTTCTTAAAGGTTCCATGACCTTCCCAAACAACTAAAGAGTCAAACACATGAACCTGTGGGGGCATCTCACATTTCAAACCATGACATTCTACCTCTGGCCCACACAGTCTCATTGCCATCTCATTATGCAAACTATACCAGGTACAACTTTAAATTTTTTAACTTTAAGGAAAAAATTTAAACTTTATTTATTTGTGCGCGCGTGTGCGCACATGCCTGTGCGAATCAGAGGGTGTCCCTGTAGAAGACCAAGGGTGACTTCAAGAAACACCCTGGATTGCTTCTACCTCCTTTTCGCTTCACTCTGGGATTTCCCAGACTCTGCCCACCAGAGCCAGAAGTGTAGGTTGCTGCTGTTTCTGCCTGGTATTTTTATGTGGGACCTGGATCCAAACTCAGGACTTCTGCTTCCAAAATAGAGTCTTAACCCTGAGTCATCTCTCCAGCCCTTGGTCCAATTTTAAATTACATTGGTGGTTACAACACAGTCCAAAGGTTCAAAGTTCAAAGCTTCTTGTAAAATCAAAAGACAAATTACATATTTCTAACATACAATGGCACAGAATAAACATTCCCATTCCAAAAGGGAGGAACGGGGGCATACCCAGGAAAAACCAATCCATAACATGACCAAAAACCAGCAGGACAAACTCCACGTCCTATAGCTCCAAGTCCAACAAATGAACTTCCTGTTGAAATCATCTCAGTTCCTAAAGGCTTTGGTTCCATCCCTCCCATGAAGCTGCCCACAGAACACATCACTGTCCTGGGCTGGCTTCTCCCAGGGTGTACAGCTTTTCTTAGCAGACATTCAGCCCTGGCTGTGGCATCTCTAACATCTTCACTTCTCAATAGCACACCAGGCTTTACCTCCACGGCACAAACTGCCCTCGTTGGGCCTCTCAGCAGACTTTTCAATCCTGCCACACATTGCCTGACTTCTTCCAATCTCTGAAACCTTGGAGGAATCCACAACCTACTCTCTCTTACACTTTTGATGCCTCTAAAACCAGACCACCATATGGATGACTTTGCCAAATTCTGCTATAACCTCCAAGCGAAGATTGGACACATTGAATCACAGTTGATTCAGCTTCTCTGTGCTGACAATGGGCAGAATCTCTCTTGAGTAGCTGCTTCACAGGAAGAATAGACCTTTCCTTTGTAGCTCTGCCCTTCAGCTCTATACTTTCAAAAGATTTTGCATTCTCATGGGTGGCAGCCTTCCCTGAGGAATGTGCCCTCAGGGTAGAGCCTCTTCTGTTATCCAAATTGACAAGCTTTGATTTACTAATGTAGCTTTATCTCTTTAACTTAAAGATAGCTGCCATTTTGTTGTCTGTATTCTCTTTAATCTCCTGAATTTTTCATCAAACCTCATAGTTTTTATCTCTTTCTGCTTAATTTCTTGCTCTTTTTTTCTTTTCATAATTCTGAACAATGTCACTGAAAAGCAGCTGTGTTATTATACTGTCAAAACTACATTGCCTTGAAACTTCTTCCACCAAACACGCAAATTTAACTTCTGGCAATCTTCAGAACAAGGGCAAAACTTAAACTCTCTGCCAACATATTACACTCCATTTGCTTTTTACCCAGTTCCAGTTCCCCTCTGGACCATCACAAGCTAGACTTCCACTATCTACATCTCTAAGAGCATCAGTTTCTTCCAGGCTCTCACTATAATAGCTCTTTGGCCCCTTTTCTAAGACACAAAATCTCAAAGTTCTCCATATTTCTCCCAACAAAAATTTCCAAAGGCACACCAGCCACATCTCAGCAATGATCATACTTTTTCTCAATACCAACTTCTCTCAGTTTCATGCAAGTTTTCAGGTTTCAGGTTCACAATCTAATAACAACAGTCCCCTTCTCTGGTACCAGTTTCTGCACTGGTTACTATTCTCTGTTGCTGTGAGCACCACTCAAAGTCAAGCAACTTAATGGAGAAAATATGGTTCCAGAGGAGAGATATGAATCCATTACAGAAGGAAAGGCATGGTGGGCTGGCAGAAGCTGGAGACAGCTTAAGTCACTTCCCTCACTGAGTCTGAGAGCTGCAAAACAGCAATTGCAAGAGCTGACTTCTGGAAATGAGGTGGGGCTAAATCAACCTACAGACTCACCCCCTATAACTGCCTTGCTCCAGCAAGGCTCCACTTCTTAAAGGTGACATGACCTTCCCAACAAGATTCAAACACAAGAGCCTATAAAGGAGCAACTTACATTTCAAAACATGACGACTTCTAATTTTAGGTTTGTATCAGGTCTTCAACCCATTTGTGAATTCTTAGAGATGGCGAGATACGAACACATGTATACAGATGGCTAGTAGAGGACTCCGTCCTCAAACTACCACTGTAACAGACTTTATTTTTAAAAGCCTGCGTTTGCTTCAGTATTATTGTTGTCTTGAAGGTGCATAATGTCTATGCTTAATAGAAATGTAAGGGAAAGCAAGTGCCTAACTTTTGAGCAATGTGAGCAAAAGGCAGCTCCAGCCCAAACATCTCCCCTGAAGGAAGAACATGGACCAGGCAGGTCTGTGGGCGCTGAGCTGGGACACAGAAAGCTAAAGGACAGCAGAGAAGCCTTGTACTATCACTGCCTCCAACTCCAGTACTTTGAGTTTCTGTGCTCACTATTCTGCTCTCCAGCGTAGAAGCTGGCATGATGGAAGTTTTGCTCATTGTCAAGAGGAAATGAGCTTGTTTACAGTGAGGCACTCCAGGAAAATGGTAAGAGAGAACACAGAAGTCAACAGCACACTGTTTCTGAAACCTAACTACAGCTCTGTAGGAGATATTAATGGCCCTGGAACACAGCTAAGGAATCTCATAGTCTTCATAGTCATCAGTCTTCATCCCGTGCTTCTGTAACCTTACCCTGTGGTAGTTCTTTCAGCTAATTACATGTTTCTTCTGTAGCAGCAACATAAGGCAAAGTATTCAGTGCTCAAATGTCCTCTACGCCTTTGCTCATGACTATGACTCTCAGAGATAAATAGAAGAACCATGTTTAAAAATATGCTTCTTGGGGATTGGGGAGATGGCTCAGGTTCTTTTGCTTGTGAGGTCTTTGCCAAACAAGCAAACGAACCTGCCTGAGTTCAGATCTCAAATCCCATGTAAAAACACCAATGCAAATGGCAGCAACCTGCACTTCCAGCCTGGAACAGCAGAGCCTACAAAATCCCAGCGCAAAGCAATCCAGGATGATTGCTGATGTCACCCTTGGGCCTCTAGAGGCACAAACACTAAAATGCCCTCCAGTACAACCACACCCACACCCACACACACACCCACACACACACTCTTTTTATAAAATGTGTTTCCCAACTACTGTTTGCTTCATTTTAAACAAAAATTTTGAGAATTTTTTTAAATGAAAAAATTCTGATATTCCTTAAAAGTCTCAACTAATCTTTTAGGAAGAAAAAGAAAAAAAAAAAAAAAAAAAACCCTAGATTTAAGAAAACCATGTCCAGGGAAAAAGGGTACAGAGTCATCAGGGCTAGCCTATCAGGAGGGAGGGCCTTCAAAAGTATCTCGGATTTTGGACACCCCAGCTCCCAGGAACCCTCCTGGGCACATACTTCCCTATCCACCCATCACTCATCCCAGCTTATCAGTGTGCAAGTTTTTCTTACTCCTTTGAAAATTTACTTTAACCCTAAGATCTTATCAAATCATTCTGCAAAGAAGCATCTGTGCCACTGGTCAAACCCCACTGTGTCACGTGTTAGGGTTCTCACATTTTGTAGGCCCTGGAGGACCACAACTTGCCCCTGAAGTTTTCAAATATAAGCAGATAGTTACATTTTCCAGATCTCCATGAGCTTACAGTTACTGACCTAGGATTCAGCTGTGTGTGTGTGCTAGTGCTTGCTCAAATGGGTTCATGTGGTGCTCATGTGGAGGCCAAAGATTATTAATCTCAGCTGTAGCTGCTCAGACCCATCAACCTTGTTTCTGAAACAATCTCTCATTGCCTGAAGCTTACCAATTCAGCTAGACTGGCTGGCTCCAGGGATCCATCTATCTCCAACTACTCATGCTGGGATTACAGGTGTGTACCATCACTTTTTTACACATACACACACACACACACACACACACACACACACACACACATCAGATCCCTATGCATACATGGCAAACATTTTACTAACTGAGCAATCTCTCCAGCCCCTAGCTGTGTTTTGCTGACATGTGACTATAATTTTTTCCATTACTACAAATCTGAAGAAACTTGATAAGCACTGTTCCCTGCTCTATTGTTAAAGTGTCTAATCACAGACCTAAAAAAACTGTTAAGGAGACACTGTTCTCTCCTCCCTAAAAAAAACTCAGGAGAAGCAATGAAGCTTCCAACACCTGGGAAGCACTGGTGCCATTTTGCTGCTGATGTGCTATGCAAACCAGGAGGATATCAACCTCCTGAGCACAAGCATGTTCCAACTTCGCTTCTGAATTAACTGGGATTCCTGGCACATACCATCATGCTTTATTGATTATACAATCCATCTTTTGACAAAAGACAAACAAGAAGCCATTATCAAACTTCTTATGGTCAAATGTGCTGACCTCAGCACTCAGGAGTTGTTTTCCATAAGGCAGAGAGGACAGGATTCTCTGGATTGGAACGCTCACACACCTTCTGGACTGTCACAAAGGCAGAAGCACTAATTAGAGAGAATAGGAGCAGATGAACATTAAGGCCAATGTCACTAAGACATCTGGAGACATCTGTCCTGAGGATTCGGACTGGGGTTGCCAGACTACCTCAGGGATAACATTTATCCCTGTAAATCTTTATTTCATTCTCTTTGAGACCTGCTTACACCTCTGCCCACTGCTTGCCCGCACCCCAAAGTCCAATGGCAACAGAGATGCCCCAACACAGTCAAGAGTTAGGCTCTCACCAAAAGTTGACAATGAGCTCTTCTTTCTTAAGTGAAAGTCCATTCTGACTTTACATAAAGGACATGATGCAAGACCCTTGGACTTTGATGAAGGAGGAGAAAGTTCCAGAATCAATCCTAGCAAATACCTAGGGGGTAACCACAGTCTTAAACTCTTCATTCATCCTTTTCACACAGAGCCCATCTGGGGAAGGGCACACCTCAGCTGTGTGTTTTCTAAGTGAAGGAACACTTGGGGACAGAGGTTTGCTTATGTGGCATCTGTACTACTTACAAAGGGCTGAGCTTCTGGGAGGACCCACAGGAGAGTGGAAAATACAAGTCAATCATGGCTGATCAAGTATTCATTATAAAAGCCAGAAGCTGTGGCTTCTCAAAGCGTCTGTAAAAGAAAGGAAAAGGGAGGCAAGTGTGGAGTGCATGCCAGGACAGAGGAAACTTCCCCTTTTCTTGTGATTCCTGAACATGCTCTCTCATTCCCTGGTAATCCCAGGGCTCTATTCATCCCATCCAGCAACTCTGGAAAAGTTCTTAAGCTGACCAAGTAAAGGAACTGCTCTGTCCTCTAACTGCTGCAGCTGTAGACAGTTGTCCTTCCCATTTCCACAGGTTCCACACTCAACAGCCAGACTAAAATATAACTGTGTCTCCACTGAAAATACAGAGTTTTCTTCCTTCTCTAAATATGTAGCATGATTACCTCTGGTCATGACACACATGCATGACCTGACGTCTTACTGGCAACCTATAGACACTGAAAATGCAGAGCTCTCTTCCTTCTCTCTACCTCTGTATGACATGTGCATGACCTTAACTATTACCAACAGCCTAGAGATGCTGAAAAAAGCACATGGATGTGCAAGTAATTCACAAAAAAATCTCTCTTTTGGATTTTAGTTTGGGAGGAAGGAAGGGTTCTGGAATCAATCCTAGCAAACAGTAAGTGGTAACCACAGTCACAATGTGGTGAGTGGTGAGGTCATTTCTTCATTCCAGTTCCTTCAAAGTCTAAATGGATAGTTTTTTTTATGTCTAGCTACAAAAGCTGCTGAGGAAATCCACTCCTCCACAAGTCTAATGTTCCTACTTTTCGGTTTTATTTATTTGAGGAAAAACATTTGCATATGATAAATAAAAAAGTGTTATAGAGGTGACAGGGCCTTGGGAAGGAGCTTAAAGAGCCTCAGGAGGATGTGTACCCAGGGCTATGGTGTGCCAGGCCTAAGAACTTACAAACTAATCTAATATTCACACCAAATTAGGGACCAGAAGCAGGCATAGCAGGCTGAGGACTACCTTTCATGTCCAAGGATGACAAGGCTGTGAAGGTGTCCTTCACAGTCCTAACCCACAATGACGAGCAGGGGACAATTGCATAGATGACGAAGTCAGATCCTGGAAACAAAAAGCAGAACAACCCTGAAGAACCACACTCCCAAGGGTGAAGCATAAGGTGTGGATATACTGCTGACTAAACCAGAATGAAAACAATGTAGATCCTGTTTAACAGGATGCAGAGCTAGTTCTGCTACATGATAAAACTCTGAAACCATCATTCCAACCCTTCATCTAGAGATGTCAAACAATCTTTTCACTTACAACAAATGGATAGTAATCACATACAATACAGAAGTGTATTTAATTAGAAAAGGCAAACTTTGTTTCCATAGTAGTTTTCATTACTGTTTTCTGGGCTTATTTTTATCTTTTAAATTCTATGTTAGAAGCTGGGGCTACAGCCAAGGGTTTATTAGGGCACTTGCCTAGTATATGCAGATCTTCAGGTTCTATTCTCCAGCACTGCCAATATGATAGCCACATAAATATTCAATGTGTGATTTTTAAAAATTCTTTTAAAATATTTTACTTATTTGAGAGAGAATGAGAGTGAGCTTGTCTGAGCAGCAATGTGTTGCTGCACATGTGTGGAAGTCAGAGACAACTTTCAGAGATCTCTCATGCTACCAGGTGGGCACCAAAATTGAACTCAAACCAACAGGTTTATACACAGCATTTTTACTTACCAAGCCATCTTGCCAGCCCCCAGTGTACAATTTTAATTTTAAAAAGCATAATATACTAGGATTACCTTTTTAGAAAATAATACATGTAATTCTTTAACACTCATTCACTGCTTAAAATTAGTTTAGTAAGATTCTACAATATAGGATTGCAGAATGAAAATGAAAGCAAGCTTATATGTAAGCAACATTTCTACCTCCAACTAAAAGACTGGCTACTCCAAGGAAATGTAGCTAAATTAGTTTGAGAGCCACCATGTTTTATTAGCACAATGCACAATGCTGGGCTTTCTACATGATTTAACACAAGTAAGTGAATATCTAGATTTCTAGAAGCTGTTAGATATTCTGATCTCAGTTATTAATAGTTATCAGTAAGTCATACATTATAAAAAACTATATTCACAAACACATTTTCCCATCTCTGAAAACAGACAGTAAATTATAGGGTACAATCAAAACCTCAAGAGCTATAAAGGTCTGGTATTACTTTGGACCACGCTGCTAGCCACAGTACAAGTGCCTCTCAGTTCCACCGAGCCAAACCTCTAGGGTTGGAGGGGCTGCCTTTCTTGGCTGTGGCCCTTAATATGATCCAAAGTCTCAGGGAGGCTGCAGTCAGCAGCTTTGCAAGCTACTCATTGAAGGCAACAGCTTCTTCTCCATAGGCTTTTCCTTCTGAATGAACACTCCAAACCTCCTTCTACATGATTACCTAACCATATCACCATGCAGTAGAAAATGTATGCCTGCCTCTGAGAAGTGTTAAGAAAAGGGATTTCCCTGCATACCAATCACATTTTAATGGCAGGAAATTCAGCATGACTCAAGGAGACAATCTACAAATGTGTTGGAACAAATTAACACACAAAGTCAAGATGTTAAATAAAGAGGGAAGACAATTAGATTTCTAACTAATTAAAGTAGAAATAAAGCCAGTGTCCTTCCTGGCATGCTTCAAGACTCATCACTAACAAATCAGCAGAAAAAAGTTGTAAATGTGGATGTCATGAGCCACAGCCTACTTTAGAACCTGCACCCAAGAAAGCTGCAAACGTGTTTAGGTTGTGTCAATGGTGTGCACCAGCTGGTGCCAATTCCCTGCATATCCTACAATCTGTGAGTGAAGGCTAGAGACTACAGACTCTAGGAAAGGCATAAGTGGGCCAGTAAAGAGATGGCTCAGCAAGTAAAGGCTCTTACCACACAACCCTGAGGTCCTCAGTTTGATTCCTAGAACCCACAAGGTAGGAGAGAACAAATTCCTAAAATTTGATTTCTGACCTCCATCAGGAGGTATGTGCCTACACGTGTGTGCACACACGCATGCACAAGATCCAAGGGTGATGTCGTGATCAGCTTGGACTGCTCTGTCTCCTTACTGCTTTGAGGTTTCCTAAGTTCTGCCTCCCAGGGCTGGAATTGCAGATTGTTACTATTTCTATCCGGCATTTTTACATGGGATCTGGGGGATCCAAACGCAGTCCTTTTGCTTGTGAGACAGAGGCTTTAACCCCTTAACCATCTCCCTGATCCTCCCCCTCTCTCTCTCTTTCTCTCTCTCTCTCTCCCCCGCCTCTCTCTCATACACTCAAGTTTGGCTAAAAATCTTTAAAATTTTAATCTTATTATTTAAAAGAGTTTGTGGGGTTTTTTGTTTGTTTGTTTGTTTTTGTTTTCTTTTTTTGTAAGCACTGTGAACCTCCTGAAGGTTGTATAATCACACGGACGTACGTGTGCTGGATTCCAGAGTCTATATAATAAGAGGCTAGATCAACTTGGGTGGCAGGTACCCTAAACCTGAATTAAGAGGGAGATAGTAGAATAAAAGCATTCCTTGAATGAATACAGAGCATCAAGACTACCTCACTGGTAAGCTCTTACACACCATCACAGCAACAGAGTGACATCACACACTGCACCTTGTCCATGGTCCCCAGCCTGTGACGGGTCTGTTAGTCACATGTGTGTGGAGGTAACCCTGCTCAACAAAAGGTTCTGCACAGCTGCTTCTAATAAACAACCAACCCTCACAGCAAGGGCTGATTAAGACAAAGATGAATATAGTAACAGATGTCTGCGTCTGAAATAGATCTGAGAAAAGTTGCTTCAAGACATTTCCATGATTATCCTGACAAGTGATTTTTTTCGTGATTAAATAGTCTATGCATATATATATATATTTAATACAAAAGTTACTTAAATGTTCCCTTAAAGCTTAGTGGGACTGGAAAATCATCTTTTATTTCAAACTAAGAAATGCTAATTTGACACATAGTAAAGTTATTATTTGGAAATAATATTTGGAAATAAAGGTCATTTGGAAATGACCTTTAGTCTTTAAAACCAATTATAATGTGAATGAACTTAGAAAATGGTATTTCTTCCATTTTCAAAAACAAACTACTTGCTCATGAATGGATAAAAGTGGATAATTAAAGGATAAGCTCTAAGTTTTGGCATTCTATCTTCCATTTTACAGGAACTAAAATAAATCAGATTTAAATAATACTGTATTTTATTCAGTTTCATTTTTGCTTCACAAACAACAAAGACATCATTTATGATATATAGACATGTTTGAGATTGTTTTTTGTTAACCTATTAAGTCAGTTAGTGAGGCTTAAACTGTAAAACAAATGCACATCTAGTCAGATTGAAGCAACTGAGTTATGGTTTATTCAGTGACATACTTTATGAAATTTGTTCTAAAATAGCCTTAGTTGACAAAGCATGACCAAGATGGTTCTGAAACCCTCTCTTCTGAAAGGAAACAAGTGTACCACACTGTTCTGTCCCCAAACTAGAAATTGATGTAAACCTAGAGCCAACAGGCAGAAACTGTGGCAGACACCAGCAGTGGGCCGGCCTCTTGCCCAGGGCCAGCTGTGCTGTCCCCCATCATTCCAGCACTCCAGTGCTCTCTGTCTTGCAGCTCTGTACTCCCTCCCTCCCCTAATATGGCCTCTTATGGAGCTGAGAGTAACATTCCACACCACACTCAGCCTCTACACAGGCCCAGAGCAGAGACAGACAGCAATAAGGGAAACAACTCCCACTTCAACAAGGAAAACAATTCCTACCCTTCCTGAAGTGGGACAGCTCCAACCAGAGATGGAAAAAGCACTCCCATCAGGAAAGGGGACGATCTCCAACCACAGGGAGAAGACAGAGTTGCCGTCTAAGGGAAAGGAATAGTTCCCACCTCTGAATGCTGACCCAGGAGTCAACAGAGCTTGTACCATGCACAAACTATTATCACTGAGTACACAACATCACCGGAAGATGCTCAGAGAGGGTTGGGAAGCTGGCTCAGGAGCTAGCAAAAGGACCAGAACTGGAACCCCAGATTCCACATAAAAATGTGTGGCAGCCTTGCCGTAATTCAAACCTTGGGAAGCAGAGGCTGAGAATCTGCAGAGCAAGCTAGCTAGCTGGTCTAGCCCTATCAGGGAGCTCTGGATTTACTTAGAGATCAAAACTCAAAAGAATGAAGTAGAAGAATGATGGAAAATGATTGCCCTTATCACACTCACTAAACTTTGCTTAAAGGTTTCTATAATCTAGTCTCAAAATCTTTAAACATTTTCAAATTTATATTTCAAAAAATGATTCAAAATCCACAAAAGTCATGTAGCCAGATTTATAAGCTACATCCCTCTTCTCTGGTATGTCAATTGTGGTTACTCTGCATATTGCCAATAAATTCACAACCAAACAGCTCAAAGGGAGACTGGGATTGTATTCTTTTTTATTTTCGTGTGTCTTTTGTGTATGTTTCTGTGTGTCTGTGTTTGTATCTGTATCTATATCAGAGGGCACTATATCAGAGGTTCAAGGTTGACTTCAGGAATCACCCTGGGTTGCTTTTACCTCCTGTTTGCTTTGCTCTGGAGCTTCCCAGGCTCCGCCCTCCAGCTAGCTGAATCCAGGATCCAAACTCAGGTCCTTCTGCTTGCAGACCACAGACTTAACCCCTGAGCCACCTCTCCGGCTCAGGGATTTTACTCTTGCTTATGGTTGTCCAGTTACATTTTTTAGCCCAGCTTGGCAGGATAGCTCATACTAACACCACAGGCTGGGGTAATAGCCACACCATATCCATAGGACTGCTGAGAGAAGGGCAAAAACCTCATTTGCCAGACAGCATGTCTGTCCCCATGCACTGCAGAATGCCAACTCCCTGAATCATCTCCCTCCATCTTCTCTACTTGCCCAAGAAAAAGTCCCACCCACCATGGGTTAGGTCTCCCCTCATCAAATAGACAGTCTCCTGCAGGGTTGCTCAGGGCTTAACTACTAATTTTTACAAATGTGTTCAGAGCTCAAGCCTTCAATTATCAAGCTGATACCTGTAGCTAACTATCACAACCATTAAAAGTCTCTTCATACAGATACATGAAAGCGTAAGCATCTTGTCTGAACTTTGGGTTAAATTAAGCTTTAGCTCTATTCTATGGGTGTCCTCATCATATGCAACATTCAATAACGGAAATAGTTGTAATAAACTCATCCCAACACAACTTAATCCTTGGGAAGATACAAGATCAAAAGTGTTTGCAAACCCTGTGGATGTAAAAAAAAAAAAACATAACAATGACACTTCAAAGAGAAATTGTTTAAAACTGCAAACATTTGGAGTTTCAATAGTAATATACTAACTGCTATAACTTCTTAATGTCTTTTGTCTATATAAAACCATACACAGTTCACTGTGATACAGATTCAAGAACACAATGCACAATACAACACCCGAGGATATCGCTAATAGACCAGAGTCCAAACAGGCACTGTCATGACTATTCCTATCAGGTTAGCCTACTGAGGCATTATGACTTAGATAACTGACCTAACAGGTAGGTGCTAACTGTCCATAAGGACAAGGTGGAAAGATGACAGAGACAGAGAGTGGAAGGGTGTAATATACCCTTCTGTTCTAATTCATATTCTCAGAAAAATGTTCTATTTCTTTTTAGTACATCATTAAAAGCAGAATTCTTAATTTCAATAGAAAATAAATACCTTCAAAGATAAAAATATTTTATTCTGAATGAATTTCAAAATGCAATTCTTTTTAAAAATTTATTTAGTGTGGTGTGTGGTTATGCGAGTATATCAGAGGGCAGTGTGTGTCTCTGTGGAGGACGAAGAATGACTTTGGAAATCATCTTGGATGGCTTCTACCTCCTTTTTGGATTTCCCAGGCTCCACCTACAGGAACTGAAATGCAGGCTGCTCTTTCTACCTGGCGTTTTTTACATAGGACCTGGGACCCAAACTCAGGACCTTCTGCTTGTGAGATAGAGTCTTAACTCCTGAGCCATTTCTCCAAACCAAAATGTAATTCTTTAAGTATGTTCATCTTCACCCTTTAATACTGACATTTTCTCTTTACATAAAATTGTAATGAGAAAAAAACATCTTTTTTTAAATTTTAATAAACTTCATCATAAGGCTGACAAGGTGACTCAGACGATAAAGGTAACTGCTTGCAAATATGAAGACTTGAATTCAATCCCTGTTTCTCACATGGTGGAAAGAGAGAACAGACTTCTGAAAGTTGTCTTTTGACCATCACAAACACGCACTGCCTAGGATTGTGCAATACTTCTTTTTTTTTTAATTTTATTTATTCAATTGTGCGTGTGTGTGCGTGTGTATGCGTGTGTGTGTGCGTGTGTGTGTGTAGAACCACGGGCGAATTCGGGAACCACCATGGACGCCTTCACCTCCTCCTCCTCCTTTACTCTGCCCCGGGATTCACAGGCTCCGCCCTACCAGGACCAGAAATGCAGGCCGCCCCCACTTCCGCTTAGCGTCTATATGTGGGGTCTAGGATCCAAACTCAGGACCTTCTGCCTGCAAGGCAGAGGCTTAATCCCTGAGCCACCTCTCCAGCCCCTGTGCAATATTTCGTTTACATAAGCATACACTAAGCTTTATCACATAGAACTTCACTGTAAAAGTACTTTTTTTGGCTACCCTTTGGAGAACTCACTCAGCCGTTAGTGACGAGCCACAGCTTTCTATGCCAGAGTACTGGAAAGCAGTGCTTTCTGGGCCTCGCAAACCACAGAGAAACAGAGTAACGATCTGGCCATGTCTACATGCCTTGGAAGAGCTATCCCCCGTGAAGGCATCAACCACATCATGTGGCCAGCATGTCACTGCTACTAAAATTAAAGTCTCACATTACACTTCCAAATGGCATCCTTCTTGTTTTGTCTTGAGACAGGGTCTGGCTAAGTAAGTCGGGCTGGCCTGGAACTCAATACATATTGAGTTGTGCAGACTGAATGCCAGCATTATAGGTGGGCATAAGAAGAGGGGGATTTGGAGAAATTTCTCAGAATCAAAATGAAGCTCTGAAAAAATAACAAGTGGTGTCTTGGAAGATCAAGTAGAAGAGCCCAGGGAAGGTCAGAACATCCCAGACACCGCTTCCAGAACATTCTAGAGAAACCACTGCCATAGCACCTCACAGTGACTGTTGTCAATCATCCCACAGAGACCATTGCCACACCTCCATAGAAAGTCCAGTGGAAGGACCCAATGTGTTATCTGGCTATGCAAGTGGAGGCAGAAGAGGCTCTGGTTCCATCCCCTGTGAGACCAGGCACTATATTCCCCTCGTGGAAACTGGAGTATTTTCAGGAAAGGCAACAGATGCTAGACCAAAAAAAAAAAAAAAAGTCTACTACAGATCCTCTAGTAGCCAGCAATACTGAAATATTTCCCAGTGTAGGTCTGTAGATAAATTTAAACTTTTTGGTTCCCTTAGGATTTAAAATAGATGTCCCCTTGTTGGGCAAAAAGGACCAAGAATTTACTCACTTAAGAATGTGGTCAATACAAATAATGAATCTGTTGGACAGACTGGTGTAACTTGCAAGCTGCTATATATGTGATACCTGCCAATCAAACACCCAAAATAAGTGTACGATTCAAAAAAACTTGGGAAACCAGGATTCAGTATTTTGATAGAGACAATAACAGGTGTGGGTCAGTGCTTCAAAACATCTCTATCTTGTAAAGATTATTCACAGGAAAATCCACTTGGAAGTTGAGTGAAAAAGAAAATAAGTGTTCTAATATAAACTACTTTATTAAAATCATTAATGTATAAAATCATTAGAATTCCAATCTCTAGAAAGTTAAATATTAATAGAAAAGGTAGCTACATAAACCATAAACAGAGATTTACTTCAAAATGTCTCTTTAAAATAAACACAAATTCCTCCTTCTTCAAATGTTCAGTATCACAAAATTAAGAAACCTCACTTTTACAGAAGCACTTAGAACAGAGCATAGAAGGACTGCAGGCTGGGAATGGAGTAAAAGATAAATCTGAGCTTGCAGCAGCATTCGTCCACACTCAATCACAAGATGCTTCACAACGAATTAAGTAGAAAAGAGTAGGCTTCCAAAGGCAACCGAGCTATCTGAGCTGACAGAGACAACTGATGCTTGCAGCTGGTGTCAGTCTTCAGTAAGTGTCAATCAAAGTCTGACAGTTACCAGTTTCATTTCACACAGGGTAATTATAGCTTCATGCTTAATGCTCTGTCACAATTTTTTTCCAGAATGTAATCAACAAGATATTAAGATTGCTTCTGCTTAGCTTTTCTTAATATTCTCACTCATGAAAATAAATAATCAATGAACATACAACAGAAAGTATAGATAAGAGAAGAACAATGTTCAATAGGATTCTTTGACAATTACTTCAGTAAAAACATACAACTTTCTTCAAAATAACATCCTATTAGTCTACTTATAAAGAAGTTCTAATTTAATCCTAATTTTGTACACTTCGCACACTTCCGTTTATGACATCAGCATTTGTGTATACCAAGTATGAAATGCTTTTGTGTACTAAATAAGACAACAAAAGAGTAGTTCCTATGGAGATTATGATACTCTAAAACCCAGTGCTGTTATACTACTCCATTTTGCAAGTGATGTAACAGCTAAAACATATCAGAATAAGTAACATGTGACCCACTAATATTAGTGATTATTTAGGACAGAGCAATATCCAGACAGCTATCAGATAAAGGCCTCTTGAATGCTAGCAAACAATGAGAAAGGATTCTAAGTGCTTCCTTGAAATTTAGGCAGATGTAAAACTACAAACAACTCCTGCATCCATGTTTCTCAGTGACAGAAAAGGGTTGTTACAGTCACTCTGCGCCTTCTTCCTTAGCCAGGATCTGTGAACTAGAACAGGACGTGATCTCCCAGGTCAATGTTACAGCAGGGAATACAAGGGGCATGGGCTCTCCAGAGTCTGAATCTGGGTCCCTAAGAGCAGGAAAACTGCTTATTTACAAGCCAGTAAACGACAAGGAAATGATGAACAGAGAATGTTTCAGTGCTGAGCATGTATCACCAACAGCACACTACACATCCAATAAGCATGCAAGTGTGACTCCTATGCATAGTTCTTAAAATTGTAAAAAAAAATTTTAGAGAAAAATCATCTGCTTTTTTTTGATATTAGACACTTACTGCTTAGCAAGCATTGAGTTATCGTTGAGATAGGATCTCCCACTCAAGTGCCACGGGGGGCAACCTCCTGCCCAAGAGGATCTGATAGCAGCCAAGGCAGGATGTTGAGGTTCTAATTTCATGCCAACATACCATTAATATACTTCAACAAAACTCAGTCCCAGCAGCTGCTGAAAAGTTTATAAATACTAATTTGCCGAACTTCGAACTTCGTAACTGAAAAGTCAAGTTTAATAGACTGAAGTAGACAATACACTGGCACACAACTTGTATATACGTAACAATACACTAAACAAATCTTTATTTACGTTAAAAGTACTGTTAGAATTTAGAAAACTCAAGGGAGGGGCTGGGGAGATGGCTCAGTGAATAAATCACCTGCCACACAAACAGGAGGATATGAGCTCATATCCCAGGAACCCACCAAAAAAAAAAAAAAAAAAAAAAAAAAAAAAAAAGGCACCGAGCAAGTGTCTGTCACCTCAGAAATGGGGAAAGGAGGAGCAAAATAGGTGGATCCCTAGTGCTTACTAGCTAGCCAGACTAGCCTATCAGTGAACATCAGCTGCAGTGAGAGATTCTGTCTCGAAATACATTGGGGAGGGGGAAAGGTCCAGTGAGATAGTTCATCAGGTAAAGACCCCTTACATGGAAACCCAGAGACCTGAATTTGATCCCCAGAGCCCACGTGGTAGGAGAAAATGACTAGGAAGTTTTCCTCTGACCATCATATCACATGTTCATTGTAGCTTGCAAGTATTTGCTCTTCCCTTAAAGGGAGAACCACTCAGTACTCAACCTCAAAGCCTCCTTCTGAAACAGAAGGTGTTTACTACAGAAAAACACAGCTGGCCAAATTGCAGAAAATAAGTGACTTCGGACTGCTTGGTCCTAAATAGCACATCTAGGACACCCCTACTCCAAGGCTTAGGGAACATCGTGGAAGAGGCAGTAAGATTTTAAGAGCTCGAAGTGGGAGAGTAGTGAGCCAGACATTATTCCTGGGCACGACAGAACTGAGGTTATACATGATTTCATGGCAAATATGTGTATTTTCACAAGAACTTCAGAGGAACTGTCCTACCAACCAGGAAAAGGGAAAGATCTCAAGAAGTGCTACACATGGGCTGGAGAGGTGGCTCAGGGGTTAAGCCTCCGCCTTGCAGGCGGAAGGTCCTGAGTTCGGATCCCAGATCCCACGTTTAGACGCCAGGCAGAAGCGGGGGCAGCCTGCGCTTCTGGTCCTGGTAGGGCGGAGCCTGTGAATCCCAGGGCAGAAGGAGGTGGAGGCGTCCATGGTGCTTCCCGAATTCATCCGTGGTTCTACCCACACACAGACACACACACGCGCGCACACATACACACGCACACACACACACAAGCGCGCATGAACACACGCACATGCGCACAGTTGAATAAGTAATAATAATAAAAAAATAAACTAATAAAAAAGAAGGAGGTGGAGGCGTCCATGGTGGTTCACGAATTCGTCCGTGGTTCTACACATACACAGATACACACACACACACAGACACACACGCGCGCACACATACACACGCACATGCGCACAGTTGAATAAATAATAATAATAAAAAAATTTAAAAAAAAAAAAAGAAGTGCTACACGTCTCTGGGAGACTCATGAAAACTAGTAATACTGACAAGGAAGAAAAGGAGGATGCTTTTCTCAGTGGTATAACCACTGATCTATGATGCTTGCTGGAACTTGAATCATGCCAGGCATATGGCATCAAAGACAAACTAGATGAAGCACAGTGGGCCTCACAAGTGAAAAGACTTGAAAATAGGAGGGAATATGGAAGGGGAGGTAAAGGATTATCAGAGAGAAAAAAAAGAGAGGGTGAAAATGGAAACAAATGATTAAAAACATAAGTAAAATATTTGAATATGTGACCAAAGAAGAAATACGAATGCTCAGTGAGTAAAATGTTCATCATTGCCAGACATTAGAGAAATGCAAACTTCAACTATAAAACACCCTTGTGTAAGGATTAAAGTCAAGAAAAGTTAGCCATGCCAAATGATAGTGGGGTGCTAAAAAAACAGAACAAGCAAACAAACAAAAACTCTCCAAGGGCTACATGCAGAGATAGCGTAGCAGGTAATGTACTTGCTGCGCAGGCATGAGGACCACAGTTCAGATCCCACACAACAGAGTAAGTACCTGTAATTCCTGCAAGCCTATGGAAAACAGGTGGCAGAGACTCCAGAGTCTCCAAAAGCTCATGGGTCAGCAGATCTGACTTCTGCAGCAGTGGTGAAGAAATCCAAAGAAAGTGACACCCAAAAAGTTGTTCTATGACCTTTACATGCATACCACGGCACCAAGCCTACATATACACATTACACACCACATCAGACTCACCCTCACACATATACATTACACACACACACTCACACATACATACACATCACATCGCATCATATACACCAAACCAGCACTCTCATCTATTGCAATTCCTTGAAAACACAAGCATATGCTGGCAATAAGAACCACGTCAATTCTAGATCTCTGCCTAGGATAACTACAAACACATATCCACATGAAGGTTTCTTACACACATGCAGACAGCAGTTTTACCCTAGTAGCCAAAATGGAAAATAAGCAGATATCTGTCCATACCTGAGTGGAGAAATCATGTTGTGCCCACAAAATCAGTACCATTTAGCCACAAAAAAGACAATGAACACTGAAACTCTTAGGATTATAGATGAACACAGAAGTAATTACATAGAAAATTACATAGCTCAACCATAGAGGGCTAACCTAGCACATGCGAGGCTAAGTTTGATCCCCAGCACCACCAGAAAAGAAAAGGAACATTAGTTTGTAGCAACAGGTAGGACTGCTGGTCCAGTGGGTAATACATGTGTTCTGTATTTTCACACAGTAAGTTTCATGGTTGTGTATCAGCATTCACCTAATTGCATGCTAAAGTAGTCTAATTTAGTGCAACTTAATTACAACTTGGAAAGCTATTAAAGGTTTTTCAAATGGAGAAAAGTTACAGCAAGGAACAAGGAAACAATAAGCCCTTGTTTTTACAACAAGCTTAGGAACATGTAGCATCTTGCCAATCCCTACAACCACCACATAGTATGGACACTAGGATCAGCTAGTGAACAGATATTAAGCCATGTTACTGGTAAGCTGGTGTGTGTTTTATTTTTTCAGGTTGTAAGGAAATGTATTCTAACTCCAAGTAAGAAACTTTGTCATCAAGAGACGAGTACAGTCTTAACTGAAATGCCTCTGAGGACACACCAGCCTTCTGCACTAAGCTGAAGAAGCTCGCACTGCTGTTCACATCACATCATAGGCACTAGAGGAAAGACAAACAGGGCTGTATGTGGAACTCAGCTACGTAAGGAACACGAAAGCCCTACCCTACCTCTATCATCAGCACCAAGGGAGAAGAAAGAAACCTTGTTACAACAGAACTAATGTGCTTTGTTGCTGATGATCACTTTCTACATATTTTATTTAATTACAGAGACAAGGCCAAGTTTTCAAATGTCTGCTTTTTACAATACTTCAAATGACTGTTAAGATCGTTTAGCTATACCTGTAAAAACAAAACAAAACAAAAAATTACAGTGTATTAATATGCAGATAAACCTAGCATAATTATAGCTGGACTACAAGAATATAAAATTAATAATCTTCTTTTGAAGTATCAAGTTGCTTAGTAGGTGATTAAAAAAGGAAAAAAGAACAATAGAAACTATTGGCATTCTGCTTATTCTAGAAAACAGCTCACACACTGACACATCTCTGAGCACCTATGGTAGCCCAAGTGCCTTGATCCCTTACACAGGAAGAAGCATCTGACTTGGAAGGTTTCAAAACTTGGTTTCAAAACCACGTACTGCTGCCACCTACCAGCAGGCCATTCCATGGTCTATGTCGACAAGAGGCTGTGCTCCACTGATGAGGCCCCTCTACCAACAACACGCCAAGTTCGCAGCAGCATCAGTTCTTCTAGGTCTGAGAATAACCTCATTTTAACAGCATTTTTTTTTTGAGGGGGAAGGGAGTTGTTTGAAACATGGTTTCACTTGTGTTGCTCTGGCTAGCCTAGAACATGTGGCAATCCTCCTGCCTCAGCCATCTTCTGTGGGTGGAGAGCTCCCCACAGAGCTTTTCTTTCTGCACTTTCAGTGTTGCCCCATGCCATTCTAGACTACATGGTTTCTGATGAGGAATCTGCAGTCATCTAAATCCCTGCTATACAGTCAACGCAGAAATTTACTGATGAGAAGAACACAAAAGAGACCCAAGAACTATGTGTTTCACTAGAGTTGGCCAAGGGGACTGTAGTTTGGCCTTCACATGAAAGAGGATGAAGTTGGAGAGAATAGGGGAAGTGACTGCCATGGACGAGTAAGGTGTGTGTGTGTGTGGGGGGGGGTATCTGCAGAACCCACAGGACAAAGTATGAAGAGTGAAAGATGTCAGGTAAATGAGTCCCCTCTTGAGGCTGGCCACTCTTAGGGTCAACAGTCATCTCTCGAGGCTGGCCACTCTTAAGATCAACAGGGTTGGAAGGTCAGGAACCTGGAATGGCTGAATCAGTATGGTCAGTTTGGGGAAATACTACCTTCCAACCAAGATGGAGGAGTTTCACAAAATGGCCTGACTACAACTAACAGTTGTTTCCTTATAAATACTCACCATGTTTCTCTGACTTCCATCTGACTTTTCAAAAGAATTTTGACTGGCATGCCTGATACATGAAAACTGAACACAGGGAGCAGTGTAGGAGCTGAGGTGGGACAGGTATTGCCAAATAGCATCTACTGACTGACCCCTCATTTGTGACAATAAAGTCGGGATTGTAGATTGTAAATTGCCTTATTTCTGTTTATTACAAACTTTCACAGTGAGGTGGTAAAGATACTTACACACATTTAATATCAACTACCAGATTTCAGATGATGAATTCTAAAGCAGTAGTATCGAGTCCTACACACCTGTTTCCCCCACAGGGACTTAGAAAAATACCTTGCAAATTGAAGGAAGTTGAGCATGTCTTCTCTAACACCTGACTGAATCAGAAAGTGACCATTGGATACATTTCAATACAGAAAGAAATGAAACTCGTGTGAGCGTGAGCATGTGTGAGGCATGTCTGTAACCTGGCTGGAATCCACAGGAAGGTGTCACTTACAATGCTACCTAGAGCAGTCCTTCATTATGCCAGAGAAGCTGCCCACTTTCACAGCACTGGAGAAAGGTTCGTATCACCTAAATGTCTTAAGAAAACCAGTCTTATTTTTGTTATGATACACTTCTTCCTGAAAGGTATGACTTTAATTCATCACATCTGGCACAGAAACATCTTTTGCTATTTATGAAATCAAACTCACCTTCTTATGATAATGATGACTCACTGCAGAGGATATTCCAAATATAATCTCAAATTCTGATGTAAATTCTAAGAGAATTTCAACAAAGGTTATAATAAAAGCTTTCCAAAATTATAACTATGCTCAGAACAAAACATACTCACAGAACTTTAAAGGAAAATCAGTCACCACTTCACAGACGCACCTTAAAACAGTTCCTGGAAACCATGCCAAGAAACTGCCTCACTGCTAAACAGCTTACAGTGACATCAGTGAGTTCTCAACTCGCATCCAAGAGAGGAAGAAAAAGTGGTTGGGCCCTTCAGGCTCTGTGGGATCTGAAGACTCCCAATACATTTTCACCTCCCCTTAAGGTTTCTAAGAGAATGATAAAAGGTAGAAGAACCTAACATCAATGCTATATATGAAATATCAAATATAGCATAGAGTATAGCTTCTCTAAGATCTGCAGCAAAATGTTTCAACTCAAACCTAATCATAAGGGAATGCTATTATAAAAACAATAGGGGTTGGAGAATGGCTCAGGGGTTAAAGTAAGTCTTTGCCTCACAAACAAAAGGACCTGAGTTTGGATCACAGATCCCGTGTAAAAACTCCAGGCAGAAATGGCAGCAGCCTGCACTTCTGGGCCTGGAGCACAATACCTGAAAAGCCCCAAAAGCAAAATAATGAGATAGAGCCAGAATGATTCTTGAAAATCATCCTTGGGCATCCACAGGCAGACACACTTAAATGCCCTTTGTGTATACACACACACACACACACATTCAGTAAGAGAAGTTGTGTATTGTCTTTGCTTGGAACTAAATATGGTGGCACACACCTGTAATATCAGCACTTGGAAGGCTAAGGTGGGAGGATCAAGAATTTGAGACCAGGGGCTGAGACGATGACTCTGTGGACAAAGTTCTTACTACACAGGCACAGTAACCTGAGTTTGGATCCCTAAAGCCCATGGTAAAGCTAGATGTGAGAGCTCGTTTATAAAACAAGGACTCCTATGGCAAATGGGAGTGTGTGCATCTGTGAGGGAGCAGGCAGCATGTGCAGAGCCTAGTCTTAGTTGACAATAGTGCAGCAGCATGAGCTGATCTTGAATCCTAGGCTCTGGCCAGTAAGATTCTCCTATTCGGGGAAACTGTGTCAGGAGGCTGGAAACACTTTTATGCTACTTTTGAAAGTCTTAAATTATTGTTTTAAAAGATTTTTAAAAATTATATTGACAACAAAACATTTTACTTTTTTAAAAAAAAGGACACAGAATACTCTTCTAGGTTTGAAACAATCATAGATTTGTCAAATTTAAAAAATGGATCCAAGCTAAAAAAGTGAAAGAAAACAAGTATCTTCAAGGTACAAACAATAGTACATCAGATGATACTGCTTAACACTCTTAGGTGTGACAATCATGGTTTGATAAAGAGATATGAAAATACTTCACTAGATAACATTGCTTAATAAATCATATTAACATTCTTAGATATGACATTGGTGTGGCTAGAAACTGAGGATACCATATTTAGGTATGACAATATAACTGACTCTGAAATGGTTCTCTGAGAGGATTAGAAGGGGAAAGGAAAAGTAAGTGTGGTCACTATCTCTAGCATAACAGGATGGTCATAGGCAAAAGGTAGACATCTTCAATGTGCAAGTTCAGCAAAATTCACCAACTGAGCAGAGTTTTTTAAACCAATCATTTTAAATGATCACCTATATAAAGGAAATAAGAAAAGAGATAGAAGAGGTAAAAATATCGAAGAATAAGAAAACTCTGGAAAGAACAAAAGAGGGTTATTCTTCATGAAAATTTCAGATTATTTCTTTTAAGTAAACTATAAACAAATCTTATTCAAAACAAAATGCTTTGCAAACAAACAAATAAACAGAAAATGCCTTTGAGAACCAAAAAACGAACATGTGAAAGTGCAAAATACGAGATCTCCATGTATAATTCTTATTTAATTGTATGTGGCCTCCGAGGAAAGGAGAATCATTTCAATATAAAATTCTATACCACTAGCATACTATAAGTCAGAGTCATGAGCTGAAAGCTTTCACTGGCTTAAAGGGACAGCTAAAATATACTCCTCAGACACAGTGACCAAAAGATGATAGAAATATTTTTCATAAGAAGAGAAAAATGTCAGTGCATTCTGATTTTATGATATACTTAATAAAAATCTGTTATTAATTTATGAGAAAACGTAGACCAAATCCAAGCAAATCCATGAAGGATATTCTCTGTAAGAGGACCCTAAAGAACTTAACTGTATTTGAAGAAAATCCTAATTTCTTAACTTCCCCAGTTTAGCAAAGAAAAATGATAAGCCAGAGCCAAGCAAGCTATGTTCCTTGTTCTGGATAAATCAATCTTCACAAGTAGTTAAACTAAACAGTGCTCTCATATAACCACTCTACCTCAAAGAATCTACGCAAAGCATTTCATATTCAAAACATAGTCAATATCTGAATTACCATCTTCCTCTCTCCTGCAATCTCTGCCAACTCTCGCCCCATCCAAAAACTTGCTGAGAGGGCTGTGATAGACTAACACAGACTTAGTAAATCTGAACAATAGAAACTTAATCTTATGGGTTTAGAAGGCAGAAATAGGAAACCAAATTCAATCAACTGAGTTAAGTTCCTCAAAAAACAGCTTAGCCATGAGTTGACCTAGCTGACCACAAACATGAATGGACCAATCAGACATAGAGGAGACTAAAAGCCCCAATCAGGTGTAAAGAAACTAGAACTAATCAGTAAAGAAAAGCCACTTTTCCTGGGCTTGCCCAAGTTCATAAATGCCCCTGATCCTACCGGCAATCTTTGGCTCCCTTGGATTCCATGTTGGTGAGTTCCTTTCTTTCACTTCCCTAACAAACTCTGCCTTAAATATCTGGACATAAGACTCCCACAATATTTTACAGGTTACACACGACCTGAAAACTTAAGAAATAGTACAAAAGAACAGAAGGTCACACAAAAAGAAAACAAGGACAGCAAATCACTATCTTCCCAATCCACAGTAGTTTAAAAAGTGATTTTCAGAATAGGTACTTTGCTAGAGTCCAAGCCAAAAGCATCATTTTTTTTATCCAAAATGGTTTCTTTTCTACTGATATGCCCAGTGTCTGCATCTGAGAACAAACCAAGGACAATGAGATCACGTGAACGACTCATACCTCCACCAGGAATGATTGCCAGCTTTGTTTCAACCAGGCCCATTTTTGCAGAGGAGGCTAAAAAAGAAATGAAGAAAATGAGATAGCATCCAGACCATCACATTCGAACACAGCAACCTGAAAAGGTCAATAAAGGAAGATACTCTAAAACATTCTGTTTACTAATCAAACTGGTATCACTATTTTTTTGCAATTACTTCAAAAGACTTTATGAAATACCTAAACAATTTTGAGGACCTCCCTAAGTACAGTGCATGCATCTTCTGTTCCAACACTGCTTGGAACAGACAGTGAAAGATGATGGTGAGAGAGAGAAAGCTGCATCTCCACAGTTAGACATGACATGATCCTGCCAATTCCAGTCTGAAGATTTAGATTCCATTCACTACTCAGGATCAAGAGAGAAGCTTAGCTAGCCCGAACAGCTCCTAAATCAAACAGTTTCGGATGTCCTATCAGCAAATGCTCAAGACCAAGTGTCCAGCTAACTCTGGCAAATGTTTCTATGGACATTTCATTACCCAGCCAAGATTGTGTTGCATTCTTGCCCCCATGACCTTCCTTTCTTAATGGATTATATGCATCTTAGCTCCTCAATTTAAAACTCAACTAATCTCTAGCATCTGAAGAGAAACAACTAATGATATCATCAAAGAACATGAGATCTAAATAATGTAAAGGGGGAACACACACATGAAGTTACCACACAGTCATGTAATTACTAACAGCAAGCTCTGCTGCCCCTGCTCTCAATGTGGCCACATAGGAAGTGACAGCAGGATCTCATGACACTTCATCCACTTCATCCAAAGACACAGGTGCCACTGAGAATCTAGAAGACAGGGCCTACAATGCCACGCAGGCCTACCAGTGCACGTACTTGCTGGGGGGTAGGGTGGTCATGAACACAGGAGTGTGGGCTGGAAGGCGATGCAGCCTGGGTTCAAGTCACAGCTGAGTTATTTTCCCTCAGTCTGCTCCTGCTTCCTCTGGGTACCCCAAAGGATCATCTCACAGGGCTGCCAGCAGGAGAGCAAGTGACTCCATGTCAAGTGTGCACAGGGTTCCTGTTGGCACCTAAGAAGGGTATTCATTCTAGCAGAGATAAAAAAATTCTTAAAATATAATTTCAGGCTGTCTAGGTACCATTATTCACTTGCAAAAGTAAGTCTTTCTAAATTCCAAAGAGACAGCTTTACTTATTACCATGCTAATAGGGATACAGGATGATCCAAATCTAAAGAAGCAAGCTCTGCCCTTCAGGAACTCCCACAGAGAGAGCAAAAGAACTTCTACTGGCTTCGATGAAAAAAAAAAGGAGATAGAGGAGAGTTGCTTAGTTTTGCATTACCTAAACTTTACTTAAATCACAATTTCTTGAACTTTGGGATAGTACTGTTAGTTCACATTGTTAGCCACAGCTAGGCCATTTTGTCAAACTCCTATATTCTGGTTGAAAGGTGACAGTTCCTGAAACTGATAGCATTACTTTACAATAGCTATCCCAAAACTAAAGTAACTCCTAGATTCTGTCTCTAACAGTGGTCAATCTTGAGGTGACTGTCATTACATTCTTTCAATCCCCACACTTTACTTTCCTGATAAACCCTTAGTAATCTGAAAGCTCTAAGTATTAGAAACCCCCTTTGTCCTGTGGGCTCTGCAGAACCCATTCCCATCACACTGTCCAGGCAGCTACCTCCCTTGTTCCCCAATTTCAAGCTATTTCTTCTACTTTAATGTTCTTCCTTCTTAAGACCAAACTATGGTCACCTTGACCAAAAGACCCTCAGTTCTAATCAAACTCTTGGGTTTCTCTCATGTGTTAGCTTCTTTATCAACAGACCTACACATCAGCCTTACATGTGACCCTCTTCCCAGTGTGGCCACACTGAATGAATCTTTTTCTGCCCTCCATCATAAATTTTTTTATTGATTTTTTTGATGACAAGTGACCAAATGGAGACACCTGGTTCAGAAACAAAAGTGATCACTGTTTCCTTTTTCTTTTACATGTGTAGGTGTGTGTGTGTGTGTGTGTGTGTGTGTGTGTGTGTGTAATAGAGGACATCTGTGGAAGTCCAAGAGCAACCTCCAGAATCATACTGGATTGTTCTACCTCCTTATTACTTTGCTTTGGGTTTCCCAGACTCTGCCTTCTGGGGCAAGTTGCTACCATTTTCTAACAGCATTTTACGTGGGTTCTGGGGACCTGATCTCAGGTACTTTTGCTTGAGAGACAAAGGCTTAACCTCTAAGATACTCCTCCAGCCTCATCACTATTTTCTTAATTACCTCTTTGGTAATCAAAAAGCTACTCAAGAAGAGAGTGAACTTCAAAGAGTGAGGTCACTAAGTGCTAGCTAAGCACTGTCCACTGGTTGAATCCAAAGGTTACCTATACATAGATATGGGCACCTACCAATTTAGGCAGGAAGATATTAGTCTACACAGGGCAGATCTAAGGTCCAAACTCAGATGTTTGACTCTAACCCAGATACTTCTTCCTACTGTGAAGATAGAGCAAGAAACAAGAAAAGACAGTTTCCTTAAATGTGAATTTCAAACTCGAGGTTCAACAAGTGAGTCTTTTTTTGTTTTTTAATGTTCTATCCAACAACACCTCCTACCACCATTTCTTGGTGTTAGGTATCAAATTCAGGGTCTCACAGATGCAGGGAGATGTTCTAGCACTTACACCAGTCCCACTTTCCTTTACTAGTGTATATTCACTGCATATAATAATAGACTTTAATAAGACTTTCAGATACATAAATACATAAAAAATGTACTTCAACATACTTACCCTTCCCCATTGTTCTTCTAGCTGCTCACCCAACCTCCACTCTTTCCAAAATAGTTTCCCTTTCCTTTGTGTACTTTAAAATCTAGCTTATATGAGAGAAAATATGATTATTGTTCTGAGTCTACTCTATTTCAACATCGATTCTTACCTGCGACACGTATATCACAAGCTAATGCCAGCTCGAGACCTCCGCCTAAAGCAAGGCCATCTATGGCAGCGATCGTTGGCACTGGGAGATTAGCTGCAATAAAAAGAAAAGTTCATCTTAACTTATAGGTGACACATGCAAAAAGATACGGAAATAGAGGGAAACTGGTAGGGAATTAGGTTTGTAGTGGGAAAAGAAGAGGAACTGTTAATAAGATACGAAAATGATATAAACTCATTGTATTCATATATGAAACTGAAAAGAATTTAAAAAGCAAAGAAAAAATTATGCTCTTCACTGAAATCGTCATCTCATTGTGCAATGTACTTTAGACAAGATAGCACATAGAGACTTTGTAACTTTTACCTTTAAAAATGTAAGCATTCCCACTGCTCTTCAAAACCTTATGAAAGGCTTCTCATGTTCCATCCCATGAATAGGCAGTCCCTTTAAAGTCTTTCACATAATACTAGATTACTTTCAGCAATTTTTTTTTACTTATTCTATGACTTTGCAATATGAGATTTTAATGTCTTTTACAATACAGTAGATTATTTATGAATCACTTTGGACTCGTGATCCTTTATGGGTCATTCAGTGCTAAGAATGACACCAGGTAGAGAAGTGACCATTGCTCAAACACACATGCACAGCTTGGTGGGCTACTGTACGAATGCCCAGCCCACAGCATATAAGTGGTGTGTGGACCTCCCCAGAAGAGGCAACACAAGAGTTCACAATAGAGTATTAGTCAAGGAGAAATGTATGTGTATTGTAATAGACAGATTTTATTTTTATAACATGCATCAAAAGTGACTAGTTACTGGGGTTCTATGAAAGAGGATGCCTTCTGCTAATTCTAACTTGTAATTGGGAAGGTGAAGCCAGACTGGCTAACTTAATACATAAACAGAAAACAGATCTGAAAAAGTCCCATCTCAAGTCTCTCTTCTGTGAATTCCCCAAACAGAGGCTCATTTCTTGCCCTCTTTTACAGTCCACACATTTGTTAGAAGCCTACTTATTGCCAAATGAAGGGATCCACCAGACCTGTCCTGAGATCAGTCTGAAAGGACTAGAAGTAAAGGTATACATGCGCATTGCTTTCACATGAGCTGTACTTCATTTTGTTCTGGGGAGGTATGGTCTTCAAAGGACAGGACAAATTCAAAATGTGTTCACTACGCTTTGTGGAGAGAAAAGATCAGACAAGTATACTGGCTTCTCCAGCTCGGAAAGGGGTTTAGTAATACAAATCATACCTAGTTAATTTTATCTTAAAAAAAAAAAAAAAAAAAGACACGTGCAATTCCCAGGATCACCTTGAGCTCTTGCAAGTGAAAGCAAACAACTTCCACCTCTCTGGCACCTCCTTCTTCTTCCCTAAGAATTCGACTACAGGGCTGAAGAGATGACTCAAGGTTAAGCCTCTGCCTTAGAATCAAAAGGATCTGAGTTCAGATCCCAGATCCCATATAAAAATATTAGGCGGAAATGGCAGTGGCCTGCACTTCCAGCCCTGGTGGGAGGAGCCCGGGAAATCCCAGGCAAAGCAAAAAGGAGGTAGAAGCAATCCAGGATATCACCTTTGGTCCTCCACAGGGACGGGGACGGACAGACGGACGGACGGACACACACACACACACACACACACACACACACACACACACACACACAGAGTAAATAATTTAAAAAAAAAAGCAAAGAAGAAGGTAGAGCAACCCAAGCTGATTCCTGCTGATTCCTGATACACTTTTTGGCCTTCACAGCCATTCATTGTGCCCTCTAGTACATACACACACATGCACCAAAACAATAAAAAATAATAATAATAAGGAAATTATCTAAAATTCCTAAAAAAAAAATCCTCTACAGAGATTATTAAGTCTAGTCCTGTAATCTGCCGCTTCTCCAACTCAAGCCTCTCCAAGTCGAGACTTTCCCCAGGCCCTGCTAAGGCTGGGAATAAGGCTCATCTCTTACAGTCTTGAGTTAATAAGCTCTTGTCATCATCCATGACCACTCACTTTCCTCCCACCAAGACCATTCTCATCCAGTTACAGCAACACCTGAACACTGTCCCCTAGCTGGTGGATCCTGAAGTCTGATTAATTACACATCCTGCCACCATGCTGAGACACAGTGGTCACTTATCTTTCTCAATACAAACAAGGAGAGGTCCCCTTCTTCCATGCTTTTAACCACTGAAATGCCTGAAATGCAGTACTTCTCCCTCACACTCAAACTTCTCTTTAAATTGTGTTTATATAGCCATCTTCATGTAAGACTTTATTATACCCAAACCAACATCTGCTCCATCATTTAGACTCTAATTCCATTATTTCCAACACTTCCATTTGTCATGTCACTCAGGGTACCTAGAAGTCATACCAGAGGGTTTTCCTTTCCAACACCCTATATGACCCCACAACCTGTGAGAAACCTCCCAAGTGTCCCTCTTCTGCTGGAGTTCTGGGTCCCATTATTTCTCATCAGTCTGAAGCTGATCTCCTTTACCTACATCTTACACCCTGTCACAGTTTGAAATGTGAACTGTCTCTGACAATCTCATGTGTTGGCCTCCTTAGCTGTTAATGAGAAGGTCATGGCAACTTTAGGAGGTGGAGGCTTGCTGAAGGAAGGCAAATCACAGGGAACGGGCCTGGAGGTTGCCCAACCCACTCTGCTTCTGCTACTAGTGTGCTCTCAAGGTTTGCAGCTAGCACTTGGCTTAAGCTGCCTCCAGTTTCTGCCTCTTGCCATGCCTTCCCCATCATAATGGACCTTATCTCCCCTCTAGAACTGCAAGCCAAATAAATCTCCCTTTTTCCCCTTAAGCTGATGGAGTTTGTTGTCTCACAGCAACAGCAAGAGTCACTATTACACTCTGAATGCATCTTCTACATCTTTAGGTGTAATCTTTCTGCAACATAAACTCAGCCATGTCACTCGCTGATTTAAAACTGTACAAATTATTACTTCTATCCTCAAGAAGAAAGCATGAACTTTCAGCATGGCAAATGAGGTGCCTGCTGAACAAAGGATGATCATCAATCCATCTCTTCTTCAACCCCAGACAGATGTTCTGGGCTCCAGATCAGAACTACTCCAGCAGCCCCAAAAGTGCCTCCACTCAGCTCTTCACACCTCGCCTTCTCAACTGTCTATCTGTCAAGGCGCTGCTTAAACGCCTTACGTTGAGTTTCCTTGGCACTCTGTGCACCCTCTTCCTGAGACCAACTCCATTTCACTGTCTGTGACATATGATAACATTACAACTTATAACAAAGACAACACAAACAGTTAGTGCTGGTGATATGATTTTTGAAGTTGATCTTGCTTAAAGACTAGCATTCCTCTGGAAAAAAACAAATCAAGTTAGTTGAACAAAAAGATTTCATATACATTACAACAAAAATATGAATATCAAAAGAGACTAGAAATGAAAATCAATATCAACTAAAGATCACAATAAACTCATAACTATTCTAAATCCAGCTAACTCTTTGCCTCGATCTTTAAGGTGCCTTCTTTCTCTCTTCTACTAAGTTGCAAAGGATCCATAAAAACAAAACCAAGTACGTCCTGTGCAAAGCTGGCAGGCTGTCTCTCTTCAAAGGCTGGTCCAGGACTGCTGCAAAGAGAGTCACCTGGTCCAGCCAAGCTCAATGCAGGCACCTGTAGAAGAGATGGAACATCAAGTTCCAAGTGGAAACATCAGGTATCTAAGGCCTTAAGCAAAGTATATACCCAAAGGCTATCTACTATGACACCTTAATTATAACAGCAGGTTAAAATCCAAATACAGTGTAAACTCTACGCTACTGTGTTGAAAAGCAGAAAGTGGCAGTGTCCCTCACTAAATGTGTCATTCCATCCAGAACACCTGATGAAGACCAACATTCATCCCATGTGACTGCACCCATACGTATTTTGAGCTGTAACAATTTGCAAAAAGTTCAATTCGTTTTTAGCCAGGAAAAATGGGAGAAAAATGCTTAGTAACAAACAATATGACAAAACAAACCATCACGCCCTCCTTTCTAAAACCAGAGAATGTAAACAAAGGAGCATAGGACCAGACTCCTGATGCTGGCGATGCTGGCGCATCGGGATGGTAAGCGACAGAATGAGCATAAGGACATCCTGGCCACAGTGTAACAGACTTATGCAAAGATGTCATTTTTCATTCTTTTTTGGGTGTGTGTGGTGTGTGTGTGTGTGTGTGTGTGAGTGAGAGAGAGAGAGAGAATCAGAGGCACTCTATGTCCCTGTGGAGGACCAAGGGTGACTTTGGGAATCATCCTGGATTGCTTCTACCTCCTTTTTGCTTCACTCCGAGATTTCCCAGGTTCCACCCACCAGGGCCAGAAGTGCAGGACTTCGCCATTTCCTCCTGGCCTCATTATGTTGGCCTGGAATCCAAACTCAGGACCTTTGGCTTGTAGGCAGTCTTAACATCTGAGCAATCTTCTCCAGCCCCTCTTTTTTCATTCTTAACAGCATAATGGACCTGCATCTTATAAAAGTACAGCTGGGAATCTCAGAAGTGCCACATCAACATAAACTGAAGCATCTTCCATGACATGGAGCCAAAGGCAACTTCCCCAGAGTGATTCCAGAGAACATCTACAATTTTTCAAATGCCATTCAGTTATTAACAAGAACATCTTTAGTGTAACTGAGTATCAATAACAGATCTATACACAAGGTTTGTTAACTGACAACATTCAAGTCAGAACGTCATCAAGAGTCTAATCTGAATCTGTCAAAGCTAAGTGAATCAGTACCTACTGACAATGTGGTAACTCACAGGAAACTGGTTTTCCTAAATCAGCCTCTGCTTCAGGAACCAAGCCCAGGTTGCTTTAGGAAGCAGGAAAATGCCCTGTGAGAATTTCAGGTGTTGAATCCCAGTCAAATCCATGCTGAACCTGTGGAACCTGCGGAACTGAATAACTTTTCCCACTGCTGTAGTTCGCCTGCATGGTTGCTGATAAATCACTATCAAATGGCTTAAGGGAACAAGGGATTTATTTTCTTACGACAGTCCAATTACAGTCATCCAGCTTGACAGGAGAGCATGCACCAATACCAGGGCCGAGGGAACTGGCCACACCATCTCTACATAATGGCTGAGAGAGGGATGATCCTTACTTGCCAGACTAGCCTATCTGGCTAAGTGTACACAAGGATGCCAACTCTCACAACCAGCTCTGTGTATTTTATTCCAGGGCCTAATCCCACCCACCTGGGGCTTCCCCATCAGCTAGACAATCTCCTGCAGGTTTGCTCTAGGTTTAACCCAACCACTAATTCTCCACAATGTGCCTAGAGCTCAAAACCCTCAACTGTCAAGTTGACAGCTGTGCTTAACTATGATACTCTTCTACCTTTCTGTGCATATACCTAGATAAATATTGATAAGCTGTTTACTATGTATAGTCACTGTTCAAAGAACTTTACAATATTATTAAACCACTTATCAGTTTAATTATAGACAAGGGAACTGAGACACAGAGCAATCACCCTGGTGATAAGCTTGGGTGGTCTAGTCTAGGATTGTGCATCCCTTATCCTCACAACCCAAGTGAAGAGCACCTGAAGACTGGCATTGTGAAGTGCCTTCCAATCTCCACAAGGACCTAAGATAAGGGAATGCTGAGATTGGGAAACATGGCCAGTGCACTGGGTCTAACCAGGGAGAATATAAGAAGCTGGGACTCAAAAGCAGCCAGCCCCTGACTATCATGGTTCTGTCCCCAATACAGAATCTAAGGTAGGACAGGTCAGCAATGGTTACCTCTCTGCTATCAGATTTCCAACCAAAAAGTCTTCATGGCGGAAAAGCACAGAGAGGTCAGCAGGCTTTGCCCCACACACTGGGGTTTCTCCTGGTGACATAACCGAGCAATGACTTCCACTCCCCACTGGAGTTTCAACTTCAGAAAAGCTCTTGTCATTTTTTTACAATGCTGCTACCTTCACAATGTGGTCACATTTGATTCTGATGAAAATTAGCACTTCATATAGTTTACTTTAATCTTTATCAGGAAAACAGATATACACACACATTTCTACAGTAGATCTTGGGCCCCCTTCCTGCTCTGAGCATGTAAGAATCAGAACCAATTACAACACCTGAAACTTTTGGTAATGTGGAATCCCACCCTACATCCTACTCAAGAGTCCTGTCCCAGACCTGCTAGGCCCCAGAACTGTGTTCTAACAAGATCTCAGATGATTTAAGTGCAGGAACCCTTCATAGCTAAGCAGTCTCACCACACCACAGAAAAGCAATGAGCCTTCCCCAGAAGGGAGGAAGCAGAGGAACCTTAACTCCTGGGGCTACCCCTACAAATGTGAAGATGAAGAAGTTTCACACACGAATGTCCGCAGCAGCAACATCACAGAACAGTCTGAATGGACATACCCAAAGGCCCAGAATGCAATACAAATGGACAGTGCAACTCTCCTCGGCAAGTCAAAGAAGAAACGACTAACAGTGCTATAAAACCAGTGAGTCCCAAAATACAAAAATCTGGACATTATGCTCCGTTTTTACAAAATTACATAACATGGAAATTAACTTAGAGTAACAGAAAGCAAATTCTGTAACTGCCCAAACAAGTAATGGGTGTGGGGTGAGGGCAGGACAAGTGTGGGTGGCAGTAAGGTTAGGAGAAGGCTGCAAAGGGCCTCGACAAGTTTCTGGGAGGAGTGGACATGAGCTAATTCATTAGTGTATCTGGCTTAGCATCCTAGAAGTCCTAGGATCCAAACCCCATCACTGCATAATCCAGTGTACCGCACATGGGCCTGAAATGTCAGAACTCCACTGGTGCGCAACAAAGCAGAAGTTAAAACTTCCTACCCCCTCAGGCCCCTGGAAACTGTCTGAAAATCACACATCAGTATGGGAAATGTATGAATATCATGTATATTGACATCCTTACCATTATTAACAAGGGTTAATGGAGCATATAGTTTAGAGCTGACAAATCAATATCAGCATAAATTAGTTTATAATAATACAAAAAGCACTAAAAATGGTTAAGAAAAAAAAGAGTGGGACAGAAAAATGTCAGGATAGAAAATGTCCAATTAGTCTTCACTTGCAGTAGGAAGATAATAGAACTTTCGAAAGGTGTTGCAGTTCACCTGCATGGTTGCTGATAAATGACCATCAAATGGCCTAAGGAAAAAGGACTTTATTGTCTCTCTGATTGTAATTCTTAGTCCGGCTTGAGAGAAGACCTCACACCAGCACCAGGGCCGAGGGAACTGGCCACATGATCTCTACGTAATGACTGAGAGACGGTCAATCCTTACTTACCAGACCAGCAAATCTGGCCAAGTATACACAAGGAAGCCGACTTCCTCAACATAGTCTCAGTATTTTATTCATCTGTTCATGGTCTAGTCCCACCCAGCATAGGCTGGGCCATCCCCATCAGCTAGACAATTCCCTGCAGGTTTGTTCTGGGCTTAATCCAACCACTAATTCTCCACAAATGTGCTCAGAGTTCAAACCCTCAACAGTCAAGTTGACACCTGTGCCTAACTATGACAGAAGGGGAATGTGCATCAAGTATATTACTAATTTCTTTTGTTTTTCTTTTTTCCCCTCCCCCCCACAGGCTTTCACTATATGGTCCCTGCTGTCCTGGACTCCTAATATAGAACAGACTAGCCTTGAATATGCAGCAATCCTTCTGCCTCAGCTGTCCAAATACTGGGACTAAAGGTATATATTATATATGTATGTATATATATATACACTAAAGGTATATATATTTTCCATGCTGGGCAAGTGCATTGCATGAAGATAAAGATAAAAGATTTAAGATAGCACATTTATTACATTACTGAAATTTAAAAGCCATACATGGAACAAGTTAAGGTACTTAAGATAGTTACAATTATTGTCACACTGTAAAATCCCCACCAATCAACAGGTATAGAATCACCATGACAGGCCCAACATTACATTCATCAAAACATGTGGAAAGGCTGTATTTTTGTAGAAAGAATGACTCCCAATCACAAAGCAAAACCCAATCCCAACAGGACAGTGGAGAAACCTGGGAGACAAGAGAAGGGGGAAATGGACAAGGAAGTGAGGGAGAAGCACAACAGACGCATGGCACCTCAGGCGAAGACAAAGAAAACACCACATGATCTGAATAAAGGCAGTATGGGATAAAACAGATCCTCTGTATACAAACAGATGTTTCCTGTAAAAGTCAAGAAAAGGCTTAAAAAGTACGCACAATAAATGAGCATGTCAGGAAAGTGGGCCTACAGGATGCTTGGCAGGGAAAGGTGCCTGTGCACAAACCTGGAGATCTGAATTTGGTCTCCAGAACCCACATGATGGAAGGAGGAAATGACTCCTGGAAGCTGTCCTCTAATCTTCTCCACCCACTTTCAAATACATAAATAACACATTAAAAGAAAAGCTAAAAGAACTAGAACTACATAATGAGTTGTAACTCAGAAGGGCAGAGAAGGTGATTAACTCCTAGACACTTGCTTTCATTTTTCCAGTATACCTGGCATAAGCAAAAAGAAAGCTAAAACACAGATCTGTAAGTCACAACATGGGAAACAATTAACTAGCATGTTCTATCAACCATCTGTTTCAAATACCATCATTTAGCCCTGTTGATTTGCTATTACATCAAATTAAGAAAATAAAAAAAGTAATGGTCACACTGAATTACCCCGCATCATTCAGAATGTAAAGAATTCCTTGACCCTCAAATACACAAAGGACACCAAACATCAAAACATCCCAAATCCACTCTGAAAAATGGCAAGTCTGCAAACTTTTAAACTACTCTTTACTGAGTAATTCTTAGCATGATACATCTAAAGTCAAATAATCACCCTGAGAGGAGCAAGGAAAACAGAACAAGTATATACTCAGCCTTCAAGGCAACAGTCACCACCCTAACAAGTGTGTTCAGAGTAATCGAGGCTGTAGTTTGCATGAAGTGAAACAAAAATGAAAAGGTGACAAATCAATATAATCTAAAAGGTCAACCATCACAGGGCTTTTTATTAAGTGAACATAATTACCTCTAAATCAAATGGAAAGCTTAGCGTGACACACCTAGAACATGAGCAAGGGCCTGTCTTTATCACTCCTGGATCTCTAAGTGCTGATGGAGCAAGGAGAGGGTTAAGCAGGTTTACACTTTTATAGCTTGGCTTAACATTTTATATAATAAAAATGAATGTGACTAAATGTGGTAAGTGAAAATTAGATAAATGTCCCACAGACTTGCTGTTCAGGGGCTGCCTTAACTACTAAATCTTTACAGATGTGCTCAGAGGTTCAGCCCTCGATTGTCAAGTTGACACCTGTATCTAACAGGTGATTACTAGACTTTAGATCTAACTAGTCAGAAATCAACATGCTTTGAGGTCACTGAGGATGAGGATGGACCCTTCTCTCCAGATCAGCTTTGGGCTACACCTTCTGTGTTCCTGTTAATAGGTTATTTTTAGTAAGACACAATTGTGTCTCCTTAGAATTCCAAATTCCATGTGAAAGGAGGGAAAATGTATCACAATGGTTCTTCCTTAAAATGTCAAGTACCCTTGACACAAGTGGTACTCATCAGGGAGATGAGGCTCCCAAGCTTTGAGACTGGGAAGCAAAGGTTGCTTCCTTCTGATGAAGTGTGGATATTTTGTGATAGTATTTTTGTCTTCGTTTGTTTGGCACATAGGAAGAAAAGAGTTGGAACTCCAGGCACACTGCTTCTCTGTTGGGAAAATGATTTAAAAGTTCTTTTTTTTTTTTTTTTTTTTGTGGGAGGACCCCCCCCTTATTCTCTTCTCCAAGCCCACTTAGGCTTTGGGCTTTTTAGTATATAGAGGTTCCATTAAAAAAAAAAAAAAAGTTTTCTAAAGCATCCAGATTGTAGATAAATAATGCTTTTCATGGACTGGCCTCTTGTAGCTAGATTATCAATAATGTCAGTAATATCATTTGGAAATATAATCTCCAAAATGTTTTGTCTCTTTGAAACATAGCACTGATTTATTATAATTGGTTATGATTTCTGATTTAAATTCAGAGTTTCTGAGAATGAATAAGAAGCTGAGAATAAGATCCTATTGCTAAAGATCGTAAGATTAGGGTCGGGAACGGAAGATAGAACAGATATGGAAACTTCTTCTGGCTGGCCAGCCATCACACAATGCCAGAAAATAAGAAGAAGGCTGCCTTGGAGAAAAGCAGCATGATACAGCTGTGAATGCTGCAAGACACAACAGCAACTACTCTGGTAAGAGGCAACCATTATGGCATAAGGCCTGTATGGTATGGAGGCAACCAAGTGCTTTCTGATTATATTTAAGGCCCATTTTTTTGCTAGGGAACACATGCCAAATACTGTAAGCCTAACCAAGTAACTATGAAAAGGGAAACCATAGGTCTTAAGTGGATACAAACTACCCATTGTTAACTAAAAATACCTGAGTGTAAACTTATCATCTTAACACTCATCATTGCAACCATATTAGAGAAGCTCTCAGCCCTTACCCAAGAAGCATCCTTTTGCAATGGAAGATGTGCAATACAAAGAACCACAATTGGCCCAAGTGTAGAGAACAATGTCTGTGACTTGCACAGCTCTAAAGAGGACATCAAAATTGTCCCTTACCTCAAGGCTCAGGAAACCTTGCAGGAGAGGTGTGACGATGACTGCCTAAGGGTGGGAAGTGGTGCTGCCAAACAATATGCTGTGGTCACATCAGGGGCACTGCATCCAAAGCTCACTACAGTGAATCTACTTCAAGGAGACTTACACAATGGTTGACCTACCAACATTTCACTATGGATGAGGGAAGATCTCAAAGAACACTACACTGCCCTGAAAGACCAATTAAAGTTAAGGCCAGGCAGGAGAAAGGGAGCTTCTTTACTCAATTATTTGCCCACTGATAAGTCATCCGTGCCCCAGAACTTAGATATCCCAGATGAAACTCAGTCACATATGTAAAAAGACAAGAATGCAGAAGGGAGACTGACTAAAAAGGAGACTATATAAAATGAGGAGGAGGTAGAGATGGATTGGATATAAGGGGTAAAAACAAGTTCATTGTATTTGTATTTAAATGCAAAAGTGGCAAAGAATTAAAAAAAAAACTTTACATGAGCATTTGGGGAAATGCATACTATTATATTAATAGATTGAGGTATCTTCCTCCCCAAGGCAGGGAATGATGGCAGCAACGTGAAGGCAGGAATGCAAACTTAGGTGAGACAGAAACATAACTGGGCAGGATTTACAACAAAAAGTGAACAAATGGTTTACAGCACAGCAACTTTATGTGGGGTTTAGGAATCTGGTTATATACAAGGACATCCTCTGTTTCAAAGAAAGAAATGGTAAAAAATGAAAAACCTAAATGTTCAATGAAGAAATAATTTAACATTTTGGATTATTCTAAATAGTAGTATGAAAAATTAAAAAACTGACAATGTATACTATATACTTCTAAGTAAGCAGTTATAGTCCTATTCATCTAAAAAAAAAAAAGCTAAAAAACTAAAAAGGCCAAATCCACACACTATTATATATGCCAGTATTTCAAAGACAGATATTTTAAATGAAAGATTTATACCAATTATTATATTTATAAGTTTATTTAAATTTCATGTCATCATCATACTTGGGAGGCATCTGTCTATAATTACAAAATATTTTACATGTCTTTACGAATTAAATTATTAAGTGCTCAGTCAGACATTGGTCATTGTTATTTATGATGTGACCAAAGTATATAAAGACAATTCTCAACCCTAAAAAGCCCATTGTGACCACCTGCTGTACATATCAGGATGAATGAAGAGCTCACCAATATCACTGATCACTGTTCTGATTCTGGAGACAAAAGGACCAACTTCACTGGAATGCATCTTGGCTCTCTCCTTAAGATCAGCACCTGTAAAATAATGTGTTTAAAAATGTAATCTTGTAAAAAGAAAATGTAATCTTGTCACAAACATAACAAGGCAAAAAAAAAAAAAAACCTGGAAATTTACTTAAAACTAACATATAACCTGAAGGTCAAATGAATTCCTGTGTTAAAGGAACTGCATGTCTTTCTAAGCATCACCATGAGCAGGGATGACAGCTGCTCACCTACAAAGCTTAGTGAGATGTGTTTGCAGTTCTGCTTCTCGGGCTCCCTGTGCTCAGGACCTTTTATGCCTAGAGGAAGAAACAGTACTAACATTACACTGACCAGTTATTCTACTGGAAACTCAGTTCTATTTTATTCACTTATTATCATGAGTAAAAGTAAATTATAACAGCAAACTGCCATGTGCTGCACTGCTTATGTTCACTAAAAGCTGGCTCTGGAAGCAGGATTGACCACCCCACTTCAGATTGAAGTGTGCTTTATATCAAGTGTTCTCCATAACCCCCTGGCCTGGGTCAGGCTGGGTCCCTGGTTCTGTAACAGGAAGAGGGAAAAACAAGAAGCTAAGAACATTTAAAACATTGTATCCTTAAAGCAAGTACAAAGTAAACCATTTCCACAGATATCACTATAGCCCATCCTATGGAATAAAGCTGCCTCCAGTGGAAACAGAAACAGTATGTTCATCTGTGGAGATAATGTTCCACTCTTCCTGAAACCTCAAAAGGAAACTCCAGCAGGGCATTCCCAATCAGATCAGCTGCATAACTACAAGTGCCCAATTTAATGATGCCATCTCCCTGTTGCCTGTTCTTGTACTTGGAAACTTCACCAGAGGCACACTTTGCTCTGCCCAGGGCTCTTTCAATGAGGATCACCAACTGGCTGCTTAAAGGGACTTCTTCACCAGTTGATTCCATTGGATGTTTTAAGAGGTTTGATGATGTCTCTTTTGCTTGCTCTTTTAATAGGACTATTCAGTCATCTGTGCTGGAAGTTGTAAGCACTTCATTTGATGATGTTTTGCTATCTATCTGCTGCTTTTCTCTGCTACTTGTTATTTATTCTTTTACCTTTGCTTACTCATTTAAAACCAAAAGTACAGCAATCATAAATCACTCTCTGAACCATACAGAACAGTAAATACAGGGACATGTCTATCACAGTGCGGGAGGTCAGAGGATGACTTTGTGAAGTTGGTTCTCTCCATCCACGTTTAAGTAGGTTCTGGGGGTTGAATTCAAGTCATTAGACTTATTCAAGTACTTGTACCCACTGAGCTATCTACAGCCTAAGAAAAACCTAAAAGGCTCTTTGATTCACTAAAAAAAATTACACGTAATGTCATTGTTTACTACAAACTGGTACCAACACCTGAGTTTCAATGAAGATTCTGACGGTCCTATCCTCTTCTGCTTTGGCTTCACCAATACAAAGGCCAAGCCAGGGAACATGGCAAGCCACACACTGGTGCCATGAAATTACCATTGTGACTACAAATCCCATTTGAGAGACACTGGCTCTAAAGTGCAAACCAAGTGGTAATTCCATAGCTATGGCCTCATCACACAACTCTAATGCAGAATTCCTTAGATTATTCACCTTAAACTCAAAAGAAACTATTTCGATAGGACTAAGAGTAAGAAAAAAGGTCCCATTTAAACAAGCAAATGAAGTGAAATGAGTCATGGGTGTGCATGGCTGTTCATGCTCAACTATGCTACTGTAAGCTGCGACTAGCAGTGTCTAGTACAGTTAGGGCTCAAGCATCTCCGGGGAAACTAGAATTGACAAACAACACATAATCTGCTGATTCTGAGCAGCACACCCTATGCAGCTCATCAGTTTTGAGGGGCATATACCACACAATCCACCAGTTCTGAAAGCCACACGCCAGAAATCTCAGACAAATAACCAAAACCCACAGACTGAAATACCATTCTATGCAGCACAGATGACAGGCAACAAACAAAACCCTGGGAATAACATAAAAATCCACCAACAGGAGCTAATAAAACTAGGACATATTTATATAAATGGGACTTAACAAGTTAAGAATTAAGAATAAAAATCCTGACAAATCTACTGAGGAAAAACATAATTACAGAGAGACATAAAGCATGCCATTTAAGAAAGAAAACCAAACAAATGGATCTACATCAAGAGTTCTGCATCATGGGGCTGGAGAGGTGGCTCAGGGGTTAAGCCTCTGCCTTGCAGGCGGAAGCTCCTGAGTTCGGATCCTACGTATAAACGCCGGGCGGAAGCGGGGGCGGCCTGTGTTTGTGGTCCTGGTGGGGTGGAGCCTGTGAATCCACGGGCAGAATAAACAAGGAGGAGGTGGAGACATCCATGGTGGTTCCTGAATTCGCCCGTGGTTCTATACACACACACACACACACCTGAATAAATTTTAAAAAATTGAAAGAAAAAGAGTTCTACATCACAAGACACCACACACAAGACACAAGACACAAGACACCACACACACCTGAATAAATTTTAAAAAATTGAAAGAAAAAGAGTTCTACATCACAAGATACCACAGACTGAAGGCACAACCTTGAAGAAAGACAAAACATGGGTGAATGACACGGACAAGTAACAAATAGTTACACACTCACAGAACTCAACAGCAAGAAAACCACCTGACTGGTTGTCATGGTTACTCTTATCTGCTGCTCAGACTCAAGCAACTTAAAGGGGAAAAGAGAGATTGGTTTGGCTTATGGTTCCAGAGAGGTTATAATCCTTTATGGTGGTAAAGAAATGGTAGCAAGGAGAAGCAGGAGGCAACCAGCTCAGGTCACATATGTCCAGAGGCAGAGAAAGCAAAGAGCAAACTCAAGAACAGACCGCTAGTGGCAGCATTGCAAGACTACCCAACCTCAAGGTCCCCCCTCCTCTTGTGACACGCTTTCTTCCAACAAAGTTTTACCTCCTAAAGGTGCTATGACCTTTCCAAACATTAACATCTGCTAAAGATGTAAACACATGAGCCTGTGTAGGACAACTAACATTCAAGCCATTCATGGGAAAGGTAGGAATAGTTTTAGTTCTGCTGCTGTTGTCAGAAAGTATGGGATAACGCATGCATGCACATACATTTGTACTACTTCACATATCCATTTGCAAGCGCAACGTGAATGTCTTCTTTTATCATTCTCCATCTTATTTTCTGAAGCAGTCTCACTGAACCTGGAGCTCACCTATTGACTGTAATGACTAACCAGAGAGCCCCCAAGATCCTCCTGTCTCTCCTCTTAGCACTGTGGTTACAGGCACACAGTGCCATGTTCAACTGCTTACATGGGTGTTCGAGAGTAGGTCTTCAATGTTAACATACAAGCATTATCCAATGAACCATCTCCCCAGCCCTTTTCTTAAACCACAATATACAAGTGACCAGCAACTATTTATTCAACATCATTGATCATCAGGGAAATGAAAGCTGAAACTACAATGACTTACCCTCACTATCACACCTATCATGACAAAGATAAATGAGTGTTGGACCTTGTCTCATTAGACATGGGTGTCAACCTGACAACTGAAGGCTTAGGCTCTGGACAGAGTTGTGAATAATCTTGAACAAGTCAGCAGGAAATTGACTTGATGTGGGCCAGACTAGTCCCCGAGCAGTACATAACACGGAGGGAGCTGACTACGGAAGCTGGCATTCTTTGGATGGACTTGGCCACACAGACATGTGGGCCTGTTTACTTACACAGGCTCCTAGCCTCTGACTCTGCAAGACTGTTTCAGGATTCCAGAATTTCAGATTTGCCACCAGAAAGGAGCACTCAAGGCTCTCAAGGCCTTAATACTAAAATACTATTTTATACTGCTTTCGAAAATGGTACTTTAAAGATTATAGAGACACAGAATATTCAAAAGGGCAAAATAAATAAAATCACATAAGGCTAGAGGATCATTGTGTAGTAAGATACATGATGTTTACTAAAAAACCCAAAGAATTCTAAACCATCAATAGCAAGACAGCCCCAAAATATATAAAGTAAAACCAACAAAATCAGAAAAAAGTGACAGATCTCCATTACACTGGACCTAACAGACCTCTCCCAATAACAGCAAACAAGGAGGGAAACAGGCTTGTCACATACCTATATGGAGAAGTAAAAAATAAAGGGAAAGAGAAAAGGGGGGAAAAAAAAGTGGTCCCTGGGAAGCACAGAAGCATGATGTTACATGGAGCTTCAACCTGAAATGTGGAAAGGCACAAGGAGATCTTGCCACACAGGATACACAATCCAGCTCCCAGAGAGGAACAGTTTCCTCTACCACAGGAAGGAACCAAATCTCTCTTCCAGGCTGACCAGCTGAAAAACCTGGAAATCTAAGTTTGATCCCTGGAGTACACAGAGGTAAAAAAAGAACCAACTTTCAAAAGTTGTCCTCTGACTTCCACATGTGATACAAGGCAAGTGTTTTCTCTCTCTCTCTCTCTCTCTCTTTCTCTCTTTTTCTCTCCCCTTTCCCTTTCTCTAGTCTTCCTTATCCCCAAATAAATTAATTAAATTAAATTTTAAAAGGCCATCACCAGTACAATTTCAATATGAGTTCCAGAAGACCATGATCAAACTGTGGTAATTTTTCTATAAACTTTTTTAATATAACTGGTCTTTATGCATGTACTGATGCAAATGTACATGTATTAAACTGAATTTTCATCAAAGTTCCTGTAGCCATAAAGTGACGGTTTTCCTCAGACTGAATCTTCGCTACAGCTAACTAAGTATTAGCACAGTAGACTAAAAATATATACAGATACGACAAATCTAATAACTACTAAATATTCAATGTTAATTTTTTAAAGATTATCTCAATAAAGAAGCCACCTCTCATCTTCCCATTATTGCATATATTTGTGTATGAAAACCACCTACTGCTAGGAGGAGGAGGCAGGGTTTACTGGCAATTTGACTCATGCTGAGTAAATCTTTCCACACAGACACCACAGAAGGAGCTGTATCTCTTACAGCAGCATCGTTCCTTCACAGCTAATTTGAAAAATCATATAGTAATCAAGAAATATGCTACGATCACTAACAATCCTACTAAATGTAAATTATGTTGAAAGCCAAGAACTGGAAATTCTTTTTTTAAACTTTATTTATCTATTCACTCATTTATTTGGTGTGTATGTATGTGTATCAGAGGGCACTATGTATCCCTGTGGAGATCCAAGGGTGACTTCGTGAATCATCCTGGATTGCTTCTACCTCCTTTTTGTTTTACCGTGGGGTTTCCCAGACTCCCTCCACAAGGACCAGAAGTGCAGCCGCCGCTGTTTCTGCCTGGCATTTTTTTACATAGGACTTGGGATTCAAACTCAGGACTTTCTGCATGTAAGGCAGAGTCTTAACCTCTGAGCCATCTCTCCAGCCCCCAAAACTGGACATTTCCAGAATAAAAATCCCAAGCCCAATCCCAGCATTATTTTTGAAAACTTTCCTCTACACAATTCACAGGCTTTTCCCTCTCCATGGAGCAATAAAGAAAGCCAAGATCAGGAATGACTTTCCATTTGCAAGAAGGCAACTAAGAAATAAACATACTGAACATTATAACCTACAGAGAAGCTTCAGAAGCTTCATGAAAGAAGACACATCCAAATTGTACATCATGCAGGACTCTAAATTACCCTCAATCTTGATGAATGCCCAGAAGTGTCCAAGGACATCACTGCTCTCAATCAGATCCATCTGATTAAACAGGCTACAGAGATACCAGGTTCATATGCAGAGAGGCTGGCCTCCATCTCTGGTAGATATCATTACTTCTGGCTCTTGTACTTCCATTGGGGGAGAGGGGAGCACTGAGCACCTAAATCTGCTAAACAGCAACCACATGCTTCACTCCCTGACTTTCAAACAATTCCATTTTTAGACTAGAGAATGAGTGACCCTCACGAGCCTATGACTGCTTTTCATTCGCTTGTCACCTCTCTCCATCCTGTCCCGTGCACACGCTTGTCTTCAACACTTTAGTTTGTATGCTGTATTGAGTAAAAGCTCATGCATAGTCATCTCAGGAGATTCAGAAATCCTCCTGCACATCCTTACAACAGCAGCTGAGCTTCCCACTCTTCTGGTGCTCCATGGACAGAGGTCACTGTCTTCCTTGCTCAGCAGTCTACATCCCAGAGCAGAGCCAGACATGTAACAGGCTTCCAAAAACATTAATAATTGAAATCCATCTCTCCATTTTTCTTTATATTATTTTGAATCAAGGTCTCACATAGCCTGGGCTAGCCTCAAGCTCACTACATAGTAGAGGGTGACCTTGAACTTGTGATCTTTCTCCAGCCATTAGTTCCTAAAGCTGAGGTTACAGGTCACTTTGAAAGCTTCGGCCTGCTCTGGGACAAAAATATTCTCTTCTTGTCAATAGAGTCATACAAGGGTGTGAAACTAGGAACTGCTGAAATGTCAGACTACCAAACTGAGGCTGAAGCTGGCACATAGCATCTGTGATCTAAGTCAAAGCTTTTCAACTAAACATGATGTTCCTCCTTATCCACAAGCTGGCCATGCCTCCATCTGCAGTCTCATCATCCCATATACACCCAGGTATCATTGCCACATTTCTAAGAACTAATAAAGAATGATTTCCAGCATATGCTGCTAACTCCAAAAAATAAAAGCATTCTCCAATTCACCTGCATAAGGAAGGATGGAAATAAGTAGCTGAAGGAATCTGTCCTTAATTCTGCCCTAAGAAACCTATCAGCACTTTCCAAAGTAGGAACTGAAGGATGAGATTACTGACATTTCCTTTATACTATGTCTGAAGAGTTTTGACTTTGAAACCATGTTAGTTTATACAGTCAAAACACACTGAGCAAGAATGAAGAAACCTACCTTCACTGAAGGAGAGATATCTACAGAACTTCCCAATAGCATTGTGTTGTATACTAGGGTACTACAAACCTTCAACACTGAAGACAAAGTACTACACTACTAGCAATCTCCAGGTAAAGGGCATGTCTCCCACAGCAGCACTGCATTCTGTACTTTAGAGCGCAAGTACAGAAAGTGTAAGGAACAGGTGAGTGAGCCTCACACTAAGGAGCTAGAATGGCAGTACGAGATCATGGCATTTAACACAAACACAAAAACTGGTGCAAAGGAGGTATATAGGCGTGTGAGTGTGTATATGTATATGTGTGCATGCGTAATGCAGTTTACTTATCAGCTTGTCTCTTAGCTATCTCACAAAAGGGCCTAGATGCAAAGAAACTGCAGTAACTGGTTAAGCACAGGGCATCCCCAGGCCATTCACACCAGATAGAACTGGGGCCTGTGCTGACCTGAGTGAAATAGTGGTTCTCCCTTCAGAACTGCTCAGTAGTGACCAACAGGGAGGCATGATGCAGATTGGCATCCACACAGAGCAGGTAGCCTCCTGAGCTGGGATCTGAAATGAAGGTACAGGATCTACAGGACAAGAAAACCTCGAGGGAGTAAGTTTCTGGAGGAAGAGCACTGAGCTCTGTATTCCTTCCCACACCAAGCAGAATATGAAACCATCCACCCACAAGCAAGGACCAAGGGAAGAAAAGCAGTGAGAGAGTTGGTGCCAACAGTCCTGGACAGGAGGATCAGCAGCAGATCTTGCAGTGCAGCAAATGCTGGAGTGAAGCAAGGGAGACCAGGAAAAGCATCAGGAGTGCAGGTTCACAGAGGAAAGGGGAAAGATCAAGTTTCACAGTTAGGGTTGACAAATGTGTAACAGCCGCTACTGCAGATTTCTAATGAGTGGATTACATTGGTATTTAATTTATCAATCATATTTTCTTTTATTTCATAGAGAATATAAAATAATAACTAGCCTTCCATCTATCTCAATGTGACTTGGGCCAAAAGGTTCTAAGCCACTCAACTGGAAATTCTAAATGGGATGTGGGGGCCAAAAATGTCATATCCATCATAAACATTACTGGCTTTCTGACCTAAAATACACTGAATTAATACCACTTAACGAAATAGTTCTTGAACTATGAGTTGTACGACTGTTTGCAGAGCAGTCACCAATCATTTTTAGTATTTGGCATGACACACTGCCTCACAGTCACACCACTCCTTTCTTCCTATACAGCCCAGCTTGGTCCTCTAGCTGCAGGGGGCCAGGTTGCAGGGAGATGACTTAGTGAACAAAATAGAGAGAAATCAAGTCTGATCCGTCATCAACAAACAAGGCCTCGAAGCCAGTTTCACAATTGTGGCTTGGTTATGGTATGAATGTGTCCCCAGAGCTTCATGTGTAGAGGCATAATCTCCACTGAAAGATATTGAAAAAGTGTTGAAAAGAGGGGCTTCTGGGAAGTGACTAGGATTAGACAAAGGCATCACAGTAGAGATGCTGTGATTGAATTCAGGTAACCGTACACTAAAACACTGATGACTAGGAAACCTGAGGACACACACGTGCATTCTCCATCTCTTATGCCATGAGGTTCACATACCTGCTCCAGGACTCTGCTAATAATCAAGCTGGTACCAGATGAGACGTGTAGACCTTTCACACTTAGGCAACATAAATCTCTTTCCTTTACAAAGTAACCAACTATAGTAATAAAAACAAGCAGTATGCTATCAAGCTAAGAATGGTCTCTACTTTTTAAAGGATTATAAAAACAAAGACTATGTGACAAAGATTGTATTGTAAGAGGCCCACAAATCCTAAAATATATGGCCTGTAACTGAAAGTTTGCCACTGTATTCCAGGACCATGCAGTAAAAACTGAAGTCAACTGTGGCTCAGAATCAAATGCCAGGAACAGGTTGATAAAAAGCTACCTTCTAATCTTTTTTAAGTTCCATGCATGTGTATGATCATGCATTAGGGATGGTGCACATATAGGTAAAGACCAGAAGAGAATGTTGGGTATCTTAATCTATCACTTTTCACCTTATTCCTTTTAAGATAGTCTCTCTCATTGAACCTGGAGCTAAGTAGGTCCCAATGACCGTTCTATCTCTACCTCACATAGAACTGGGGTTACAGGTGGTCAGGTGCTCATATGCAGTTTTTATGTGGGTGTTGGGGAACTGAACTCACTTTTTACAGGAACCCTAAATTATACCTTGAGCCCACTGGATAAATCACAACAACCTCTACATCTCAAGATCTGCAACTTACATCCGCCAAATTTCCTTTGCCCCAAAAGGTCAGTGGATCACAAGTATGGACAACTTTGGGGTTCTAAGTCTGTCTCCCACTACGTGTCTGGGCAGAGGCAGGCAGGGGAGTGAAGGGATCTGTCCATTTAGGATTAATGTGCTGCTGTACAGGGAAAGTGCTATGAGTGGACAGGAGTGAGAGGCCTATATGAAGTCAGAATGAGTCAGCAGGTCATTGCTAATGGACATTTCCTATAGCTGAAAAGATACCAGTATCTTCAAAACCCGAAACAGTATTAAGGCCATGGAAAATAAAAAAGAGTCAGAAATGAGTTACAATAGCCACTCAGTGTTGAGGCTGGAGTACTAAGTCACCACTAATGGCATTGCTGGCATGCTAAAGAAAGAGAGTGATTACAATAGAAAAGGTTATATAAGAAAAGAGGGCCTCAAAACCAAGATCTGAACTCCCACATTAAGAAGTCAAACCAACCAAAGAAAAAAGATTAGGCACAGACACAAGGAAAAATAAAATAATGAAACAGAAAATTAAAAGTAGTAAAGACAAAAATCAATAAAACTAAAAATTAGCTCTTTGAAACAATAAACAAAATGATTAGTGCTCTGTCAGTATTTTAAGGGGGAAAAAAAAGGGACCAAAACTACCAAAATCAAAAATAGACGCTTGGCATAGTGCACATGTCTGTAATCCCAGCACTTTGGAGGCTGAATTCAAAGTCAATTTTGATATTTTTATCTGGGTTTAAATATTTGACTTATTTTGACTTAATAGATTCTTATGGTTAAGTGATTTTGAAATTTTAAAATATTGAAACTCAACTTTTAATGACAGACCATTTTAAAATTTATCTATGAGAACTTTTAGAGATTTAGAATTAATAAAGTTAAATGTATTTATATTTAAGATAAATTAATACTTGTGGGGACAAGGATTGAAAGTTAATAGTTTAAAAGACATTTTTTTTTTGTGTCAACTTGATAAGGGTTCAAGCTCTGGGCACATTTGTAGAGAATTAGTGGTGAGTTAAGCCCAGAGCTAACCTATGGGAGATTGTCTAATTGATAGGGAAGGCCTAGCCCTCGGTGGGTGGGTCTAGTCCTCAGGCAAGTGAATAAGATGAGAAGAAACTGGTTGAGAAAGTTGGCATTCTAATGTATACTTGGTCAGACATGCTGGTCTGGCAAGAAAGGATTGTCCCTCTCTCCACTGTTATGTGGATATGGCCTGGCCAGTTCCCTTGGCTCTTCAGTGATGGTGTATACTCTCCCCTACCAAACTGAACTATTGTAAGAGAATAAACCCCTTGTTCCCTTAAGCAGTTTTATCATCATTTTATCAGTGACATGCAGACTAACTGCAATATATCTTACTAAGAGGGGTTCTTCCAAAAATACAAGGCTGCTCAATTTTCAACGAGCCAGCTGAAAAAAAATAAAATGTCTTAAAATATTCCCAAAAGAGTCAAGGAAAATTCAGTTCATGGTTTTGTAAATCTCTAAAACAAGGCAAATGAAAATGAAGGCAAAGCTGTGATTAGCAACACACTCGCTAATGAGACTGTATGCCTTCTACTAAGGTCAAGCACAGGGTGGCCCTTACCATTCTTCCTCAATCTGCACCAAAGGTTCTAACCAGGGCAATAAGAATAAAAGGCAAGCACATTAGAAAAAATGTAAAACATTTCATTCACAGATACCTTGATTGTACCTAAAGAAAAATTCATGTAGTGCCTAGACTCCTAAAACAAAAATGAGTTTAGAAGGTAGCAGGATACAAAAACAATACAGGAAAACCAGCTACAAAAGTTACCAGTATGTTAGGAATAAAATTTGAAGTGATATTAAAAAGAAAGACCATTTAAGAATCATCCGAGAAATACCAAACATGTTGTGAGAGTATTATTATTTTGTTTAAAATCTAACAAGGCTTAAATCATAGGAAGTTCTATGTTATATTGTATTAACCATAGCTACAGTAAAAACTAATATGTTTATTCAAGAGTGCTTTTTGAATTATTAAAAATAACAATGTCTATTATTTCAAAAAAAAGAAATACCAAACATGTAAAAATAAATCTAAGCAACTATGTCTGTAATAGCTTGGATGTAGAGCTATGTTTATAGAGTGTATCTCAATATGGTGGTAATTGGGGGTGTTGAGATATTTTAGGGAGAGAAGACAGAAGTGCTTCCCTAGAAAAGGACTAGGATAGTTCTCTGGGCATCCAAGTTATTCCTGAGATAACTGGTTGACAAAATTATAGCCCAGTAAGCTGCTCTTGTACATAGTAACTGAGGCAATGTGGTGCTGGCATGTGTGTGTGTGCATATATATATTTGTATGTGCATAAACATGTAACAGCAGAGGATCTGGAGGTAACTCATAGATATCAACTGACTTTTCTGGACTCACAATAATTCAATGGTAGAAGAAAGTCCTTTCAACAAATAATGTTAGATACACATATGGATACACATATGCCAATAAATGAAAATGACCTATGATATAATAAAATTATACTTGATCTTGACTCAAGTTTCTGGTACAGAACTCAAAGGCATTTTTTGTTATTCAAAATCAGCCTTTTTCACCAAACTTTTATGCAGCATCCTTCTTCAGGAGAGCTTCAGCAGAGGGGGTGGTCAACAGAAACATACAACTATGATAAAGAATGAAAGCCGTCAGCCACTGGATGGACAGGGATGAGGGATTGGAAATAACCATTCAATCACCAGTAAGCAAGAGCCTACCCACCATCTTCACAGCCACTCAACTGACAAGACTTGGGGCCTGCCCAGTTAGTGAACACATCCGTATTCTTTGAGGAGGTTGGCACTCATGACATCAACTGTGATGTCTTTATTACAATATCACTTCTGGCACCAAGTGTTCCACACTAATTCTTTACATGTGTAACCAATAATTAAATTAAATTCTGACACTAACTTCTAAAGTTTAATACACACATAAATTAGGGCAAGACTGTTCTCATTTCAGATGATAATTACAAGTCCTAAGGGCAATACCTTTGACAGAACCCAAAAACCCCTCCATAGGTTCACTCACTGAAACAACTCAAGGAACTCAGAAAAACACTGGACTTACGGAGACATTTATTACAACAAAGGTAAACTTCAGGAAAAAGCAACAGAAAAGAGGAAGGGAGGCAGCACATCCAGCCCTCTTGGAACTTGATACCTTACTAATATCACCAAGAATCCCCCAAAGAAAGTGCTGTGCATCCTGCTGCAGAGGAATTTTGGTGCAGACCTCTTTAATCACTGGCCACCTCTTCACTTCCCAGAGTTGAGAAAGGATAACAGTAATTCTAATCCTTGAATCTCACTTAGGTCCAGGTCTCTGCCCTGAAGTAGCACCAATCCTAACCTTCATCTGTCTTCAACTGAAAAGTTTTGTTCTCCAAGACAACTCATTGAGAAAATAATTTGTAAAACATGTCAGATAAAAGATTTATTTCAAATATCCATAAAAAGCTTCTACATATCACCAAGGAGGCATTCTAATGAAAATATGGAAGCCAGGAATAGTGGGGCATGCCTATAATCCAAGCACTTAGAAGGCTGAGGCAGAAAGAATTCAAGGCCAGCCTGGGGTACACAGTAAGACCTTTCTTTGAAAAAGAAGCAATGGAGAACTGATAAGATGATACATGGAAAGAGGAAGGAGAGAACCAACTCCACAAAGCTGTCTTCTCATCTCTACACGTATGTGTGCACACCGTTGTGTCAACACTTTTCCTGGGAAAACACCACATACAACTGTCTACCTACCACAGATCGGAGCTCCACCACAAACCAAATGATTACACAAGGTTCAACCAGACAAAGAGTTTACTACAGGAGTAGAGTGGGGTTTATTTACAGGAGCAGGGACAGCAAAGGCAGCTGCATCACCAGACAGTCCCCCGCCCCCCAAGCATGGATGAGATTGACAGAAGCTGCAGCTGGAGCTCTCTGCTCTAGGACTTGTTAGGAGAGTCTCTCCCAGGCTCTGGGGTCTCTCTCTAACTTCTGGACTGTTCGCTGGACTCTCTCCTTCCCCAACTCCTGGTGGCCTGCAGGGCCTACTCGAGCTGCAGGGCTCAGCCACTCAGCTCACTCTTCAGGGGTCTCCTCACACTCAACTGCTGACTTGGCTGGCAGAAGAGTGTCGTGTCCTCCCCACCCCGAGAATAAGGAGTCATTTACTTACTGAGACTTCCTCCATCCAACATTCAACATCCTCCTCAGCGTAGACTAAGGCAAGCCTAAAATGGCTGCCAGAGAAAACGTGCTACACCACACACATACAAATTAAAGCAAATGGAAAAAGAAAGTTAAGGAAGGACAGAGGGAGAAAACCTACATAAGCACTTCACCAAAACCACAAATATAGGTAGCAAATAGACACAAGAAAAACCTTTCAAAATTTCTAGTCATTAAAGGTGCAAATTAAAACCACAATGCTGTATGGTTACATATACTTCAGGCCACCTGACAGGATACATTTGAAGCAAAAGTAGAACCATGAATAGTTGGTGAAAATGAAAAATGCTAGTTTCTTGCTTTGAGGAGCTAGGTTTTGCTTTTGTTTTTCTTGTGGGATTCAAACCCAGGGCCTTGTGCATAGTTGGTAGTTTCTTATAAAAGCCTAGTAATTGCATACCTAAGAAGTTACCCAAGAAATAAAAACTTACATTCACAAAAGATTTGACATGGATAGTCACAGAAACTGTTCTGGTTTAAATGCTAAATGTCCCTCTCCAAGCCCTGTGGTTAAAGACGCGATCCTCATTTTAAAGACGCGATCCTCATTGTGACACCAATGGGAGGCAGTGGAGTGTGGGTGAGAAGTGTGAACTTAGGTCACTCTGAGCCCTAAAGGCTCGAGTCCCTGCTTCTCTGACTGTACTTTTGCTCCCTGGCCAAGATGCAAGCGGCTCTGCTTCACCATGCACTTCTGCCACAGTGGCCCACTTACCTCAGACCAAAAGCAATGGGCAACAGAGTATGGCTGTAACCTCCTAAGCCAATTAATCATGTCAGTCATGTCATTATAGTGATTAAAAAACGTCTTCTGGTGAGCAGAAAACACTGCATGGCTGGGGGACTGAACACATGAGACACTCAGCAGGAGAGTGCATTCCACCAGTAGACAAGGAAACAACACAGGAGCGAGCCTGGAAGCATTACAATACATCAAAAGACCAAGCACAAAAGACTTCAGAATGAGTACATCTGTAAAGCAATTCTAGAGGAGGTAAACTGTATCACTTCTAAAGGTCAGCAGCAAGAGACCTGACTGAAAATGGACACTAAAAAATGATGAAAAGACACTCTAAGACAAATATTACTGGGGCTTACACATCTGTTACATGCATCAACTGTACACTTACAACTCAGAAATGTCATTACAAGTAATTCATATCTCAATAAAACATTTACACTCTCCTCCCTGAAATTTATTTCTCAAATACTCTATAGGACTAACATGCAAACACATCCACAAAACCATCTAAAATTCTGCAAGTCTTTCAAGCTAATCACTTCATTAGTCAGAGGCTCCCACATGTTCCCAATGCGACACAGCTTATGCAGCCTTCAGTAACACGTGCTGATGACTTTGGTGAGAAGTCCTTAGTCATAACAAAATTTACTAGAATTCAAAAGCAGAAGCAAAACGACCTTTACTTTCTCAGGGGGAAGCCCACATTGCTATATTTCAGTGAAATGCTCAGCTTAGAGTTCCACATTCAGAAATCAATTACCAAGAATTGTTTATCATCTATTCAGAAATCTCAAAAGGAAAAATGCTCAAATTCTCAGAAAATTTCATTTTAAATGTTATGGTAAAAACAGCACATGTGCATTCTGCAACTTTGTTAGAACAGACAGCCAAAAAATACAACTGAAATGTCATGTTTCTATTTAACATACAGCCCATTAAAAATAATATTACCAAAATTGAGTATCTTAAACATTTCGGAAGAGCAAATTTTAGTTTCTGGACATGACAGAGACAGAGACAGAGAGTCAGAAAGAGAAGATAACACTTGAAAGTGAGCAGACAAACACTCCCATAAAGCCAGCTGACTTAGGCAGTCAGACTTCATCACAAGAGGTTCTGACTGCCCAATGGAAAGAGCGGAGGCAAGCCCATAAAGCACTGCTCTGCTCTCCAAGGAAGAGAAGCACAGCAGCGATTGCTGATCTGTAGGCCACGTAAGAGCATAAATCATTAAGAACTTAAAAGTTCCTTTTACATCTTAGGTTAGAAACCTAAAACCAGCAAAGAACTCTAAGTAAAGTACCCCTATAACCAAGTCCCACAACTCATGGGGATTCTATGAAATGAAAGGGCCTGTAGTGTTCTAAAACTTCTTCCTCCAAACGTTTGAAAAATAATTTAAGAACTCAATAATTGTCACAATTTAAATTACCAAAATAAAGTACTAATGTACTTTGTATTATTCAAATTACCTCATATATATGCTTAATACAATTTTAAAAGTACCATTTCAGAAAGTTTCAAAATAGAAAACATTACCCTAATCCATGATCTTATCTGTGGACAGCTCATGCAGCTGCAGCAGTAGTAAGCATTACTTCTCACATGCACGCTCTGTCTCTGCTCTCAGCATATCCTATCATGATGAAAACTTCATCATGTCTCTGTAAACGCTTGTTTGAAATCCTTGTGAGCATAAGTGTGTATTTATACATTTGTACACACTAGCATAACAGATAGAAGAACTTCAAATAATAATTTAGGGTAAATATAAGACCCAATACCTTGTATATTTTTCCACATTTTTTATCTACAATCTATTTCTCAAGCAAAATTTGATTTTAAAATGTAAGTGAAATACAATCACCAATCCCATCCAACAGATTTAAATAGATTAAATGACAAGTCAAAACCCAGTCCAACTTCCAATACCATATAATAATCTATATAATTATGCATGGAATTTAATAATTACCTGTAATCATAGCATCACAGAAAAAAGAAGGGGAAAATAAACAAATGTCTACAGCCATAAACACTTATCAGTGAGCAGGAAGGTTGCCTGAAATGATTCTACACTATTTTAAGGTGGAGCCACAGAGACTGAAGCTAAAAAAGACTCAGCATAACCAACGTACCTGTGAAAACATTCTGCCTCTCAATATAGTGATTTTCTTTTATTATTTATTCAATTGTGCGTGTGTGTGTGTGTGTGTATGTATATGTGTGTGTGCAGAACCACAGACAAATTCGGGAACCACCATGGACGCCTCCACCTCCTCCTGTTTATTCAGCCCCGGGATTCACAGGCTCCGCCCTACCAGGACCAGAAACGCAGGCTGCCCCTGCTTTCACTCGGCGACTATACGTGGGGTCTAGGATCCGAACTCAGGAGCTTCCACCTGCAAGGCAGAGGCTTAACCCCTGAGCCACCTCTCCAGCCCCTCAATATAGTGATATTAACAGGACTATTCTAGGCATAGTTTCTCTACACTTAGTAATAGCTACCTGGGCAATAAACAGAATACTATAAGGTAGTTCCCTTAGGATAACTACCTGGGTGATGAATAAACTACTACAGGTAGTTTCCTTGAATGATTACCACTGATATTTTTCCTGAAAAAAAATTATTTTTATGCTTCAATCAACTTCAAACCTTTATTTGCTTATTGGCAAATCACATGATACAGTACGTTATCAGCCATTTTATTACCTACACTGCTTACCAAGAAAAACAGATTCACTCACCATGGCTTAGAAATTCCTGAGAAATAAGTAAACCATAAGATCTTTCGTCTTTAGCTGTAGGGGACACAGTTCAGTAGGAGGCACATGTGAGTAAGTGCTGTCTACACTGCAGGTGACTGTATGAAGCCTGGAACCACAATCCCCTGTTAATCCAATCCCCAAGTTCATGTCTGCAGGCAACATGCATAAGGCAATATTGCCACTCAAAGTGCTCTCTGGACAACTTAAAGTACAGAGCAGAACGCTGTGGCCAGAGATCTAGTGTTCCCTTCTTAACCAAAGTTTCAGAAGGATTACTCATTTACCACAAATAAGTTTCTTAGTGGCTCAAAGTATTTTTTTCAACTTCCAAAACAATCTACATGCTGTGAAATTTTCTTTCTAATGCTGACAGACTAGCATCTTTTTCTTGCAAAATTGTTTAAAAAAATAAAGAGAGACAAAGAGGAATTGTTGGCAATAGCATTTAAGCCACAGAACATTTTAATAAAGAATGGACCATTGCTGAGAAAATATTTGACTGTCACATAATTTGATATTAAAATTCTTCTACATACCAGCACAGAATATTCCGGGAACTTCACTCCTGATTATTACGGTCCGAACTTTCTTATCAGACTTTAAAGCATCCACAGCTTTTGATAACTAAACCAAAACACAGAAAGAAAAAGGGGAAGGAAAAAGTCACTTCCAAATCCATGCTAACAATCTATCTTCATACTAGAAGCAAACGGTCTATCTTGATACTCACCATTTTTATAAGATTTTTACTTAGTGAATTTTTCCCATAAGCTCTGTTAATTCCAAGTACCACAATTCCTAGGTAAAGGAAAGAAAGAGAAAAGTACACACGCGAATTAGTGACGTGTTCAGGGAACACAGACCACAGTACACAGTTGACTCAGGACTTAACAATCTGCCATGTCATTGTGGCACTTGGCCAAAGCATTTTTTTTGTTTTGTTTTATTTTTTTAACAGTTTCCTTTTCAAAACAAGTGTTTTTTTTTTAAATATGGTGGCTTAAAAAATTACAGAATCAAACTAGCACTTAAAGAATTTCATAGTATCATGTACCCTTCAATTTTTCTTTGTTAGCAAACAAAAGTAATTTGCAATATTTTATAAAGTTTTACATCACCAAATCAGATTAGAGAAGACATAGTTATCAATGAAAACTCCTAATTATAGGGTACACTTGAGAGTATGACTTCATCATTGTCAAGTGTTCAGTGTGCAAAACTAAGAACTAACACAGCCTTGCCCCATGAATGTATCTGGTGACTTTTGCTGGCAAATAGCCACTGTTTTTTGGTGCTATACACATGTCCAATACTTCTATCCCAGGCTTCTCCTGACCTGTGCCACATTTAACTTAAAAGCACTTCATTAGAAAGATTTACAAGCAATTTTGACTCAAACTTCATAAAATAGAGTTTCTTACCTTTTCTCAAAACACAGTTTTCCCTTCTAACTCCCTATTTTAATCAACTATCATTTACACCCAGCCTTCCATGTGGGTTGCAACAATCAGATCAATTTTCTAAAAACAATACTATGAATAGAATTCAGGGATTGTGTAAAATCCTTAAGAGTTCAAAATGTCTGAATTCTAAGGCTTTAATTGTATACTCAAAGCAGAACTGTGTTCAAAGCATAATCTACATTCAATCTTCTTGGCCCCTGTATATCAAAACTGCCTTCTCTGGGCTGAGTATGGTCCTGACTTAACTGAAGACAACAAATTACACACATCCTCTATGTGCAAGAAACTTCGAACTCGTTTTCTCAAAAGAAACAACAAAGACGTCAAGTTCACAATTGAGTAACTCCAACTGTACAAGAACTCCAAATGACCTAAGCAAGCAGGAACTGGTGTCTGTCACTTAACAACTGAGCAACCTGAGGTATGTTTCAACGCTGGCACCAAAACTGCACAGCCTTAGCCCAGGAAAGCCACGAGCCTCAAGAAGCTGCCACCATTTTTATACAGTTAATAGGTAAGGCCTGCAGAGGTGAAGGATGAGAGAGCAAATAGCAGTCCAAGCACACGCCTGAACAGCTTCTCCACACACACCATTCAAACTTCGGTTTCCCTGTGAAAAATTAAGTAGCTCAGACTAAATCTGTTCCTTCACTCAAATGTGCTGAGTATGCACTATGGATAAAACCGACAAGATTGGTAGCCAGAGGTGCGCCTGGGAGCCAGCAATCTGAAGTGAGTTGAGAAGGAGCAGGAATGAAGGTGGGACGGGAAGGAGGCCATGACATTTACCACCTGGACTGAGATCAGCCTAGGTTAGTAAAGCATACTCCTAAAACATCGTATTTCTCTGACCTAATGAATGTGCCGACTCGCTGACAGAGTCCTAACAGGATGGCATGTTAGGAGAAAAGAGAAGGCAGGGGCTGGGCAGAAGTGATGATGTCTGGTGACTTCAGGGAGGCATGCTGCCACTCTGCTCACTGTCCCCTGTGACAGAACAACCTGATCAGTCACACACCATGCTCTGAACCCTCTCTGCTGCCATGATGCTCTGTCCAAATCAGGGCAGCTAAACTACCACTGAACCTTCTGAAACCAGAAGTCCACAGGAACCACTTTTTGGTTTATCCTGGTTGTATCCCAGATCTTTTGTCACAGCAACAATGAACATGAAGACTAAGGCCCAGGCAGAGGACACACAGGATAGCATGTAAGTAGTAGGTCAACATGGGACCTACTCTAAATTTAGTCTTTATTCTAAGAACGCAGATGAAATTTTCCTATGCACACATACAAATCCAGGGTAACATAGCTGTTGCATTTAGACTTGTTTCCAGAAGCCGAATGCATGCTATATGTAGTCCAGTCAGATTGACAGGAGGTCTGAGAGTAGATAGAAATAAGAGAAGAAAAAAGATACAAAGGCTATTCGCAAGGTAGACTACAAAACATGGTAGCCACCGCTGGATGGATGACTGATTAAACTGGAAGGGGCTGTAAGAAATATCTACCAGGTTTCTTTTTTTTTTTTAACTTTATTTTTTCCACTCAAACAAATTTGATAGGTACCACATTCCCCTCCCTCCTTCCACTCCTCCCTGTACCCCCTGTTCCCCTTCCTTTCCTCCACCTCTCCCACTGCCCCCTCCCTCCCATTCCTGGAGCATATTTAGTGTGCATGTCAAACTTCCCTCTAGGTCCTCCTCTCTGATGAGGTGCAAGGATTCAGTAGCATTGCCTAGAGCTCTTATTTATGTTCCCCTTTAGTATAGGAATACTATTATGGCTATTAATCCCTTGCCTTTAAGATCTTAGAGCCTGTGATCCATGCTAGACTTTGGGAGGTCAATGACATGTTGGTCATTGCGCAGGTCATGCAAAGTCCTATATGATTACTTTGCCCTAACATGTGGAGTATCTTGCATATCATTGCTCCTCCCCATCTTTAGGCTCTTAAAATCTTACTGCCCCCCTCTTCCACAAATTTCCCTGAGCTTTGGGATGGGGAGAGATTAGCCTAGCCTGGTTCCTGATACTTAATGTAGGGTTTCTGATGATCTGAATTATGGTTTGTTACTCTTTTTTTTTTCTTCCAGTTTTGCTGTTCCTGCACCGCCCTTGGCTCCATCCTGATGGGTATTGGATGTTACCTCCTATCCAGAGATAAAGAGTAGATTCAAAGGTAGATGGAATGAGAGTAGGAGACCGCAGTGAGGAGGGGGGGGACAGTCTCCCATTTGCAGGATGGTTACCTTCTATCTGCCAGACTCTATGTCCTCCTTTTCTGTTGAGATCAGACCCCATCAGATGCAAGTACTCAAGAAGGAAAGTCTGTGAGCTTAACCAGATGTCTCATTACTTACTTGCAGCCCTTGATGGTGGCCTGTTTTCTCTGCTGTAGCATGATCCCCTTTCTCCTTGTTTCTAGCGGTGCCCTCCTTCCCCTTCCCTCCTGTTTATAATTTTTGCAATTACTGTAGGTATTACAGAGATTTATCTTTGAGTGTGTCACTAAGTGGGTTTGGTATTAGGATCCACCTATTAGGGAGTACATACAGCACATAATTTTCTGTGTCTGGGATACTTCACTCAATATAATTGTTTCTAATTTCATCCATTTCCCCGCAAATCTCATTAATTGGTTACTTAATCTCATTTTTGATCGCTGAGTAGTATTCCATTGTATAGATGTACCACATTTTCCTTATCCACTCGTCAACTGTTGGGCATTTGGGTTGATTCCATGACTTTGCTATCCTAAACAGTGCTGCTATGAACATGGTCGTGTTTGTGCTATCAAGGTGAATTTTCGCTGTATGGGGGATTATTCCCAAAAGTGGAATAGCAGGGTCATATGGCATTTCAATCTTTAACTTTTTTAAGAATTGCAAGACGGCTCACCAGAGTGGTTGTGTAAGCCTGCATTCCCCATCAGCAACGTCGGAGAGTTCCCTTCTCATCACAGCCTCTCCAGCATTGTGTTGTTTGTATTGTTGATTTTTGCCATCCTGACCAGGGTGAGATGATATCTCAGGGAAGTTTTGATTTGCATTTCCCTGATGGCCAAGGATGCAAAGCATTTTTTAAGATATTTTTTAGACATTTCAATTTTGTCCCTAGTAAAGTTTCTTTTGAGTTCCAAGGCCCATTTTTCAATTGGGTCATTTGTTTCCTTGGTTTTTAGTTTTCTAAGTTCTTTGTGCACTCTGCATAATAGAGCTCTTTCGGATATGTGGTTAGTGAAGATTTTCTCCCTTCTGTGGGTTGCCTTTGTGCTCCAGTTAAAAATCTCTTTATCTGAACAGAAGCTCTTTAATTTCATAAGATCCCATCTGTTGAGTGTTGGTTGGATTGACTATGCTATTGGATTTCTATTTAGGAATTGTTGGCCTAGTCCAATCAGCTTGAGGGAGTTACCTACCCTTTCAACTAAGGTTTTTATAGTCTCTGGCCTTACATTGAGGTCCTTGATCCATCTGGAATTAAGTCTTGTACATGGTGACAAGTACGGGTCCAATTTTAATCTTTTGCATGTGGACATCCGGTTTTGCCAGCACCATTTGTTGAAGAGGCTGTTCTTTTTCCATTGGATTTTTTGGGCCCCTTTGTCAAAGATCAAATGGCTGCAATTGTGTGGGCTTATATCTAGGTCTTCAACCCTTATCCATTGATTTGTGTGTCTATTTTGGAGCCAGTACCAGGCTGTTTTTATAACTATGGGTTTGTAGTATAGACTAAGGTTTGGTATGGTGATACCTCCAGCAGTGGTTTTGTTACTGAGGATTGTTTTTGCTCTCCTGGGTCTTTTGTGCCTCCATATGAATTGTGAGATTGTTTAGTCAACTTCTTTAAAGAACTGCTTTGGGATTTTGATTGGTATAGCATTGAATCTGTATATTGCCTTTAATAGGATGGTCGTTTTTTATGATGTTGATTCTGCCAATCCAAGAACATGGAAGGTCTTTCCACCTTAAGGTATCTTCTGTAATTTCTTTCTTTAGGGTTTTAAAGTTTTCATTGTAATGGTCTCTTACTTCATTGGTTAGGTTTATACCAAGGTATTTCATTTTTTTAGGGGCTATAGTAAATGGGATTGTTTCTCTCAGGGCTCTTTCACTTTTTTCATTCTGGGCATATAGGAAAGCCACTGGTTTTTGCCCATTTATTTTGTATCTTGCCACCCTGCTGAACTTCTGTATTAGTTCCAGGAGTTTCCTGGTGGAGTTTTTGGGATCACTCAGGTATAAGATCATGTCATCTGCAAATGGAGATATATTGACTTCTTCCTTGATGATTTGAATACCTTTTATCTCCCTTTCTTGTCTTATGGCCTCAGCTAAGACTTCAAGTACAATATTGAATAGAAATGGTGAGAATGGACAGCCTTGTCTAGTTCCTGATCGAAGCAGGAATGCTTCAAGTTTTTCCCCATTAAGTATAATCCTTGCTGTTGGCTTGTTGTATACAGTTTTTATTATATTGATAAAGGTTCCTTCCATTCCAACTGTCTCTAAGGTTTTGATCATAAAGGGCTGTTGGATCTTGTCAAAAGCTTTTTCTGCATCCGTCAGAGAGTATCATGTGATCTTGGATTTTGGACTGGTTTATATGGTGAATTACATTTATTGATTTGTGTATGTTGAACCAACCTTGTGTGCCTAGGATAAAGCCTACTTGATCCCCGTAAATGATCTTTTTGATATGTTTTTTAATCCAATTTGCTAAGACTTTGTTGAGAATCTTTGCATCTGTGGTCATCAAAGAGATTGGCCTACAGTTTTCTTTTTTAAGTGTATCTTTATTAGGTTTTGGGATTAAGACGATATTAGCTTCATAGAAAGAATTTGGTCGTGTTCCTTCCTTTGCTATTTGATGGAACATTTTAAGGAGTACTGATGTTATTAGCTCCTTAAATGTCTGGGAGAACTCTGTGCTGAATCCATCTGGTCCAGGATTTTTTTTGGTGGGAAGATTCGAGATTATGTCATCGATTTCCTCATATGTTATAGGACTATTTAAATAATTCAAAACTTCCTCCCCGCCCCCGCTCCGCCGGTCGGGACGCCTGCGCGAGATCCAGCCGGGCCTCAACGCGCGCTCTAGGACCCCCAGGTCAGCCCACGGGGACCCGGCTCCGACTCCCACCATCCAGCCGGAGCCGCGCGGGGGGCCGAGGGACGAGGAGCACCTCCCCCTGCGCCCGGGCCCCGCCCCAGCTGCCCTCGGGTTAAATAGCTCCACGCCGACGCGCCCATCCTTCCCTTCTTCGCCCCGCCCCCGCTCCGCCGGTCGGGACGCCTGCGCGAGATCCAGCCGGGCCTCAACGCGCGCTCTAGGACCCCCAGGTCAGCCCACGGGGACCCGGCTCCGACTCCCACCATCCAGCCGGAGCCGCGCGGGGGGCCGAGGGACGAGGAGCACCTCCCCCTGCGCCCGGGCCCCGCCCCAGCTGCCCTCGGGTTAAATAGCTCCACGCCTTCGCGCCCATCCTTCCCTTCTTCGCCCCGCCCCCGCTCCCCCGGTCGGGACGCCTGCGCGAGATCCAGCCGGGCCTCAACGCGCGCTCTAGGACCCCCAGGTCAGCCCACGGGGACCCGGCTCCGACTCCCACCATCCAGCCGGAGCCGCGCGGGGGGCCGAGGGACGAGGAGCACCTCCCCCTGCGCCCGGGCCCCGCCCCAGCTGCCCTCCGGTTAAATAGCTCCACGCCGACGCGCCCATCCTCCCTTTTCGCCCCACCCCGCTCCGCCGGTCAGGACACGCGCGCGGTCCACCCGGGCCTCACCCCGCGCCCTAGGTAAGTCCCCGTTCAGGCCCTGCCCACAAGTACCCCAGGCCAAATAATTCAGTTTAGTGAAATTGAGAGATCTTAAGAGTTAAAATGACAATGGCAAAGTCAAAGTGCAAATCCATGAGAAGCAACACTCAAGTAAACAAATTTCCCACTGAAGAAATTAATCCCATAATGTTAGACTCCAACAAGAACAAACCCGCGGAAAAAGGCCAAGAAAGCCCCACCCAGGATAAAGACTTTCAAAATATGATCATTACCATGTTCAATACTATGAAAGAGGAAATCCGGGAGGAATTACATAATCGAATCAATCGCTTTGAAGAGCAACACAACAGACATCTGGAGGAGTTGAGAAAAACAGTGCAAGAAACAAAAAGTGGCATTGAACAGTTAAAACAAACTCAAGCAGAGTTTAAAACTGAGCTAAAAGACAAGTTATCTTCAACCCAGAACGCCACAGAGAGTCTTATCAACAGAACTAATGAAGCAGAAAACAGAATTTCAGACCTTGAAGATAAAGTGGGAGTACTAACCAGCTCAATGGAAGAGGTTGTTAAAGCCAAAAAGATACTTGAGAGAAATATCCAAGAGATATGGGACACCCTGAAGAAGCCTAACATGCGTATTCATGGAATACCGGAGCAAGAATCTCAAAATACCACCCCTGAGGAAATTTTTCAAACGATCATCAAGGAAAACTTTCCTCATCTAAAAAAAGAGAGGCCCATTCATATACAAGAGGCATTCCGCACCCCAAACAGATACGACCAAAATAGAAGCACACCGCGGCAAATAATAGTTAAAACACTCCACATTCAAGATAAAGAACTGGTGATGAGAGCTTCAAGGGAGAAAAAACAAGTCACTTTTAAAGGCAAACCTATTAAAATAACTAATGACTTCTCAGTCGAAACAGTAAAAGCAAGAAGAGCTTGGAGAGACATACTTCAAGTATTGAATGAGCAAAAATGTCAACCCAGGCTGATTTACCCTGCAAAACTATCAGTCATGATCGAGGGAGAAAGAAAAATTTTCCAGCACAAAGACAACTTTAAGGGATACATGGCCACCAAACCAGGCCTTCAAAAACTGCTAGAAATGATACTCAAGCGTGAAGAAAAAAACAGGCATATCCAGGAGAACAGAAGGCAAATATAACACCATTAAAAGCGAAGCAATATACTTATAAAAGCTACTAAACATAATAAATGTCTGGAATTAACAATAGTTTCTCCATTATAACACTAAATGTTAATGGACTTAATTCACCGATCAAGAGACACAGATTACAAACTTGGATTAAAAATCACAATCCATCAATCTGTTGCCTGCAGGAAACCCATCTCACCACAAAAGATAGGCACGCTCTAAAAATAAAAGGCTGGTCAACAATTCTACAAGCAAATGGAAGCAGAAAACAGGCAGGGGTAGCCATTATGCTATCAGACAAAGTGGATTTCAAACCAAAAAAAATTATAAGAGACACGGATGGATACTACATTTTAGTCAGAGGTACAATTCACCAGGAAGATTTCACAATACTGAACATATATGCACCCAATACGGGCCCCCCCACATTCATTAAGAAAACCCTACAGCGTCTAAAGCAAGAAATCAACCCCCAAACGATAATTCTTGGGGACTTCAACACCGCCCTCTCTACATGGGATAGATCAACAGGTCAAAAGCTTAACAGAGACACTTTGGAACTTAATCAAACCCTGAAAGAAATGGACCTCACAGATCTCTATCGAACTTTTCACCCACGCACCAAAGAATACACATTTTTCTCAGCAGCACATGGAACTTTCTCCAAAATAGATCACATATTGGGCCACAAAATGAATCTACACATATACAAGAAAGTTGAAATTCTAACCTGTGCCCTATCAGACCACCACGGCCTAAAGCTGGACATCCACAACACATCAAACAAGAGAAAATGCACTAACTCCTGGAAACTTAACACTATGATGCTGAATGAGAACTGGATTCAGGAAGAAATTAAAAAGGAAATTCAAGATTTCCTGAAAGTGAATGATAACGAAAATACAACTTACCAAAATCTCTGGGACACAATGAAAGCTGTTCTAAGAGGTAAGTTCATAGCTCTTAATGCCCACGTCAAAAAATGGAAACATCAGAAATAAACAACTTAACAATGCAGCTTAAAGCTTTAGAGAAACTAGAGCAATCTGATCCTAAAAGCAGTAGAAGAGAAGAGATTAGCAAAATAAGGGGAGAAATATCTGAAATCGAGACTAAGAAAACGATAGAAAAAATCAACCAATCAAAAAGCTGGTTCTTTGAAAAAATCAACAAGATTGATACACCCCTAGCTAAACTAACCAAAAGCAAGAGAGAGAAAACCCAAATTAACAAAATTAGAAATGAACATGGAGTTATCACTACGGATACCCAAGAAATCCAGAGAATTATAACATCATATTTCAAAAACTTATACTCTGTGAAGTTTGACAACACAAAAGAGATGGATGAATTTCTAAGTAAACACAACTTACCTAAATTGAATCAGGAAGTTGTGAATTATTTAAATAGTCCTATAACATATAAGGAAATTGAGGAAGTAATCTCGAATCTTCCCACCAAAAAATGTCCTGGACCAGATGGATTCAGCACAGAGTTCTACAAGACATTTAAGGAGTTAATAACACCAATACTCCTTAAACTGTTCCATCAAATAGCAAAGGAAGGAACACTACCAAATTCCTTCTATGAAGCTAATATCGTTTTAATCCCAAAACCTAATAAAGATTCACTTAAAAAAGAAAACTATAGGCCGATCTCCCTGATGAACACAGACGCAAAGATTCTCAACAAAGTCTTAGCAAATCGGATTCAAAAACATATTAAAAAGATCATTCATGGGGACCAAGTAGGCTTCATCCCCGGCACACAAGGTTGGTTCAACATACGCAAATCAATAAATGTAATTCATCATGTAAACCAGTCCAAAGTCCAAGACCACATGATACTCTCGATAGATGCAGAAAAAGCTTTTGACAAGATCCAACAGCCTTTTATGATCAAAACGCTAGAGACAGTAGGAATGGAAGGAACCTTTATCAATATAATAAAAGCTGTATACAACAAGCCCACAGCAAGGATTATGCTCAATGGGGAACAATTGGAAGCATTCCCACTTCGATCAGGAACAAGACAAGGCTGTCCACTCTCACCACTTCTATTCAATATTGTACTTGAAGTCTTAGCCGAAGCCATAAGACAAGAAAGGGACATAAGAGGGATTCAAATTGGCAAGGAAGAAGTCAAGCTATCTCTATTTGCAGATGACATGATCTTATACCTGAGTGATCCCAAAAACTCCACCAGGAAGCTCCTGGAACTAATTGAGAAGTTCAGCAGGGTGGCAGGATACAAAATAAATGTGCAAAAATCAGAGGCCTTCCTATATGCCCAGAATGAAAGAAGTGAAAAAGCCTTGAGAGAAACCATGCCATTTACTATAACCCCTAAAAAAATGAAATACCTTGGTATAAACCTAACTAAGGAGGTAAAAGACCTTTACAATGAAAACTTTAAAACCCTAAAGAAAGAAATTGCAGAAGACACCAGAAGGTGGAAAGACCTCCCTTGTTCCTGGATTGGCAGAATCAACATTGTAAAAATGACCATCCTACCAAAGGCAATATACAGATTCAATGCTATACCAATCAAAATCCCAAAGCAATTCTTCAAAGAAGTTGACCAAACAATCTCAAAGTTCATTTGGAGGCACAAAAGACCCAGGATAGCCAAAACAATCCTGAGTAACAAAAACACAGCTGGAGGTATTACCATACCAAACCTAAGTCTATACTACAAATCCATAGTTATAAAGACAGCCTGGTACTGGCTCCAAAATAGACACACAGATCAATGGATAAGGATTGAAGACCCAGATATAAGCCCACAAAGTTACAGCCATTTGGTCTTTGACAAAGGGGCCCAAAGAATCCAATGGAAAAAGAACAGCATCTTCAACAAATGGTGCTGGCAAAACTGGATCTCCACATGCAGAAGATTAAAGCTGGACCCGTACTTGTCACCATGTACAAGACTTAATTCCAAATGGATCAAGGACCTTGATATCAGGCCAGAGACTTTAAAAACCATAGTTGAAAAGATAGGGAACTCCCTCGAGCTGGTTGGGCTAGGCCAACAGTTCCTAAACAGACATCCAATGGCACAGTCACTGCTACCAACTCTCAACAGTTGGGATCTTGTGAAATTAGAGAGCTTCTGTTCAGATAAAGAGATTGTAACACGAGCTCAAAGGCAACCCACAGAATGGGAGAAAATCTTCACTAACCACATATCTGACAGAGCTCTACTGTCCAGAGTGCACAAAGAACTTAGAAAATTAAACTCCAAGGAAAACACTGGCCCAATTAAAAAATGGGCCCTGGAACTTCAAAGAAACTTTACCAGGGATGAAATTAAAATGTCTAACAATTATCTTAAAAAATGCTCCACTTCCTTCGCCATCAGGGAAATGCAAATCAAAACTTCCCTGAGATATCATCTCACCCCGGTCAGGATGGCAAAAATCCACAATACAAACAACGACAAATGCTGGAGAGGATGTGGAGAGAGGGGAACTCTCCTACATTGTTGGTGGGAATGCAGGCTCATACAGCCACTCTGGCGAGCCGTCTGGAGATTCTTAAAGAAATTAAAGATTGAAATGCCATATGACCCTGCTATCCCACTTTTGGGAATAACCCCCCAAGCAGCAAAGGTTCGCCTCGATAGCACAAGCTCGACCATGTTCATAGCAGCACTGTTTACAATAGCAAAGTCATGGAATCAACCTAAATGTCCAACAGTTGACGAGTGGATAAGGAAACTGTGGTACATCTATACAATGGAGTACTACTCAGCCATCAAAAACGATGAATTACTGGAATTTGCTGGGAAATGGATGTCATTAGAAAGAATTATATTAAGTGAAGTATCCCAAACCCAGAAAATTAAGCGCCGTATGTACTCCCTAATAGGTGGCTCCTAGTACCAAACTCACCCAGCCCACATTGGGACACTCAAAAGTAAACCTATGTAACACAGTAATTGCAAGGATTATGAACAAGAGAGATGGGTTAGGAGGGCCACACCAGAAACAAAGAGAGAGGAGACCATGTTACAGCAGAGAAAATAGGCCTCCATGAAGGTCTGCAAGTAAGTAATGAGAAACCTGGTTAAGTTCACAGACGTTCTTTCCTGATCTCACCAGAAGGGGAGGGCATATAGTCTAGCAGATAAAAAGTAATCATTTTGCAAATGGGTGATGGACCCCTCTCTCAGTGAGGTTTCCTACTCTTATTACATCTACCCTTGAATGTGCTATTACAACAAGACTCCAGTTTAACAGCTTTTTGTCTCTGGCCAGGGGGTGACATACAGTGCCCAGCAGAATGGAGTGAAGGGAATTGCAGGAGCAGCAAAACTGCAAAAGAAAATCAACAAACCACAATCCAGAACTCCAGAGACTCTATATCAATCACATAGAACTAGGACAGCCTAATCTCTCCCCATCCTGGAGCTCAGGGACATTTGCGGAAGAGGGGGCGGTAAGATTGTAAGAGCAAAAGGATGGGAGGAGCAACGATTTGCAAGATTCTCAACAATAGTTGGGGCCAAAGCAATCGTAATGGAACTTTGCATGCCCTGCGCAATGTCCAGCGCACTGTTGCCCTCATAAAATCTAGCATCTGATAAGGGCACCGAGACCCCTGGAGGCAAGGGATTGACAGCCATAGTAGTGATCTTATGCTTAAGGGGAACAAGAGAAAGGGCTTATGGAAATGCCACTGGGTCCTTATATGTCATCGGAGAGGAGGACACAGTGGAGAGTTAGGCACACACAATAAAGGACTATCTGGGAATTGGGGGGGAGGCACTGGGGGAAGGGGAGGGGGAAGAGGGGGGAGGGAGGGAACTGGTAAAAAATTTTTAAAATGTATAATTAAATTTTTAATAAAAAAAAAAAAAAAAAAACTTCCTGATTCAATTTAGGTAAGTTGTACTTAGGAATTCATCCCTTTCTTTTGTGTTGTCAAATTTCACAGAGTATAAGTTTTTGAAATATGACGTTATAATTCTCTGAATTTCTTGGGTATCAGTAGTGATAACTCCATTTTCATTTCTAATTTTGTTAATCTGTGCTTTCTCTCTCTTGCTTTTGGTTAATTTAGCTAGGGGTGTATCAATCTTACTGATTTTTTTCAAAGAACCAGCTTTTTGACTGGTTGATTTTCTATATCATTTTCCTTATCTCAATTTTGGAAATTTCTCCCCTGATTTTACTAATTTCCTCTCTTCTGCTGCTTTTGGGATTGGATTGCTCTAATGTCTCTAAAGCTTTAAGCTGCATTGTTAAGTTATTTACTTGTGATGTTTCTTTTTTTTTTTTTTTTTTTTGATGTAGGCATTAAGAGCTATGAACTTAACCTCTTAGGAGAGCTTTCATTGTATCCCAAAGATTTTCATAAGTTGTATTTTCATTATCGTTCACTTTCAGGAATCTTGAATTTCCTTTTTAATTTCTTTCTGAATCCAATTCTCATTCAGTATCATAGTATTTAGTTTCGAGGAATTAGTGTATTTTCTGTTGTTTGTTGTATTGTGGATATCAAGCTTTAGACCATGGTGGTCTGATAGGGTATAGGCTAAATTTCAACTTTCCTGTATATGTGGAGATTCTATTTGTGGCCTAATATGTGGTCTATTTTGAAGAAAGTTCCGTGTGCTGCTGAGAAAAATGTGTAGTCTTTGGTGTGTGGATGAAAAGTTCAATAGAGATTAGTAAGGTCCATTTCAGTAAGAGTTTGATTAAGTTCCAATGTGTCTCTGTTAAGCTTTTGACCTGTTGATCTATCCCATGTTGAGAGGGTGGTGTTGAAATCCCCAAGAATTATCGTTTGGGGATTGATTTCTCGCTTTAGACACTGTAAGGTTTGCTTAATGAATGTGAATGGGCCATATTAGGTGCACATATGTTTCAGTATTGTGACGCCTTCCTGGTGAATTGTACCTGTGACTAAAATGTAGTAACCATCTGTGTCTCTTATGATTTTTTTTTGGTTTGAAATCCACTTTGTTCGATAGCATAATGGCTACCCCTGCATGTTTCCTGGTTCCATTAGCTTGCAGAATTTTGGACCAGCCTTTTATTTTTAGGATGTGCCTATCTTTTGTGGTGAGATGAGTTTCCTGAAGGCAGCAGATTGATGGGTTGTGATTTTTAATCCAAGTTTGTAATCTATGTCTCTTGATTGGTGAGTTAATTCCATTGACATTTAATGTTATGAAGGAGAAATTATTTTTAATTCTGGACATTTTTTATGTGTAGTGGCTTTTGTAAGTGTATTATTTGGCTTTTAGGTTTGGTGGTATTATACTTCCCTTCTGTCCTCCTGGATATGCTTGTTTTTTTCTTCAAGTTTGAGTATCATTTCTAGCATTTTTTGAAGGCCTGGTTTGGTAGACATGTAAGCATTCAAGTTGTCTTTGTGCTGGAAAACTTTTTTTTCTCCCTCGATCATGACGGATAGTTTTGCCAGGTATATCAGCCTGGGTTGACATTTTTGCTCATTCAATATTTGAAGTACATCACTCCAAGCTCTTCTTGCTTTTATTGTTTCCATTGAGAAGTCATTTGTTATTTTAATAGGTTTACCTTTACAAGTGACTATTTTTTTCTTCCCCTTGAAGCTCTCAGCACCTTTTCTTTGTCTTGAATATGGAGTTTTTTGACTATTATTTGCAGTGGCAAGTTTTTATTTTGGTCATATCTGTTTGGGGTATGGAATGCCTTTTGTATTTGGATGGGTCTCTCATTCTTTAGATGAGGGAAGTTTTCCTTGATGATAATTTGGAAAAGTTTCTCAGGTGTGGTATTCTTGCTCTGGTATTCCATGAATGCACGTTAGGCTTTTCAGAGTGTTCCTCTCAAGTATCTTTTTGGCTTTAACAACCTCTTCCATTGGGCTGGTTAATACTTCAACTTTGTCTTCAAGATCTGAAATTCTATTTTCTGCTTCCTAAGTTCTGCTGATAAGACTCTCTGTTGAGTTCTGGGTTAAGGATAACTTGTCTTTTAGTTCAATTTTAAACTCTGCCTGAGACTGTTTTAACTGCTCTATGCCTATTTTTGTTTCTTGAACTGTTTTTCTCAACTCCTCCAGGTGTCTGTTGTGTTCCTGTTCAACGTGATTAATGTGGTTATTTAACTCCTCCTGGATTTCCTCTTTCATAGTATTGATCATGGTAATGATCATGCTTTGAAAGTCTTATCATGGGTCTAGCTTTCTTGGCTGTTTTCTGTGAATTTATTCTGGTTGGAATCCATCATTATGGGGTTAATCCTTTTGGTGGGAGATTTGTCTTCTTGGTTTTGTTTCTTATGGTTCTGTGCTTTGACTTGGGCATTGTTGTTTTGTCTCTTAAGACCTTTCAGTTTCTGTGTGTTTTTTTGATTGAACTGATTTAGTTGGTATTACTACTCTCAGGCAGTTATTACTAGTATTTCCCTTGGAGTTGGGTACATTTGTCTGTTGTTATTGTTATTTCCTAGATGAGGCTATTAGACTGTTAGTACATCAGTTAAGTCAGGCTCAGTAGACAGGGGGTGAATATTAATATGGCAGTGTACTTTACGATTTAGTACCTTGGTGATATGTGAGGGTGATTTTGGGGATGGCTATATGGAAAAGTTAATCTACAGTGATTTATACTTGAGAGGAGCAGGATGGTAAAAAGTGGGTTTACTTATCTTTGGGCTGGATGTGAAGAATCTCTCCCATGTGATAGGATGATTTTAGAGGATTTCAGATGTATGGCCTTTGTCCCCTAGAGCTTTGCTTGGGTTTTCTTTGGGCTCTGTTGAATTCTAGGAAGCAGGGTGCCATCCCTGGACCAGGAGCGAGGGAGCGACTGAGCATTCCAAAGGGGCGAAGGGGAGGAGGGGCCAAGGACAATGTGGGCGTGCTTTACCTAGTGGTCCACCCAAGCCCGAGGAAGCCTGGGTGCTGCTCAGGCTGGATGGTGGGAGGGGCTGGGAGGAACGGGTGACCTGGGGGCTGGTGGGAAGTACCTGGGAGGCAGGGTGCTGTCCCTGGATCTCAAGCAAGCAAGTGACCCAGCGTTCAGGGCAGGTGGAAGTGGGGGAGGGATCTACCAGGTTTCTGACTTCATCAAGTAGACATAAAAGGAAACTACTATTACACAGGATCATTAAGAAAAATATCACACTTTCCATATGGGCAGTACCATTTAAAAAAATTTTAACCCAATGTCTTACTTCCCTCTCTAAACATTCATTTTAGCCAGGACTGGAAATATAATATAAAATATTTGCAAAAACAACAAGTTTCCTTATTTTAATGAGAATGTTTCCATTTTATCATTTGAGATAATGGTGCTAGAGGTTTATATTACCTTTCTATCAAATTGTATAAATTTATTTCTACATTCAAGCTTTCATTTAAAAGGCCACTCCGGGAGGTACCTATTGAGCTTGTATAATTAGACAAGAAAAAAAGTAATAAAAATGTAATTTTTTAAAAAAAGGCCACTCAGGCCACAGCTTGAGAATGGATTGAAGCCAGACATGGTAGCTCATGCCTTAATCCCAGCACTTGGCCATGAGTTCCAAGCCAACCTAGTAAATTCCAGGCAAGCCTGACCTACAGCATGGAACCTGTCCACTTGGGAGAAAAAAATACACTGCATAAATAACAAATACAGGGTATGAATATGGATATAAACATCCTCAATGAACCTAAGAGTTAAGTAGCCTTTATCTGAAATACTTGGAGCCAGAAGAGACTTCTGGGATTTTTTTTTTTTAGTAATATTTATATTTATGTAATGATGTATTCTGAGGGTATGACTTCTAAATCTAAACACAAAATCTACTTGTTACATATACATCTTATACACGTAACCTAAAAGTAACTTTATACTATTTTAATGTTCTACAAATTAGAAATTTTCCCATTCGTAGCATTATGCTTACATGCACTGGGTAAGTTTCAGATTTTGAAGCATTTCCGACATCATAGCCAGATGCAGTTGGTAGAAACACAGGGGGAGTTCAACAGATACACCACACTTTAAAGAAAAAAACCTGAAATCATGTCTCAACTAGTAAAGAAAAGTATTTCACAAAACAAACACCCTTTGATTAAAAAGTAATATATATAGGAGCTGGGAAGATGGTTCAGAAGTTAAAGTGCTTGCTGTGCAAGCAAGAGGACCAGAATTCAGATCTTAAAATCTCAAGTGAAATGTCACATGGGTGTGGAGGCCTACCTGTTAGTCTAGCTTTGGAAGGTGGAAACTGAATCCCCAGAGCAGGCTGACTAGCCAGATTAGCCGTACTGCCAAGCTGTGGATTTGACTGAAATACCCTCTCAAAGAATAAAGTGGAAAATGATTCCAGACATCAGTCTCTAGCCTGTGCATGTACATCTGCACACACCCATGCAACACACCCATACATATGCAAACACACATTCACAAGTGCACACACACCACACACACACACACACACACACACACACACACACACACACACACGCACCCACGTGCACGCACACACATAAGAAAATGGAAAGAATACGGCTAGAAATAGTACTAATAACACAACTAGCAATAGTAATATTAACCTGATAAAGGGCCCTTATGAAAAACCCACAGCTGACATCACACTGGGTGATAAAAGATTGAAAGTCTTCAACCAAAGGTAAGCAGCAAGAGAAGACCTGCCTTCGCCACTGCTATAGAACATGATGCTAGAAACAAGGTTATAAGGCAAGAAGAAGAAACAAGAAGCATCAAGATTGTAAAAAGAAAAGGAAAAAAAACTGTCCAGTCATTAAGAACATACTCATAAAAAAATACAGCACTAATAAATTACTTCAGCAAAGTTTCCATGAATAATCCAAAAATTAATTTAGAAAAGCAATTCAATATTCAATACTATCAAAAGCAGAACAGAAACTCCACTGTGCAACGCAACATGTAACAAGCTGAAAATCACCATTTAATCTTAAGAAGCAAAAGCTAAAGAAACTGAAAAACAACCCTTAAATCTATCAGAAAAGTAAGGACTGGCAAGAGATTGCAGAATTGTGGTTTGTCTAAAGAGAAACCCACAAACATAAACCTCCCCAGGAACTGCAGAGGTAGGAGAATCTGACCTCTAATTGACAACATGCTGGAGTTTCATTAGGACAAGTATAAAAGGCTAAAAAACTGGATGCCAGTCACAGAACAGGTGACAGATGATCATTATTGTCAACATGAACAGACTGAGAAGCACTTAAAAGATTAGAGAAACCCACTTCCCTTATCCCAAATGTGGGCAGCACTGTCCCTCTGGATGGGGTTCTTGGGATGAAATAAAACAGTGAAAAAGAAAACAAACAGCAAGCTCACATTCACATCCACTCCCATTCTCTTCCCCTCCACACCTTCCATCTCCATACACAAACAAGGCACTCTGATGGTCTGGTTTGCTACTACAAGAACAGCTACAGCCCATCATTCCAGCCACCATGTAATCTCTCCTGCTATGTCTTCCCCATCATGATGGAATGAAATTCCTCTTAAAAAACAAACTTTTTCTCCCAAGTTATTTCTCTCAGATATTTCAGTCACAGCAATGAGAAAGTAATATAATAAAGTTTTTTTTCTAAAAAAAACTTGGGGCTGGAGAGGTGGTTCAGGGGTTAAGCCTCTGCCTTGCAGGCGGAAGGTCCTGAGTTCCGATCCTAGACCCAACATATAGACGCTAGGCAGAAGTGGGGTGGCCTGCGTTTCTGGTCCTGGTAGGACGGAGCCTGTGAATTCCAGGGCAAAGTAAACAGGGAGGAAGGATATAGAGGTGGTCCATGGTGGTTCCCGAATTCGCCCGTGGTTCTACACCCACACACACATACACACGCATACACGCACAATTGAATAAATAATAAATAAAAAAAATTTTTTTAAAAACTTAACTTATTTATTGTATATGTGTATCTAAGGGCACCATGTGACCTTGTGGAGGACCAAGGGTGACTTTGGGAATCATCCTAGATTACTTTTACCTCCTTTTTGATTCACTCTGGGATTTCCCAGGTTCCGCCCACCAGGCCCAGAAATGCAGGCTGTTGCCATTTCTACTTGGCATTTTTATGTGGGACCTGGGATCTGAATTCAGGACCTTCTGCTTGTGAGGCAGAGTCTTAACCCCTGAGCTCTCTCGCCAGCCCTAAAGAATTTTGCAGCTTCAGCATAACAAAAAACTGCCAAAACTCAGAGGGAAGAAAAAAAGACCAAAACAAGTAACAGCAAAAATAAAAATCATAGAATAGATTCAAGAACTGTGAGACAATTTAAAAAGTATGACATAATATATATAAGAATTGTGGCCCCCTTTTGCACCTCACCCCACTCCGCCGGTCGGAACACGCGCGCGCGGTCCAGCCGGGCCTCAACCCCGCGCCCTAGCTGGTGAGTACCACCCCCCTCGCGCTGCACCGCCCACCAGGACCCCAGTTCGGCCCACAGGGACCCGGCTCTGACTCCCACCATCCAGCCGGAGCCGCGCACGGGGCCGAGGGACGAGGAGGACCTCCCCCAGCGCCCGGGCCCCGCCCCAGCTGCCCTCGGGTTAAATAGCTCCACGCCGTCGCCCCCATCCCCCCTTTTGCACCTCACCCCACTCCGCCGGTCGGGACGCGCTGCGCAGTCCAGCCAGGCCTCACCCCAAGACCTAGGTAAGTCTCCGTCCGCCCCGCCCACCAGGACCCAAGGCCAAATAATTCAGTTTAGTGAAATTGAGAGATCTTAAGAGTTAAAATGACAATGCCAAAGTCAAAGTGCAAATCCATGAGAAGCAACAATCAAATAAACACACGCATACACCAACAAGAACAAACCCACGGAAAAAGGCCAAGAAAGCCCCACCCAGGATAAAGACTTTCAAAATATGATCATTACCATGTTCAATACTATGAAAGAGGAAATCAGGGAGGAATTACATAATCGAATCAATCACTTTGAAGAGGAACACAACAGACATCTGGAGGAGTTGAGAAAAACAGTGCAAGAAGCAAAAAGTGGCATAGAGCAGTTAAAACAAACTCAAGCAGAGTTTAAAACTGAGCTAAAAGACAAGTTATCTTCAACCCAGAACGCCACAGAGAGTCTTATCAACAGAACTAACGAAGCAGAAAACAGAATTTCAGACCTTGAAGATAAAGTGGGAGTACTAACCAGCTCAATGGAAGAGGTTGTTAAAGCCAAAAAGATACTTGAAAGAAATATCCAAGAGATATGGGACACCCTGAAAAAGCCTAACATGCGTATTCATGGAATACCAGAGCAAGAATCTCAAAATACCACCCCTGAGGAAATTTTTCAAACGATCATCAAGGAAAACTATCCTCATCTAAAAAAAGAGAGGCCCATCCATATACAAGAGGCATTCCGCACCCCAAACAGATACGACCAAAATAGAAGCACGCCGCGGCAAATAATAGTTAAAACACTCCACATTCAAGATAAAGAACTGGTGCTGAGAGCTTCAAGGGAGAAAAAACAAGTCACTTTTAAAGGTAAACCTATTAAAATAACAAATGACTTCTCAGTCGAAACAGTAAAAGCAAGAAGAGCTTGGAGAGACATACTTCAAGTACTGAATGAGCAAAATGGTCAACGCAGGCTGATTTACCCTGCAAAACTATCAGTCATGATCAAGGGAGAAAGAAAAATTTTCCAGCACAAAGACAACTTTAAGGGATACATGGCCACCAAACCAGGCCTTCAAAAAATGCTAGAAATGATACTCAAGCGTGAAGAAAAAAACAGGCATATCCAGGAGAACAGAAGGCAAGTATAACATCATTAAAAACGAAGCAATATACTTATAAAAGCTACTAAACATAATAAATGTCTGGAATTAACAATAGTTTCTCCATTATAACACTAAATGTTAACAGAATTAATTCACCGATCAAGAGACACAGATTACAAACTTGGATTAAAAATCACAATCCATCAATCTGCTGCCTGCAGGAAACCCATCTCACCACAAAAGATAGGCACGCTCTAAAAATAAAAGGCTGGTCAACAATTCTACAAGCAAATGGAAGCAGAAAACAGGCAGGGGTAGCCATTATGCTATCAAAGTGGATTTCAAACCAAAGAAAATTATAAGGGACACTGATGGATACTACATTTTAGTGACAGGTACAATTCACCAGGAAGACTTCACAATACTGAATATATATGCACCCAATACAGGCCCCTCCACATTCATTAAGAAAACCCTACAGGGTCTAAAGCAAGAAATTAATCCCCAAACGATAATTCTTGGGGACTTCAACACCGCCCTCTCAACATGGGATAGATCAACAGGTCAAAAGCTTAACAGAGACACTTTGGAAATTAATCAAACCCTGAAAGAAATGGACCTTACAGATCTCTATCGAACTTTTCACCCACGCACCAAAGAATACACATTTTTCTCAGCAGCTCACGGAACTTTCTCCAAAATAGATCACATATTGGGCCACAAAATGAATCTACACATATACAAGAAAGTTGAAATTCTAACCTGTGCCCTATCAGACCATCACGGCCTAAAGCTGGACGTCCACAACACATCACACAAGAGAAAAAACACTAACTCCTGGAAACTTAACACTATGATGCTGAATGAGAACTGGATTCAGGAAGAAATTAAAAAGGAAATTCAAGATTTCCTGAAAGTGAATGATAACGAAAATACAACTTACCAAAATCTCTGGGACACAATGAAAGCTGTTCTAAGAGGTAAGTTCATAGCTCTTAATGCCTACGTCAAAAAAATGGAAACATCAGAAATAAACAACTTAACAATGCAGCTTAAAGCTTTAGAGAAGCTAGAGCAATCTGATCCCAAAAGTAGTAGAAGAGAGGAGATTAGCAAAATAAGGGGAGAAATATCTGAAATCGAGATTAAGAAAACGATAGAAAAAAATCAACCAGTCAAAAAGCTGGTTCTTTGAAAAAATCAATAAGATTGATACACCCCTAGCTAAACTAACCAAAAGCAAGAGAGAGAAAACCCAAATTAACAAAATTAGAAATGAACATGGAGCTATCACTACTGATACCCAAGAAATCCAGAGAATTATAACATCATATTTCAAAAACTTATACTCAGTGAAGTTTGACAACACAAAAGAGATGGATGAATTTCTAAGTAAACACAACTTACCTAAATTGAATCAGGAAGTTGTGAATTATTTAAATAGTCCTATAACATATAAGGAAATTGAGGAAGTAATCTCGAATCTTCCCACCAAAAAATGTCCTGGACCAGATGGATTCAGCACAGAGTTCTACCAGACATTTAAGGAGTTAATAACACCAATACTCCTTAAACTGTTCCATCAAATAGCAAAGGAAGGAACACTACCAAATTCCTTCTATGAAGCTAATATCGTTTTAATCCCAAAACCTAATAAAGATTCGCTTAAAAAAGAAAACTATAGGCCGATCTCCCTGATGAACACAGACGCAAAGATTCTCAACAAAGTCTTAGCAAATCGGATTCAAAAACATATTAAAAAGATCATTCATGAGGACCAAGTAGGCTTCATCCCCGGCACACAAGGTTGGTTCAACATACGCAAATCAATAAATGTAATTCATTATATAAACCAGTCCAAAGTCCAAGACCACATGATACTCTCGATAGATGCAGAAAAAGCTTTTGACAAGATCCAACAGCCTTTTATGATCAAAACGCTAGAGACAGTAGGAATGGAAGGAACCTTTATCAATATAATAAAAGCTATATACAACAAGCCCACAGCAAGGATTATGCTCAATGGGGAACAATTGGAAGCATTCCCACTTCGATCAGGAACTAGACAAGGCTGTCCACTCTCACCACTTCTATTCAATATTGTACTTGAAGTGTTAGCTGAAGCCATAAGACAAGAAAGGGACATACGAGGGATTCAAATCGGCAAGGAAGAAGTCAAGCTATCCCTATTTGCAGATGACATGATCTTATACCTGAGTGATCCCAAAAACTCCACCAGGAAGCTCCTGGAACTAATTGAGAAATTCAGCAGGGTGGCAGGATACAAAATAAATGTGCAAAAATCAGAGGCCTTCCTATATACCCAGAATGAAAGAAGTGAAAAAGCCTTGAGAGAAACAATACCATTTATTATAGCCCCTAAAAAAATGAAATACCTTGGTATAAACCTAACTAAGGAGGTAAAAGACCTTTACAATGAAAACTTTAAAACCCTAAAGAAAGAAATAGCAGAAGACAGCAGAAGGTGGAAAGACTTCCCTTGTTCCTGGATTGGCAGAATCAACATCGTGAAAATGACCATCCTACCAAAGGCAATATACAGATTCAATGCTATACCAATCAAAATCCCAAAGCAATTCTTCAAAGAAGTTGACCAAACAATCTCAAAGTTCATATGGAGGCACAAAAGACCCAGGATAGCAAAAACAATCCTGAGTAACAAAAACACAGCTGGAGGTATAACCATACCAAACCTTAGTCTATACTACAAATCCATAGTTGTAAAGACAGCCTGGTACTGGCTCCAAAATAGACACACAGATCAATGGATAAGGATTGAAGACCCAGATATAAGCCCACAAAGTTACAGCCATTTGGTCTTTGACAAAGGGGCCCAAAAATCCAGTGGAAAAAGAACAGCATCTTCAACAAATGGTGCTGGCAAAACTGGATCTCCACATGCAGAAGATTAAAGCTGGACCCGTACTTGTCACCATGTACAAGACTTAATTCCAAATGGATCAAGGACCTTGATATCAGGCCAGAGACTTTAAAAACCATAGTTGAAAGGATAGGGAACTCCCTCGAGCTGATTGGGCTAGGCCAACACTTCCTAAACAGACATCCAATGGCACAGTCACTGCTACCAACTCTCAACAGTTGGGATCTTGTGAAATTAAAGAGCTTCTGTTCAGATAAAGAGATTGTAATGCGAGCTCAAAGGCAACCCACAGAATGGGAGAAAATCTTCACTAACCACATATCTGATAGAGCTCTATTGTCCAGAGTGCACAAAGAACTTAGAAAACTAAACACCAAGGAAACCAATGGCCCAATTAAAAAATGGGCCCTGGAACTTAAAAGAAACTTTACCAGGGATGAAATTAAAATGTCTAACAAATATCTTAAAAAATGCTCCACTTCTTTAGCCATCAGGGAAATGCAAATCAAAACTTCCCTGAGATATCATCTCACCCCGGTCAGGATGGCAAAAATCCACAATACTAACAACGACAAATGCTGGAGAGGATGTGGAGAGAGGGGAACTCTCCTACATTGCTGGTGGGAATGCAGGCTCATACAGCCACTCTGGCGAGCCGTCTGGAGATTCTTAAAGAAATTAAAGATTGAAATGCCATATGACCCTGCTATCCCACTTTTGGGAATAACCCCCCATACAGCAGAGGTTCACCTTGATAGCACAAGCACGACCATGTTCATAGCAGCACTGTTTACAATAGCAAAGTCATGGAATCAGCCCAAATGTCCAACAGTTGACGAGTGGATAAGGAAACTGTGGTACATCTATACAATGGAGTACTACTCAGCCATCAAAAATGATGAATTACTGGAATTTGCCGGGAAATGGATGTCATTAGAAACAATTATATTAAGTGAAGTATCCCAGACCCAGAAAATTAAGCGCCGTATGTACTCCCTAATAGGTGGCTCCTAGTACCAAACCCACCCAGCCCACCTAGAGACAGTAATTCCAAGGATTATGAACAGGAGGGATGGGGTAGGAGGGCCACACCAGAAACAAGGAGAGAAGGGACCATGTTACAGCAGTGAAAATAGGCCTCCACCAAGGACCCAAATAAGTAATGAGACATCTGATTAAGTTCACAGACTTTTGTTCCTGATCATTTACTACTGAGGGGGAGTGATCTCACCAGAAGAGGAGGGCATATAGTCTGGCAGATAAAAAGTAACAATTTTGCATATGGGTGATAGACCTCTCCCTCACTGTGATTTCCCACTTTTATTACATCTACCTTTGAATGTGCTTTTATCACAAGACTCTAACAGCTTTTTGTCTCTGGCCAGGGGGTAACATACAATGCCCACCAGGATGGAGTGAAGGGCATTGCAGGAGCAGAAAAACTGCAAAAGAAAATCAACAAACCACAATCCAGAACTTCAGAGACTCTATATCAACCACCTAGAACTAGGCCAGCTTAGTCTCTCCCCATCTTGAAGCTCAGGGAAATTTGCGGAAGAGGGGGCGGTAAGAGTGTAAGAGCATAAGGATGGGAGGAGCAATGATATGTAAGATACTGTATACTAGTTAGGGCTGAAGCAATCATAATTGGACTTTGCATGCCCTGCGCATTGTCCAACACACTGTTGACCTCACAAAGTCTAGCATCTGCTAAAGGCACCAAGATCCTTGGAGGCAAAGGATTGGCAGCCACAGCAGTGTTCCTATACCTAAGGGGAACATGGGAAAGGGTTTGGGAAAGGCCACTGGGTCCTTGTACGTCATCGGAGAGGAGGACCCAGAGGAAAATCAGACATGCACAAGAAAGGACTCTCTGGGAATTGGGGTGGGAGGCACTGGGGGATGGGGAGGGAGAGGGGTGGGGAGGGGGAGCAGGGAGTACGGGGGGAGGAGGAGGGAGGGCGGGAACTGGTGTACCTAATAAGTTTGTATGAGCTGAAATAAAAAAAAAAAAAAAGAATTGTAGAAAGGAGAAAGAAAATTATTTGAAACAACGGCTGGCAATTTCCTCAAAGCAGAGTCAGAAAATAACCATAGAGTCAGGGTGCAGTGGAAATAAATGAAGACCTGTGGAAACAACAGGATGAAGCAAAGATCAGGAAGATGAGGGCCAAGAACAGGACCAGGCAGAAGGGATTAAAGATGAAAGCCAAGAACAGGACACGCAGGCACATCATTTCCAAACTACAGAGCACCAGTGATAAAGGGGAAAATAATCCCCAAAGAAAACAAAGGCACAGTATGCCTCGCCTGAAAAGTAGCAAGGTAAGAGTCAGCCCCATACACTAAAGAGCCAAGTGTGCAGGCGGCATGAAGACAAATGCATCCTCCCGTCAACGGCAAGCCACACACAGCACAGTGGTACCATAAGTTGAACTGCAATTAAGTGTCCTCTCACCTACTGATGCCACAGCCATCCTGGTGTAGGGGCAGCAATTTACTCCTGTGTTTGCGATGCTGATGTAAACCAATCTGCTGCCAGTCCTTTAAAAGCACAGCACCTGTAATTACATATAGTATCTGCTTCTTGATGATGGCAACAAACAACAATGCTATTTGTGGGCATATTTATTATATTTCTCTTCTAATCACAATTTTAGAGTGTATCCTTTCTAGTAATGAAAAAAACTTACTATTGAATCATATGCCACATCACACTACCAGGAGCTTCATCTATCTCCTGTACATCGTCTGTCTCTTCTAATCACATTGTTTTCTCTCCTATCATTTTGCTCACTGTGGCCCTAGAAACAACAGACATTGTAGACAGGTAGACAAGAGAGTCACTGACTGATAAATGACAGACTTGTGTAGACAGATACACAGTAAACTGTATCATCTAGGTGTAAATAAGAACACAATGAAGTTACAGTGATAACAGAATTAGCTAGTGACACAGCTCTCCATCATTAGGCAACATGGATCTGCACTGGTGCCAAACTCAAGACATAGCTGAGGGTGATGCTGAACTTCAGATCCTCCTACTTCCAACTCAGCATTAGGGTTATAAGCATGAGCTACCACACCTGTCTTTATGCAGTGCTGGGGATCAAATCCAGAGTTTCATGGATGCTAGGCAAGCACTCTACCCACTGAACTACATCCACAGGCTCCTATACTACACATAGTACCTTTATACACATAGTTCAGACTCCTTTTGATAAAAGATGAAGTGGTTTGCTATACCATTTTTGTCTCAAAATAATGATAATGATATCACAACTAGAAAGACTAAATAATGAATTGAATAAATAATAAAATTACTAACAGCAAGAACTCAGGAGACATTTAAAGCCTTTAATGTTAATGAAAGCACCTAAAATGTAGACTCTTTCTGTAATGCTTTTTAAATTTCACCATGCAATATTTTTGTTATGGGGGGGAGGGCTAGAGAGATAACTAAGGAGTTAAGCCTTTCTCACAAGCAGAAGGACCTGAGTACAGATCCCAGATTCCACAAATGCTAAGTGGAAATGGCAGCAGCCTGCACATTCAGCTCTGGAAGGTGGAGCCTGGGAAATCCCGAACAAAGCAAAAAGTAGGTAGAAGCAACCTGTATTATTCCCAAATTCACCTTTGGTTGTCCACAAGAACACACAGTACCCTCTGACTCTCTCTCTCTCTCTCTCTCTCGCTCTCTCTCTCTCTCTCTCTCACACACACACACACACACAAACACACACACAAACCCACACACACACACAAATTGTCAATTTCAATAACGTCATCATTACTAATGAATTATGTTAATAAAGAAACAATTGAAAAAAACCTGACAATATGGTAAATAATAATGCACAAAATCAACCTAGAATACACTACAAAAGCAGTAACAATCCACACATACACTAACAATCTGGTGCTCAACAGAAGCACAATGAGAACAAGAACTACAGGGACTTTTATAATAGTCAACTCTAATATCAACTCAGGAATTCATTAAGATAATGATTACCAACCAAGAAAATCCGAGAACCAAATTAAAAAAAAAAAAAACTACCACCATAAACAAACAGGATTCTTTTGAAAAACAGAATACCTCCATCAGAAATAGCTTAATAGGAAGAGAAGGGAAAAATCTCTTAGAAGGTGTTTTGAGAGACAACACCTACTTTTATTAATAACCAGAAAGGAGAGTCAAGAATAATCAAGGGACAAACAGACATTTCCTCAAACACCCCAGGCTTCTTTCAGTCAGGGAATAGTGTTTAGAAGCCATGATCTGGGCACAAGATAAGCTTGCTATTGTTGCCATATGGGCACATGTAAATTGTTGGTGCACAAAACTAGGAAATGTGCACTCATATGTCACATACTTACAGTTTTTAGATTGAGAATAAAAAGTGTATCATATCTCTCATTCACATGAAACAAAATAACAAGACTCTTTCACTTTCCCTCATTCTATATTTCCCAAGATTGATATTTATATTTGTTCTGCCCTACAATAAAAGCAAACTATATTAAGAATCATCTCATCCTTAGCATTGCTAATAACAAGCCTCCTAAAGGAGAACATGGATGGCCAAGGGTATTAAACACATTGCAGCTTTAGAAACAGCCTGCGTGGGAATGAGAAAGCAGGAACCCATCTGTGGACAGAATATTCTGCTCTGCCCGGAAATCTCAGTCAGGAAGTGCAGATGACCATCTCCACAGGGCTTCCATAGCTCTTCTGGTGAGCTGTAAGCACCGCATTTGATGGTGCTACTTTTATACATTCTCTCAGTCAGGCTACTGCGTCTTAGGCTGGCTATTTTAAGCACCCAACCTGATGGTGTTGCATTATCTACCTGCTGCTTCTCCTTATCTAGAACCTACTATCTGTGCTTATATATGCTTAGTAAACCACTTATTTGAAACTGATCATTCTTCATCCAGAATACAAAGTATCAGGGGAACACAGCCCACAGAAGAGAAATGAGCAACATCAAAGTTCCTGGAAACAGGAGGGAAAGTTGGAAATACTCTGATGTTTTCTCTACCTGGAAACTGTAAACTGTTGCTGTATGGAGGACTTAGATTAGCTGCTAATGTACATTATAAATTCTGAGTCAACCACTAAAACTCTTATTTTTTAAACAAAAAAGTACTACTAATTGGCTTAAAGAGGAGAGAAATGAGATCATATAAAATGCTTGATTAAAACCAAAGCAGATAAAGAAGCATAAAACCAAAAGACTGAGAAGGGAAAAAGAATGAAGGAAGTGAGCAAGGACAGGAAAAAGCATTGGCATGAGATACAATAATTCGGCACCTCAATAACAGTGGTCTAAATAATGCTAATTAAAAGAGATCATGGGGCTCAGGAAATCCCAGTTGGTAAACTGGTACACAGATGTATGCATGTTGCCCTTGGTTCAATCTCCAGCACCACAAAAATAAGATCATTAGAATGAATAAAAACAAGACTCTGTCTATAAAGATATAGATTGTTGTTACAGATGAAAGCTAAAATGGCTATATTAACTTCACAGAAAGCTGCTTTCAGAGCAAGGAATGCCTTCAAAGATAAACACAGGTATCACATAATGCTCCTGTAAGAAATAATAAGCCTCAGTGTTACCTAACAGCAGAAATAATAGAACTAAAAGGAAAACATGGCTGAAGCGATGGTTACAGTTGCAGATTTCAGCAGCTCACAGAGCCAGCAGCAGAGTCAGTGCAGCTACAGAGTAACTGAATGCTGCTGCCATCATCAAAATCACCTAAGGGAACAGGAACGCTGCCTGGATACAGAATACTTCACCAGCACAGCAGAAAGAAAACACATTCTTCTCAAGGTCAAGGAAGCTTTCAGAAAGCAAGACAAACCATGTGATGAGCTTAATCTCAGCACTCAGACTGAGGCAGACTGACCAAGTCAGTCTAGATGACATAGCAAAACCCTTTTTCCCCACCTGCCCCCCCAAAAGATATTAAAACAAGAACAAATATAAAGGAAAATAGGATGGTTAAAAAAAATAGGAGAAAATATGAGGGGAACTTAACTGTAAAGAAGGGTTGTACTGAAAAAAGAAGGGGATAGGATTGGGGTTTAAGGTTCGAAAATATAAATTTACTGTATCATTTATGAAACGCTAAAAGAATGGAAAGTAAAATAAAAAAAATTAGGAGAAATCGGAAACAGAAAATCAATACAGAAAAAACTTTAAAATTTTTTTAAAACCTAAGCTGATAAGCCTCTATTCAGACATAAGACATACTATGAAAAAAGGTAACCAAAATCACCAGAATGAGGATAGCTAATCACTCTTGAACCTCAGGACTACAAAGCAAGACAAAGGACCACCCAGCATAGTTTTACTGTCACATATTTGATAACTTTCAAGAAGGGGCCAATTCCTTAAAGGACACAATATTCCAGACCTCACACAAGTAGACTCAGAAAAGGATTCACTAAGGAAACATCAAATCAGAAAGCACCTGATCCAGGTGGTTTCCCAGTAATTCTCAATAACCATCAGAGAAATATCACTATTTCTCCAACCCAAGCAATAAATGCAAACAGAAGGAACAAGTCCTAGCACATTCTATGAGGTTAGCTTTATCCTTATATCAAAAACAAGGGCACTGTAAGAACAGAAAACTAAAGGCCATATTTCCCATAAATGTAGATATAGAAACCCTTAAATAAAATACAAGCAAATCATATATAACAATACATAAAAAAGAACTAAAAGATGCAAGTCTTAGTTAAAATATGAAAAGCATTTAATGTAATTCTTCACATTGACAAGCTAAACAAGACAAGCTATGCTTTCCCAACAGACTCAAGAAAAGCATGTGACAACATTCTAAAAACTTTTATTATTCAACTGAGTCACTGCTAGCATCACACTTAATGGTAAAAGTCGCATGGTTTCCTCTTGAGATGAATGTTTTTGCTGTGTGGCTGCACCCTGCTCAGAGGCCAAGTTAGGAAGGAAAAAATAAATAAAAGGCATTTGGACTGAAAAAGAAGTAAAATTATTTTATCTGCAAATGGCATGCCATGTATAGAAACATTAAGAAATCTTAAGAAAAAACCTATTACAGCAAGAATTATTTGGTGTGCTAAACGTGAAGCCCGCATTCAAAAATCAAATGTATTGATTGGCAATGAGTAATATAAAAATGTAATAAAGACAACTCCATTCACAATACCACCTAAAAGAATAAAAACAGGAATAGAACTACTCAGAGTAGACAAAGTTACCAAGACAGAAAATAGATGTTTTTTCAGGACCAGGGAAAGGAGCAAATGGGGTGTCTGTCAAAAACCACAGGGTTCATTTGAGATTTCATAAAGATGTTCTATAGTTCAACTGTACTAACAGTTAACAGTTCACTGTGAAAACGTTAAAAGAGTACACTTTATACACAGTAAGTTAGAGGGTGCATTGTATCTCAATAAAGAATATGAACCTTTGAATCTTTATTAAGTTGTATGACCATAAAATTATGCAAATATATACTTCAGAACATGAAAAAGCTTATTAGCAGAACTCTATAGCAAACCGCTGGCCTTAAGTAAAGTAAGTAAGACTACGGAGGAAGTTCAAAGAAATCTTTCACCTAAATCTTGGCTCCAGATGTGATGAATGAGGCAAGAGCAGGATCTAGAATGGCTGCACTATTCATTTGCCTCTCTGCTGGATCAGTCTGTTGTCCCACTGAGTTCAAAAGACAGCTCTGAAATGGGTCACATTATAATCAAATGTGCTGCAAAAAGACTGGTAGGGGAAAGGGAGAAATCGGTCCAGGGGCATGTACGAAAGTCTAGACAGGAAGCAGAAGGTGAAGGTAGTCATGGTTCAAGCTGCAAACGGCCAATGGCAGAGAATGCGCTGCAGTTAAATGAGCAGGGGAATGGGCTCTTGGCCTTATAGAATGTAACCCTGCACCAACATGAAGAATAAGCTGAGAAGAGGGATGAATGCAAGAGATCTAACTAAGGACAAGACCGCAAGCCACAAGGACTGTTACTCTAAAACTGAGTAGAATTGAACTGGACCAGACCAAAGTACACAGCAGACACCAGCAAGTCTAAGGTGTTTTTAATCTACCTAAAAGTTTCAAGTGTAGTTTGATGTTTCTCTGGCCCAAAAGAATTCTCACAGTCCCAAAAGGTGCTAAAAGCATCCAATTCTGGACTTGTCTCTGTCACAAAAGCACTAGGAGACTCCTGAACTTGCAATATCCTAGACCTCACATTTTCCTTTTTACTACTTTCTGCTGGCTCAACAATAAAGCAAAGCTTTGTCGGTAGCAGCAGCCAAACTTGCAATGCCATTTCTATCAATTCAAGCTGATACTTAGATTCCAGATCAACTGAAAACATCTGAATGTATTAAACTGTCTTCTAACCAAACAGATCCTAACTTAAAAGACTTTTGTAGATGTTCTGTGCATATTTAGCTTCAATTTGTACTCATCAAAAGAGGCAGAATGTGGGGCAAAAGGCTAGTTATACTCACAATGCCTTGGGCATCTAGTGAAACTGAAATGCTAGCAACAAGAGGCATTCCTAAAAGACTAGCTAACATTCAAGATTTCAATGACTCCAGGTCACAACCTAAGCTTCCAGCTGATGTCTCTCACTATACTGTCACGCCAGAACCCACAGTCACATTTCCCAAATAACATGACCACATCTCCACCACATAACTCAGCATACTCCTGAGCACCTATCATAGTCTAGATACTCAATGAATAGTTACACTCTTATCTTACAGTCACAGCAACATTATGAAAATCTGCTAGTATTCTGCTTTGCAATACATCAGATAGATGAGGCACAAATTTGCCCCCAAACTCTACAGAAGAACACAGAAAAGTCTACCCAAGATCACTCATTTGCCATTGCCTACAGAAGAATGCCTCAGAATGCAGGGCATCCTGAGTCCGAGAAACTCAAGTACCATGCAGTCTGGGTTGCATACAGTGAGATGTTATCCTTAGAAACGAGTAAATGATAAAGCTTTGGAACACCTTCAATTTGGCAAAAACCTGCAAGTATTACAGCCTTGGTTTCTCAACAAGCCTTTAAAATTGGCATCTCCCTTAAAGAGAGCGACTGCGACTTCTATTTCTCTGTATCTCACCTTTCTCAGCATTCGATTCTCCGTACTGCACTGTGTTGCTTCCTGCACAGAGCAGGGAGGCATTACGGGGCTAGATGAGGACCACCCTCATTATCTGCTCTAAAGTCAGCAATTCCAAAAGTGCTCAAGTTGGAACAGCCCCCCCCACAGTAACTTTCTGGCATGAAATGGTCCATAGGAAAGGATGCTCCCAATGCAAGACTCCCCGACAACGAAGGCGCTCGCTACAGCGTCTGCAGCTCTCCCGCAGACACACGGGACGCCAGCCGGTCGCGGCCGGCAAGGACGAGCCCTGGCAGGAGGATGAAGCACCGCGCGCTGACCTTGGCCCGGCCGCGTCCAGGCGCGGGCTGCACCTGGGCGCCCCGCACAGGGGCCGCACGGGCCACCGTACCTGCGGCAGGCCTCGCGCCGGGGACGCGTCACACCCCTGGGAGAGCGGCGCAGAGGCCCACGCGGGGCGAGGAACCCGGAGGGCCGGCCCCGCGGCCCGCCGCGCTCACCTCGGTTCTCCTCCTCCAGGTGCCGCACCCGCAGTTCGTCCTCCGTCTTCGCCTCGGAGCTGTAGCCCCTCGCAGCGGAGCCCCCTACCCAGGCGTCCGGGCCCAGCCGCCGCGCCGCACCACAGCCGTGTAACCTCCAGCCAGGGCCGAGCCGCGCGCCGCAAGCGGCCACCAGGCGAGTGCGGCCGGCCCGCAGCGCTCCCAGGGCGCCGGGAGCCGCCACCGCCATGTTGTCTGTTTACAGCGAGCGCCTGCGGCTAGGCTCCGCCCCCAGCGCTAGGCTCCGCCCCCAGCGCTAGGCCCGCCCCCGCGGTGACGGGCGTACGCACGACGCCCCGCCTGCACCAGGCCCCGCCCCTTGCCATCTTGCCGGCCCAGACCACCCTGTTAGAGAAACTTGGCTGCGCACACCTCTGGCCCTTTTTTTAAACCTAAACCTCCTGTCAGGACTCTGAAGATGGACTTGGGAGCTACCAGGGTCCTTTCTTTATTTCTTTACTTGTTCCTACTCCAAATAGCAGCCAAATTAAATACATTTCTATTTGGTCTCTTGAGGACAAGTGACTGAGCCTAGCTTTCTAAGGCTATGGGAGCCCAAGCTGTGAGCCTACAAACTCCCACAGCAGGATCTAAGTGAATGTTCCAGGCCCCTTAGATTTGACATAGCAGGGTGACAGGTTAGTTTGAGGCCTGTTTTGCTCACAGGGCCTCTGGTTGTCTTATCTCAGAATAGAGAGCTGCAGATAAGAAAAGGGGCATGACCTACCTGTCCCCAGATGGGATGAAGTCCTAATAATGCCCCCCCCAAAATCCCATTCTGCTGAAGTACCAGCTGAAATGGAATTCAGACTGCAGTTCTTTCAGTGACCCGAACATCTGTTTTGTGAAGGTACTCATGCCTTGTTTGAGAATTTACTACGATCTGACTTTTATCAGCTCTCAGTAGGAAAGTCCATGTAGGAATGCTGTTCTTTAAATGACTACAGCTCTGACCATATGCCTGCGATCAGGGAAATTCTGCCGGTGTATGCTGTTTGGCCTCCTAAGCACAAGTTCCTAAGCATAAGTTCCTGCTCTGCTTTTATCCAAATAGAGCCAGTGGAAATCTGCTGCAAGAACGACCTTGAGACATCCTATATATTGTGTCTTTTTAAAGCGCCAACTGGGAAATTTCTCTTGAAGGTTAGAACAAGGAAAACCTTTGCTTCCTTTGTCTAGGCTTCCTGATAACAGAGCTCATTTTGCTAGGGATAGAGACAGTTATTGTTAAGGGTTGCTCCTCAGTTTGATTTTGAGATCCTTGTTAGGCAGTTTCAGAGCAGCCATGCTGGGATGGTCTCTGAAGATCTTGGAAAACCATCCCCCACTGCTGGAATTACCCTGGAGGAACACCCCCTATTGATAGGGACAAACTGACTCCAATCCTCCACAGAGATAAGGTGGTCAACTTCCCACCTTATGGAGGAAATGAAATGATATGGAGATGAGTTCTCCATAGCAGATAAGCTAAATCCATCAAAAGAAACAGCTTGACCAGGAGATGGACATTACATCAACTGGGTTGGGGCCGAATATGATGTAATCAATGAGGAAAAGCTATTTTTCCTGAGCTTGCTTAAGTGTATATATATCTGACCCTAGCATCCATCATCTTTGGCATCTGCCCCTCGTAGATTCCATGCCTGCAGTCTATGAGTTCTCCAGGGCACCCTTTGCCCCTCTGGAGCCCGTGAGTTCCGCTCTTTGCTTCCTCTAATAAATTCTGCCTTAATCCTCTATGTGTGTTCTAGTGAACCCACAACACATGAAAGCAGATGAGAAGTCTGGAGGTGACAGGGAAGTGGGGAGAGTAGAGAGTCATCAAGGTTCAATTCCCATGGCACGTTCCAATTGGTGGAATTTGGAGCAAGCAAACCCCAACTTGATGGCATCTTGCTGTTACTGAAAGAGTCACTGTGGCATGTCTGGGACCATATGGGGCATGAGGGTCAGTGTGGAGAGCCAAGTGGATTGTATCCATCTGTCTCATAGGATGATTGTACCAGGACAATTGTCTAAGACAGGTATCTGGATAGACCTCATGGAGAAGTGGGGCAGGCATAGAACAATGGAAACAATGTCAAGAGTTGGTACAGATCTAAGAATACATGTTCGATTTCTCCATAAATGATTATTAAGCAGGGAAAGAGTTGAGAAAGTTTACATTTATTTTAAAACAGAAAGCAACAGGACCGGGGACTCCAGGGATGCAGGCCGGTGATGAGAGGCAGGATAGAGGAACAGAGACAAACAGCGCGTGGGGGAGAAATTAGTGTTCAGAGAAATACCGAAAAAGCAGCATATTTAGACTTTGTAAATTTAGACAAAAGCACAGAAGAGAGAGATGGAGATTGGGGGGCAAGGAAGTTCAGGAGATGGAAAATAAAGAATTCTGGGGGCAAAAAGGCAGACTCCACCCATCTTTGCAAGCTTACAAGTAGACCCCATTTCATGAAGTGTAAGGAGTGGACTTTAGGTCAGGTAACTGTCAGACCCACTTGGATTAACTTAAAATTTTAGTGTTACCAGGGAAGCAGGAGATGGGGTCTAATGGAATCCTTAACAGGATGGTTGACTAAGTACAATCTCTGAGATGAGACAGTCAAACTCATATTCAAAATGGAGGGAGAGTCAGCATGACCTGGATATTATAAGCATTCACTACACTAGGGCAGTGATTTGGGTGTAGAAGGGCAGGGTCTCCCTGTGTTGCCCAAGCTGGCCTCTGACAGGAGATCTCCTGCCTCAGCCTCCCAAACATCTGAGATTATAGGGTTTCTCCGCCATACCACTTGGGAATGACCTTATATTGAGAAGTCAAATACTGAGGTTTCTGCAACTATTTCAGTATGGTACTGTGCCCTTGTGTTCATCTCTGTTTTCACATTTTTATATTGGCTCATCGTTAGACTGTGAATTTAAAACAAGTTCTATAGAGCATTTGACATAGTGCTACTTAAAGCCACATAATCTTACAGAATAAGCAGGTTCTATTAGGACAGCTGCAGAAAAAAAAAACAACAAAGAGAAAAAGACTACTCATTTTTTAAACATGCCTAGGTCCCAATGTGTGTGGGGGGGATCACAACATGGATTCCCTACCCACTTTGAATTAATGGCTTTTGTCCTTATTTATAGCAGTCTTACCAACAGGTCAGGTTTATGACAAAAATAGACCCTTTAAAAAATACTGATGATTAAATAATCTAAGCTTCACACATTTAAAGTTCATGCTTTACTACTGTGTGCGCCCCACTGATTCTTAAACATGGGCTGAAGGCCAGGCACAGAGGACAAACTTGCAATTCTGGCATTCCTGAAGTGGGGACAAAATGTCAGCAGTGCATGGTCATCCTTAGCTATATAGGGAGTTTGAAGCAGGCTTGGCTATGAGAAGTGTCACCATGACCATCACAATCTGTCAGTGACAATGAATGAGAGTTCTCAAAATCAGAGACTTGCTAAATGTACCCCAGTCTGGCCTCAAATTCCTAATCCTCCTACCTCAGCCTTGGGAATCTGGGGATTTTCGGGGGCACCATACCTGGAAACCAAGGGCTATTCTTAGAACAAAAAGAAGCATCACTGTCCTGGTCCCTCCACTGTTAGGATCTCATGGTGACAAGGACTTTAGTGAGCCTAATCAGATTCCTGGAGAAAAGAGGTCATTGTCCCTCAAGTACTTGTCTGGGGCAGAATTTCACTGCTATGACAAAGCAGGTGAATGAATCAGCACGTTGTATTTCCTCGTAGCTGGAGAGGTTGAAATCCAAGGTCAATGTGCTGCCAGGTCCCATTCTTGTAAGGGTAATCTTCTGGATTGGCAGATGGCCACCTTCTCCGTGTGTCCCCACATGACTTCCCCGTGTTGTCCCTGGTGTCTCTTCCTCTGCTTGGAAGTCTTGAGTCCTGTTATAGGCCCTACCTTACGAGCTTTGCGATTCTGATCAACTCACGGTGACACACAGTCACAGAGGAAAGGGATAGGATTTCAAAACACACATTTGAGAGAGTCAAAAGAGGAATTCTTTTTCTTGTCTGTTTAACACATGAATTTGGCTAGGAATATAGTTCAGCTGATAAGTACTTACCTATCATGCACAAAATCCTAGGTTTAATCTCCAACACACTACATAATACACGAAACTAACTGTCTCATATTCCAGAGTTAGACTGCTCAAGGACACAGTGTCACTGAGATCGACATTTAGGAGCCTTGAACACACACAGCTCTCTCTCTCTCTCTCTCTCTCTCTCTCTCTCTCTCCTCTCTCTCTCTCTCTCTTTCTCTCTCTCTCGTGTGTGTGTCTGTGTGTGTGTGTGTGTGTGTGTGTGTGTGTGTGTGTGTGCAGAAGTGTATAAAAGGTTATGGCTAGAAAGATGGCTCAGAAGTAAAGCCTCTGCCTCACACACAGAAGGACCTGCGTTCCAATCCCAGATCCCATGTAAAGCTGCCAGGCAGAAAAGGCAGCACCTTACAATTCTGGCCCTGGTGTTGGAGCCTGGGAAACCCCAGAGCAAAGCCAAAAGGAAGTGAAGCAATCTAGGATGATTCTCGAAGTTACCCTTGAGACTCCACAGGCACACACAGTGCCCTCTGATACATTCACACATATGTACACACACGCACGCAAACACACACACACGCGCGCGCTAAAAGAAAGCATAGTAGTCAGAAGTCAATCCTGAGTATTGTCATTCCTCGGGAGTGCCCACCTTTCTTTCTTTTTTTTTTTTTTTTTTTTTTTTTTTTTTTTTTTTGCTTGTATGTTGGGGGGAGAATCTCCCCCTAGACTGGAACTTCTAGAGATGCAGCTGATCTCCCCAGCACTGGAATTATAATAAGTCTGTGCTGCTACACTTCAGCTCTTCTTCCATGGGCTATGGGGCTTGAAGTGTTTGTGGTCTCTGCAGCCCTAGAGGCCATGTTTTATTTCTTTATTTTTATTTCTAAAATTCACTATTTTTTCACAATTCCTTTATACATGCGTAATGTACTTTGATTGCATTTCCCCCACTATCCTTTCTCTTTTCTCCTGTGGGGCGTGTGTGTGTGTGTCAGAAGGCCCAAGGGTGACTCCGGGAGTCATCTGGGATTCCTTCTACCTCCTTTTGCCTTTGCTCTGGGATTTCCCAGGCTCTACCTTCCACAGTCTGAAATACAGGGCGCTGCCCTTGCTGCCTTGCATTTTATGTGGGATTTGGGATCCGAACTCAGGTCCTTCTGCTTGTGGGCAGAGTCTTAACCCCTGAGCCACTTCTCCAGCCCCCCTTCCATTGCTCTTTCTTATTCTCTTCATCTTCCCACAGAACCCTTTCTTCTTCCCAACAAGTCACCTCCTACTTCTGTATCTTTTGTGGGTAACCTAATGCATTTAATTAGGTTTGCTTGCATGAGCACAGGTGGAGGGTTATTTACTTTTGTAAGGACAGCTTACCCATGACTATACCACTAAGGAATAGGACTCTCCTTTTCCCAGCAACCATTAATTCCTATAGATCCTCTGGGAAGGATGGACCTTATGAGACCCTCCTCCAGCCATGGTGGGGTGTTGATATGCCAGATCTTTGCAGGTAACCCCTGCTGCTGTGAAGTCGTGAGTGGGGAGGACCCTGCTGTCTCTGAGGAAATGTTGACAGTCAACAGGTCTGATCTCGGTCTCTTGCAAGTGGTTACAACTGATCGGACAGGACTGACAGCTATTTTGCTCAAAAGACTACATTCTACAACATACACACAAAGTTGTTAAAAAGGAAAACATTATCATGAAAAGTAATCACATTTTCTGAAACGCAACCATCAGAAAAATGATACAGTAAATGAATTTACTGGACTTGTCAAGAAGACAGAGCTTCATCTTTGCCTCGGTGCTGATTTGCTCCAGTTCTTCATTTTGGTTGGAAAGATAAGAATGATCTTTACAGACAACCATGGGTATTCTTCTTCCCTAATATTCCATTAAAATGTGACAAGCGATAGTTTCTTAAAGGTTAGCTACAATGCAGAATCTAGAATTAAGTCATAATCTGTTATATTTCATGTTTTGTTAAAATCCTTGTATCTATGCTGCGCTTAGAACAGATCTTTACATGTGCTTTCGTGTACTCATTGTTGTGTTTGAGACAGTCTCATGGCTCCCAGGCTGGCCTGGGATTCACTTTGCAGCCACAGCTGACTCTCTGTCTGTCTGTCTGTCTGTCTGTCTCTCTCTCTTTCTGTATGATACATATGGAAAACTGAATCACTCTGACATATTTCAACCCTGATGCGTCAATCCTGAAAGCGCCATACCAAGTGAGTCTGTCTTTGAGCAGCTCATATCCATGCCGCTGAATGCTCTTACTTTTCTTCCCGATTGCCTTTTTACTCACCTGTTTTTCAATCTCTATTAACGAGAGTCTTTGAAGAAACCACAACTCTGCTTCATTAAACACCAATGAACAACCACTTCAAAGTCTTGAAATAGATTCTATTCTACTGTTTGGGACAACAGAGCAACTGCGCTGTCACCTGCACAGTGTGCGTGCGTGCGTGCGTGCGTGTGTGTGTGCATGTGTGCGTGTGTGTGTGTGTGTGTAGATGCTGAAGCAGTAGCAATGACTTAGCAAAGGGCTCATGTAACCCAGGCTGGCCTGGACCTTGCTATGTTGCCCAGGCTGACCCCAGATTCCTTAATTCTCCTGCCTCAACCTTGGGAGTGCCGTGACTGCAGGTATAACATGCCTGGCAATAAGAGGCTATTCTTTGAGCGCAAACAAACACCACTGTAATGGCTCCTTCACTCTCAGGATGGCACCATGATGAATCTTTGGTGAACCTAAGCAGATGTCCTGGGGAAAAAAGCAAGAGCCAGAAGACTGGAGATTAGGACTTGTCTGCTTGCCAGAGTTACACAGGGCTCTAGAGCTACTGTATCTTTACTTCGGCAAAGTCTTTTCCCTGTCTCTTTGGCTGAGACAGGACTCATGGAGCACAAATGGGGATATCATTGCCTTGGATATTGCTACAGATCCAGAGCTGCTTGGAGCACAGATATCAGTCAGTGAACACAACTGGTGGTAGGAAATTGGGGAAGAATAACCCCTCTATTGCAGTCTTTTGGAGACTTTCTGTAGCCCCAGTCCTCAGAGGGCAAAGGCAGGAAGCATATCGAGTGTGAGAACGTGTGTCAATAAAGCGGTTTGTTCTCGAACTCACTATATAGCTAAGAATGACTCTGAACTTTCTGATTCTCCTGCCTCTACCTCCCAAGTGCAGGAATTACAGGTATACACGACCACACCCTGTTCACACTGCTGCAGATACAACCAAAGACTTCATGGATGCTAGGCAAGCAATCTACCAACCGAGCTACACTCCCTAGTCCTATACTGTGTTAGTTTATTCCCACAGACTCAGCAGCTTAAAATCAAGAGAAATTTATTGTGCTCAGTTCTGGAGCCTAGGAAGTCCAAGATCAAGGTGCTGGTAGATTTGGTGTAGTTAGGGCCCTGTTTCTAGATGGTGTCCTCTGGCGATAACCTGCGATGTCCCTGGACTTCTTAGGATCTTATCACTTCCTGGCTCAGAATCACCTAGGAAATGGAGCCACACCTCTGGGTATGTCATAGGTGCATTTCCAGAGAGAGAAGGCATGCTGTGGCTGCGGGCAACACCGCATGACCGACTGCAAGCCCTGCTAGTGAACCAAAAGCAAACTCCCCCTCACCCCACCCCCACAGTTACGAAAATGTAACTGATACATGTCCCCAAAGCCCTACCCCTAACACCACCACGTTGATTGAATTTCGATATATGAATTCCAACAGGAGACGACCTTCAGACTAAAGCAAGCTATTTGAGAATCAAGCCATGGTGCAGTGCACATAAAATATTTGGTACAGGGGCTGGAGAGGTGGCTCAGGGGTTAAGCCTCTGCCTTGCAGGCGGAAAGTCCTGAGTTCGGATCCTAGACCCCACCTATTGACGCCAGGTGGAAGCAGATGTGGGGGCGGCCTGCGTTTCTGGTCCTGGTAGGGCAGAGCCTGTGAATACTGGGGCAGAGTAAACAAGGAGGAGGTGGAGGTGGTCCATGGTGGTTCCGGAATTCGTCCATGGTTCTACACACACACATACACATACATACATATGCACACGCGCACACACGCATACATGCACAATTGAATAAATAATAATAAAAAATTTAAAAAATAAATAATAAAAAAATTTGGTACAGTATAGTGTATTACAAATACTCAGTAAATGTTAGCTGCTATTATTAATGTAACATTTGGGTTACATTGTTTGGGGTGTTAGTCAACTTGTGATTTTTTGTTTTATTTTAATTTTGTTTGTTTGTTGGTTTGTTTTTGAGACAGAATCTCCTATAGCTCAGACTAGACTTGAACTCACTGGTAGCCAAGGATAATCCTGAACTCTTCCTCCTCCTGTCTCTACCTCCTAATTGCTAGGAGTATAAGTGTGCACCGTCATCCTTGGTTTCCTGTGTTCTGGGGACTTCATCAATACAAGGTAAGCATTCTGTCAACTGGGCTATATTTGTAGCTCATTTGTTTGTTTGTTTGTTTGTTTGTTTGTTTGTTTGTTTGAGATAAGGTTAGCACAATCTGGCTTCAGATTTTCTAAGGAGTTGTGACAATTTTAAGCGTCAACTTGACAACTGAGAACTGAACCTTCAGGTATACCTGTGAGGAATTTCTTTTAGTTAAGGCAAGGCTCTGAGCTGCAAGAGGCTAGTTAATTGATATGGGAAGGACTTGCCCATAGTGGGTGGGACCATTCAGATAAGATGAAGAGAGAATGGATTGGCTTTGGCAGACTGGTGAGGAAGACAGTTCTTCCTGTGTAGTCAATTCCCTCAGCCTCTGCTGGTAACGCTCATGCCATAATGGACTGTATAATCTAAGCCTGTGCACTGCTAAAACCTCCTTGTTCCTCCTAAAGTGTCTGTTTTATGTATTTCTCGTGGCAGCAGGAAGATGAGACTAAGACAGTAGTCAAAAATGACCTAGAACTCCTGATATTCCCGCCTCTGCCTTCTAGGTACCAGGTTGCAGATCTGGCCCACATCACAAAGCTTAGCTGCTACAGCTATTTTAAAGATTCAAAGACTTTCTAGCATAAAGCACAACTTCCAATACAATACATGGAAAAAAATACTAAGACGTCTGTATTTTGGCCTCTTTTTGTAGAAAATTTACACATCTGCACACATACGTGCATAGATGCTGATGTCTGTGTGTGTGCTTTATAGCATTTTCCTCTCAACAAACAGTTACCATCTTGTCTGAGATTATTAAGATCACAGCTGTTGACTGTTGATGCTCCCTCAGAGACAGTGGATTCGGAGGGGCTAGGGTGCACGTGCCTGCCCACATCCCTACACGCATGCCAACCCGTGAGCTCTCAGGACCTTGAGGTCTGGTCAAGTGTACAGTCCGGGGAAAGGTAATTGAAGGGGATTCCGTCTAGGCAGCCATGGGGAAGCCACCAGCCGTGCTGAGTTGGGCTTTCTGAAAAGCTGCTTTTGAATTATCTCTATTCCTATAAGTAAGTCAAATAGACTCAATAGTTTGTCAAACTGGACTTGGCATAATTGTTACTTTGGTCTCTCATCGGACTCCTATCTAGGGAGGAAAGATGATTGTGCAGCGTCTCCCCAGGAAAAGTGCCTATACCGGTGTGTTTACAAGTGCATTTGCTTTACGTCCTTATTTTTTCTATTTAATGGTGGGATATGTGATTTGTTACTGTTGTTGTTTGACACTGGGTCTCCCTATGTAGCCAAGGTTGATCTTGAACTCAGAACTCTTCCTTAGTCTCCTAAGTGATGAGATCACAGCTGGGTACCACCACACCCCACTAGATGTAAGACTTTAGGAAACTGGAGAATATCAGCTCAGAGGTTTAATAAAAAGCCAGAAACATCATTTATAACATTTTTGCTCTCAAAATGAAGTCTCCTTCGTGCTAACCACAGAATACTTTCAAATCGTTAATCAATTTTTTAAAGCCTGCAACCCATAGTGTAGTATATGAAAGCTCCCATCTTGGACTCTAGCCAACAAAGCCAGTGTGGCACATTCATTTCTGAGCCCCTGTGCTGGCTGAAAGTTCCTTTGTGGAATCACCAGATCGAGAGCAGGGTTTTGCCTGAGATGTTTGGTTTATTTTAAGCCAGCAGACTTATAAATAAATCAGGAAATGAGTCAGACCTTATTTTAATCAGCAGCGTTACTCTGGATGCGTCCAGTAGAAATGTTCTACGAGTGGCATCTTGTCTGAAGCTGCTTGCTAATTATCTGTCTCTAAATTAGAAAAGCTAGTTAAATTAGGCTGGGACCTGGAGGCGTGAAGGAAGAGCTCTGAATTCGCAGTCCCTGCACAGCAGCAGCAGTGGCGACGGGAAGTCCTGTCTTTGCTGCGCATTTCTCTTGGAGCACAGGTTTGAGTGGCTACCACTCTGGGAGACTAGTGAGTACCTGCCACCTCGAACCTCAGACGTTTTAGTTTTCTAAGGTAATTACACAGCTAAAGTTCAGAAGAAGCGGCTGGACTGTAGCTCAGTCGGTAGAGTGCTTGCTTGGCATGCACCAAGTCTTGGTTTGATCCCTAACTGCATAAACTGGACATAGTAATACATACCTGGAGAGGTGGGATCAGAAATTCAAGGTCACCTCAGGTACAGAGGTGAGACCCTATTGAAGGAAGGAAGGAAAGAAAGGAGGGAGAGAAGGAAGGAGGGAAAGAGAGAGGGAGGGCAAATTTCTAGTAGAAATAGGAGAAAAGAAGAAACCCCACAAAGTCATTACATCAGCCCATTTTCTTTAGTGATAAGACCTGATAAGATACAAAGAAAGTTTATTTTGGCTCACAGTTCTGGTCCAAGGTCTCGGGGACTCACCAGGTCATGCTGGCAGAGTCTCAAAGTGGCACATGGTATCAGATGAGGAAATTCAGGTAGTGTATGCACCTGTATGTGTGTGTGTGTGTGTTTTATGTGCATGCCATGTGTGTATGCTCCATGTGTATGCTGTGTGTGTTTGCTGTGTATGCACCATTGTAAGGGGTGTGCCGTGTGTGCATTGTGTGTGTGTGTGTGTGTGTTGTGTGATGTATGTGGGTGAGTACCTTATATATGTGCTCCATGTGTGTGTTGTGTATGTGATGTATGTGGGTATTCTGTGCAAACACTATGCGTGCGCACTGTGTGTATACACTCAACTATGCATTATGTATGTGTGCCTGAGTACCCTGAGCATGTGCTCTGTGTGTGCCACGTGTGTGTACACTGTGTGTGCTCTATGTGGGTACTATGTATGGATGCTCTGTGTGTTTGTGAAGCATGTATACACTGTGTATGGGCATTGTGTGTGTTTACTGTGTATGTGTCTACTGTCTGTCTGTCCCATGTGTGTCTGTACTGTATCTATACACTGTGCTTATGATCTCTATATGAACTGGGTGCCTGCAGGCACTTGCTTGTCTGGGTATACGCTATAGATGTATGCGGAGTGTGTGCTGTGTGTTTGTGTTCTGTGTGTGCACTGTGTATGAGTGCTGTGTATATGTCCTGTGACTGCACTGTATGTGTCTGTGCTGTTTGTACATGCTGTGTGTGAGTACTCTGTGTGGTTGCTGTGTGTGATCTCTGTGCACTGCATGTGTACATGTGTGCTGTATGTACGTGCTTTGTTCGTGAACACATGCACTCGCTTCCACTATGTAAAGACACTTGGAATCAATCATGGGTCTCTATCTGATGACCTTTTTTAATCCCACTCAATCTCGAAGGCCCCCCATAAACTCCACAGAGGGATTAAGTTTCTACCATCTGAACTTCTGTCAATGGAGCTATTTGAAATCTTGGGGAAAACTTCAACTGCATCCAAACACAGAACTCATACATATCAAATGAATTATTCTAGAAAATAATGCAGATGCCCCCTTAGGTATGAAGACCAAGGGGAGGGCACAGTCTAGAATCTCTGTGACTCCCATCAGTAGTGTGACAGTTGAGCTATCCCCATTTATCAAATAACCTGGAGTATGTAAGTATTAGGGGGAAAGACTCTTTCTATCCCCTTTTCCCCCAAAGTAGCAACCTCCTTTCCTACCAAGTATGAAAAACACAGATCTTTGAGCAACAGATCTGCCAAAGTCAGGTGTTTGGGGTAATATAAGTTTGGCTGGGAAATGCTTGCTGCTTTTATAGTTGTTTGTCCCATGTCATTTTCTAGAAAGTAGATGGCACTTGCTATGTGATTAATTGGGAGATGCAGCCTAGAGCCATGTGTAGAGTCTTGATGGGCTTCAATATTCTTTGTCCAAACTGCAGCCTAGGATTGGGCTGTCAGTGGTACCCACCAACCTGTAGCATTTCTGAGACTTGTAAGGTTGACACCACCTTACTAAAATGATCGCACACATAAGGATTGCCGTCGTGGGTGTCTAACTAGCTGCTGTGCCCCAGGGTCTGCAGCTGCATCTGACCCCAACCAATGCTCAAAAAGATGTGTTCGCCAGGTCAAAGGCGTGACTTTCCACGAAGCCAGTCAGCATTTCCACCCTCTTCCCCAAAATTATAACTCAATTTTAAAAGTATGTCAAAATTCAGCATGTGGCTTTTATAAAATTTAGCTCATGAAACACATAACATTAGTCTATTAGTTTTGTACCACTTCTGAAAGGTTGAATATCTAAGTTGTCATTTTTAAAAATTGATTTAATTTGTTTCCTTCCTCTACTAACTTCCCCTATCCTCTGCCCTACTTGGGCGGCTCCTTTTTCTCCCCCAAAATCTGCCCCTATGCCTTCATGGCCTCATATTCCATTAACTTCTCTCTTCCCTTCCCCCATCCCTTAGGATTGCTTTCTCCCTTTTGATCCCCTTTTGGTTTTATGACCTGAGCATGTGCACATGCGCACACGCACACACACACACACACACACACACACACACACACACAATTTTAAGTCAGGTTCTATGTATGAGAGGAAACATTCAGTTTCTATCTTTCTATCTCTGGCTTATTTCCCTTAAGATAGTAATTTCATCCATTTTCCTGTAAATGTCTTGTCTTGATTTTACTAATCCATATACCTAGATGGAATTCAGTTGTGTGGATGCACCACATTTCATCCATGCATTCATATTAATGGATGACAGGGCTGGTTCCATTTCTTGCCTATTACGACTAGAGGACGGAGGAAAAAGCAGTGTCTCCTGCCTGCTTCTGCACTGTGCCCAGTGAGTGTGACCACCCTCACTGCTGCCATCCACCTCTGAGATCACACACACTCCAGTTTCTCCAGCTTTCCAACACTGACTGAATACAGTCAACTCTCCAGAAAACTTCCGGACCTTTGCACCTCTGAGATGCCCAGGTTCATGACTGAGCAGCCACCACGTCGTCAGCCTTATCTACGGGATAAACACGTTACCCGAATATGTGTACAGCCGTCAGCATGTAGCTGCAGTTTGGAGGTACTTGCTCATCCAACTTACTTCTTTTCTGGCTCTATTTGTTTACTTTTTGTAGTAGTTGTAGCTGTTTTTAGTCCAACCTAGTCTCAAACTCCTATGTGGCAAAGGACAGCCTTGAGCTTTTGATCCTCCTGCCTCTATTCCCAAGTGCTGGCATGAAAGTCGTGTATCCCCATATCTGGTTTATGACATGCTGGAAATTGAGTCCAAGGCTTTGTGCATACTAGACCAGTGCTCTACAACTGAGGAGAGCCCCAGTCTCTGCTAGGAGTTTTAAAAGTTCTACGGGTGATACTAATGAGCATCCGAAGTCATAAAGCATGGCATTGCAGCAGCCAAAAGGTGGGACTTCAAAATATTGAACAACTTCTGCTCAGAAAAATGATCAGCTGGACAAGCAAAGAGGCAGGCTCCAGAGTGGGAGAAATTCTTTGCCAGCTACGCATCTAACAGAGGATTAGTATCCAGAATACACAAAGAAATAAAAAAAATTGAAACAAGAAAAGTAAAAGCAACCCAATTAAAAATGGGTCAATCAACTAAACTGAAAGTTCACAAAAGAAGAAAACCAAATTTCCAAGAAATATCTTAAAAATACTCAATGTCCTAACCATCAGGGAAAGGCAAATTAAAATTACTTTGAGATTTCATCTTACCTCAGTTACAATAACCAAGATCAAGGGGCTAGAGAGGTGGCTCAGGGGTTAAGCCTCTGCCTTGCAAGCGGAAGGTCCTGAGTTCGGATCCTAGACCCCATGTATAGATGCCGGGCGGAAGTGGGGGCAGCCTTCATTTCTGGTCCTGGTAGGGCAGAGCCTGTGAATCCCGGGGCAGAGTAAACAAAGAGGAGGTGGAGGCAGTCCATGGTGGTTCCTGAATTCATCTGTGGTTCTACACACATACACATACATGCACACACGCACACACCATACATGCACAATTGAATAAATAATAAAAAATTAAAAAAAAAACAAGATCAAGAGAACAAATAACAACAAATGCTGGTAAGGATGTGAAGAAGGGGGAACATTTGTTTTCTGTTGGTGGAAATGTAAACTGGCATAGACACTAAGGAAAGTAGTACAGAGGCTTCTCAGAAAAACATGGACTGCAAATACCCTACAACCCACTTACACCACTCCTGGGTACATTCCCAAAAGGCTTTATATGCTACCACAGAGACACTTGTGCATCTATGTTCCCTGCAGCACAATTCACAATAACCAGGAAAGGCAATCAATCAATGAAATAGTCATTAAAGAAACTGAAATTATGAAATCTCCGGGCAAATGGATGGAACTTGAAAAAGCTATACTAACTGAGGTAAACCAAGCACAAAAAGAAAAATAGCACCTGTTCTCTTAAGTGTGGATCCTAGCTTTAGAGCACTCAGAATACATGTTCAAACCAAGAAATACAGCAGGGCTGCTAAGAAGGGTGGGGGCAGCCTCTGAGGACGAGGAAGCACAAGGACACAAAAGAGAATAACGGGGAATTATTTGAGGCTGAAAGAGAGAAAGAGGGGATAAAGTTAAAGAGGGTTGGCAGAGGGAGAATCAATTCAAAGACAGTAAAGTCATGTGGACACCTATGACATCAATATGCTGTTCAGAAACAAAATCAAAACAACAACAAAAGGCAAAAAAAATAATAATAATCAATTCTTTGACTGTATCCCCTATGCAGGGATACAGAAAGAGGAGGGAGAATCTGAGATAACACCAAATGCCTAGAAATGTTTATACCAGAACCCAAAACACCAGGTATAAGGTATTTCTATAGCTATTTATTCATAAGGTTTTCAGAGACACCCCCCCCAAAAAAAATAATACAGGATATTACCATAGCTGTTTTCCTGCTAGAACTGGATAGTAAGATTCTGTTGTTGGAGACAACATATACTTCAGTCACAGAACATGAAAAAAATCAAGCTGGTAGTGATCCCAAAGCTGACCTCCTTTCAGGCTTGCTGACACATTACCAGAAGGTAAGGAGCAAGATGCTGAAGGAGAGAAGCAGGCAACAGTCTTGTTCAGCAAGAAGACTGTGAGCTTCAACATGCTCTAGCAGGACAAGATGTGCGTTTTGGTTCAGCGGTGGCATGAATGGTATGGGAACATACAATCACTCTCTGTGTGTGGCATGAATGGTATGGGAACATACAACCGCTCTCTGTGTGTGTTAGGCCCGCTCACTAGGAGGAGCTTGATCACTGGAAATCTGGCCAAGTCCTAAAATGGGGGTCTGGGAGGCTTGAAGGCCCTCCAAGGAAAAAAAAAACCTCATAGCTATTGTCTTGCTAAGTGGCAACAAACTACTTTCCAAATGCTTATGACTAGCGCAGCTGTCAGTCTGCACCCAAGGGGACTTTTGTCAATGGAAAATGGTTAATACACGATTCATCAAAGGCCAGAGAGTATGTGACTGTGGACGCTTTCACTATAAACGGAACATCCAAAGCTTCCCCAACTCCCACCCCTAAGAAGAAGGGGACATAAACAAGGTAAGAACCAGATTAGGGGGAGAAACACTGCGAAACAGAAAGCCAGTACAACCACGGACGCGCTGCAACCGAGTTTACCTGCACAAGACCTATGTAAGATTGGGTCCAGCTCATGGCACAATAAATGGGGGAGAAATTCAGTTGGCCACACCCCTCTCAGAGTGACCATGGACAGTCAAAGCTGACCAGAGGAAGTGGTCCCTCATGCTCCAGGTATTCCACAAAGGTACTGCCTATGCTGCAATGGGCACCCAGCCATCTGCCAAAGCAGACATCCCTTAGTGGACTCTGTAGGACACATACAGAAGAAGGGACACTGGGGTGGGAAAGAAGTATGTCTGTAAAAGCATTTCTCACCAAGAGGAGACGGATGAAGTGTGTGGAAAAAGCAACAGAAATTCATTGTAATTTAAAATAGTTTAAATATATATTATATACATTTATTATATATATGTATTATATATATATGCTGCAGTCCGCCTGCATGGTTGCTGATAAATGACCAGAACACAGCTTAAGGGAACAAGGAGTTTACTTTCTTACGATAGTCCGGTTACAGTTCATAGTCCAGCTTGACAGGAAAGCACACACCAACACCAGGGCCGAGGGAACTGGCCACCATAACGGCTGAGAGATGGACAATCCTTACTTGCCAGACCAGCATGTCTGGCCAAGTATACAGAAGGATGCCAACTCTCTCAACCAGCTCTCTCTGATTTATCCAGGGCCTAATTCCACCCACCATGGGCTGGGTCTTCCCCAGCAGCTAGACAATCTCCTTCAGGTTTGCTCTGGGCTTAACTCAACCATCAACTCTCTACAACTGTGCCCAGAGCTCAAACCCTCAAGAGTCAAGTTGACACCTGTGCTTAACTATGACAATATATATATTAAAAAAGGAGAAAGAATGGTGACATTAAAGTGTCTTTTAGGAGAGGCAAATTCCCCAGGCTTTGTATATGATTTTTTATTTATAGTGCAATTGGCATTGTAAAGCTGATTGTTACCCAATGGCATGTATATATATTGCATCTTCTATTTTGAAAATACCTGGAAAGGTTGCTTGCAGTTCTACTGTTCGGAAGATGCTTTTTGCCCTTACTGCACCTATAGGCTATTCTACTTGTGACTTTCCAAGCAGTGTATCTGGTCTTTTCATGGGCCACAGCATGCACCAACAAGAAACTCAATGAGAATCAGACATTTGTCATGAGATCGATGAGGGCTCCTGATGTGCTCATTGGTACCCAGCTTAACAAAGCTGCCTGCTGGGGACAGAGGAATCAGGAAGTGGACAGTAGTCTTAAAAGGTGATGGGGAGGAGAATGTGACAAACAAGCTATGTTCCTTGGCGACATGTACATCCATTACTGTCTTCAAAAATCCATGTCATTCACAGAGCCAATACCAGGCCAGTCGGTCTCACAATGGATGCCCCTGGGGTGTTCATTACCAGTCTGGACAGAAGGCTAGCAAATGATATTGCCTGAGTTGTTCTCCTCCCCTTCCTAAGACAGAAGGTGGCCAAGTGTGACGTGCTTGGCAATATGTACTTTTAGAAATTATATATATATATAGCAGAAAAGATGGCTCAGGAGTTAAGCCTCTGCCTCGAAAGCAGAAGGACCTAAGTTCAGATCCTGGATCCCATGTGAAAATGCAAAGCAGAAATGGTGGCAGCCTTCCAGCCCTGGAAGGTGGAACCTGGAAAACCTTAGAGCAGTGCAAATAGGAGGTAGAGCAATTCAGGATGATTCCTGAAGTCACCCTTGGGCCTCCATGGGCACACATAATACTTCTGGTACACACACACACACACACACACACACACACACACAATTAAAATATGATGCAGTATCTTGCATAAGTCATTTTTCTTTAATTTGGGTTAAATTTGGGTTAATATTGGGTTAAAAATTTGAGTCTTCAGCAACACAATCTAATATAGTTTTTTCACACCACCCACATATACTATTTTATGTATACTAATATCATTTTACTTTATCTTATAAACTATCAAAGCCGACAACGCAAAATCCGATGTGGTCAAGTTCTAATCTCCTTCTGGCTTGGAAACCTGGATTCTACAAAAGAAATATGTGTCACCCTCCCCTTTTTTTCTTACCTCCCAAAAAGACATTGCCAGAGGACTGGAAAGGGATTCTGAGGTACAGACACTAGCCACCTTCAAAGAGCCTTTGCTCTAAACATGTCTCCGGCATGTCCTCTCTTTCTGTTCTTAATCTATCACCTCTCATCATAACATTCCCAAAGGCTCTGTCTAGAAGAGCAGTGTGTGCACTTATAGTTCAAAGAGCGAGGAAGAACTGGGAGAACAGATGGAGAAGTTTCCAGCTTACATGACGAGCAGCAAACGCAAAAGCAACATGGCTGTGTGTGCTTCTTCGTCTCATGTAAGAACGAGCTTGGGATGGCAAAGACAAAAGGCAAAAGGGGCAAGTCAGAAACCCTGGGGGTGTCACGTGTGGGAGGGAGCGAGGGTTCTGAAGGCACTGAAGATTCTCCTTTTATATCATTTTGACTCTTAGAAGCATGTTGATGCTCTACATAGTCAAAACCTCACATTAATTCTGACAATGTGAGAAAGAAAAAAAAAAAAGAAAGAAAGAAAACCTGAAACTGAAAGCTAGCAAAAACCAACCGTATTTCAAAGGAATGTCGTAATCACACTGTCGAGGAAAGAAAGAGCTCACTCGGCACATGGGGAACATAGTCCTTGGGGGGACCTTTGGTGCTTAGGCAAAGGTGATGCAAGAAGCTGCTGGAGTATTTTACTTTGCAAAAGGAGGAGAGCTCAAAAAGGGTTGGGTGCATGTCGCACCAGCAAGCCTCAAGGGGCTATCTGAGATCATCTGAGTACCTCAATAATCAAGGATGGGAATGAATTATAAACCACTGGAAATTAATGGGAGAGAATCTGTGGATCTACACTAGTGATAGGCAACAGGCAATGAAAAGACAAATGGTAGACAACAGAGAGGTAGTAGAATCATAGGTAACAGATGGCAAGAGATAGATGAGCAGATAGACGATAGATAAACAAACAAATAGATGATGAACAGATGGCAGAAGGCAGCCTGGTGCTGGGCTGCCAGTGTTGCATAGTCCAATACGTAACCTATGCGATTCTCAGCACCTTTGAAGTTTTACATTACAAACGTGTAGTAAAGGATTCTAGTTACTACGATAATTTCAGCTGGTTAACAAACCTAATCTGGAATAATTTCTCAGGCTTTTGGACTGTCACGGCATTGATGCTCTCAAGAGCATAGCATCACTTTAGAATGTTCTTCTTCTAGGTGTCTCCTGATGTTTCTCCAGGAGTTAAGTTGGGTCACTTGGACACTGTGCGGATGCAGCATCTGTCTCAGGTGTGATGTCATTCACCGGAGAAGCCAATTTTGATCATTCAGGGACACTAGTGTCCAATGTATCCTTTATACAATTATTTCCTTTCTTCTACCAGGGCATTGGACGTGTGTGGAAGCACACGCGCATTGCTCTCTCCCTCTTCATCACTCATTCATGCTGACTGACAGAACTGGCTTCTAGTTAGGATGTTGTAGAGTGCTGATGCTCCAGCTTCAGTATTCCTGCTCAATTACTACTCGTTATCTACTGGAAACAAGGCCTTTCTCTTCTCATTTTCTTTCTTTCTTTCTTTCTTTCTTTCTTTCTTTCTTTCTTTCTTTCTTTCTTTCTTTCTTTCTTTCTTTCTCTTTCTTTTTCTTTCTTTCTTTCTTTCTTTCTCTTTTTCTTTCTTTCTCTTTCTCTCTCTCTTTCTTTCTTTCTGTCACATCATATAGATTAGTATATCTCATATCATGGTATATATCTGTTACTTACTTATTCCGACTTCTTCCAGGATGGGATGCTTCAGTGTCCTCCTTAGCTAAGACTAGAACAAGTCTAAGATGATTGCCCAGAGGAAAAGTGCCCCACAACAATTTCAGGGACTGAACTCATGTCTGCAAGGCAGGCACTACGCACTGAGCATCTCCCCACCCTGGCATCACTTAAGGAACCTTTTCCTTTAGAATCCCATGACCATTATTGTAACTAACAAAAGCAGAAATTTTCCAGAATCTCCAGTATCAATGCATACTTAGTTGTGTAATTATCTTAAATGGTCTCATCTTGTGTACACGCTGCCATCTTGACCTTCCCTTTTTGACCGGTTGCAGTGTGAGGTCAGTGACTAGGCAGAATGTCCCACCATGTGGTCCATCACGGCTTTCCCTTGTGCTGCGCAGCTCATCCTCACTCTCTGCTTCTCCGGAACCCCAGGCTGCTTGGAGAGGCTTCCCTGGAATCCAAGCAGCTATTCTTGGACAAAGCGCACATCATCCCACAACTGCAGTCTCTGTCCAGCATTCAGTGGTGCAGGCCGTGGCCTTTCCTAGCCCCTCCCCAAGGTCCACTCCCTCCTTCCCCACCAGCCCTTTGTGTGAGGATATTTCAGTATTATGTCAGCTCCCATGATGCTTCGGAAATTGTTTTAAGAAGCAAGATTAATTTCCATTTCTAATTCTCCAGGCACTGACTTTCAGATAAATATAGAGAGTGGGGAAAATTAAACAAGTCAATGTGGAAAATTGAGTGCTTGGATGTCTAGGCCAGCCAGGAGCAAGTCCAAATTCTCTTCAGTACGTGCCTACTTGCATTTCCCTCCGTGCCCGGGCCCTGGGCTGTCAGTGCTCACAGCCTCTCAGCCTCTTCTTCACTGCCTTGTTTACTCCTGTTGTCTGGATCCTGAACATGGATGTCTTGGGCCCTGCCCAGACATCATCCTCTTCATTCCTTCAACATGCTTTTGGGAAGATATGTTTCACTTCAGTCTGGAAGCTATAAATCTGTGAGTCAAGATCGGTATCTGTCAGGGTTCTTCTGAGAAACAGAAGACAGAGAGATGAAGATAGATAGATAGATAGATAGATAGATAGATAGATAGATAGATAGATAGATGAATGATTTAGTTTCATGACAGCTCACACCAATCTGAAATCTAGTGACTTTTCATCATAGATAGATAGATACATACATACATACATATATACATACATACATAGATGATAAGGAAATAGATTGTTATAGCTAGATGATAGAAAGATAGATTAATGATAGATGGATAGATAATAGATCATGATAGATTAGATAGAGAGATGACTAGTTGACTGATAGATTTAGCTGTGTGACAGCTCACCCCAACCTGAAACCTAGTGATCATTTCATGATAGATAGACAGACAGGTAGATAGATGATAGAGGACAGATACATAGTTTGATAGATGACAGGACAAATGATAGATAGATGGATAATAGATGATAACAAGAGAAAGAGAGATAGAGATGATAGGTAGAAATGAAGGATAAAAGAGATAAAAGGAGAGAGAGATCATAAGAATTACAAGAAACTGGTTCATGCTATTTTAACTCTGGAAGGCAGTGGTGTACCAGTGTTCATACGAAGGTCTAAGAAGCAAAGAGCTGACTATATAAGTCCCTAGATCAAGGGAGAGAGGACTGGTGACAGTTTAAACATTCAAGTACTGCCCTTCATTTTATTGTTCGGCTCCTCTTACTGACAACTTCACTTTCCAAATTTTCTGTTTTCCATGGTCAATTGTAACTCAAAAACATTAAATGGATATTTACAGAAATAAAAACTGTGCTTTCAGCTGTGAGCTGTTCTTGACAGCATGATGAAATCTTGTCTTTTTTCCTCATTCCACAGAGACATCAATCATATGAGCATTTCTGCCCATAGGTGCCTTCCATCTTCTAGCCACTTAGGGCTTCTTAGGGGTCAGACAGGCTGCCAGGCACCGCACACTAGTGCATAGGGTTCAGTCTGGAGTACATGTCTGTTTTCTGTTGAGATAACCAAATGCCACAAAATGAATAATTTACATAGAAAATAAACTATTATTTTTTGCCTGTGGGCACTCTTCAGAGAACCAAAGCTACAAAAGGTATCACATGAAAAGACAGAACGCTGTGATTTGTCTTCCTGTTCTAAAAGCCACCAAGTCCATTGTGGGGCACAGCTCCAATGACCTTGGGAAGCCCTTCCTTCAAATGCATGACTGTGAGAAGTAAGTTTCAACATGAGTTTTCATTAGGGCAAACAATCCTGATGGCCTGTCTTCTCTTCTTCAACAGAAACACAGAATCAGCACACTGATTTCACTAATAGTGTTATTTTAAAAGTGTCATTTTGTAGTATTTGGTTATCTCAACAGAAAACAGACATGTTCCAAACCCTTATCTGTGGGTGTACTCTGGATTGTAGCAGACTGAACCCTATTTTAAAATTTCTAATTCTTCTTAACCTTCACTTGAAAATTATAAATTGACAGAAAACATGAATAGACACAACACTCACCTCTCTCGCACTTTGCCAATTGTTAATATTGTTTTCCTAATACATTTCAGCCATGTGACAGCTCACACCCATGCTTCCATGGGTGACAATGTCCCCTGAAATCCAGGGGCCAATTCATGATGTCATTTGTGTCGAAAATTTCCCACAATGTCCATTACAGCTTTTTTACATGTTGCATAATGGTGACTATGCTTTTTCGATTTAGTTACCACACTCTTTGATTTTAATTTTTTGTATTCTTACATTGGCTTTTTTGTTTTTTGAAGAGTAATAAACTTAGGGTAACAACCTGTGTCCCAACAAGTACCCCTGATAGTCAATTAAAAGAACTAAGTTAGCAGTGAAAGCAGAAAAAGGAGATTTATCCAAAATAGAATACAAAGAAAGCCAGTGACCCACTAATTTCAACTTCTGTGTCTAAACATGAAGGTCAGTTTTACATAGAAGGCAAGAGATAAGTACAGCTAAGGTCTAGGTCAAGGGGTGGTCATGCCCTTCTTTGTCTTGGATCCAGTCTTTCCTGAAAGGTGGTTAAACAAGTTTTCAGTGATTGGTCAAATTTCTTCCCTCTTTGACTGGCACTTGGCTTTTTCCTGCTTCTAGAGATTCCTGTGGAGAGTCCAATCCCCTGGGATGAGGATGACTCGTTTCAACAGTTCAGATAGCCAGAGTGAAGGACACTAGTATTTCTTAGCATATTTTCATCCTGTCCTGAAAGTTACAGTTGACCCATGAAACATTTAAATTCTAGATGTTGTTGTTTGGTTCTTAAGTATATTCCCCTGAAGGCCCATGCTTTGGGGGCTTGGTTCTCAGCTTGGTGCTACTGAGAAGTTGTGGAACTGTTAAAAGATGAAAGATCTTTAGGTCATTGGGGGTGTGCCCGGGGAAGGGATAATGGTGAAGAGTAGTCCCTTCCTCTTCCTCCTTTTGTTTCATAGCTGTGAGGTAAATACTAAGCTGCACTACACACTTTTCCTGGGATATGAAAAAATGATGGCTGCGCTATTCACAATAGCTAAGAAATGGAACCAGCCTAGAGTCCAACAGCAGGTGAATGGATAAAGAAAAAAATGCAACACACACACCCACACACAATGCACACACCCACACATATAAACACAAACACAATAGAGATTCATTCAGCTATAAAAAAGAAATTATGTTATCTGTAGGAAAATGATTAGAACTGGAGATGGTTATGTTAAGCAAAAGAATTTTTTTACCTATTTATCTGCTCTCTCATTGATAGTTTTGGAGTGTCTAGACTTTTGCTATGAGATATTAGTTAGTTTCTCTAGAGTTACAGAATTAACAAAATTAATATATAAATAGGGAATGTATTGAGTTGGCTTACAGATCTGGCTGAGATAGTCCAATGATGGCTGTCAGTAGCTGCTCAGTCCAGTAGTCCAGTGTGTGATGGCTGAAGGATGGAGGATTCCTAGAGAATCTTTAGTCTCGTTGAAGACTTGGAGGGTTGGAGGGCTAGAGGGTTGGAGAAGTGAAAATCTGGGCAGCTGGAAGGAAGAGCGATTCCTAGCACAGCTACAGGGCATCTCTCCTCTTCTGTGGTTCCTTTTTATCAAGTTGACACCCAGAATTAACTATCACAGTCACTGAAACATTCATGAACAGGTTTCATGTGGAATATGTCTCTGTTCCTACTTGGTATGATCATTGGAGTAGACATTGAGTTGTGGGAGCATGCCCTTGTTCATCTTTAGACCTTACTTACAATTTCTTTTTCCCTTTGAAACATGATCTCATCTTGGCCTGAAACTTTCGATATAATCAAGAATGACCTTGAGCTTCTGATCTTCCTACCTTCTCCCACAAGTGGGATTATGGGCACGTGCCACCCCAACAGGATTACGAGGATGCAGGGGATAGAACCCAGAGATTGGTACATGCTGTTCACTGAGTTCCGTCCCCAGCCCACAAACGGCTTTTCAAAAATGATCACACTGATTTATGTTCCTGTCGATAACGCATGAGAGTTTCGCCTGCTGCTGCTTTTTAATCATAGCTCTCCTGGTGTGTTCCCCGCGCTCTCCGGGTCTCCATTCACATTTCCATGAGAACTTAGAGTAAGGCACACTTTTCAAGTGCTCACCAGCCCAGGGGATGTTCTCTTTCATGATGCCTAATTCTGGACTCTTTTTTGATGTCTACATTCCTTCCATGAGTTTGCATCTTTTTAAACACTCTGATTGTATTCACAGAGATCTGGTCCCAGGCTCTGATTGTTAATTTGCTCATTTACCAACTCCTTTTCCTTACCAGAAAGTCCCTAATTTCAATGATTCCCAAATCCTGGTCTATTCTTTCAGATGTCAGAACACTTGTCTTGGCCCTTCCTTCAGGCATGGTAGCCCCAGGCAACTTTATCCCAGGTCAAGGAAGGGATTTGCAGACATAATTTCTTTGGTTGGGAGGAAAGAGACAGCAGGATGTTTCTCAGACATTATTCCCAACTTTCTTTATTTATCTCTAACGACTTATGTCACATCGTCACCCCTTGCTGCAAGGGAGTCCAGGACACCGAGTGTCTTATATTTTTGTCTCTGTATTGTAGGAATGGCAAGAGAAATAGACATTATATATACATATCTGTACATATATACACACACTCATATTCAGACATGTGAATACATGAATATACACTCACATATATATGTATATGTACACATATTTACATACATACACATGCTTACACATACACACATGCATATTTACACATGTACACACATACAATTCTTATGGGGAATCGGTTCCTTCTTACTGGAAATCAAAATCCTCAAATGCTAAAAATTGTCATAAAAGTAGCACAGAATTTGCAATATAGCCTGTGCATATCATCTCATGTATTTTAAATTATCTCTACATTATTTAGAATATCAAAAAGTATAAATATTTATGTCTTTCTTTTCAAATAATTTTTTGATCCAGGGTGGGTTGAGCCTGCGGCTTTAGAGAATTCTTCAGCTGTCCTAGGAAATAATGTTATACCAGTTATCTGGCCATCCCTTTAGCCCAGTCAAATTGGCAAATAAAAATAGCCAAAACAAAGGCCTACTAACAGAACATAGAAGAAAAGAGAGAGAGAGAGAGAGAGAGAGAAACCAGGTTTCCTACTGTTTTTTGACATGCATGCCCTTCTCCCATCAGCATCAGTGTTGATCGTATGTAATTTTGCGCTTTTAAGGGTAACTCTACTACAGCTGCATCATGACAATGGTATGGCATGGTGGACTACTGATAAAAGCAATAAACAAGATGGGGGAGTGGCTTAGCCAATAAAGGCACTTATATGCAAACCTGGCAATCTGATTTCTCTCACTGCTCTGGATAATCCCAAGGGTAAAAAAAAATTTAAAAATTTGTAGAACAACTTTTAAAAATTAAAGCATTTTTTATTTGGAAGTATTTTATTAAGGATATTTGCATCATGTTTATCAAGAATCTAGGTCAACTCTGTGTGTGTGTGTGTTATGGTAATATCTTTATTCTTTGACAGTTTCATATATGAACACAATGAATTTATGTAATTTTCCACCCCATAATCCAATTACAATGTTGAAACACTAAACAAATGTTTACAGACATATATGAAGCAGTGTTCTTTGCATTTTAATGTCCCCTTAGAAAGGAGTATGTGGTCTTTAGTAGACCGCCATGGCAAATATCTCCTGATATTCTCTGACATCCACATGCATGCCACAGTGTTCTCTCTCTCTTTCTCTCTCTCTTTTTCTCTCTCCGATCTCTCAAATAAATAAACACAATATACACAACTTTTTCTAAAGCAAACTGGTGTGAAATGCCTTCATGCAGAACCTTCATGTGAATGTAAGTTTCAGTGCCAACTTGCAGACGAAGTGGCTGTAATATGGAAACCTAGATCCTAGGTCTTTTACCACCAGTCATCTGAGAAGAATTAGGAGAGAAAGGGAAGGCTTAAATATTTTCTCTAGTTCCATATCATGTTTCTTTTAAATTCTTATGATCTTATAAACTTTGCCTGAGTCATGCTTGAATCAAATGGCACCAAGTGTGACTGTCTCTGCTTGCCATCTGTTAATTTAATTGTGTCTACATGTCTGTAATGACCTACAGTTGCAAAACATCAGGAGTCCTAACAACTGACTGGACTTGCAGAGCATCAGGCAGACATGTGGGAAGTACGCTAGTTTTACAAAGCTCCACCAAATGTTTTCTATACAGAGTTAGATAAGTCATGGATAGGGGCTGAGTTCCTAGTTTGAAATCCTAACTGCTGGCTCTTCAGAATGTTACTATATTTGGAAGTAGAGTATTTAAAGTTAAAATGAGGTCACCAGGATGGGCTTTAATCCAACATGACTGATACCTTACAAGAACAGGAGATCACATGCGCGCACGCGCGCGCACACACACACAGCACATGGAGGACTACAGATACATGACTCCATTTGCAAGTTAGGGAGGAGCCCCCAGAAGAAACTCCTTCACAACCTCACTTTGTACTTCCAGCTTTCCAAACTGCAAGAAAAGAAAGCTCTGTGGAAGCTGCCCAGACACCAACACTTTGCCATAGTGGTCTAACAGCGAAGGCTGTGTCTCATTTCTAACAGGACATTAAAACACAAAGAACACTGCTTCATATATGTTTGTAAGCATGTGTTAATGCTTCAACATTTTTTTTCCAATGGGAGAAAAAAGGGAGGGAATTGTGGAAAACGACACAAATTCATTGTATTCATGTATGAAATTGTCAAAGAATAAAGATGTTACCATCACACACACACACACACATACACACACACACTGTTGACCTGGATTCCTGATAAACATAGATACAAATATCCTCAAAAAATACTTTCAAATAAAATAATGCTTTAAATTTTAAAAGTTGTTCTACAGATTTTTTTTAAAAAATGTTTACCCTTGGAATTATCCAGAGTAGTGAGAGAAATCAGGTAGTCTTGTTTTACAAATAAAGAAACTGAGGCATAGATATATTAAGTGACTCGACCAACGTGTCCTGGGGAGTGGTCTCTTGTGCGGCAGCTCTTCTGGTTACTCATCTTAATCTAGGGAATGGGCACTGCCTGCTGCCTCATTAGCAAGTACCCACTGAGCCACCAGCGCAGAGGCTCTCTCGGGAGCCAAGACGAGCTGATAAGGGCTGTGCATGCTGTCGAGGAACTCACGGTCTTGGTGAGTCTAGGGATGCATGAGAAGTATGGCAATAACACCCGCAAAGAAGCATTCACAGTGTTGCAGTGCTGAGCTGGGCACAAAGACGTGGAAGCTATTAGAGTTGGCATCTCCCAGTACAAGGTCTTCATGTGTGAAGGCCCAGAGTTCTCTGTGGGACCAGGACGCATAGCTAGAGATGACGGCAGGGGACAGGTGATGTTAATTGCTTTTTCACTTCTTAAAAAAATCATTGCGTGTGTATGTGTGTGTGTACATGCATGCACCAGAGTGAGTGTGTGAAGGTCCGCAGTCTAAATTTACTATGTGTGTCTTTTCCTAATTTAATATTTTTAGCTTTAATGTAGAAATGAAGTTTTAGTAAAATTCTTAGTAATAAACTTTAATAGTAGACTACTGCAAATAAGTAGATGAATGTTATGGTTTGAATAAGAGTTGTCCCCAAAAGGCTAATGTATTTTGAGTCTTTAGCTGTTGTCAATGTTTGAGAAGGTCATGGCTCCTTTGGGAGGTGGAGCCTTGATGAAGGAAGGCACATGGGGGGGCAGACCTTGAGATTGGTTAGCCCCGGCCTGCTTCTTTGAGAAGTCTGCTCTTATTATTTGCAGCTAGCTCTCTCACCTCCATCATGGATGTGACCTGAGCCTCCTCCAGCTTCTGCCACCCAGCCATAATGGATGGTATCTTTCCCTGGAACTGTAAGCCAAATAAATCTCCTTTTCTTCCTTAAGTTGTTTGAGTCTTAGTGGTGTCTCATAGCAGCAGAGGGAGTAACTGCTATAATGAATAAAAAGAACACATTAAAATGAAGGAAACCCAGCAGTGGTTTGTTTAGTGTAATCTTTTTTAAGGCCTGAAAGAGAGCCTGAAGTGGGCACATGGACAGCAAATTGCTCCAAGGGAGGTCTATTAGAAATCAGTGGCCAGGCAGATGTTTCCAAAGCCCCTGTCACTGTTGAAGATTCACACCGTTTTTACAGTAAAACTATGTAATATGAAATGAATACGCTTTCCTTTCTCTCTTAAAAATGATTCGTTTGTATAGATTCATACAAGAGTTTAAGAGGTTTAAAAATGAATTCCTTTGGCCTGGGGCTGTAGCTCAGTTGGAGCATGCTTGCCTAGCACGCACCAAGCCTTGGGTCCTCGGCACTACAGAAATCCAGGTGCGCAGGCATGAGGCATACATTTCTAGTCCCAGTGCTGGGGCGGTGGATGCCAGAGGATCATAAGAGTCAAGATTCTCCTTTGCTATCTAGCAATTTGGAGGTCAGCCTGGCATTCATAAGCCCCCATCTCAAAATAAAACAAACAAAAGAAGGGGATTGCAAGATGGCTCAGTGAGGAGAGTTGCTTGCCACCAACCTTGATGACTTGAGTTTAATCCCGGAGTGCACACGGAAGAAGGAAAGAAGTGATTCCTTCAAGATGCCCTTTGACCTCCATATTCACATGCACGCGCGTGCGCGCACGCACACACACACACACACACACACACACACACACACACACACACACACGATAAAGGTAAAAGAATGCTACTCAAAATAATTAATAGCTTTATTACTTCAGAATCCTGAGACAGACAGTCAAAGCAGATAAGAAATACAGTACTTTTCTAGTGAAGGCTGCTGGAACCCAAGGAAGAAAAGTGCCAAACTGGAATGTCTTTGGGGTCAGTTGTAATGCTAAGGAAGTTATCTCATGGAAGAAGGGGCGGGAAGGATTAAAAAGGGGAAGGGGGAGGGGCGCCAACAGCGCCTTCTGCACATGGCAGGGCTGTTCCGCTCAATCTCACTGCTGCTCTCGGGTCCTCTGCACAAGACTGGGCAGGTCCACAGCTCATCATGGCAGGGAAAAGACCTCACAAAGTCCCCCTCCTCCCTAAGGGGCTGCAGAGGGTGGGAAAGGGAGCCACTTTCTTCAGGGTGTGGCTCTTGATAAGTTGTCCACACTCCGGTAAATAACCTTACATAAACTCACGCAGGCCACCCTAACTAAACTCAGTGGGTCGCACACAAAAGACATGAAAGTAGGAGAGGGGCTTATTGGAAAGAAGAAAGGTTTCAGTGTGAGCGGAGGGGGATGACAGCGGTAATGGGGATGTGTGAAAATGAGAAACCGTTAGGTACACGTACTAAATTATCCAAGATTAAAAAGGAGATTGATTAAAAAAAGAAGTTCTATGTTTAGAAAATAGTTAGCTTAAGTTTAACTCAGAAATTCTCAAAAAGAATTTAATAGGTTGATTTGAAGTTGATTTGAACTTCAGTCTTGGAAGGAGTTCAATTCCTGAAGGGGGTTTTATCGTCTCTGGTCTGTGAAGGGCTATCCAGCACTGTGAATAAACACAACTCCTGATGTGTCCACACTCAGCTTTACGTGCTCTCTCTGTACTTCACTGACTTTCTAGTGGTGGAAGAAAACCCAGACAGCCTGTGACTGTCCTGTCCACTCTTAGGTAACACACAAGGCTTAGGCGCCTCCCAAAACCCAAATGGCCTTACTCCCAACGCACAGTACAGGTGTCAAAGGGTTCAAACCTACAAGACTTCTGCTGAGAACTCAGATGCAAAAAAACACCATTTAAAGAAATAAAAGGTAGGGGGCCAGGGATGTAGCTCAGTTGGTAGAGTGCTTGCCTAGGATGCGCAAAGCCCTGGGTTCTTCTTCCCCACCCCCTTCCACACACACTGCAGGAACCAGGAGGAGAGGTGGTGTCTGTCACTCTGGTGCTAGGGACCTAGAGGATCAGAAATCGAAGATCATCGCCAATTATACATTTGCTGACATTGACATTGGTGTTTGCATTTTCTCTTTTCATCAGATAGATGCATACAGACATAGATAATAGGTGATGGAAGAGGGACTGATAGGTAGAAATAAGTAATAGGTGATGAATTCTTAATCAGCAAGTGCCTCTCCTCTTTCTTTCTGTATGGCTAGCAAGAGGTGGAGGGGAGGACTTGGCAAGCAAAAGCTGAGACTCTAGTTACAATGCCAGTGCATCTTTGGTTTTCATTTCCAGAACCTGGTCATTTTTGCTTTAGTTTTCTTCACGGAGCACAATATCATGTTTAGAAACAAAGGTTATTACCACCCGCAGAACACAATAGATGTCGTCTATGAAATAACTGTCCTTACAAGGTAGTCCACGCTCCAGTAATTAGTCTCACATAAGCTCACGCAGCAACACTAACTAAACTCACAAAAGACATGAAAGTAGAAGGGGTGGCTTACTGGAATGAAGAAAGGTTTCAGCACGAGACGGAGAAGGGTGAGAACATTTCTTTTGCATTGGAATTCGTTTTGCTAATGCTACTGGATGGTCGCCCCCATTTGAGCTGAAGCGAACATACCCAGGACAAGACAGCCAGGGATGGGGGCCAGGGCAGGCTGGTGCTGTAGAAGTGGGTGTAAGAAGAGCACCTAGGACCTGAGGTCAAGAAAAGCATCTTCAGAGCAAAGTCCAAGAACCCACTTGCCAGGCTGAGAGTTGATTACAGGAAAGAGGTGCCGAGACCTTGGCACCAGCCCTGAGGCCTCCTCCAACTTCAGCCCCTAGAGACCAGGCACCTCCTGACCCCCAGAGCCCCTCAGAGGACAGCGAAAGCAGTCTGGTTAGCGGCTTTTATAGCTTTGCTGGCCTGACACCTATGAAGGGCAGGTTTTACATAGCATGAAGGCACAGATTTCACAGACTGCGTCCGTTGGTTTCACTGCATACAACACATTGCTGCATCATCCACTCGAAAGTACGGAAAGCCAGTGGGTCCATCCCTGGTAGATCTGGGATGGATGCAACGGAGACGAAATGCACACGCGGCGATTTGCCCATAGTCACTGGTAAGCAAGAGGGTCTGCTAGTGACCTTTTACGTTTTGTTTGTTTGACATGAAGGCTCATGCGTGGAAGCTCCCAGCTGGTTGCCAACTAGCTAAGTAGCCAAGAATAACCTTGAACTTTTGATCTTACTGCCTTCACTTCCTAAGTGCTTGGATTCCAGGCATGCACTATTATGGCTGGTGTATGCTGTGTTGGGATGGAACCCAGGGCTTTATGCATGCAAGGCAAGCACTGTATCAACAGAACCTCATGGGACATTTTCAAAACTGCGTGGCCTTTTTCTTCAGGACCTTTGCAAACTCAGAGCTTTGTCAGGAAGAGACTATGGCTCAGTACTCAAACATGAGGCAACTATGGCCAATAATGAAAGGATGAAATAGGTCCTGTACTCTTACCTTTTCCTGACTTTTCCCTCCAAGGCACTACCAGCTGGGACACACCGTAGACTTGCAGAGTGATTAGGAATGTGACTTATCACCACTGAACAACTAGTCTGTATTGAGTTCCATATTAAGAACTTCACGGAAAAAAAAAAAAAAGAACTTCACAGATGTTCTTCCTCGCCCAGTGAGGTCATTTCAGGATAAAATTCAAAGCATTCTCATTGAAAGCGAGGCTTAAAATGACTTCCAGGTAAAGGGACTGCTTACTAAGAAAATAAAATACAATCTAAATTATAATTAGGGGGAGAACTTCTGGGGAGCAAGAACAAGCTTAGTCTTGTGGACACTGTTCGACACTGTTCTTTTTTTCCTTCACAGTTCCCGAGAGATTGCTCCCCTCCGGCTATGGGGCTGGATGCTGGCAGAAGAGGCTTTTGTCCCACATTCAACCCCATGGAATGGCAGTGGGAGCAAAGACAGGTCCTGGGGGTGGGGCTCTTGCAATCACATCCTGTTCCTCACTTAGCAGTTCTTTGAGCCCAGAGCACAGTTAATAGTGACCCATATTGGGTAGAAGTCCGGAGGACTAGGTGTTATCCTCTAACCATATTTTTTTCTTTCTGAAGTTCAATATTAGTCTGAGAATAATAAATGAAAAATTCTAGAAGGGAAAATATTCGGGTTGCATGTTACAGAGTAGAGGGCTATTTCACTCTGTCCCTCCCGAGATGAGAACCGACCCTTTGCACAGCATATTCACACTGCGTATATTACCTGCCCATTAATCACTTAGTCGTGTTACCACACAAAAATGATCAGTGTGTCCTCTAAATGAAGGTGAGAGGTTTCGACTTCATCAGAAAAAAAAATGTTAAGACCCATGGAAAGAACAAACTTCTGTGAACTTGTGAAGGAAAGATAAATTTGTGCTTGTTCTGTTCTGTCTGTAACCCAAGCTGCAAAAATCATGAATGGGATTTCAGGGCCATAGCATCTGCAGCTCTGAGCAGCCCCATGGGTCCAGGCACCTCTGTGATTCCTCAGATCTGCGCAGGAGAATATTTCTTTGAAGCAGCTTTCAGATGGGCTGCTCCAGACCGCCGGCTGCCTCCTCTGTACCAGCCGTCGTCGTCGGTAAGGAGGGCCGACAGACTCTAAGATTTCTCATCTGTATTCAATGAAACTCCGGCATGTGATGTTCACCTAGGGTTCTCATGATGACTTTTAAAAATCCTGTTGTTAGTCATACTTTACTATGCTTTATTGCAAACACACATTACTGCACACTTAGAGCAGGGTGAGTTTTATGCTCTTGTCAGAGAACTTGACAAAACTGCAAAAACAAAAGCAGAGGATTTCAAACATCCTGTTTTCTTCTGCTCAGCCACTGTTTATTGTTTTATTTTCTTTTTTTCTTTCTTTCTTTCTTTCTTTCTTTCTTTCTTTCTTTCTTTCTTTCTTTCTTTCTTTCTTTCTTTTTCTTTCTTTCTTTCTTTCTTTTCGTTCTCTCTCCCTTCCTTCCTTTTTCTTTCTCTCTCCCCCTCCCTTTCTCCCCTCCCTCCTTCCTTCCTCCTTCCTTCCTTCCTCCTTCCTCCCTCCTTCCTCCTTCCCTCCCTCCCTCCCTCCCTCTGTCCCTCCCTTCTTCCTTCCTTCCGTCCTCCTTCTCTTTGGAACTGGGATTTGAACCTGGGGCTTTGTTTGTGCGTGGTATGCCAGCCCTCCATCATTGAGTTACTTCCCCCAGCCTCTTTGTTGCTTCCACCAGCTTTCCTTAATACACTTTGAGCTGCTGGGGTATAACCTAATCTGAAGTTAATTCTCGATCAAACTCAATGAAGAGGCAGAGTGGCGCTTTTCTCGGTTCTGCCTCCCTGTACGCCGCCGAGAGTGAGTGTTAAAATGATTCCACCTTCCTTTAGAGAATGAGCTTTCTATGTGCTTCGCCAGCTTTACTTCCAATTCGTACGTGCACCGCAAATGAGGCATAGGCTGCAGGTGATTAGCTCAGCTGTCTAAAAACATACTTCTTTACAGTATCAAAAGATTTGTAATTCTTTCACCCGAATTATCCAAATAATGATCCTGACTCCGTTCTTCAGTGATGTAGGTGTGATCTTAGATGCCACATGAACCACACCACACAAAAGCAGCTACGAAACAAATAAGCAGAATTCAATCTGTGGTAGTCATTACTTTTTGTGGAAGACTAAAAATAACTTCATCACAGTCCATCTTCTTTCACATTCCAGGCTTGGCCTGAATGCTGTGTCGAAACATTCAGAAAATGCTGGTGGAGTTGAAGGAATAGGTCAATGTGGAAGAGCTCGCCACCCAAACAGAAGGACTAGTTTGGATGCTCAGATCCCATATAAAATGCCAAAGAAATGTGGAGGCCTGCCTGTAATTCGAGCCCTGGAAGGTGAAGAGACTAGAAACCCCAAAGCGAAATGGCTAGGTAGACTAGCCCTTCTAATAGCTCTGGGTTTAATTTGAGACTCAGCCTCAAAAGAATAAGACAGAAGAGTGAACCAGGTTGATTCCCAACATCTTCCTTTGGTCTCCACATTTTGAGCTTGTATGCACCCATTCACTTGGGCAAGTAAGCGTTTAAACTTTGCAGTTGTTCATTCGTATTCATGGAAAATGGTTTCAAGACCTCTGAGGAAATGGAAGCCCATGGAGGCTCAAGTCTCTTCCGTAAAGTGGCACAGTATCTATGAATAACTCTGATGTGTCTCCATGGATCTCTACATTATTTGTAACATATTGTCAATGCTATGGGAATTATCCTACTGTATTGTTTGCGGAAATATACCAGACACTTTTCTCCTTGCTCTCACAAAAGGCCTCACAAGCATCTTAAAGCAGCAGCATTCTTTCTGGCTCAGCGTGGGACGGTGCGGTCCATCATGGTGGGGAGGGCAATGGTAGAGGTCACACTGAATCCACAGCCAGGAAGCAGAAATGGATGCTGGCACTCAGCTCTTTCTCCTTTCATTCAGCCCAGGACCCAGTCCCTGGGATGGTACCACTTCCATTTACAGTGAGCCTTCTCACCTCTATCGTCACGAAGGAGTACATGTATGTGTGTGCGCATGCACATATGTGCGTGTGTAAGTATACAGGTCAGAAATCAATCTTAGTTTGACACAGTGTCGTTCACGTGTGGATGGGGGTTATTTACACGGGCATTTTTAGCAGTGGCTTCACCTCAGTGAAGATGAATTCTTCTGTAGAAACCCAGCAAGATTCAGCTCAGATTCCCTCGCAGTCCTGGCAACACAAATGTTCAAAATCCAAGTCCCTTTCCAGAGTCCACATGCTCGGGGACACCAGCCTACAGCCACAGCTCACCCTGCCAATTCTACAGTAATGGGGCCTTCTGCTTCATCTTGTACCACTCAGAGGTATAGCCCAGCATATGGGCAAAAAGTACTCCCCAAAACCATTCAAGGGCAGGAGAACTTACTGAAAATTTAAGGAGGAAGTGGAAGAAACATCTTTGCTTCTGTTTCCACTCAGCCATGGAAAGTTTCAAGTCCCATGGTTGGATTTGGGAGTCCTGCAGCTATGTAACGCACAAGGGGTCTGCAGTGGTCCCTTCTCTTTATTCACCCCGTCCTTTCTAAAGTACCCTCACACTCTGCCCTCTGACTCACTAGGAAGAGCACAAGCCCCTGATCCAACATGCTTTGTTCCTTTCCTCAGCAAAGCAGTTTGTCCACATCCTTGTGCCAGACGCAACATGGTGTTGCCTCCCCGTGACTTTAGGACGCAGGCATGCTGTCTCAGCAAGTTTCCTGCTCCTGGAAATCAGACAAACCCGTAGAATATAACTTTTAAAAATCTTCTTAAATTAACATACATGCTCATTTCAGGGTAATTCATCTTGAGACTTCATCCTGTTCTTGTTGTTTCAATGGCTGCATTTTATGTTGAACAGCTTCCTTTGCTCCTCCTCTCCTAGTCTCACGTTTTTTGTTTCCATTTTCCTTCCAAAGTGGCCTCCTTTTTAATTTCCTTTTCATTAGCATGTATTAAGTGTATATAATGGGCTTCATCATGACATACACTATATAATGTATTTAGAACATATTTACCCATTACCCTCTCTTGTCTCCCTCCCACACCCAAGCAAACCTTTTTTCCAAATAGTCTCCTGCTTTTGCATCTTGTGACCCACTGAGTTTCACAATGTCGTTTACATGAGTGTGGGGGGGCTATTTACATGGGCACTTTACTAGTGGCTATACCACTGCAGGAAACATCTCAAAGGGGTCTTAATCTTGACCTCCAGAATCTTGGGCTTCCTTCAAGCCCTTCTTCCAAAGTTACTTTTTCTTCAAGTGACAATGACACAGCAAGAGTAGGAGAGGGAGATCTTGGGAACACTGGCTGACTCAGGCAGCAGCCCTGCCGTCCCTGGCACAACTCTCCGGCTTCCTTCAGTTGTTCTTCCCGCTGCCCTCTGTTCTGGGCTGTTTGTGCCGTGTCCACACGCATGCTTTCTTTTCCTCCCACAGAATCCACCAGTTCCCCACGGGCAGAGCCCAAGTGTCAGAGCAGCTGTAATTTCAACAACCTTCTCATTCATACTCTCCTGAGACTGTGTCTCACAATCTGGAATATGTTCTTTTTTTTTTTACACCTTTACTGATCTTTCAGACATCCCAACAACTCTCTATGCATGGCAAGTATTTCTCATTTAAATGTGGCTGGTGCCAGTAGCGGCCAATGGCAGGTAATGGCTGGCCCAGATGGCCAATAGTCACTTGACTTGCAAAAGTGCTGACAGGGCATCAGGTGAAGAGCAAGGTTTAAGAGCTGAGTCACCATGCTCCTGTTCCCCACTTTCAGGATGGAATTGAGGTCAGCGTGCAAACAGGTTTGTCTGTGGAGTGACTTACTGAGAACGCTGTGCCCAACACCCACCCCACTCCATCCCAGAGGGACACAGGGACTGCAGTCACCTGCAAAGCGGGAGCGCTCCGGGTCTGTCTGTGTCTGAGGACATTTGCTTCTCAGAATGATGGAGAATCCTGGACAAATCACCAGCGATGGTCTTTTCTGGGGTGATATTGTCTGAAGACCCATAATTCCAATTGAATACTGAAGACACAGTTACTGTTTGTATATATCACTAAACCTTTCTTCTCTATAGTGGAACCTGGGGCCTTATACACGCCAGAAAAATGCTCAGCCACCTCTTGCTCATGAACAAAAACATGGGGATTAATCTTGACAGGGAACAAGGGAAGATGCTCTCCTCAGTGGCATGTCCACTGATGTATGATTCATGTTCCAACAAGTGCTAAGGCACATACCATGAAAGAAAACCCAGCTGAAACCCAACTGGCTACACATGCAAAAAGACAAAAGTAGGAGAGAGAATGTCAGGGAAGAAGGACGGTAATGGAAGGGGGGGGGATAAGATTGAAGATTAAGGTGTGAAAATACAACAAATGATATACCATATAAAAAAATCTCTAAACATATGCAGACTTCATGCATGTTAGCCTGTGGTAACTGAAAAGTTCTCTGAAATTCTTTAAACCACATTAAAAGGATATTAGCTCACCTCTCTAGATGGCTGCACTCTAGAACTGTTACTGAACCGTGACACAAACACCTCCATCCTCACTGTTTATTTCCTCCTTGGAAACGGCCTTTCATTCAAGGACGGTGACTCAGTCAAAAATATGTGTCATGCTTAAAAGGGAGGTGACACAGACAGGCCAACACCAAACTGCACAGAGCTTCCCACTTAAGACATTAGAGGAAACTAGTATTATATATAACTGTATAATGGGTTAGTGAGTTAGCCCCAAACTCAGGAATGTCTGCATGACCTTTTCCCCTCTCCCTGGGCTCTACCACTGAGCTTTACCTCTAGTCCCTCTCTTTCTTTCCTTAGATATCTTCATTCTGGGGAGGCACCTACCCCACACTAAGTAAATCTCAGAATACCTCAATACACATCTTGGTAACTTTTGGCATATGGTATGTGTGCACATGCTTGTATATGTATGCGTACAGGTATGTGTGCACATGTGAGGGTATGTGTACAGGCCAGAGGTTAGTATCAGCTGTCTTCCTTCATCAATAGCCCTCTACCTTACTTATCTATTTATTTTTATTTATTTATTTTCTTCTGCACTTATTTAGAGACAGGGTCTTTCACTGAACCACCTCTGTGGATAAGTGAGCTATTCCCTGCTTCCCACCCCCATGTTGGGATGGATTACAGCTATGTTCTGCGAAACCTCTTTTGTTGTTACTTTGTGTTAATGCAGGTGCTGGGTATGGAACTCAGGTACTCATGCTTACACCGTCATCACTTTCCCCCCAAAAGCACCTCCCCAGCTCCCATGTTGATAACCTAAATGCCCTTTTATCTTTTCCCACCAGGTCAGAAGGAATGGAGTATCTATTCTGCGTTTGTCACCAATCCTTTATTGAAACTGGTAACTTACACACTTCATGATAGGACAAAAATAAGATTCAGTACGTACAGCCTCTGTATGGACTATCGACTATACACAAGGCAGAGTGAGGCAGTCTTGTCTTCAGCATGTGCACACCAAGACACCAGACAGACACAGGTGCACGCTACAGTGAAATGACAGCAGAGGTCCAGTGGAAATACAGCATGGTACAAAACGGACTGATCCACCGCAAACAGCATCCTTCCCCACGCGCAACTCAGTCAATAGTCATTCACCCTGAGTCCGAGGCCGAGATGGGCTGCGTGGATATAAGTCTCTTCAGTGAGACCACGTCTGCGGATAAGTTTGCTATCCCCCGCTTCAAATATAAATTCTCCTCATCAGAAACTTTGTAGCCACTGTCTTTGATTTCCACAACTCCACTTTTGAAGCTGCTAGGAGTTTTGCCATTCAGTTCTTTTGGATGCCAATGTTCTGATTTGAGGGACCAATCTTGAATGTTCGCCACCTGCACTGAGAAAGGAGTGAGGGAGGAATGGACTATACCCGGGGAACCATGTTTTTCCAGGTCGAAATGTCTTTTGGACGGCACATCCGCAGGCGAGGAGAGTTTCTGCGTGGCTTCGAACTCGTTGTCCAAGGCCTCGACTTTGATCTGCATGGCCTTGCCTTTAATCCGAAGCTTGTGTGGCAAGGCAGAGGGCATCACCTCGGGCACCTTCACCATGGTGGCGTGCACCTGCTGCAGCTCCGGAGAATGGATGGGGCCCTTGGGTACCTGCTGCTCGTCCTCTCCGTCCGACGACTTGCCCACCACGCCGTCATCAGCCTCGGAGGTTCTCGGGGAGTTGCTGGAGGACCTGCTGGCCTGCAGGAGAGGCGGAGAGTGGGAGTAGGCAGAGAAGGAGCCGGCCATGTAGCTCTGGTAGATGGAGGCGGCGTACGGGCCCCGCTCCTCCCTGGGCTCCCTGGCGAAGCTCTCCAGCTCCATGGGCTCCTGTTTGATCGCGGGGAACTTGCTCTCGGGGCTCCGGCAGCCCCCCTGCATGGGGCTCTCCTGCGTGTGCTCCACGGAGGACACCTCGGACGCGTCGGACAGGGAGCTCTGCGGAGAGTGCTTGATGACGGAGATGCAGCTTCCCGCCACCAGCGCCGGCTCGTGCTCGTCCACGAAGGGGCCCGCGGCCGCCTTGGCCGGGCGTAGTCCTGGAAGTACACGGCCGGGGCGCTGCTGAGCTTCTGCATCTCCTGCGCGTAGGCCGCGGAGCTGATCAAGCCGAACTTCAGTTTCAGCGCCAGCAGCTCGGCCTTCAGCGTGGCGTTTTCCTCTCCCAGCGCGATGAGCTTGTTCTCCAGAACCAGGTCGTTGAGCCGCCGCTTCTCCCGGGACCGCTTGGCGGCCTCGTTGTTCTTCCGCCTCTTCTCCCAGTACATGGCGTCTTTCTTCTCGTCGGGAATGAACTCCCGCTTCCGGCGGCAAGCCGAGGCCTTGCTCTTGCCCACCGTCCCCTCGCTCAGCAGCAGCTCTTCCCCCGCGGTCAGCTCCTCGGCCACCTCGGATAAGGCGGGGTTCAGCGCTATCATCTTGTCCATGCTGCCGGAAGGATCCAGGGGTGCGGGCTCCTTTTTGATGTTCTGCATTTTCCTCAGCTGCATCAGAAACACCCTTACCCTGGAGATGTGGGTGGAGGGGCGTAAATTATTTTCCCAGTATTCTCACAGGTTCTAAAACCCGTGGCTTCACATCCATCAATACTGTCTGGAATAAATCTGTCAGGCGTCTTTTATGGAGTGCAGCGGGGTCGGCTCGGCTATCTGCAATAAACGGAAAGACACAGTGAGTCACCAGGACAGACACTCTGGCAGCTGCGAGGGGGAGCTGCGCAAAAGCATTTAGGGAATAGAAGTTCAGACAAGTCACCGGTCTTTCTTTCAAAGTGTGTACAAGCCACAGTGTGGCTCCGGGGAGTAAGGAAATCAATCAATACTCTGTATCCACAAAGTTGCTATTTGGAATAAAAGGTAAATAAAGCTTATTACCCACCCATGTCCCCTTACACACAAACAAAAGACAGAGAAACAAATGACTGAGTCAGCGATGGTTTTAATACACATGTTCCTGGGGATATACAACTGCCGATCATCTGTGAGGATGGGGGGAGAGGCTTGGTCTCTGGGAGTTTGTCACCAGAGCCCCCCCTCCCGTCCCCACTCAAACACCCCTGTTCACAAGACAAGCAGCCAAAGACTCTGGGAGCTCTCCAGGCTTCTTAATCAGGTGTCCAAAATTGAAGCATCCAGACAGAAAGCTTTTTTGGGGCGGGGGGAACGGAGGTCCTAAAAATTCTGCTTAGTAGATTTCGGTTATTATCTTCAGTTTGGACTAAAACAGTTACTACTATTCAGAGGGACTTTTTTTTCCCTTTTTAATACCTCACCCTCTTAAAACTTAATATTTCAGAGCGAAAGAATACAATTATGGAAAGAACTTCTTTCGATCTTACTAATTAGTTTCAAATAAAATATAAGAACTCAAAAATAGAATCATCAACTAGTTTCCACTCCCACGAGTAAAATATTTATAATATGAACTTGGCCTGACTTTTTGGGGGGGCTGAAGGGATGCTGGAGACAGAACCCGAGGCTTACCTCATGTGTGCCAGGTAAGCATTAGGCTATCTCCCCAGTCCCCGCATATTGCTTCACCATGTGATAGTAAATCTCTATTTGTCTTAATGCTCTTCTAGGGTGGTTTGGGATCTAATGTTGAACCTCGATGTCTTCCATAAAGCTGCGGTGCACACAACTGCATCTCAGCAACATTTGCTCTCACCAGTGTTCTGCCTCATTCATGTGTGTGTGTGTGTGTGTGTGTGTGTGTGTGTGTGTATGAGCAACATTCGTGTGTGTTCAGGTGTATATGTGACATGAATGTGAGGCCAGAGATCAACCTCCCCTGTTTTTCAATCACCATTCACCTTGTTTTTTGAGGTCTCTCACTGGCCTGAACCTCACCAAGTGTGCTACGGCTGGGTGGTCCCTAAGCCAAGGATCACCCTGTTATAAGTACCTACTATCAAACCTGAATGTTTTTCTTCTTTCACAGGTTCTGGGGATGGAACTCAGGTGTACATGCTTCCCTGGAAGGTGCTTTGCTACTGAGCCATCTCTCCAGCCTCTCAGTTTCTTAATGACTAGCAATGTTTACTTTGATCTCCTGGGTGAGCTTGTAATTCCCATGAAGTAAGAATGAAAGACACAATGCAATAACGACAGGCCTTAAAGCACGAGGTGCCTCCTTGGGATCTGTCCACGAAACTGGCTGACATGCACAAGGAAGCAGCTACTCGCCCACGGTCATCAGCAGCTTGCTATGTGATGACCCTTCAACAAGCAGACTACAGGGAGACATCATCTTAGGCTGGGATGCTGCTGAAGTCACGCCTTCCACGTGCTGTCACCAAGTCAAACGCATGACATTTCACTCCACGTCGACCTTGTCTTCAAAACATGGGAACCTTCTCTCTTTGGCACAACCATGAGCATCCACAGGCTATTATGATCCTGCTGTCTATCACTCAGCTTTTTGCCCCAAACCACAGCCAAGGAGAGATGGTGGCCTTGACACTTTCGGAGGCACTCTTCCATTCTCTGCCACACCCACAAGTTCTATTTTTCAATTCCCGGCCTTTTACATATCACACAATCTCTGCAGTTTCTCTATTGTTTTATTTCCTCCATGTGAGAAACTTCTCCTTCCACGCATTTCTTTCTTTGTCTCTTCCTTTAAAAAAAATCACTTTTCACTAGCATGCCTTACCATTCTGAAATAACTCCTCTCACCATCTCTCTGGGACATAGTTGCGCCTTCCTGGCCCCAAGGCGTGGACTATATGTGGTTACAGACCAGATGCAAGTGGGGTCATGCAGTCTTGATCATGCCGGGTAGGGAGCTAACCCCATAATCAGGACTGGGGAGAAGGCTCTCTAGGTAAAGTACCGGCCATGCAAGCATGAGAACTTGAGTTTGACCCTCGGAGCTCATGTTAAAAGCCGTGCAAGCCTGTAATCCCAAAGCTTAGGAGGCAGATTCCGGACATTCCTGGGGTTCACCTGCTGATCTGTGTAGCCTACTCAGAGCCCCAGGCCCAGGTGAGTCTCAACAAACAAGAACCAACCAACCAACCAACCAACCAAAGTGGACAGCTCCTAAAGAACGATACCTGAGCTTGGCCTCTTCCTTCCATGGGCACGTAGACACACACGAGCATTAGCACCTCCCCAATAAACACACTCTCTTTTCTGCTGCAGTTTCCTTGACCCACTTCTCCCAGTTATCCGTATGTCTGATTTCTCATCTCTGTGATTTCACTGTCACATGAAGCTTAGAGACAGCCTTGTTGGTTTTCAGTCTTCCCATTTGAATCTCACTACCTATGTCTCTGAACCCGGCACCCAACAGTCTCCATCAATCAGCTGGAAGATCAGCACACATTATCTCAGGACATTTTCTGTACTATGATCAATCAGTCTTGCAGTAGTAGAAAGAAAAGAATCTGTTCGCACCGTGGGATGGAGAGGAACAGGTTTTGAATACTGTGGGTCGATTTTTGTGTTTACGTCTAACTAGATTGGAAAGAGCTGCAGAATGGAAAGTAAAATATATGCGTATTCTTCTAGCCACAAGCTGAACACATCAGACACACCCATTCACCCAACTCGAGAGGTGTGTGGCCACAAATCTTTTGGGATCTTTTCTTTTAGTTTGACTCTGATTACATGAATCCTAAATAAATTGTCAACAGTTTCTGTTAATCGTTACTTGGTTTATTCAAGTAATTGCACATAGAGAGCATAGAGTGTACTAGGTACTGAGGTAGACTCAGGAGCCTAAGAAGGGGAAACTGGAGATGTCCAAACTTCTCAGCCAGCACAGGGAACCAAATACAAGAGCACACTAGACCTCAGACGTACACTTGAACTTCTGCCACAACAGAGCCCAAGAGTGTGCGGCCCTGTTGATTCTAGCGACACAACAAAAACAACCACAACTGGCACCATTCAGTCAACATCTGCTATGCCACAGGCAGTGTGGACCAATCACTTCAGCTCATGAGCTTTCAGCACAAGCACCTTCAGAGAAAACCAAGGCTTCCAAGAACAAAGCGCTGTGCCGGGTGGCAGGGGACTCAGGATGGCCAAGCTGAAACCCCATAAAGGACTCTGGTTCGATCCCTTATAAGACCCTCCCAACACTCTACTTCCCTATACAGTTTCAGTCACACACAGACTTCCTGCCCGCCACTCAGCGTCTCTAGGGACAGTAAGGCCCCGTGGATGTGGTGCTCGCCTCGAATGCTCACTGCACCCACGCAGCCGCCCAGAGTAGCTCTGCACCAGCCTCACAGCTGCTTCACAGTTGAGTTTTAATCTCCTGAATCCTATATATGTCAAAACTCAGGAAAACTAATGCAACTGTGCACATAGACCTGATCATTTGTTTTTTGTTTCTGTTTTGTTTTGTTTTTTGACAGGGTCTTGCATCATGGGCTGGACTTGAATTTCTGATCATCCTGCCTGCCTCCTGGTACCATCACATCTACTCCCAGTACTTTTAGTTTTTTACTCCTTTCCTCATTTTTATGTGTATGTGCCAAGTGTGAGGCATATTTGCATATACATGTGAGTGTGTGTGTGTGTGTGTGTGTGTGTGTGTGTGTGTGTATGCATGAAGCTTACAGCTTATGGGGAATGTTCCTTGACCTATTTTCATCTGATACGTTTTTGAGACGGGGTCTCTTAATCAAACTTAAAACTTGCCGTTAAAACCAGTCTGGCTATCAGCTTGCTTTGTGAATACTCAGTAGAGACTTTTGAGGCTGGAATTACAGGGGGCTGCTATATTCACCCACATTTTACGTGGGCTCTGGGGATGCAAACTCTGATCCTCTTGTTTGCAAAGCACCCACTTTAGCCTCTGAGTCATCTCCCTAATCCCAGTTTTTTCCTTTATTAATACTTTTAAGCAAAGCCAAAAATCTATCAGTTTTTAACAAGAGAAAATAGTGTTCTCTCTGGTTTTCTCATTTTGCAGAAGAGGCAGCTAAAAGACAGAGAGGCTAAGCAAGTAGACGGAGATCACACAGCAGGCTCTGTAGAGCATCTTTCTCTATGACTAATGGAATCTTGACTTCATGTCTGCGTCATTCTCGCAGGTCCACATTGAACGCCATGCTGCCTTACTCACCGCCTGTGCTGCTATTCTGGTGAGTAACTGACATGAAATGCCAGTCCTCTGAGGTCAGTGGATTCACTATGAACCTCATCACGCCCACCACATGGCAGGACTGCTCCTTCAAGATGCAAATAAAAAAGAGAAGTCTAAGAGTAGGCACAGAGACGTGCCAGCTGATGTGTTTCCCACACTTACTGAGAAGACACCCCCTATGCGTTTTTTTATAGCCCATCCCAGCCCAGAGTTGTGTTTCCTAAGCTGAGATTCTTAAAATTGATTTAAGTCAGATAATCTAAATCCTGTTTGCAATTAAAGTAAGACCTGATCTACAATATTCTCAGAGATGAGATTTGACAATTTAAAATCTTTATAGACCAAAAAATATATTTGCGTTTCAAGCACATGAAGCATTTGGAGTTTGGATCTCAGGATACACTACAGCGTATCGGATGCTAGTTACCTCCTAAAGGGCAAGTTTTGTGACACACTTTTTTGGTTGTATATTTTGATATTACTATTCTGTCGATGCAGAAGGAAACACAATTTGGGGCTGGAGATCATGAGTTAAGACTCTGCCTTGCAAGCAGAAAGTCCTTAGTTCAGATTTCACTTCCTACATTAAAACAAAAACAAAAAAACAAAAAAAAAAAAAACAAAAAAAACCGCCAGGGAGAAATGGAGGCAGTCTGTACTTCTGGCCCTCGTGGGCAGAGCCTGGGAAACTCCAGAGCAGAGCAAAATGGAGGTAGACATAATCCAGCATGATTCCCTAAGCCATCCTTGACTTTCCAGAGGGACACACAGTGCCCTCCAAGACACACACACATACACTAAAGAAAAAAAAAAAAAAATCAAAAGGAACACAATTTAATGTGCCTAGTGGCTTGAAAAGACCTCTACAGAACTATTTCATTTTCCCTCCATCTTCCAAATATACCACCAAATATATCATTCTCCTTGATGTTGACACATAAACAACATTAAAAAAACAACTGTTTTCCAAATAAACCTAAGTCACATTACAATTCATTAAGTATAGTTGCTTATTCTTTTTTAAAATGTAAGTGGCATTGTAATGAAAAGTAAAAATCAAAACCAATCTATCAACTCATAGCTCTTTATGCTTTTAAACGGATAATCTCAGAGCAACAGTAACTGTATTTTCTTACTGTGAGTAAAATCCAGGACATCTGTGTCAATTAAAAACAATCAGTGGCTAAGAGTAAGATAAAATATTAATAAAAGCACTCATATGTATAGCTAGGCAAAGGGGAATGCTAAAACATGGACACCCTGCAGGTGTTAAGAGGTTTTTCTAATCACATTGCATAAGAAAATGCTTTTTATATATTCATTTTACTTTTTATTTGTTGAGACAGGGTCTTATGTGTTGCAGGCTGGCCTCAATTCTGAAGAGCTAAGGCTGGCCTTCATAACCTCTTGCCTCCACTTCCTTAGCACTGGATTACAGTGTGTGTCATCATTTCTGGTTTTCAAAGCACTGTTAAGGATTGAACCCGGGATTTTATAGATGCGAGGCAGATACTTTATCAACAGAGCTACATCCCAAGTCTAGAAAATGACTTTTTTTTTTTTTTTTTTTTTAAATATTTGCTTACTTGAGAGGACAGAGAGAAAGTGAAAGAGGAAAGGCCGGCATGTGCAGCGGGCATATGACTGGAAATTAGAGGACAACGTTCAGGGTCAGTTCTCCCCTTCCGTGTGAGCTGGGGATTGAACTCAGATCATCAGGTTTGTGAGGAAGCATCTCACTCACTGAACTATCTCCCCAACTCCAGAAAACATTTTTGAAATCAGGAAAATAACAGTACCGCTCTGTTAGTGCTCAGGGGCCTGCCATCTCTCAGCCATCAGCAGAACTCAAAGGCCCAGGGACATGTGGGCTTGGCACACATGTTGGGCACACGTACATGAACTCTTATCCCAACAACAAAGTGACCTACTTTTCTGTTTGGTTGCATCTGTAAATAAAGGTGTCAAAACCTGATCCAGTTTACCATAAAGGAAAATATTCTCAGTTGAACAAAGGACTACTTGAAAGTTAGATTTAAACTTAATAAATCAGATGACAACCTGACATTTTATTAGCACACTGGTGATATATGGTGAGTGAAATATGAGTCGCTATAATTGACAGTCTCCCCAGGAGGCGGGCGTTTGCAACGGAAGTAATCACTGTGGAGACCCTCATGCATTCAAACAATTAACTTCACTACTTGAAAAATAGATGGGGCTCCCACTATAGTGTGTGGGGGAGTAGAGGGGAATTGAGGAGTGGAACAGGAATGCATTAAAAAAAAATGGATAGAAATTTCATTATGAGAACCATTACCACTCCCAAGCTTTTGAAAATTTAATTGATCAGTTTAATAACGCTTTTGAAATCCTTTTTTATTTCCTCCTTTTGAGACAGGGTCTTATGTACCCCAGGCTAGCCTTCAACTAGCTGTGGAGCAGTGAATGAGCCCAAATTCCTGATCTTCCTGCATTTATCTCCAGAGTGTTAGGATTACAGGTTTGTGCCATGTGGTCAGGGGCTTTTGAACATGCTAGGTGAGCATTCTAACAACTAAGCCACATCCCCAGTCTACTCTGAAGTCTTAAGAAACATCTACCATCACGAAGTCAACCGGCTTACAGCAACATTGCCACAGAGGCTCAATAAAACAGGACGCAAACCTGGCTCTTTACTTTCTCTGTACCTTGAGATTAGGGTGGATTCTTTCTTAAAATAATGCTTCTTTGGAAGGTTTATTTGAAGGTTACTTAATTAAATTTAAGATCCCTAGAAAGTTAATAAAAGACACCATCTTCTGGTACCGAAAGCCTTATTAACATCACTCTAACTCCAATGAGTCCCAGTCCTCACGGCCCAGATTATTAACAAAAGCCATCCTGTAAATCCCTGCACGACTTAAAAAACAAGCCCAGGCTCTAAGTAAAGCCATATGAGAAATAAAATTCTTTCACAAACTACAGGAAAGTTATTTGCGAAGTAATGTGGAAGATAATTGGGGGTGGTGGCAGTAAAAACTCATTTGGAAACTGAAAAGCTCTTATGCAATGTCTGTGATCAAAGGTCGGTGGCTGTTGACATTCTCCTGTGAGTCTGACCTGGATAAAAATCAACTCAAATATAATTTAGAAAAATAACAGGATACCAAACAATGTGCTAAGCCTGCATGATCCAGGCATACCTGAGAAAAACAAGAAAGGTTATTATAGGAAAGCTCAACTGCATTGTTTCTGTCTGATTTGAATCCCATCCCAAGCGTGCTCTCGCTCCTCAATATGAATTAAAAATAAACAACTTTTACAGCACTAATGCCATCTGGGTTCCAACGGAAACAATGACGTACGTGGGACTTCAACTCGGGTTAGGCGCTACGACCACACCTTTCCATCCCACGCCGCCATCACGTCCGCATCTCGGAAGCCGCTGATGACCACCGCAAGGTCGGCAAGAAAACTCTCGTGGCGCGAGTGAGTCAGGGGATTGCACAACATGTGCAAGGCCTCTCACCCAGGGCTTTAATTTGCAACCTGTTGCATCATGGTGATGTTATAATTGGTCTCTGCCAAGATAAGCCCTCCACACAGGAAAGGACTCGGTGTTAGAAACTACAGTAAGCTAGCACTCATCGAATGGATGGGGGAGGGTGGGTGTGACAACAGCTCAACACTTTTCTGAGCTCTGGTCTGGGGGGTGGGGGAATGCTGACTGGCTTCTCCAGATCCTCCTCTGTGAGGTGGGCGTGCTAGGTGGGCCCTCTCCTGTACTTGGCCCCCCTCTGCTCAGTATCAGCCCTTCTCACTGGGAACAGCAGGAAGGCAGTGAAGGCAGTTTGTTGGAGCCCTAGTCTGCCATTCACCGTTCTCACACTGCCCTGGTTCAAGCACCGGAATGATGCAGATGAAGGTTTCACAGATTTAATCAACAGGTCAACTGACATCTAACTGGGCTTGGCTTTAGCTTAGTTTTCAGTCACACACAGACACGAAACCCTCTACAGGAATGGCTGCTAGCCTCTGTGTGTGTGTGTGTATGTGTGTGTTCAGCTACTGTGGATCTCAGACCAGGGGTTCAGGAGCATTCCCATAGCCAAGAACACAAGTGACAAAAAAGTTCTAGGAAGCTGGATAAGGCCAAGTCACTGTTGTTATCTCCAACTTATCTTTCTGCTCCTTCAAAAACTTTCACCAAACATTACTTTACCCTAGTGACATGGGACACAAGTTCTCTGATGCTGTCAAGAAGCCCTTTGGTACAGAATTACGACAAATATGCATGGTCAACAGTGTAAAGTAACCATTAGGAGACCACAAAATATCTCAAGAAAGATCTTCATTGGCGCAAAGTCAACACCAGCCCCATGCAAGAGATTCAGGCGAGTTACGCGTACATCCAGGGGGCCTTTGCTGAGCTCTTCCTAACTGTCCAGCTCCACGGGTTCTGTTTTCCCTGAAGGCCAGAGGCAATCGGGGCAGGAAGGGACTATGACAGGCTGGGGGGAGGGAGAGTGAGGGAAGAACAGCACCTGTCAGAGAGCTTTTTCGGAGCTCGGGTCTCTATCTGCAAGCTGCACTGGAATAGGAGGTACCCTGGTGAGGGGCAACGGTGTCCAACGGGATCCCCTAGAGCAGTTTTGTTGTCCACAACAAGCAGACTGGGCTGCTCACCCCTCACCTGGATACACCACCTTGACTGACAGCTGCATCTAAAAGGATGCTTAATTTTGAACACGGGACACCCAGAAGTATAAACTGGGGTCGTTGGCTACATAAACCGAGGACATAAAGTCAATAAAAACACAGCCTCAACTGGCCCAGCTCCAGCCGAGGCCCTCCTTCCCACCGGATCAGACAGCTCTGCCCCATTTCTGCGGCCACTGGAAGGCTGCTTTTTCACTTGGTGACTGGAGAAGCGCTGGGCTCTGAAACACAAGGCAGACTCGCGGAACAAAGGTGTTCGTGGGGTTGCGGGGCTCGCAGTGGAGTGGCGCGGAGGCAGCTGGGCCGTGCCGATCAGTTGGAGGCTGCGCCAGCGGACGTCCCCTCCGCTTCCAGCGTCCCTCGGCCCGGCCAGACCGGAGGAACGCGGCGCCCCGGGAACCGCGTGCCTCCGCCCCGCTCCGCGGCCGCGCCCCCACGCCTCGCCGCTCCCGGGGCCCGCCTCCCGCCGGGTGGGCGGCGCAGCGGGGCCTCGGCGCCGCGAGGACCCCCGCGCCAGAACAAAGGAATGCGGGGAGGGGGCGGGGAGTCGCGCCGGCCACCGGGACACGCGGCCGGCGGCCGCCCAGGGGCGCGTCCCCCTCCGCTACCGCCACAAGCTGCCCGGCCCCGCGGCGGGAGCAAGAGGCGCACGAACGAGCCCCCGAGGTCGGAAGGTGGTGACGTGCGGTCTCCCGCGGGCCTAGAGTTCCCGCCCCAGCGCTCCTAAAAAGTGGATAGGGGTCTGACGCTGGGGGGGGGGGCAGGGAAGCCGCAGCATTTTTGAATAGGATTACTGAAAGGGAATATGTAATTTGTTCCAGGGTGAATCTCTAGAACATGCCCCACCCCCTAAAACAATACTGTCCTCTAATTATGTAAATGTCACGTTAGGAAAAAAAAAATCTGCTCACAACACTATTATACAGTGTATACACACATTTATATTTAAAAGCCCAGGAAGAAATTTACTATCTGGGCAATTCCCATACACCCATATGAATAAAACTAGGTTATCCAGACAAAAATACAATCTACTAACCTATATTTGCTTCTCGTAAATCATATCTGGTCTAGGGAAAACACGACATTAAATAAATACTTCTGACCTCGTTAGCTGTTGATATTTACCAAAGCCAAGAACGAAAGGTGACACTGGGCCATTCCCTGCTGGTCTCTGGACGCGGCTGTTCCCCAAAGTGTCCTTTAAAATGATGAACTGGTGCCGGCGTCCAGCACGCAGTCACGGGAGCTGCGGAATGCCTTCCTAAACATACGGTTTTATCAGAGGTCTGCGAAGGCGTGTAGTTAAAACTACAGCAAGTGGCCTTGAACTTGTATTTGCACACAGCCTTGGAGAAAACACCAGAAATAGCACGGAGGCCACGATGGTTAAAATGCGATAGGGCTAAATTTAGAAAAACGCACGCTTCATTTTAGGGCGAAAGACACACATTTGGCAAGCATGAGCTAAGTCGATGCTTGGCCAGGCGTCTACTTTCCGGCTTAAAATATCCTTTAAATGAAACCCCTGTTGATAGTGACATTCTCGAACGCTGAGATTGTCCTACTTTCTTTGTGGCACGATTATAAAATCACGGTAATTAGCTCTCTCCGCGCTCAACAGTAAATTCTGCAGTTACATAACGCAACACTTCCAGGAAACTAGTATGCGATTTGTCCTGTCGTGTCTAAAGGGGAAAAAAAATAAAAACGATGACAATAAGGTGTAACGGGGGGCTGACGGAATGGAATGCTTTCCAATCGGGAAGGTAGTGAGGTAACGTCACAATGGTTCGTCCTGGGTTTAAAAATAACAGCTCTGAACATTTATAAGGAGAGCCCGCCCATCAGTATGCAACCCCAGGAATCCTGCCTTCTAATGTTTCCTAGGATCGTTTTTTTAAAACACTCGTATTTAACGACCTCATACCCAACGTTGCGCTAAAATGACTAAATCATCGCACACGCAGCGCGTGTCCCCACATCGGCCGGTCACCCGCGCCAACATTTCACCGCCAGCCGGTTATGCAATGTAAGAAAGGACAAATCCTTCCACCTTCCCGAGGGCTTGTAAAACACGCTGACGACAAACGGTGGAAAACGCTGCTCAGCTCAGGCATTCTCTGAATGCCGTCACCGTTTGCGCTACCAGCCGTCTTCCTCAACAGGCAAATCAAGACGATTCCCCAAGACTCGACCCTCCCCCTCCCTGCGCCGCCAGCTCCGAGCGGGGACGAACCCGGAGAGACCCCGGGAGGAAGGCGCACCGTCCTGCTGCCGGGGGGCTTGGCCCCCCGACGCTCTTCCCTACCGAAACATCAATTTTCCCCAGAAACGAAAACATTATGCAATAGCGGCTTGGGGTGGGGGGAGTGCGCGGCGGCCAGGACTACGTGCCGAAGCCTGGGCGCTGCAATCAAAGCCGCCACCTTAAGGTGGCGAGTCCCCCCTCCTGCCGAGGCAGCAAAAGTTTATGTAATGCATGCCCCGCGCACACCCGCCGCCACCCGCGAGCCCCGCGCCGCGCCCGTCCGCGCCCAGTGCCCCACGCCCGCCGGCCGCGCGCTCCGGGAGCGGGCGCGGAGCGGAGCCGAGCCCCCCAGCCGCCGGTGGGCGGAGTGCTTACCGTGTTCCTGCTCTCCGGCCGGGTGGGAGAAAGAAAGGGTGGCGAGAGCCGGGCTGGAGGCGCCTGGGCTCGATGGGGCCGGGCGTCCCGAAGCCCGAGGCGGGCGGCAGTGAGGGCGCGGCGCGGGAGGCGGGCGGGCGCGCCGGGTCCGCGGGCGCCGTGGCCGCGCCGAGAGATGTGTGTTAGTAGGTCAGTTCCGAGCGTCGTGCTACGTCGCCGCCCGCCAGCCCCGCCGTGACGGGCGGCCGCCGCCCCAATCGCCGCGCCCGCGCCCGCCCCCGGCCCGCAATCACTGGCCGCTCCGGTAGGGGCGGGCTCCCCATTGCCCCGCCCCGGCCCACCCCGTCCCCTGCGCCGCGGCGCCACAGCCAGTCCGGGTCCCTCCCCGGCCGCGGCCGCAGCTGTCGCCCGGCGTCCGCCCGGATCCGCGCCGCGCTGGGGGTTGCGCAACGGACTGGCCAGGGGAGCGACCGGGCGCGCCTGGGGAGGAGTCTGGGGCCCCTTGGCCGTCTCCAGCCTCGCTCGCCGTGTCGCCTCGCTAGCTCCTTAAACTCCCGTTGGAGGCGCTTTTTGTCTCCCCAAGAGCCGCAGCGGGTTGAGCTACCTGTTGCCCGCCTAGGGCCGCGAGCCGTGGAGACCCAGGAGCGGCGGTGACCTGGGCCTCCGAATGCCCACACCCTCTCCCCAATTCCTCGGAGCACGCGGCTGGGACAGTCGCCACGGTAGGGCCGCGCTGTTAACCAGTAGCGGTCGAATTGCTGCCGCGTCTCCCACGGGTGCCGAGGAAGCTCGGAGTGACCAGAAAAGCTCGGTGCACACAAACACTGTCCCCTGCACAATTAGAAGATGACGGCTGCAAAGTTGTTGCGTAACACCCCGGGGAAATGGGACCGGAGGCTGTCCATCTGCTTCCTCGACCACGTGGAGAGGTGGCCGCTTTTTCCGAGGATGAGGGTCAGTGGTCCGCATGCACTGGACTGAGGCACCCACCCGCCTGGCGTAGGATTCATGCAGATAGCGTCGGGATTTTCCAGCGGTCCTGAACTGATAGTCTTTGGGGGTCATTCCTCCGCGTAATTCCGAGCTATGCAAGAGATGTAAAGGAAAGCACATCCGACTGCGCAGTTGTTAAGCCGTCTGGCGGGCGACTGATTGTAAAGGAACGTGGCATACACGCTGTGCGTTTACAGACACGTAGGGAGCATAGTGCGATCCTGAGAAGGGAGCCATATTCCCCACAGTGATGCACAGGCTTGCCCAAATACGGAATGTGGTAGATGGCAAAGACCTTCGCAAACCCGTCCTCTCCCGCTTTGCTTGCTCAACGTGGAGTGGGTTGGGGGTGGGCAGAGAGATTTCCTCACTTTCCACTCTTTTTTCCTCATCCTTTTTTTTTTTTTAAGCCGAGAGTGAGGATTTGGGTACTTCCAAGATCAGAAGCCTCTTGCCTCCATCTCCCCTCCTCACATCAAGCTCACATTCAAGGTACTCATTGAGCACTATTGTCACCCATTATTAGATTTTGGGAAACGTCATGGGGCAGTGCTGGGGGGTTCAGAAGGTATTCAGGCAAAATAAGGAAGGTCCTGGCAATAGGCAATATGGCTTTCCAGGTACAGACCAGTTCAAGAAACACATCCTCCTTACACATCTATTCCAAAGAACTCATTACCTTGACGAAAACGAACCCGAATGTGGTCAGTCACTTCTGTTTTTCTCCTATGCACTAAAGTTTAGTGAGAATGGTTATTTGCTTGTTTGTTTTACCCAAAGCCAGTTTGACCTGTCAAGATTATTGCTATAGACTAATGAGCCTGCCAGTTAGTTACCCAGGCAGGGAGAGTGAAATTTTGATCCCCCCCATTCTCTTTATATTGAATTATGAAACCCCACACTTTTCTAAATCCCTGGCCATGAGTACTGTGCCTGAATCGCCTTTCTCTGTGACTTCTTATTGCCATCTAACTTGAGGAAGTGTAAAAGATGTCCGATAGCAGCTTAGAAAATAACTCTTTAGCTCCTCCTGGTGATTAGGAAACCACTAAACATGACTAGGAAGGCTCTGGCCCCAGGGCTCCGGGTCTCTATGATATGTATTCATAATTTTACCTTAGAGCATCCAGCCGGCCAGCAAGTGCTGCTGGAGGAATGAGGGTGGGGGAAAGAACAGCATAATTTCAAAGCTATCTCAAACAAAAATCAGCCAGGGTGACGTCAGAGTTCTGCTGCTGAGCAGTCCTGAGACTGGGCTCTACCGAAGAAGAAGGAGGGACTCTGTTTGAATTGGAGGCCAGGATTCGAAGTTTTCTGGAGGTGCCGGTTTTTCATCTCAGGGTCTCAGGCTAAGCAAGTGCTCTGTCGCTGTGCCATATTCCTAACCCAAACCCAGGGTGACTTGTCTGTTTCAGTGCTAGGTACAGGACCCAGGGAGGACATGGCCTGGGTTGAAGAGAGCTAGAGAGCATTTGCATTCCACTCCCCCCGCCCCTTACACCACCATTATGATTTCTGGTTAGCATATATAAGAACTATAAATCAAGAACAGAATATGTAAGGATGTGTTCTCTCCTTCCTGAGAGGATAGCTGGTGGTCCTAGTAAGAGACATTCCTATCCAAAGAGATTTTCCCTCTTCCGTGGTGCTTGGTATGGACTGAAGGGCTCATTCCTGCTAGATGTGGTGTACTGCTGGGCCACATCCCCAGCCCTGTGTCCAGAAGCTTTTAGCCTGGACTTTGCTAGGCCCAGCTAAAGTTCAGAACCTGAGCTGCCTCCAGACTGTGGCACAAAAGAGAGAAAATGCCCTGCTAGGCAGACGTGGGTCCTTATTGCATTACAGTTTCAGAAGCCTGCTTTCCTGTCCCAGTTTTTCAGAAGTTGATATTTAAAATATGGTGGGGGGGGGTAAAATACCCTGCTTTTCAGCATTGGCAAGGAATTCACTAGAAAAGTATCAGACTGGGGGTGTGGCTCAGCTGGTAAAGTGCTTACACAGCATGTCCAAAGCCCTGGATTCCGTGGTGCTGGCAGGAGCGTCAGGAGTTCAAGGTTGTTTTTTTGTTGCATAAGGAACTTGAGGCTAGCCTGGGATATATGAAGCCTATGTTTTGCCCCAAATCTTCAGGATTTAATCCACTTAGAGTTGGAACTGGCAAATGAAGTCTTTCGTTTGGGACCTTCCCTTCGGAAAGGAAGGTCCCAGGGCTGGCAAGGTCGCTAGTGACAAGCCAAACCCACAGCTATCCGTGGATTCCTTGTGGAAAAGCTTTGATTATCACAAGATCTTTGGAGATCACTCCCTTGTCTGAGGACCTTGGCCAGCATTGAGGCCCATTTGCTAGGACCAAGCTCTTTCCTCTGCACTGCTTATTGCCCATCTCATATCTTTCGTTCAATTTCACTAGCAGAGGTTCAGATGATCCCTACCATGTTCATCATTTGGTTTTCAGTTGAGGCTTTTCAGTGTGGGCTGGTATGTTACCCACCAGCATATGATTTTAAATGGTATTCCACTGTTGACCTCCAGATTCCTTTTCCCCACCAAGTGTTGACTTTTGTGTCTTTCTTTTTTATCTCTAATCTTTTTAAAATTTTTAATTTTTCCTAGTTTTACAAGCATATTAAGTAATTATCCCCATTCCCCTCCTTCTTCCCTCTCTCCCACTCCTGCTTTCCCTCTCTTCCTTCCTCTCTTTATCAATCCATCCCCCTCCCTCCCACCTTCCTGTCTGTCTGCTTCTATGGGTTCCAGGGTTCTCTCTGGATCATCTACTCTGGTGGAGGTTCAGGCCTCTGTGGCAGACCAAGTAGCCCTTCCTTAGACAGACCAACTGATGGGGCACTCCTCGTCGGCTGGCTAGCCTAGCCCCTAAGGTTTCCATTGCACATAATTATTTCTCCTGAGATCCTTGCTAGTCTATGGGGGCATGTTGGTATGGCAGCCATTATGCAGATCTTGTAGGGACAAGTCTCATCGCAATGAATTCCTGGATGCAACAGCCCTGCCCTGCATGGAATGTCTTGTCCCATCTTTAGGCTCTTATAATCCCCTCTTCTGCAAGCCTTATGATGAGGAGAGATTTAGTTGGTCTGTTTTCAGGTGAGAAATGCAGGGTTGCTTATGTTCTGGGTTCTGGTTAGCTGTTGTCTATTTCACTTCTCTTCCACTGCTTGAAACTGTGTGCTGTCTGGATGTTGAGATCCTCCACTTTTGTTGTAGAAGAAGGCTTCTAGGTTGAGTGCTAAATGCTCTTCTAATCTATGGGATAATAGGTATTTAAAGTTTGGTATACTGTCTTCTTGCCTACAGGTTCATAGTCTGTTCTTCCTTAGTGATCTATTTCCTTCTTTTTTATAGGTTTTTGCTCTAGTTAACAGTAACAGAGAAGTGTTCCATTCTGACAAGCAGATCTTGAGTCCAATCAGAAAGCTGTTGGTTGTCTCCTTGATACTTACGCCACTATTAACACTAGTGGTCAGCTGTTGCCATGGTGATTTTGCAACTTGCAGATCTCACAAGTTGGTGAGGCCTTTGATTATTTTTCTCCTCCAGTAGCTTCTACACTATTCCTTGGTGCTGAGTAAGCAGCTATCCAGCAGGGAGTAAGCTCTCAGACCACTTCCAGTTGGTGTATTTTGCCCATGTCTTGTAACCCATATGTGTTTCATCTTCAGTAATAGGGTCTTATTGTCAGTTTTTTAGAGGGCAACCAAGAGCAATGGCAAAAGCCTATAATGTTCGGTGGCTTTTGAGATTTCTCTGATGAACAACTTACCAGAAAGTGTCACATTCCTGCCACATGGTTTTAATGGTCCACTGGTTTCTAAGTGGACCAGTACAGAGCATTTTGTTGTTTTGCCCTGTTTTCCTCTCTCTGTGCTCCTCCGTGTAGGGACTGCCCATTCTTATTCCTTTTTTTAAAGAAATGTTTTTTGACATAATAACATAGGAGAGTCCAATGGGGTTGCATCCCACAATCTTAAAGTTTCTTATAGGTCTCTCTGCCCCTCCTATATCTATCCCATCCCCTCATGCCCACTAGGCATTTTTCCCGTTATTCCCTCCCTCATCCTATTTACCATGGTATCCTTGATGTCTTTCTTACATGTCCCTATCCCTGCCACAGCCTCGGTATGAATTTTACAAATTCCTACTGTTCTCCAGCCTCTGCCCTTTCACCCCCCAGATTCCTGTCAGCAGGACATACATTAGCATGCCTAGCCTGATTTTTCAAAACTGTTTCTTTTTTTTTTGTGGGAAATTGAGTAAGAGAAGAGGGCCAAAGAGCAGTCCCCATAGAAGTGATGGCTTTAAAGTATGGGAAATCAGAATGTTAAACAGCTCTTGCTCAAGCTAAGAAGGAAAGGAAATCTCCACATTGGCTACATGGTTTCCCCAGACAAAAGGAACTGAGGGTTTGAATGTGTTTCAAAGCTTTTCCAAATCACTCAGGGAAAGAGCAGAAGAAAGAAGACTGCAAAGAAGAGAAAATGTTGCAAGAGCACTATTGCAAAAATGGAAATTCGCCTTCACATTCAGCCACATAAACACAGGGCACTCATGCAAAGCATGCATTTCTGTTTAGAAAGCGTGAATGTGAGTGAAGGTGAGAAGGAACGTTAACTCATCACAGAGGTAAATGGGAAGCAGGGGCCATATTAAAAGTGGTCTGGACTTTGGAAGCAACTCTCGCTGGCTGCTGGACTACTTTTAGATGAGCACACTGTGGCAGCAGTCGTCATGGAGAGATCAGCCAGTATGATTGCGGGGATGAGACGTATGCAATTGTGAAATGTGCTCTAAGGAAAACAAAAATCATCTTACTGAGAATACGCGATGACACATTCTCTTCAAGATACGCAGTTCACATTGAGAAGGTGTGGAGCTTATCTGACTGTTTCTTCGAAGTCTTGCCCGGGGTTTACTGGAAAGAGCTACAGCTGCAAACTCAGAGTATTCTAGCTGTGCTTCGTACTCCAGACTCACCAAGGCATTATTGTGTGTCTATAGAACTCTAGGCAAGTGGGAGCAGATCAAAGCACCCATTTTAGCTCTCCATGAATGATCCTTCAGCTTGAGCTTCGTGTGGAAAGGAAAACCCATAATGCCAGCTTAGAGAGAAGCCACTGCAGATCAAAACCTGCTAACTCACAGCCTTCATGCTACCTCTGTAATATGCATAGAGGAAAGCACCTCCGTGAATTGCAGACCTAGGGACAAAATTGTCTCCTGTAGGTGTGTTTTAGCAAAAGACAAAGATCCAACACCGTGTTTGGTGAGTGCACTAAGAAGCCGGAAACTGGGTGCTTGACCACACTTCTGGTCTTCTGAGAAATTTTCAGTTTAAAAGACTCTGAGCAGCACACACTTCAGCTTCTGCTACTCAAAGATTATCACACATGCCCAGGGACATCTTGCCTGTGTAATGTCAGAGTGGCAAAATCCACAAGGCGGGCAGACAGAAGAGCTCAGTGGTAAGGGGCCCATGACTCACCAAGCCTGTGGCTGGGGCAGTTTCCTCAACTGTGCTCTCTCTCAGTTTTCCCTTATGTTAGTATTGATCTCAGCATGTTCTATGAATAGGACCACTGAGGATAACCTTGCTTAGAAAAGTGCTGGAAATGTGAACTGGTACCAGTTAAGTGTCACTGTCATTTCCCAAATTGCAATGCAGCCTGCATCTGCAAATCTGCCTCATCAGCCAAGATGTGTGTGCGCGCGCACACGTATGTGCACAGGTGCATGTGTACATGCACATGCACGTGCATATGTCAGTCCATAGCAACTGGACAATGAACAATGAATGTCATCATACTGCCAAGTTGCCCTTCAGTTTCACTGAGCAAGCAAGTATTCACATCTGCAAGCCATTGCCTCACAGGTGAGTGGAGGTTGTAGGTGACTAATACGGGGGGTTCAGCAGTAGGGCGCTTGTCTGGCTTGCATGCTCTCCCTGGGTTCCATTCCAGGGGAAAAAAATGTTGGGATGTGGTCAGAAGTCTGGTAGGGAAATGATGCAACCCAGATGTCTCAGTGCCCTTATCTGAGAATCAGTACAAAAGAACTTCTCAGCTCTGTCCTTGTGCTTCCAACTCTTTGCACAAGAGCAGCGATCTCAGCCACCATAGAATGCTTGCACTCAGTTGGGGAGTCTTGTGTGTTTAAGGGTTTCATCCTTTGCTATTCCATGAAGAAGTGAGGGGTGTAGAAGTGGTAGCCGCAGCTCTGGGAACCAACCTATGCTGTTGGAATGGAGAGCCTGTGTCCCTTCAGAGGAAACAGTGAAGTGTGACCGTGGGCTCATGTCTTATTATAGTTTGAAGTGAAATGTACCCATAGGTTCATGTGTTTTGGACAATTAAAGCTTAGCTAGTGGCACTGTTCTGGAAAGTTGTGAAATCTTTAGATGGAAACTTCCCAGAGGAAGTGGGTTGCTGGGGGAGGGTCTAGAGGTTTTATGTCTTAGCCCCACTTCCTGTTCACTCTCTCTGCTTCCTGACTGCAGATGCAGTGGTACCATAGCCTTGTCTTCCTTACCATGATGGATCCCTTCAAACTGTGAACCCGATTAAATCCTTCCTCCTTTAAGTTGCTTCTTGTCAGGTGTTTTATCCCAGTGAGGAGAGAAGTTATTAATGGGAGCAGATTAGCCAAAGCTGAGGCCTCGGGACTTCCTACTCTGTGGAATTCTCCCTTTTGGCTGTTGCTTGGCTATCCAGCATGGCTTCCAAGAATTGGCAATGTCCAAGCTGTGTAGCACTTTCCCCCAGTGCACAAAAAGATAACTGGGGCTATATGTCCAAGTCTCACGCTCTCTTCCTCAGTTCCCATGACCAGCAGCCCCAGGCCTCGGGGCTTGCTCACTAGGCAGTTGTCTCAGTGCTTTACACCTGTGCCACCAGCAGTCAGCCCAGCACTGGGCTGGTTTTCCTGGGACCTGCCTATCTTCATCCAAATGTGGCAGATGATGAGGCACTTCCTGTCACCCACGAACTTAGACGAAGGCAAGGAGCTGACCCTCTGATTTCCCCAGGTACCACAAAGAGTCTTAAATCAAATTCTGAGAAACAATAGCTGCCGAGTCACAGTGTTTAGAGATCTGGGGGGGGGGTTAAGAACTGAGCCTTATCATCCTGGGAAAGTCTCGCCAGCCTTCTACCAGGTACCTCCGTCCTATCCGGCCCCTCCTTTTCTCCCTCCTGCATGTGGTTCTGGGCTTCGGCCTCCCCTCCTGCCTTCACTCAGGAGCCCTCGCTGGGGCTTCTGTTTCTGGGATCCCCAGGCCCAGCCAGTTTCCCTCACTCTTCCTGAAGCTGAAGATGAGGCACTATTTTCAAAGTTAATTTCCGATACTGTGCTCCTGGCTAAAAGTGGCAAACCAATCAAAACGACCCTTTTAGTCTTGAGAAATTGGTGTTACTTTTTCTGGTCTGTCACAGTGTTAGCAAAAGTACTCCTAATATGTAAGAATCTCTATATCTAGTAGTGCTGTTTGCTTTCTTCTCAAGTATGAGTTCTGCTCTAAAGAGGCAGAGCCAGTAGGTGCAGCAAGGACATGACTGGGTTCCAGCACTGGGGAGGCCAAGGCAGGAGCATCCCATAGCTTGCTGGCCATCCAGCCTAGACGGTGAGGGAGCCCCGTGTTCAGTGAGAGAATCTGTCTCAGAAATAAGGTGGAGAGTGATTGAGGCTGACAGCCGATGCCATCCCTGGCTTTCACAGCACTCCTGGGTGTATGTGCCCACATCTGCACTTGCGCACATGTGCATACTGCACACACACACACACTCTTCATGGAATAGATGGCGAAGGAAGGAAGGAAGGAGAAGAAGAAGGGAGGGACGGAGTAAGGAGGGAGGGAGGGAGGATTAAGTAGATTATAGATAAAAGTGACAAAAATGAAAAGAAACAAGACTATAAAGCACAAGTGAGAAAGTGTCAGGGGAGAGTTTCCTGTTATTCTGGGTGTTAAATGCATTGTTGTCAACTTTGTTAGATAAAAGTCAGACTAGACATTTCTATGTGATGAAAGGGGCCAACGAGCTAGCCAGCAAGTAAGGTGTGTGCTGTGTAAGCCCTGAAACCTGGGGTTGATTCCCAGAACTCATTGTAAAGGTCGAAGGAGAGAACTGATTCCAGAAACTTATCCTGTAATGTCCATACGCTTTCTGTGGCAATTCCCCTCCCTTCCAGAAACTAATAAATAAAATAAAATTAAATTAAATTAAAGCAGAGTAGTAAAAAGACTTTATTTTGAGTGAAAAACACCTCCTTTTAATAATGAATGTTTGAAGAGGACTCTTTTTAGTACAGCTTTAACAGGGAAACACTAAAATTTTTAACATTTAAGTTGGAAAATAAATAGGAAACCAGCAATTTATGACATCATTTTGAAGATCCTAGCCAAAGCAATGAAATGGGGGAAAATATTACAGGAGTACATGTGTTCATTTTACCAAAATACATTGAGAAATTAATTATTACAATAGAATTAAAAATTACAATAAGAGAACTCACTTACACAGTTGGGTTGGTTGTTAGTCCTGTTTTGAACAGGAACTTCCTGCTTACAGGAGGCACTGGTAACAGACTAGCTAAGCGCACGTATTCTCCTCTTACTGCCACGCGACCCTTTGCTCTCCATCCTCCTCTTCCTCTCCACATTTACTCCAGCCCAAGAAGGTTCTGGCGAGGACCTAAAGAACCTGCGCTATGGCAATTGGACTTGTCCAGCACCTATTGCCACATTCATTCATCCAATCCAGTCTTGAGCACGTTGAAGTTTGCAGGTATCAGGCATTTTCACGCACCTGCTTTGAAGAAAAGGTTTCAGCCATGGAACTGTCATGAGAAGCTTCAGGTGACCCCTATTTTCCTTCCTGTGTGAAAAGTGGACGGGATTCTGGGTCTACAGCATCCATGTGACCTCAAAGGCAAGTTGATGCTGTTGGTCCTTGCTGACCTCTGGTCGTCGGCCTCCATGTGCTGAGCCAGCCTAACATTGTTTGTAGCTGTGCATGTCAACAATAAGTGAAATATAATGTAAATATTGTGTTTGGTTCCTCGGCAGTATTTAGCAAATGTTAACTTACATTACTATAGTTTAAATATTATGTTTCCATATAGTTAGAATATAATTGAGAAGTGTGTTATTGAACAAAAATCATTAAATAATGTCACATCTAACAGGAAGGTAAAGTTCACCTAGATAAAGAAACAATTCAATATTGAATAATGACATGAAAGTGGTCATGGAAATGAAGAGATTGGGTTTATTTCTGAATGAAAAAAAATCACTCTTATAAAGACAATCATAGGGGTGGAGAGGTGACTCAGGTAAGCCTCTGCCTTGCAGGCGGAAGGTCCTGAGTTCGGATCCTAGACCCTATGTATAGACGCCAGGCGGAATCAGGGGCGGCCTGTGTTTCTGGTCCTGGTAGGGCGGAGCCTGTGAATCCCGGGCAAAGTAAACAAAGAGGAGGTAGAGGCGGTCCATGGTGGTTCCTGAATTCGCCCGTGGTTCTACACACACACACACACACACACACACACACACACACAATTGAATAAATAATAAAAAAAAGACAATCATAATCCCCAAATTGACTAATGAATTTGATCTCTTCTCATCAATATTCTAATCAATACTGTGGAGAACTTTGATTCTCCAAATTCAGTTGGAGCTATATTCTTTCAGAAAAATCAAACTGGCTTTGAAAGTGAAGAATAAAAGGGATGAATGCATTAAATTTTTTCAGATATTAGAACTAATTAAAACAACCTGGTGTCATTGAAAGAGCTTGGGTGCAGCTTAGTAGTAGCAGTACTTTCCTGACATGTGAAGAAAGAGAAAGAGAAGAAGAGGCAAAAGAAGAAAGAGAGAGAGAGATAAAAAAGAAGAGTGATCATGTATATTGCAAAATGTAAGAGTAGGTATACTAGGTTAATATACAATCATAAACAATATTTGATTCTATGGTAAATTCAATGACTGAAATCAAAGTGTGAATCAGCTGGGAACAGTGCGGTAAGTAGCAGCTACTGTATGCATTTTCAGCAGAAAGAGATTGCTGTTGGGCTTAGCCATTGTACACCCTGTGCTAAGTGACTATGCTCTGGGCGTTGCTACAGAGCGGAGTCTGTGGTGTTTGCCGGAGGATTACCTGAGTGGTAACCCACACGTTGTCACGGACATTGCACAAAGGACAACAGCCTTTGTAAGCACCTCTCTTTTTGGAGCCTGGACCACAGTGACCAACGAAGGCTTCTCCTGTCAAAGCCTGGACCAGAGCCATGACCTGGAATTTCAAAGACACAAAACCAAGTTGCTTCCTGCCTGTGCCTTTCTTCCTGCAATGGATGACATACCTAGCTACCACGAAGCCTTGCATTTTGCGAATTTCAGCAGCTACATTTAGGAGCCACATTTAGGAGCTACATTTAGGATGGCTTACCCCTGCCTTGAAAACTTCTAAGAATTGTCCCCCAATGGTGAACTGCAAGACCTTAGGCTTCGGGGGATGTGTGTGTGGGAGACTGGGAAAAGTCTCTAGGGCTTTAGTGGTCTCAGAGCAAAGTGTCAACGACAGCGGCAACATGAAACTTATCAGAACCAACAGCTAGAGCATTACTTGGTTACAAATAGAAAAATGGTCCCCCATTCCCAGCAGTTGGGAGGCTGAGGCTGAAGGAGCGCTGAGAGTTCAAAACCAGCCAGGGATATTTAGCAAAGCCTTCCTCAAAAAATACATTAAAAATAACTAAAAATACTCCCATGTAATTAAAGATCAGTGTTTTGAAATTACACATGAAGCAAAATATTGGAACAAAGATCTTTACTCTGCCTAGGGTGTGATAATGAAACTCAGAAGTTAGAGGAGAAAGATAAACATACTTGAGTAAAACCTGACAACTTTTATCTGATAAAGTTATTAAAGTTAAAAGGGAAGTTGTTCATAAATTTTCTTATATATAAGGTTAATATATGACACAGAAACCATGTTGATTTTTTTATCTAATATTTATTATATATAAAATTAAATTTTACACCAGTTTCCTCCCCCCCGTACCCTCTGCTCCCCCTCCCCACCCCTCTCCCTCCCCATCCCCCAGTGCCTCCCACCCCAATTCCCAGAGAGTCCTTTCTTGTGCATGTCTGATTTTCCTCTGGGCCCTCCTCTCATGTTGATTTTTTTGTAACACATTTACCTATCCATGAAAATAAGATGATCATCCAACTCTATATTAGGCAAAAGACACAAATTATTAAGTTTTGGAAAGTTTGAGGAGTTTGAAGGATATGGAAACCAAGCAACTTTGCTAATATTGGAAAAAAAATGAACAGCATATGAGGTCATTTCTCATAACCAGCCCTTGGTCTTGCGGACTGGTAACCTGCATTGCTGGAGAGGTGGTAGGAAATCAAGTCCAAACCAACAGATCTCTAAAGAGAATTTGGCAAGGTGCATCCCTCTTGAAGTGGTTCCTATCTCTCGGTTGACAATTCCACTTCTGAGAATCGCTCAGGCAGAACCAGCAACGTGCTTCTCAGAATCTGCCCCAGAAATAATCTCCTAAGTGAGTAAAGACACGGACCACAAGGTCACTCCCTGCTTATTGCTTTTAGAGAACAAATGGCACTACCAGTCGGATGGTGCTTCATGAGGGGGCCCTCTCTGTACACATGCTGGTGTTGCAAGAGTGAATAGTCAGTCAAGAGAAGAGTCGCATGTGTGTCCCTATTTTTAAGGCAAATGCATTTTGCATGTGAATGAATCAGAATGGACACACAGCCCATGACTCCTGGTGGCTCTTTCAGGTCCTGAAAGGGAGGACTGTGTGGCAGGTGAGTGGCTTCTGTGAGGTTTAGCATGATTGACAGAAGGCAAGGCACTTCAAGTTTATGTTCCCTGCACCTAGGAGACCCGGGATCAAGGTCACAAGGAGACTACATCTTATAGATCGTGTCTGAAAATTGAAAAAAAAAACCCAAAAAACAAAAACTGGAGGCATTGTTCAGTGGTAGGCCACTTAACCTAAGTATATAAGAAGTTTTGGGTTATAAAACTTCTGTAATGCATGCATGGGTGCATGTGTACATGCTATGCATGCATATACTCACACATGTTAAAAGATACATATCACTTAAAGCTTATGTTTTTTAAAGATGAAAATCTGGAAATTAGTAAATCCCCAAATTCAGCCTTTTGACTTGCAGATCACCCAGTCCAGAAAGAGCCAGAAGGAGCTTGGTGCTCATCTGCTGAGAGATGCAGAAGATGGGGCCCCTCAGTGTCCTCAGCTTCAAGCAGAAGAGAGGCTTCAAGATCCCCTGGGCTGCATTTCCTAACTCCACAGCCAGGCTCAGGGAAGATTGGGGCATTTTTAGGCCCCAATGCCCCTTCCTGCAGATGGCGGGTGAAGGTCCCGCCAAGGTTGTCTGTGGGTAAGCCTAGCGGTGCTTGTAGGGGAGCCCTAGGCCTGGTCCTGGGACAGCCTGAAGGGCTGACTTGCCAAGCTCCTTGTTAGGGGTCTGAAGGGCTGCCTGCCTACGCCCCACAGCCCTTTGCGCTGTTCTCTTTTGCTTAAACCCAGTCACCTTATCTGGACTCACTGCTTGCCCTGAGACTGTCGTAACTCATCTATTGCTGTAATTTCCTGAATTCCATCATAGGCGTTACATTGCTTAACATCTTTCTTTGAAATTTTGTACTTGAATTTCCCATTCTCGATGCAGTCTCATTTGAAGATCTACTGTCTGGCTCTTCACGTCAAAGGCTTCTGTATCTAATATACTTATAGCTTTTTTTTTTTAACAAGTCATCGATCCCATGTTTGTTAAGGAGGAAGAACTCCCTATGTCGCAAGAGTCTGCAGCATATTTGATGGAAAGCATGCATCCAGACTGCCTGTGCCTCTTCTAAGCTGTGTGCTCGAGCATTTTGGGCCTCAGTGGCCTGACTTGTAAGTCCCCATGCTGAGTGTTCTACTTCTCCATAGAGCATGATACCAATTGGGGTCCCAACCAGTGCTACTTCAGGGGTCCCCATCAAATGTAAGAAAAAGGGCTGCGCTCTAACCTTGAGCCTCGGGGGTTTGCAAAATCTATGCCTTCTTGTCCCTAGAAGCTACCTCACACTCCTCTTCTGGTTGGGTAGACAGCAGCCACACTGGTCTTCATGTAGTTTTTTTTAATATATTAATTTCTTTCTCACCTCAGGGCCTTTGCTCATGAGCTTTCTTTGGTCTGGACATTCTGTCCAATACTTTGTGAGGCTTTCTCCTTTTTCTTAGATCTGTCTTTAAAACATCATCCCTGGTGATTGGTGTTTGTGGGCCCAGGAACTATGTCCATTTCCTTGGTAGCAATCCCAATTTCTTGTAAGAAAACACCCCTCCCATACTCCAGAGGACAAGTCACCCAGGCTCAGGAAGTAGTGAAACATGGAATACTATTTTTGTTTTTTCAGTTTCTGCAGAGCAGATTACTCCAGATGACTGGGTCATGGAGTTTGGATGCCTGATGGTTATGTAAGAGGGAGACCATGTAATAAATATAAGTCCAGGCTCAGATCTTCAAGTCAGTGTCATTAGTCAGCAAGTCCATAATGTCATCTGCGTGTTTCTACACTAGAGTCACCTGGCACATTCAGATTACAAACCGAGCCCTTCTGTGGGTGCCTTGGGGCCAGCCATCCTAGTAGGCAAGGATAGTTTCCTCCAGTCCAAAGTTTCCAGGAAGACGACAAATCAGGTCTGGAGGCCTCGGAGCCGGAAGCCTGCATCCATCTATGTCCCATGAACCGCTGCCTCTTGCTTTTGGTCAGAGAAACTGAAGCTGCATGGCTGATCCTCCAATGCTGCCAGAACGAAGGCCCTGTAAGGCCTACGGCCACAGCCACAGATGCTGACCGGGGGACCCTGCAGGCGGGCTGGGTGCCTCCTCACAGTAGCAGCTCCTGTTTGGGCATATTGGGTGCGGCACGGAATGGGGTGGGAAAGTCTGGTCATGGATTACAGCTAGGAAGCTGGGTAAGTAGGTGATGTCCACCTTTCCTGATGGGGTAGTGCTGTTCCCCATCATCAGAGGCTCAGCTGTAGCGTGGCCCCTGAGGATAACAGCACATGCATCGTCCATGTGATCAGTTAGAATTAATTTCTCAGGGACTCTACCACCAAAAACTGTCTTTGTTAACAACTTCATGGGCTTGTTATTCCGTGTCATGGTTTGAAATGTGTCCCCCAGAGTCTCATGTGTTTGGCAAGGTCATGACACCTTGAGAGGTGGAGCCTTGCTGGAGGAAGGTGGTCACGAGGGGTGGGCCTTGAGGTGGATTAGTGAGAACGCTTCTCACTAATTGATTAGTGAGAATGTGCAGATGTCTGTAAGTGTGTGTACATGCACGTGGAGTCAGAGAAATCTTGGGTGTTTCTCAGGTGCTATCCACTCTTTTTTTTTTGAACAAGATCTCTCACTGAACCTGGAAATTACCAGACAGGCTAGAGACCCATGTTGCTTTTTGATTGGAGCGTCTAATCTATTTCTATTCAAGGCTATTATCAATAGATAAAGACTTACTACTGTTTTCTGACTGCTTTTATAGCTCTTTTCTTCTTTTATTTATCTGTTTGTGATTGGATGGTTCTCTATAGTTCTAAGCATGAATTCCATTCTCCTTGCTTGTGTATCTCCCATTACTTGTTTTGTGGCTTATGTAAAAATATCTTTTTTAAAAAATAAAATCTCTTATAAGCGAGTATTTTAACTTCTGTTGCATACCAACATTCTAGACTTTCACACTCCATTTGTGTTCTGATACCATGACTTATATTTTTATCCTGGTGCATTGTACATATCTTTACTTACCAGAGAGACAAATGATACCACTGCTGGAGCATTTTGAAGTTCACTATGCAGGTATCTCTACGAGCAAGACTTACACATTCATACATGTTCATGACAATAGTTACTGTCTTACGTTTCTACTTGAAGATATCTTAGAAGTTTGTTTTTTTATTATTTATTCAATTGTGCGTGTGTGCATATGTATGTGTGTGTGTGTGTGCGCGTGCATGCGCGCGTGTGTGTGTGTGTGTGCGTGTGTGTGTGTGTGTGTGTGTGTCTGTGTATGTGTAGAACCATGGACGAATTCACGAACCACCATGGACGCCTCCACCTCCTTCTGCCCTGGGATTCACAGGCTCCGCCCTACCAGGACCAGAAGCGCAGGCCGCCCCCGCTTCCGCCTGGTGTCTATACGTGGGATCTGGGATCCGAACTCAGGACCTTCCGCCTGCAAGGCAGAGGCATAACCCCTCAGCCACCTCTCCAGCCCCAGAAGTTTGTTTTTTTATTAAATGCTGAAGATTGAACCAAGCCTCATGCATGCTAAGTAGACACTCTGAGCTACATCTCAGTGCTCCCTTAAGTATTTCTTTTTAAAACTTTAAAAAGTTTTTTTTTTTGTTTGTGTCATTGTGTGTGTGTGTGTGTGTGTGTGTGTGTGTGTGTGTCTGTCTGTCTGTCTGTCTGTCTGTCTGTCTGTCTGTCTAACTGTCTATGTGTCTGTATGAATTAGAGGATACTTACTGCTTGTGCCCGGGGAGGTCCAAGGATGGCTTCAGGGATCACCCTGGATTGTTGTACCTCCTCTTTGCTTTGCTCTGGAGTTTCCCAGGCTCTTTCTTCCAAAGTCAGAAGTGCAGATTGCTGTCATTCTGTCTAGCATTTTTTAAACTTTATTTATTTATTTATTTATCCATCTATTTATTTATTTATTTACTTAGTGTGCATGCGTGTGTGCGTGTGCGTGTGTGTGTGTGTGTGTGTGTTTGTGTGTGTGTGTCAGAGGGCACTGAGGAGGCCTGAGGATGACTTCAGGAATCATCTTGGATTGCTTATACCACCTTTTTGTTTCACTCTGGGATTTCCCAGGCTCCACCCAGGCCACTGCCATTTCCACCTGACATTTTTACATGGGACCTGGGATCCAAACACAGGACCTTTTGCTTTCCAGGCAGAGTCTTAATTCCCTGAGCCATCTCTCCAGCCCCATGCAGGTTTTCATAACTAAGGAAAAAGCAATGACACTTCGAGTCTACCTTGTACTCTTCTGGCCCCCAGCCCATGAGCCAGAAACATTCTCTACCACCACAAAATAGGAGCCCTAGAGAAGACCACTGCAGGCACTCATGGGGCTGCAAGCGTTGTTTTTTTTTTTGTTTTTGTTTTTTTAATGTGGAATCTAGAATTTGAATTCAAGACCTTCTGTTTGAGAGGCAGTGCCTTACCTCCTGAGCCATCTCTCCAGCCCCAAATCACTTAAGTATTTCGTATCTGGCAAGTACGCCATGATGAATTCCCTCAGAGGCACCTAGGGAAATTTCACTATTTTCTTCATTACTGAAGTTCACCTTTCCAGGTATAAAAATAAAGTTTTGTTTCCTTTCAGAACTTTACATACATCTGTCACGCCAGTCTTTTTGCTTTACAAGATTTCTGTTGTAACCACTGACAGTCTAATGAGGTTCATTTTATAAATGATAATTTTCTCTTAGTGGAGTCACACCTTTGGATTCAGGAACTGTAGGGACCCGGTTATAGGCCAGACTTTGGGGGTATATCAGCAGCTGATCTTAAGAAGGCAAGGCACAGGGGAGTCTGGGGCCTCAAAGAACTGGGAGCAACAGGACTGAATTGCCCTCTGTGTGGGAGGCAGGTGCTCCGTCACTGAGGCTGAAAGGATTCATCCGGCTCCAGAGGAACAGGACTCATGGCCATTCAGGCGGAGGACAGAGGGATGCGTGAGACTTGCACTTCCAGTTCCCTTTGAAAAAATACAAACTTGATTGTCCTCAACATGCTTCAAATGTTTGTCTTAAGAGCTCACAGCTTGACACTTTCTGGTGTGGTGGTGCTAACACGCTCCTTCCTTTGCTTTAAGCTGTGTGTTAAAACAGACATTTCTGAGGTCACACTGAAACAATGCGAAACATGATAGTCTAAAATCTTCTCATAAAAATGTAACTAGTATGCTTTGCACTGGTAGATATTATCTGATTAAGAGGATTAGTAATTAAAGCATTAAAAATAGCCACCACTTGGAGACTGGAGACATGGCTCAATAGGTAAAGGGCCTGTCCTGCAAGCATGAGGACCTAAGTTCGGATCCTCAGCACCTATGTACCTATGTGCAGTAGCACATGTTTGTAACATTAATGTTATAGGAAGCAGGGAAGGGAGGCGGGGGGGGGGGGGGGGGAGGAGCAGGCAGCCCCTGAAGCTCATTGGCCAGCCAGGCTAGCTGAATTGGTGAGCTTCAGCTTCGGTGAGAGACCTGTGTTAAAAAAGATGATCTGTGACGTTGCATTTCTGTTTATGGTTTATGCAATTCTGTTTGGGAATTTCATTTCCTACACAATGTTGTGAAGTCTACTCTTAAGGTTTTTTTTTTTTTTTGAGGTAATAAAGTTTTATTTTTATTACAAAAAATAAAATAGAAAGCAATTGAGGAAGACATCCAAAGTCAACCTCTGATTTTCACATCAGGTACTCAGGTACACACACACACACACACACACACACACACACAAAGAGTCCTTTCTCATGTTGACCAGCAGCGCCTAGTTGGCCACACTATGTGGAGGAAGCCATTGGTACTCGGTGACTCTGTTGCCAAACACTGACTGTGTATAGGTCAGATATGTTACGTGCTTTTACACATTTCAACTAATGGTGAGTTTTCCAACCCAAGCCCCATTGTAAGCTGCGTTTATCTGCATAAGGTGCCACTGTGCAGAGGCTGGAGTCTTAACTGATAAGCAAAAAAGCAGAACATTCCAGAAAGCTACACAGAAGATGGGAAGTGGATCTGGCAGATCGCTGGGCATGGGTCTGAGGGAATTTGCCAGCAAGCACCTGCTCAGATCTCAGATAGAGAGCTGAGGGGAGCATCTATCTGGCCAGCGATGTGTGGTAGATGCTGACACGTCCAAGGGATGGCAGAAACTCAAAAGCCCCTTTTTGCTCACATGCTGAGAACCACAAAAGACCTGCCCCTCTAAACACCAAGATTCCAGGAAGATTTGAGAGAGAAAGCAACATGCACTCACTCAATCCTGCTCCTTCCACATGACACTGTAAGTAAATGGACCGTCTGAATTCCAGGTCTTCTCTGGTGTGATGAGGCCTCCTTTGGAGTTTCTCACATGTCTGGGGTAGAGGTTTGTTCCTGGTAACACTGAATGAGAAGAAGCAAGTCCACAAGAGCTGAGGGAAGGGGAAACTTTGAAGACAAAATGAGGAACTTAAGTAACATACCTCAAGGCACTAACCCTGGGTGACCAAGGTCAATAGTAAGCATCATCAGTCCGCAGCAGCCACACTCACAGACGTCTTCATTCGCTACTCAGAAGGCTTTGACCCTCCTAGTTCTGAGGGCTCCGGGAACTGGTGGCCTCTTCAGTTCCAGCCACTGTTGTCACTGTACCCTCTGGTCTGAACTTTTCTTTTTCTGCTTTAATCCTGCCTTCTCCTTCTGGCAATTTAGGTTTAGGGTCTATCCAGGTGAATCAGGGTCACTTCCTTACATCACACCATGTCCTGCAAACATTCTTCCTCTAAATAAGGTGCCACCCCCCAGTTCTGGGATCAGGACATGGACTTACCTTTTGGTGGACCACCATTCAACCTCCCTACAAAAACCCTTTGAGATGACTGCTGAACGAGACTTATCTTTGACAAGTCTGATCAGAAAAAAGCAGAAAAAGAGCAGGCACACCCAACCAAGGGGTCAGAGGGCGTGACTTGGTCTGCAAGGACATTGTAATCACGAGGGGGATAAAGCTTGAAGCTTTATACATGCAGCTCCCTAAGATGCTGTGTGGCAGAGTCAGCTCAGAAAGACGCGGAGGTGCTAGACTTACAGAAGCACTTGCAGATCTTCTCCAAGGAAGAGATTAAGAACTATCTGCTCCTAAACTTGTGCTATAAGCAATTTGTGTGGAACCTTTGGGGGGCAGAACTTTTTATCCTGTACTCTAAATACAAGAGAACCAAACAAATTAAACACCTGATTTTATGAGAACAGCATAAACCTGATGTCAACACAGGAACCTTATAAAGAGAAATTAAGTCAGTTCACTTGCAAATGAGCACTTATTTGTTAGTCAACCAAAATAAGTTTATGCAAGGAATGAAAGGGCTTCTCCCTTCAGTGTATTTTAATACCATGCTATTATTAAAAGTCAAAATATATATCATTTTCAGCTGGATAGAACTGGAAATTTATAATCAACAGCAGTGCTGGAGAAAAATTAATAACAGCAGGAGACTGACTAAACTGCAGAATCCATAAAATGTTTGCAGCAGGTATAAGACGCATTCCAAATAAAGCCAGAAGCAAACGCCTCTCAGAGCTTCTGGTCAATTCCAGTAGCAACAAAGCCCTGGACTCCAGCGAGAAGACGTATACACAGTGGTGGTCCCATGAGTGACCGTGGAGCTAAAAAGCCCATTTCATCACAGCCTCTGTAAAGCCACTGTCACCAGCTGTCATGAGCTTGTGGTGATGCCAGAGTGAAAAAACTAACTCGGCTGCTAGTCAGATAGCAGTGCAAACACTTACGGCCCACACACGACAGCCCAGGGGTGCTCCCCTCCCCTCTCCTTCCCTTCCCTCCTCTCCCCTTCCTTCCCCTTCCTTTCCCTTTTTCCCTTCTTTTTCCTTCCCCCTCTCCCTTCCCTCCCTTTTTCCTTCCCCTCCCTTCCCTTTTACCCTTCCCTTCCTTTTCTTTCTTTCCTTCTTCCTTCCTTCTCCTTTCCTCCCTCCCTCCCTCTCTCTCTCTCTCTCTTTCTCTCTCTCTCTCTCTCTCTCTGTGTCTCTCTCTCTTTTCTTGTGATAAGATCTCATATAACCCAGTCAGGCTGGTTTCTAACTTGCTCCATAACCGAGGATAATTCTTAACTTCTGATCCTCCAACCTCCACCTCCCACATGCTTGGATTACAGTTGTGTGCAACGCCTGGCCTATAAGGTGCTGGGAATGGAACCCAGGGCCCTGTACATGCGTCCCACTCACCTCGCATGGCTCTGGCATTTTGGTTACACGAGTACAAGTAACTCTGTTGACTGAGTCATTTCCATGAGGATACGGTGACGTGCACCTAGTCATTATCTGCCAGTGATCCTATTACTTTACGACAAGGAGCAAGCAAACCAGGCACATGTTAAGGATGGGGAAATTGCATATGGTATTATAACTGGATGCCAATGGATAAGTGCATTATAATTGGATGCTCATTTGAGAGAAACATTTAGCTATTTGTTTATACAAATGGAGGAAATAACCTCCAGCAAGTTAATCTCAAAGGATAAACCAGATGTTGGCACTTAGTGCCTTCTATTCAACTCAGTGTAAGGTGTTCACGTTCTTTGTAAGCTGAAAGAAGATTAAAAAGAAGTGGAGAGAGTAGAAAACCAATCCACAAACCACAACAAAACTTCCTCACCCCAGTGGCAGTGCAGGGAGGGGTGTGTGGTCATCCATCACAGTAGCCAGGGGCTGGAAAGCTGTGATGATCTTGTAGTGTCCCGAGGGAAAGCAGGGAACATGCCCACTACTGGAGGTGGATGGGAGCCGTTGCTACAGCTGGTCCTCCGGGTGGCTGTCTGCAGAGTCAGTGGGGCGCCACTGCAGGCTCCAGGCAAATTGCACCTTTGCTTGAAGGTGTCACAGGAGACCACGAAAGCTGCTGTAGAGGTGGGGCTAACTTGGAGAGCTTTGCAGAGAGCACCTCCCTGAGGATGCAGGTGGTCCTTCTTGGGGTGGCCTGCATCAGAGCCCATGCATCTGCTCTGGGACTTTCTGGCACCAGGGGCAGACCTTGGCTCCTCTCTCTGGATTCAGCTCTTTCTAGACGTGAGGGTGGCAAATCACCTCACAACCTCAGTACCTGGTGGTCCCACAAGAAGCCCCTGGTTTGCAGTTGCTCATCTTTCTTTCCTGGTCAGGGTGGGCTTATTGAGTTCCAGGCCTGGTAGGGCCAACTGGGGAGATGGCTCAGCAGTTAATGCACTTGCTGCATAAGCACAAAGACTGGAGTTCAGATCCCCAGACCCCATGTGAAATGCTGGGCAGGGCCAGCAGTCGGCCGTTAATTCTGTCCCCAGAAGGCAGAGACTATGTTGCTGGAGCAAGCTGGCTAGCTAGACCAACTCAGATGGCACACTTTGGGTTTAGAGACCCAGCCTTAAAAGCATAAGGGCCTGTATGTGAACACATGCTCATGTGCATGTGCACCTTCAAGCACATGTGTAAACACACTCACACACATGCACACGAAAATGGAAAAAAGAAAAATATTTATATAAATTATAATTATATTTTCACTGTGGAAAATCGAAAACACTTCTTTATTTTATTTTTTTCTGAAAACATTTCTGAAGCAGAAAAAGCAGAATAATGACTCCCCATATCCCTTCTCTAGGGTCTCACAGCATGCCAGCTAGTCCAGAGAAATCAGCATACCAGGGAGAACGGTCCAGCCATATTTACAGAAGCTCTAGTTATAATAACTATGATTCAGAATTAACCCAGTTGCTCATAAACAGATGGAGGATGAAAGAAATAATGAATATATACAATGGAGTGCTACTCAGCCATAAAGAAGGAAATCATATCGCTTGCAGGAAAACAGGTGGAAAAGGAGCTCATCTGATCTGTGATAAGCCAGGTGCAGAAAGACAAACAGCGTATGTTCTCTGTGGAAGAGAAGAAAAAATCAACATGGATATTAGAGATGGGAAAGTATACAAGTTAGCTCCAACTATCAGTTTGACGTTTGTAAGGTGGGCCTCTGGGCACATCTATGGGAAAACACATCACAGGTCATCTGGACTGCACAGCTGATGAAGAAGACCCAGCCCATGGTGGGTGGGGCCATCCCCTGGGCAGGCGGGGGGGGGGGCAGGGCATGAGCTGGCTCAGTGCACTGACATAGGGGCAAGAGAGAACGTGCAGAGCACCGATCCTTGCCAATCTTTGGGGTGACCTTTCCTGCCTTGACAGACTGCAGCCTGGACTTGTGAGCTGGAGTAAGGTCCTTTGCTCCCTCAAGATGTTTGGGTGCAGTGTTTACTGCCACAATGAACGTGAAATGAAAACAGAGATTGACTGGCACTAGAGAAGCGGGGTATTGTGTGGAAATGCCACACTGATCCCTTTTCGTGTATGAGTAAGTTAATAAGATTCAAAAAGTCTATTAAAATGGTAAGAATGAGCAACAGGACAGGTCTTGTGACTGAGCGCAGGGTGTACCATTTGTTTTGGGGTCTTCAAACTTCTCTGGATTCCTTAATATTTGAAGAGAAACTCTCTTAAATGATTAATGTGTGACCATGATCTTGAAGGAGAGAAAATACATAAGTAACTTTTACAATCCTGTGAGATGAACAGCCTGAATCCAAGTAAGTTACAGACATGCGAGAAAAGGAGAAACAGAAAGTTGACATAAATGGTCAGATTGTCAGCCTGGGTAGGGAGGTGGTGTGAAGGGAGGGCTGCAGTCCCCCTCCCCACTCACATCTGCTCCTTCCACTCATTCAGAGATGAACCGCTCCATGCCTAGAGTTTTGCTTTGAGTACGATTTGAGCCAAGTGCTATGAATTTTCAATGAGTTCATCGCCTCCCTTTTTCTGTGTACGCATGTGTAGAAGCCAGAAAACAATCTCAAGTATCAATGTTCAGGTGCTGTTTGCATCATAGTATTTTTATTTTATTTTATTATTGTCTTGTTGTTGCTTTAGAAGGGGTCTTTCACTGGCCAGAAACTTGCCAATTAGGCCAGGCTGAGTGGATGGTAAGCTCCAGGGGTCTTTCAGTCTCCACGGCCCACACTGAAATTACAAGTATATACTCTCACACCTAGCTTTTGATATCAGTTCTGGGGATTGAACTCAGGTCCTCATTCTTGAACAGTGAGCACTTTCTCAACTGAGCCCTATCTTCAAATTTATTTATCTTATTTTAGGTATTATGTGATTTTGATTTTGAGCTTCTCTTTGAAGACAAGGTCTGTGGCTACATCATTCTTAAACGTGTGTGTGTGCGCGCGCTTTCTTTCCTAGTTGATAACTTTTATTTCTTTTGAGTGTGTTATAACGAAAAACAATCTCACTTGAACTCTTTACATTTCACAGAATGTTTCTTGACTTTTACTGGGGACTTTTTACATAGTAACTATCTCACAGGCAATCCAAAGTGAGCAGTAATCCTCTGCATCGCGGCTGGGATGGAGCTGCTGAGGGCGTGTGCACGGATACACGTGCTGTGAGGTGTGTGCACGGTACACGTGCTGTGAGGTGTGTGCACGGTACACGTGCTGTGTGGGTGTGATATGTGAAGGCCAGAAGTCAACATCAGTGTCTTTATGTCTCCACCTTTATTTTTTGAGACTGAATCTCTCATTGAACTTGAAGCTCGTGATTCATGTACACTGGCCAGTGAACCTTCAAGATCCTTCGGTCTCTGCCCTTTCCCCCGGTGCTGGAATCACGAACACGTGCTACCATGCCAGCTTTTTATGTGGGTTCTGAGGATTTGAACCCTGGCTCCTACACTTGAGGGCAGGCACTCTAGCAGCTGAGCCATCTCCCCGTTCAATATTGTCTTTCTGGTTTTCTGCCAGAGGTCTATCTGCTGCTGAGAGTATTAGCGTTACTCTCTGCACCCTAGGGGCTCTGTGTGCCTAGGGTCATGTCCCTTCATCAACACTGAGCCCATTTGCCCATCATATTCCTTTCTATGTTTTCTCCCAGTTCTCTTCATGGATGATTAATTTACCAGTCAAAAGAATCAGTGCATCAAGGACAAACAGCAATGACTAATACGCACGCCCTTGTGTCCAGTTCTACATCTAGGGAATTGTCAAGCTCAGAGATTGCCAACTGAATTTCCAACATGAAGAAGAACCATTCTGGTATTAAAGATTGCATAGGGCTGAGCAACTGAATCATGAGGCTAAGGAGAGTTAGAATATAATAAAACCAGAGCCAAATTATCTTGAGCTATCTTCAGTGCTTTCGAAATCTGTTATAGATACATGTGTCAGCTTGACTTATAAATCTTCCTCTCTCCCCTTAAGTTGCTTGAGTCTGAGTATTGTCTCATAGCAGATGAGAGAAACTGGGACACAAGACAATCTCCTACCAAGATGTCCGGAGACTCCCCTCGCAAGTGACTCAAGTCTGCAGTTTAGCCATCACATGACCTAGCATCTTTATGACTGTTAGGTAAAATCTTGAAACATATTCATAGCAGACAACTGCTTCTCACCAACTCAAGTAGGACTGAAGCCTATAGCAGAGTTTTCCCTGCTTGGCTGTAACCTACCTACCTATGATCCTCACCAGTGCATCTGGTAAACACCTTACTTTGTGACTTTCTTTGTTTTATAACTAAAATTAGATCATGTAACTGCCTCCACATTGGAACGGACTTTTCCAGGCGACCTGAGTTCCTGGGTCTGATTACTCATATTTGGCTTGAGAACAAACTCTCTCTTATCCTCTCTAAGGTGAGAACTCTGTTTTGCATCAATAAGTATATTTTTCAGAAAACCATCCCTTACTCAAAAGTCAGCTCAAAATGGCTCACATCCCTTGAACAAGGCATGTCAGAGACATCTAAAGGCTGTTAGCTTGACAGACAAGCTGAGTTGCTTCGCCTCCCACATTCTTTGGGCAGGATGAGCTCCACTGGCGTCAGTGGGGCCTTTGTGTTTCTCAGTGCAGAGTGATGGGAGCTGCGTGTCAATCTACCTGATGAGAGCATTAGATGATTGGCTGGAAGTGAAGTGATCGCTGGAGTGGGCGGTGATATGACTGAGCAACCGACCCAGCCCCCAAATGTGCGTGGCAGGAGTCGAGCGAGTCTGGGCGATGCTAGTCCTGCCTGGTGTGTGGATGAAAGCGCACCTTCAGGTACTTAGGTAATGTCAGCGGTTAAGAGAACAAAGGAGAAGACAGGTCGTCAAGGCTCTCTGGTTTGAGCCCCTGCAGATTTAAAGGACGAGGAACCCATTTCATGGTTACTTTGACTATGGCAGGACATACACAAGACAAGGCTGGGTTTGTAAAGAGCCTTTCTATATCAAGATACCAATCATGCTGTCAATCAGCAATCATTTTAATAACAGTTGCACAAATAACGTGACAAAGGAAGATTATGTATTACATAAGGGTATCGCTCTTCCTTAATCAGTATTTGTAGAATCCCCGGATGTAACTGGCAACTTTCATTAGGAGGGTTTTTCCTTATAATTTCTGTTGGTTATGAATGAATATCATACATGTAGGTTACCCCCTTGTTTTTTTTTTTAAAGATACTACTTTAAAAAAGTATTTCCTCTAAATTCAGAAGAACCCATGCTCATTACACAACACATACTTCCACAGTTGTGACTGCTATGCTTTTTCTTCTAATCTTTTTTCGGGATATCTTTGGAATTTGATGCTTGTGATAGTTACTACAGTCAGCTTGATAGAATCCAGAATGACCAAAAAGACAGAATGTCTGTGTGGGATTATGTCAACTGAGCTAACTGAGGAGGGAAACCATACCTTGATTTTGGGTGCCATCATTCCATGGCTGGGAGACAGCGAGCTGAGCCCCAGCCTGCAGCTCTCTCTGCTTCCTGACTGTGGGTGTCACGTGCCAAGCGGCCTCAGGCTTCTGCCGCCATGCCTTCCCCGCCATGATGGAGGGGAAAAAGGAAACCATATTTATCAGGTACTTTGTCACAGAAACCAGAGAAATAACTAATAAGTGAAAAATCACTGCATCTGTAGTAACATCACACTGGATCATTGGCTCCTGTTTGTTTTAAATATTTTTTGCAATTTAATATCTTCCTCTATGAATACAATGAATCTATGCCATTTTGACCCTAATCACACCATTCCATCCCCTGTCCTTTCGTCTCTGCACACCTTCATCCTCCTAACAAGTCTCCTGCCTGCTTTCAGGTTTGTGTGTTTCACGCGTGGCCCACTGAGTTTCACCTGGGCTGCTTGTACTGACACGTGCCTGAGCACTTGCTGAAGAATGGGTGTTTATCAGCAGGCCTGCAGTGGAGGAGAGAGCTCCCTTCCTCGCCGAGCTCCATGCAGCACTGGCCCTCAACAGTCTCAGTAGAGTGTGGTGCCTCTTGAGACCTTGCCCTTCCATAACAAAGTGTCCATAGACCAAATCTTGTGCAGATCGTGTGGAAGCAAACACAGGTGCATCCAGTTCATGGGGGTGGCAGCCCTGTCATATCTAGAAGACACTGTCTGGTAGCACCTTTTCTGTGATATTCCCTTAGCCTTGCCATGGGGGAGTGACTTAGATGTCATGTTTAGGGCCCAACAGCCCACATTCACTTCCTCTATGTATTTTGAACAGTTGTGATTCTATGTATTAAATATCTTCCATTGCAAAAGGAAGTATCTTGATTGAGTGCTGAGAATTAAACTAATCTTTGGGTATAATAATATACCCCAAACTAATCTTTGAGTATAATGATAACTTAAGTGTTGAGATTGAAGTTTGATATCATGCCCTTATTTTGCTCCATTCTGTGGATCTGTGTCCTGTATGTCTTTAACGGGAGCTCTGTTCAGGGTCTGCCAAGGCTGATAGTTATCCAGACTGGATTGCCCTGGGAACTAGTTATGGTGTGGAAGACCAGGGTCAACACCTGTGGGTGTGATGAGGTAATGTGAATGGTGTAACTATCTCCATCACGAGGATATCTGGAGAAAAACCTGCTTCTGGGTTAGTCAGGTTCTTGACTAAATTCTGTTTCTTGTCTCTCATGCCCCAAGTCTCTGACTTCTTGTCCTCCAGCAACCTGACAGGCTCTCTGCTTCTGAGGATCTTATATGGTCACACTTGGTCTGTCCTTAACCAGATCAGCTGAGCTGGGGCAGAACAGAATTATGAATGACTCCTCAGTCCATTCACAGCTTTTGGTACCAGATTGTCTCAAGTTAGGTGCTCGTTGGTTTGTTTTAATTTGTGTGTGTTGCATGCATGTGTATATGGATGCATGTTCCTGTGTGTGGTTGCACAGGTATGTAGGTACAGTTAGTTGCGTGTGCCTGTGGAGGCCAGAGGACAACTTTGGATGCTGTTCTCAGGAGCCACACACCTCGGTTTTGGGGACAAAATCTGTCATTGGTCTGGAGTTTACCAGTGTTGCCAGATACATTGACCAGATACTTAAATTTGAATTTGTGCTATAAGTTCTTCATTAACTAAGTAAGCTAATTCCCCAGTCTTTCTTTTAGTTTTTTGATATTTAATATTTTAAGTAATTTAAAGTACAACTAGGCTAATACTGTTTGCAAACTTTCCACTTTACTATGTAAAGTAAATTTTTGCTTGTTTGCTTTGAGACAGGGTCTTGCTGTGTAGCCCAGGCTGGCTTGAACTTATGATCCTCCTGAATACTGTGATTAAGGATGTGAGCCATCAACTCCAATCAGTCTACAAATATCACTGTGCTTCTACATTGCTTCAGACTCCACTATCTATCCAATCATGCAGGATGAGCACAGTTCTCATCTGGGTCTCCCCATCTTTGGTGTGAATTGTAATCTAGCTATTTATCTGCTTACCTACCTACCTACCTACCTACCTGTATATACCGTGGTTTACAGACATCCTGCCAAGCTGGCCTCCAGGAGAGACAGGTCTGTTCATGTTCCTTGTCACTGGATTTCCGCCTACTTATTTCTGTGTGGCCCCAGTGACGTGTGCTTAGAACGCGTAGCGATGATTCCAGGTGGTGCCACTGTAAACATACCAACCCTTGCATCTGCCATCAAGATCAGGCTGGCCCAGCCTTCTGCTCCCCAACTTGGGCTAAGTTAGTGGTGTCACATGCTTCCCCATGCTTTATTGTTCACAAGCTATGAAATGAGTGGGTATCTCTCTCCGGGGCCCCTTCCTGCCTGTTCCACTAGTTAAGACAGTGACCTGGGAGTGTCTTCAATGTGAATGATCTCTAGTTGTGAGTAGCTTGGCTGATGAGGTTGCCTGGCCCCACCATGTGCAAGAAAACAGGTCTGTGCCTTCACGACAAGCTTCTAGCACTCCTTGGTGCTTTATATTAGTATTTAGTCTGCAACTGCCTCCCCGTCTTTCCTGAATGTATCTGGAACACTAAGACTTTGTCTAAGGGGGAAAGAGCGATGCCAGGACACGCGCAGAGAGTGTGAGGCCACATGGCCAGACGAGACTCTCTCCCTGCAGCTGCCCATCTGAAAGGGTCTGAGTTACACAGAGTGAGACAGGCCAGGGCCTCTCCACCCCTACCCAGAGGCCAAGGCCATTCTAAGTGATTATGACACCTCTGCAGTCATTTTTCACTCCCAGAGCTTAGGCTGAAGAGTTTTAGATTCCAGGGACTTTTCATTTGCAAGGGTGGTTATTACTCATGACTGGACTGGCAGTGAGACCTGGACGGCCAGGAACCTGGGGCCTACACAGAGGGTCTTGGGTTTACCTAACATCACCAGCACTGCCATCGGAGCCTGGGTGCTGCAGAAGACCCTGGATGTGCTGCTTCAGAAACACTCTGTTGAGTGGGGTTCACAAGCCCACGAGCAACAGGGCCTCACTTTGTTCGTGAGACAGAGCTTTCACGAATAAAGTAAGCTTTCAAAGCTTTTCCTTGCAATAAGATGACGTGTGTTCACATGCATGTATGGGAGCTTGTAGATGTGGGTGTGTGCATGCCATAGCAGATGTGGATGGAGGTCAGAAGACAGCCCTAAGTGTTGGTCGTGGCTTTCTGTCTTTTAGACGCAGGGTCTCTGTTTTTCTGCTGCCTGGCTGGGTCCGCAGGCTTCCGGAGGCATTCTTGACTCTGCCCATAGGAGTGCTGGAATGAAAGGCTCACGCTGCGTGTCCGACTCGTGCGTGGGTTCTTGGCATTTCCACTCAGTTCCTCACGCTTGCGTGGCGAGCACTTTTACCCATTGAGTTCTCGGCTTATAAAACAAGGGGAGCAGGCAGCAGGGCTTCTTATGCATGTGTACATCTGAAGCCCTTTCCTCATCTCTCATTCAGTCACCACAATGGCAACAAAGGAAGTAAGACTCCCACAGTCACACCAGGAGGTGGACACCTGAATGTCTCCCCAATTTAGACAGTGATTGTCTTCTCCATCTGAATCCTTTTTTTTTTTTAAATTTTTTAAATTTACTTATTCAATTGTGCGTGTGTGCGCATGTGTGTATGTATGTGTGTGCGTGTGTGCATGTGTATGTGTGTAGAATCACAGGCGAATTCAGGAACTATCATGGACCGCTTCCACCTCCTCCTTGTTTACTCTGCCCCGGGATTCACAGGCTCTGCCCTACCAGGACCAGAAACGCAGGCCTCCCCCGCTTCCGCCCAGCGTCTATATGTGGGGGTCTAGGATCCGAACTCAGGACCTTCATGCCTGCAAGGCAGAGGCTTAACCCCTGAGCCACCTCTCCAGCTCCTGAATCCTTTTTTTCAACTATAAATACAGTCTTCATCTAGTTTGGGTTGTTTAACTAGCTGACATCTATTCCTGAGGTTTGTTAAACATGCTTAAAGAGAAAAAATAAAATCAAGGGATAGAAAAATCCACAGTGCCTTCCAAGAGCACAAAGGAAGATGAAGACATTGCCACAGGAATTACACTCCACCGAGAGAACCGCTTCTGGTTGTGTTTTATCCTGGGAAATTAGTAAACATTACGAAATTATTCCTCTTCCTCTTCAGTCTTCATATGACTGTTCCAATTCCTCTGTTTACTCTTTTGATAAAATTGGACTTAATCCCTGGCATCATTTGTTCATGAGGTATTCATTGAACACTTACTACATGCCCACACCATGCTGAGTGCTAGGTGCTGAGTGGTAGAGGAAACCCGTGTGCAAGAAGCTCTGGCTGTCCTTTCTGCAGCCCTCTGCCCAAAGCACTTCCAATCTTCCACTGAGGACTTCAGAGACTCTGGACAGGCTCCCTCCTGCATAACAGATATCATATAATACTGTATCATGCTATATTATAATTCATTACTTCAGAAAGGGCTTAATGCCTGTAGTTGAGGATGATCTTTTACTCCTCATCCTCTTGTTTCCACCTCCTGAGAGCTGAGATTACAAAATGTACCACGAAGGCTGGCTGATGCGGCACTGGGGGATCAAACCCAGAGCTTCATGCGCGACAGGCAAACACTACCGCCTGAGCTACATCTCCAGTCCTCCCTCCCCACTTTTTTTTTCTGAGACATGATCTTACCCAGTCTGGCCTTAAACTCACTGCGCTGGGACAACAGACATATCCGAAGAACCACTGTTCGACTATATCAACGTTCTTCTTTTCAATATCAAGTCAAGTGTTGCTGCAGAAGGGAGGGACGGGAAGGGAGGGAACGAAGAAGGTCATTGTTGCTTTCTGGTGGAGATGCAAGAAATGCTTTACAAGAAATAAGATCATGCCTGCTGAGTCATCTGTGCCAGGCTGAGTGATGTAGCCTTGGTCACAGGTGGCTTCGGGAGGGATGGAGGCGGGCCTGCAGCCCCCAGGGGAGAGCAGGGGATGCACCTGGGAAAAGCAGAGACACTAGAAGAATCAGGTTGGATGCTGAGATCTCCTTGTTGGATGGCCAGGCCGGCCCAGAGCAAATCTCCTGACAAGTAGAAAGAAAGTCAGGGAAAAAACTGCTCACGGAGCACATGCCAAAGCCCCATCCATCATCCTCACTCCAAGCGTCAGGTGTCATTTACCTGGGAACCCCTTGAAAACCCGAGTCAAGGAAAGGCTCTGTGTCATGCCTGATTGCACACCTCTTTTGTAGACATTTAAAGGAACTTGCATGCTTTGCTGGTGTCTGTTCAGAACTGTCTGTCAATCTAACACCTTTTCATCACTGCGGAGATTGATGAGCTTTGTCACAGAGCAGTTAAACAAACCACAACAGAAGGCTGTCACCAAGCAGTATGGCTTTTCCAGCTGCCATCTTCTGACATAACTTAATCACTGTGTTCCAAACAGTCCCTTCAGATCCTGTTGGGATAAGGTGGCTTCGGAGCGCTTTGTTTAAGCTGTAGCTTCACAGACAGGAAACACTGCACGATCAGCAACAAGTGCTGTTTCCACAGGAAAGGGTTTGGGAGAAGGCTGGCCTGGGAGACCAAGCACCTGCAGGAAGGAGAGGCTCCTCACTGAAGACCTCATCAGATGGCAGGGAAGAGAGAGGAGAGAGCGATTAACAAGGGCCGCAAGTGCGAATCCCCGAAGCTCTTGGAGGAACAACTCGATGCAAGGAAAGATCCAGAAATAAAATCCGTGCACCAATTAAGGGATTAGGGATGGAGTTCAGTTGGTAGAGAACTCATCTAGCATACATGAAGCCCTGGAGTCAATTACCAGTATGACATAAACTCAGTGTGGAAGGGGTGCTGAGGCAGTGGGATCAAGAGCTTGAGGTTATCCTTGGCTACACAGGGAATCCAACTTGGGCTACATGAAACCCTTTCTAAAAATAAATAGGATATGATGTGATTTAATATAACAGTATTTCTTTTTTATTATTTATTCAATTGTGTGTGCGTGTGTATGTATGTATGTGTGTGTGTAGAACTACAGGTAAATTCGGGAACCACTATGGACCACCTCCACCTCCTCCCTGTTTACTCTGCCCCGGGATTCACAGGCTCCGCCCTACAGGACCAGAAATTCAGGCCACCCCTGTTTCCTCCTGGCGTCTATATGTGGGATCTGGGATCCAAACTCAGGACCTTCCGCCTGCAAGGCAGAGGCTTAACCCCTGAGCCACCTCTCCAGCCCCAACAGTGTTTCTTATCTTCTTGAATTTCGGTTCCTTTATGATCCTTTAAGGTATGAATTTATGCTTATTGTTTTTCTGTCTGAGATGCAAGAAATGCTTTTTTTAAAAAATTATGTATTTACCTGTTTATTTATTTTGCATGTGTGTGTGTGTGTGTGTGTGTGTGTGTGTGTGTGTGTGTGCGCGCGCGTGCATGTGCATATATCAGAGGGCACTTTGTGTCCACAGGGGTGAAGGACCAAGGGTGACTTCGGGAATGATCCTGGATTGCTTCTACCTCCATTCTTGCTTTGCTCTGGGATTTCCCAGGTTCCACCCACTAGCGCCCGAAACACAGGCAGCTACCATTTTTGCTTGGTGGTTTTTACGTGGGATCTGGGATTTGAATTCAGAACCTTCTGCTTCTGAGGCAGAATCTTAACCCCTGAACCTACCTTTCCTTCCTTCCTTCCTTCCTTCCTTCCTTCCTTCCTTCCTTCCTTCCTTCCTTCCTTCCTTCCTTCCTTCCTTCCTTTCTTCCTTCCTTTCTTGAAGTTGGATGGACCCATCTCAGTATCAAGACATTGTTTTTGTCAGTTCCGTCTTTTCATTTCCAGAAGCCATGTGACCTGTGACATAATTACAGATGAACCACAGAAGCAGATGTGAGAAGCACACACACATGGAACTGACGTTAGAAATGTTACAAGAATGTAAAATTGCCACTCCGATTTTCTTTTTTGACTCAAAATATTATTCATATAAGCTGGAGTTGATTTGTTATTTTTAGCTGAATTAATATTTTAAAATTTCTGTTTTAATTTCTATGCAATAAATATCAGTAAATAGCTTAGGAGGTACTTTGTGTTTCCTGGGCTGGCACAGATGATTCAATAGATGTGATTCTAGTTAAGAAAGAGAAAGAAAGAAAGAAAGAAAGAAAGAAAGAAAGAGAGAGAGAGAGAGAGAGAGAGAGAGAGAGGGAGAGAAAGAAAGAAAGAAAGAAAGAAAAAGAAAGAAAGAAAGAAAGAAAGAAAGAAAGAAAGAAAGAAAGAAAGAGAGAGAGAGAGAGATGGCTGTCAGGAAAATGCTTGCTATGTAAGGAATCTATGAATCACTGCAGAAGGTATGAAGACCATCACCGAGCTAACAAGCTACCACAACTGTGGTAAGAATGCAACAGAGCAACAGTGGTATGTAAGGCCCATGGATAGCCAATTACTCTGTGAATGGATTCTAACCCCAACCCCATTATCAAGGAACACATGCCTTGTACTGTAAACCCATGCAAATAACAGCGGAAGGGAGAAAATAGACACTAGACAGGAGCAGGTGTCTTAGTGTTAACTATAAATACCTGATAGTAAACTACCATCCAAACACCTCTTTTTATGTCCTCAGATAAGAAACACTCTCAGCACTCAACCTCTTGCTTACAAGGCAAGACAGAGGCGGGAGTGGCCCCAGCGCTCACTAGCTAGCTCACGGACTAGCAGTGTACTCAGCAGCGAGCTCCAACTTCAATGAGAAACCTTATTTCAAAAATAAGGGGAAGCAACTGAGGAAAACATTTGATTTTTGCTTCTGGCTTCCAAATGCACATGCATGCACATATTCCTGCATATATGCATATACACATACACAAACACACACATAAAGTAGAAAGATACAGAAAGACAGGAAGAGAGAGAAAGGAAGAGAGAAAGAAAGAGAAAAGAGAAAGAAAAAGAAAGAAAGGAAAGGAAGGAAGAAGGAAGGAGGATGAAAGAAAGAAAGAAAGAAAGAAGAAGAAAGAAGAAAGAAAGAAAGGAGGAAGGAAAAGAAAGAAAGATAAAAGAAAGAAAAGAAAGGAAGAAGAAAGAAAAGGAAGAGAAAGAAAGAAGAAAGAAAGAAAGAAGAAAGAAGGAGGAAGGAAGTAGGAAGGAAGGAAGGAAGGAAGGAAGGAAGGAAGAAGGAATTAATGAGAGGCAGGAAGCACAGAAAAAAAGTTCCAAATTCCCGCTTACCACTGCTGCCGGAGAGAGAAGAAGGCCACTTCCGTCCATTCAGCTGAGATTACAGATGAGTGTTGCCACCTCCGGCTTTTCACGTTGGTACTGAGGGTCTGAAATCACGGGAGCTCACATGTTTGCTTGGCACTTGACTAACTGGTTTATATTCTCTGCCTCAATGACTTTGGTTATGATGTTATCTGATACACGTATGATAGGCAATGGTAAGAATGAGCAAATCCTCTGTCACCTGCTTTTCCTGTCGTGTGATAGGCCCTGTCTCACATGTTCTAGAACATGCATCTTTGTTTTTCCAAATGCCCACCAAGGGGCATTCCACCACCTGTTTTCTAGACTCTTCCACATTTCCGTGACTTGCCTCTTCACCCCCTTTAAAGTCTTTTAAATGTCATCCTTCATTCATTGTTCCTCTCCTTTGCTACCTTGTATCAAACTCAATTCTTAATTTACAATCTCATTTTTCTCTGTGCTTCAAGGGTAGGGAGGAGCCTTGTCAGTTTTGTTCACGAGGCCAGGTGTCTGAACCAGGAAATGGTAGTATTTGGTGAAGTGACTAGAACCATGGCTGAAAATGACCATGGAAAGCAACTTTGGGGCCCTTTATGAATCATGGTGCCTAGAATTCAGTAATTCTGAGTGGGAGATATTGTCTTGTCAAATTTCTAAGAAGTCACATAGTTCTTCTCAGTGAGTCTTGACAGTGCCGATGAGCAGAAGAGAAAGGTGGAAAATTGTTTCCTGGATGTGCCTTCATCAGGCGTGTTTGTTTATTCGGCCGTAGAGGAAGGATCTCTCTCCCTGAAGACTTTGTGTGATTCCAGCCCTAGACCCTTCCACACAGGACTGTCACCCCAGGTGGGAAGGACTGTCACTTTTGTGATGTAAGAAGCCCAACTTCATTTTCCCATTTGCTGAAATCGCAAACTGTAACGGACGGCAGATCAACATGGGGGAGGAAACGAAGGACAGCATATAAGGTATCTGTAACTTCTCAAAATCTGAAGTAAACATCAACAGTACAGAAAGTCCTGTGAATAATCCCTAGCATTCCCTGTGGTAGCAAATTGCATAATGGAGAACATTTCCAAAGCAAGAAAAATAACATAAATACTTTGAGACTACAGGTCAGGTTTGCACATATTTATGCACCAAAGGAAGATTTTTCTTTCTTCCCATTCTTTCTCCTTCCTCCTCCTCCCTCCTTCCCCCCCCCCTTGCCTCCATCTTACCCTTCTTCCCTTCCTTTCTGTTTCTTTTTATCAAACAAGATCTTAGTTACCACTGTCTAGTATCAACGACCTTGAAATTCCGATTTTCCTGCTTCCACCTCTCAAATGCTGGGATGACAGGTGTATTCTCAGGCTTGTGAAACATGCCACATGCATGCTTTGTATAGTTCTGGGAATCGAAACCAGGGTCCTATTCATACTCAACAAGGATGCTACTAACTGAGCTACAACTCCAGCCTCTAAAGAAAAAAAAAAACAATAAAAAATGATCAAATTCTAACGCGTGTTTAAATTTATGTTTTAGCCTTTTTCTTTTTGAGTTCAAAATTGACCTTAGCCATTCAAGGGATGAAGTAAAGTCACGCCGCCCCTGTGTAAAGATCAGGGTCCATTGGTTCCCTGTGGAACTGCAGCAAATTGCCAGGTCCCTGGTGATATCAGAGGGTAGAAATGTCTCTCCCACAGCCGTGGAGACCAGGAGCGTATGATCAATGGGATGAAGTGGAGGAGTCAAGCCAGGTCAGGCCACACCTGTGCTCCCAGCACTGGGAACGTTCATGCAGGACCCTGAATTCCAGGTCAGCCGGGGGGCTCGAGCGGGACTGTCCCCCGAACCAAACCAAATCATCAACTACAGCACAACGAACACGGAAGGAAGGGCGACATGAAGGATCTAGCAGGCCCTTTCACCTGGAGATTCTTGCATTGGACTCCCTCTGCCTGGAGATCCTTCCGGCTGTGGTGCTGTCCCCTGGCCTCCTCTGGCTATGTCACCCCACCTCTGCGTCCATCCACGTACAGCTTCTCTCCTGCGTTCACGTCCTTTATGAAGACACATGTGCCAGTAGGGGAGTCCACCTAGACAGAATAGGACTATCCCTCACACCACAATCCTTCACCTCATACCAGTCACCTGACCCCCCTTTTCTGTGAAGGGAAGATTTATAAGACCAGGATGACATCAACCAGCCTGCATGCAGCTTCTAGGTTTGGTGTGGGAACATGGTTTTTCTTCAGTTTGAACAGAAAGGACTTCCGATTCCTTACAAAGAGCTTTGTATTGCATTAATTTGCTGCTGTTTTCAACTCCAGATGTGGGTAAAGGCTCCTTCTGCTTTAACTTCGGGGCTTCTTACATGCTTTGCTAATAAGTTTGAAAGAATATGGAGTTAACTACATTTTCATAAAATGAAATGGTAGTCTTTATAACATGAATGATTTGTGTGTCTGAAAAAAAATGGCAAAAGACATTTCCTACTTCTTCCTTCTTTTCTGGCAAAGCGGCCTGTTTCGTAATTTACAAAGCCAGCCAGGAGTACGGACTGAGTCACCGTCATTTTATCCTTCTTTTGCAAGTGGTCATTTTGATAGTGAAAGTCCAAAGCAGCAACCGACCGTGGGTGGGTCGAGTTGGGCCTCTATTAGGGAGGGAAGGCGGCAGGAGGGTCTGCTGAGATGCCCGCCTTTCTCAGCGACCGTGAGTCACAGTGGATCAACTCGCAATCATCAACAAAGAGGGACTTGCTTCAAACTGCTATCAGAGAAACGTCCTTGTGTCCCGACTTCAGGGGCGTTCTCATCATGTGAACCCCGGCATGGCGACGGAATGAGAGCAAGGGTCAAGCAAAAACAAAGCCTGCTTGGGAGGCGTGCTGGAACCAACACGCATGCACATGTTCTTCCTGCCTGCTACGCAGCTGACCTCATACGTGGGGGAGCCGCGTGCTGCACCGGCTTGTTTCTCCACAAGACGACATCACCGCCACGGCTTGAAGCCGGTTTTTACAAGCTGTGTGGGACAAAGTGTGTGCAGTCAGCCCTTCTCGTGTTTGCATCAGTTTCTCTGAGGCAATCCTAGGCTGACGCTTTCCTGTTTCCCACCTGACTTTGGAAGTCGAGATAAAAGAACCATGTCTGCGATCATAGCAATAGCAGCTTTGTTTCTTTGGGCCATAGCAGCTGTGCCTTTACTTTATGTCTCTGATCAGCTGGGTAGATAATTTCTTCTTCAGTAGGATCTTACTTATCTACACCTATGTGACTAAAGTGTTCAAATAAATTGGGACTTTTAAAATGAAGAATTGTGTGTAAACATTTTATAAAAACTTATTTCAGGGTTCTAGAGTAAATTCACTTCTTTTCCCCAGTAGCCAATTTAAAATGTCAAAAAAGAATGAGCAATTGAAGAAATTTTTTTCCTTCTGTTTTCATTGAAACTACTTGCATCAGTTAAAAAGGATAACTGCCAATTTTGGTTTAAATGGAGACAGCCTCTGCCAGTCCTCGCCAGCCCTTGCTTTGCAATCACAGCATGGTAAGGGACCGGGGATGCTCATCTGGGGAGTGCTTGCCCAGCATGCACGAAGCCCTGAGCTCAGTCTCTGGCACTGTATAAAGCAAGAATGGTGGCACATGCTTGTCACCCAGCAGTTGGGAGGTCTAGGCAGGCAGACTGGGAGTTCAGGGTCATCCTTGCTACATAGCAAGTTCAAGGTTAACGTCAGCTACATGATTCCTGTCTCAAGCAAACCAAAGTAACGGCAGCCAATGAAACAAGCAAACAAACAAAAAAGATGGCAAGAACTTAAGGTGTCCAAATAAAGGTCTTGGCCTAGCATTACGAGCATGTGGCACTCGAGGAAAGAGGCAGAGTACTCATTCTGTCTATACGGCACATGGGCCCAAGAAGAACCCTGAGGCAGGTCGCTGAGCACTAGTCCCTGAGTCTAAGGTTTGCTCAAACAGTTTTTCTGAAACCGCACAGACCTAGATCCATGAGAAGGACCATGGCGCTTGTAAGCACTTGTGTGCAGCGGAGCCCGTGGGGATGAGAAAACTCTCCAGATAGCTTTCCTAGGGCAAATCCTTGACTCTCCCCAAAGTTCCGAGCAGGTCACCAATCCAGAGAGAACTGCTCTAGCTGGAATGAATCAGATTCTTTCTGTTTCAGGGCAGGGGCAGAGTGCGTATGAGTGAAGTCAGGGGAAGAGCGCGCATCTGAAAGAACAGAGAACTGGAACTCACAGTGCTGTCTGAACTGGAGGAAATGAAGTCACGTCAAAACAAGAGCTCAAAGGATATATGAAAGATGGCGAAGACAGGTGATCACGCAGCAGGAGAGAAACACATTCTTGGGGGAGAGTAGGTCTAAAGGAGTCCCAGGGGAATGGGCCAGCAAGATGGCTTGGTGGGTAAAGGTTCTTGCAAATGAACCTGGAGATCTGAGTTCAATTTCCAGAGTCCCATGCAGGAAAGCGAGAACTGACTTCTGAAAGTTTTGGTCCTCTAACCTTTACACATGCACCATGGCAAACATGTTTCGTTTCTCCCCTCTCCTCCCCTCCCCTCCCCTCCCCTCCTCTCCCCTCTCCTCCCTCTTCTCTTCTCTCTCCTTCTTCCTCCATCACATCTTCTCCCTCATCTACCTCCCATTCCTATCTTCTCTCTACTCCTCCTCCTCCTTCTCACTACCATCCTCTACCCTCCCTTCCCCCTTCCCACTCCCTTATCCTTCTCTCCTCTCTTCCTCTCTCTCTTCTCCTTCTCCTTCTTCCCTCCCTCTCCTCTCCATCTCCTCCTCTTACCTCCTCCTTCCTCCTCCTCCTCCCTCTCTCCCCTCCCCTCCCTCTTTCCCTCTCTTCCCTTTCCCATGCCTTCCCTCCCCCCTCCCTTTCCATGCCCTCCTCTCCCCTCCCCTTCCTTTGTCTTTCTCTCAAATATAAGAAAACCGATTCATGGAGGGAGGATAGCTGTAATCACCTGTTAAATCAAATACCTCTTCCCAGACGGCCTGTGGGCCCTGGATCAAGCACTGTCTAGTTTTCAGTGACTCCAGAACTCCTGCTACATCTGCACATTGGAAAATTGTAGTTTTGAGATCCAGTCACCTTCCTCAGGGTCAGTCAGGGAGGCTGGGCTGGGCTTAGATTTAAGCTGAATTATTGGTATAGAAGCCAGGAAGGGAGGCAGGGGCAGATCCTGAGGGAGGCACATGGATGTCACAAGGGGGCAGCCCTGAGTCACATTCAACAAGGGGCAGATCCTGAGCCGGCAGGGGCCAAGTGGCTCAGTATTTTGTATGCCCCAAGCCCTATATGCTGGGCTCCCTCCTTCCCAGCCTGACTCTAACAAGACAGATCTGCCTTGGTGGAGGGGCACCTCTCTTCGGAGCTTGGTCGTCCACACAAGGAGGGACCTACCCTGGGGCTCAGGCACTCTATGCCCTTACATCTAGGGGGGGGGGAAAAGAGACCTCTTTCTTTAACCCTTCTCATTCCCAGAAGCCTGTTCCCACCTCAGTGCAACATCAGTGTTTCAAAGAAATTAAGAACATTTCAAGATAAAACACAAACTACGACAGTTCATGACCACCGGGACAGCACTGCTGAAAACACTTAAAGAAACACTGCACACAGCGAAGCAAGAAAGACCGTCTCAGTCACAAGAGCGCACGGGAAAGGACAAATTTCCTGGGAGGAATGGCTGAGCAAAGGTGAGCTAGGAAGGCCCCGCCAAGTCCCACACGCTAAGCCAGCGCATCCCTGGTATTAATCAGGGAGAAAGAAAAGACAAACGATAATCCAACTAACTAGAAAAATAACTGATAAAATAAAAAGAATTAGTGAATGCTCTCAGCAATAATTAAATGTAAATGGCCTCAACTCACCAATAAGGAGACACAAACAGGCTGAGTAGATTGAAAACTAAGTCCAGCTACTTGTTATTTTCTAAGAAACATACAGATGGAAAGTCCAAGGATAAAAAAGTTTGTCAAGTGAATGAAACGGAAAACAAGCTGATATAGCTATTCCCATATCTGATGAAGCAGGCTTCAAACTAAAACCAATGTTAAGAGATAAAGGTGGTCACTACATGTTAATGAAAAGAATCAAGAAGACGTAGCAATTATAGATGAATATGCACCACATGTTGAAATCCCCAGATTCATCAAACACCAATGACTGTAAAAGGTCTGATAGGTCCTACTGCAGTAATAGTAATTGGGTAACCCCAATACTTCATTTTTATCTTCACACAGCTGATCCAAACTAAGCATCAAAAAAGAAACTTCAGAGATAAACTACATCGCAAATAAAATGGTTTAATAGACACCTGCAGCATATTCACCCATCAGATAAAGTTGACATATTTTCTTAGTAGACATGGCAACTTCTCTATGCAGACAACATTCTAGATCATTGAAAGACTGTAAAAAACTACATTACTCGTCTTTAAAAATAGAAAGGTAGTTGAAATAATTTCTTGTATCTTATTGAATCATAACAGAATCAAGCTAGAAATTAGTAGCAAGAGAAATTACAGATGCTACACAAATATTTGGTGACTGAACAATAAATACACTGTTGAATGACAAGCAAATGTTGAAAAATCAGGGAGGAGAAATACCAAAAAAACCCAACTCTGCAGAATGAAGTGAAAGTAAAGAGGAAACTTCGTAAAGGGAGAAAGAGATTTTAAGGAAGGAGAGAGAGAAAAGTCAGTAATGGAGTTAGTTGTTGGGACGAGGGGACCAACGAGACGGGCCAGCAGGAGGGGGAGAGGCAGGAGAGAGGGATGGGCAAGAACAGGTGCATGAAAGCCCTTCGGTGAGCCCATTATTCTGTATGCTAGCTTCAAAATGAAATTGCATCTATCGACTTCCTTTCAGAGCTAAGACCTGAAGGTTAGTCCCTTCCTCAGTGTCTGGCCACACAAGCAGTCACCTCACTGGTTTCTGACACATTCACAATAATATCACTATTGTATTTCTCTGAAACTACTTCTCCCCTCTCCTCTTTTTCCTCTCTCTCTTTCTTCCTCCCTTTCCCCCTTTCTCCTTCCCCCTTTTTCTATTTCTTCCCTCCCTCCCTCCCTTCCTCCTTTTCTCCCTCCCCCTTCCTTCCTTCCTTCCTTCCTTCCTTCCTTCCTTCCTTCCTTCCTTCCTTCCTTCCCTCCCTTCCTCCTTTTCTCCCTCCCCCCTTCCTTCCCTCCCCACTTCCTTCCTTCCTTCCTTCCTTCCTTCCTTCCTTCCTTCCTTCCTTCCTTCCTTCCTTCCTTCCTTCCTTCCTTCCTTTGATTTAATTTTCTATGACTGAGCCACACCTCTAATGCACTCTTAATTTTTTCAGGTTTTAGAAATAAGCTGTTGTCACATACAGCATCTAAGGTTCAGAGAGATCAATTTTCCCAAATTGCCCAAGTTCATACAGCCAGTGTTTAAACTCCGGCTTTGGTGAAATAAGTTCAAAATACATCTATTGAATAGTAGTAAAGTTTTTGCTTTCTGCAAAGCCAAGCTTTTTAAATGCATCATCTCTGAGTTTCAAACTCTTGGGCTCGAGTGATCCTCTTGCCTAGGCCTCCCTGGTTGCCCCCGAGTGTGTTTTCTTAATATTAATGTAGACATACACTATCATCTTCAGAAAAACATCTTTGTCCACTTTATGTGTGTGTTGGAGGTGTGCGTATGCATGTATGTTTTTACGTGTGTAAGCATGTGTGCAAGAAGGCCTGAGGCTGATACTGAGAATCGTCCTTGATCGTTCTTCCACCTTATTTTCTTGAAGTTGAATCTCTCCTCAGACCCAAAGCTTACTGCTAAGGTTGGTATGACTACCAGCTTGCTCTGGGGATTCCCAGATTCAGCCCCCCGAGTCTGTAATTTCAGGCTTGAACGCTTTGACCACTGCGCAATCTCCCTTGTCCCCAAAATTTTATTATAAGCAAATGCAGCTAACTCTTTCAGCAGTATTCAAATAGATTGCTGGCATTAAAAAAAAAAAAGGCTTAGTCAACCTGACAAAAAAAAGGACTACAAGTTCACATCTGTTTTAAAACTCTTAATTTCAAACTTCAGCCTCCGTAGATCCCCCCACACAAAGACTTTTCCTTACATTGTCATGCCTACTGCTCACTCAATCCATTATCTGCCCTAGAACAAGCTCAGGTAGCAGAAGCCAAAGTTCAGCTGTGTCAAAATCCTGTGGAGATGAAAAGTGAGCCAGGAAATGAGGTGATGCCCCAAAATCTGGCAGGAGAAAGACTGCCTGTGGATTTGCAGCTTCTTCCTTCAAGAACAGTGTGGCCAGATGGAAACCTCCTGCACTAAAACAACACGCTCTCCTGAGAAGCATGGCTCCTTCGTAGCTAGCTTAGGCTTTGGTAAGAATAAAATCACGAAGCTTCCCTGTGACAAAACTTCTTTCTCAATCAGGGAGCTCAGTGAGCTTAAAGCCCCACTATTCAGTACTCTCCAAAGATAAATAGTGGCAGAGCGCGCAGCTACGAGAATGACCCACTTCCCCACTTCTTCCTGTGAACCTGGGATTCACCTCTTCACTGCTATGTTTATCTTGGTTATTTCTGTCGCTACCAGGGTTTTTTTAAATATGAGTAAGATGGAACAAATTGTTTTCTTTGCAAGAAATCCACTCGGTTGGTGAATCTTTAAATATAGAAACTGCATAGGCAGAAATATTGTCACAGGACAGTCCCTAAGCAAAGTCACAGCAGATAACCAGGCCGCCACCGAGTTTCAAAAGCCTTATAGTCCCTAAGTCTGCAGAGTTTGCATCAGTCTGGGTGGCAGAGAGGGCTGACGTACAGCCAGACCCCTGCCCACGCAGGGCCTTCCATTCCTCCAGGAATACTCTGAGGCATAGACTTCCACTCATGTTTCGATTACGGTGTTATTGCATCTTCCATAACTCTGATTATGGAATTTGAAGAAGACAGCACAGAACAACTAGCACTTCATGACTAGCGAGGTAAGAATTCTGGATATTTACTATTGAACTTAGTAAATATCCATCAAACATAAAATATCCATTCATCAAACATAAAAGAAACTATGATGGAGCAAATTTATTTCAAGGTGGCTTAACTTTTGGAAATGTCTACAATAGAACTTGTCATGTCAGTTTATTATGAAGTTAGAAGATAGGAAGCATGAAACTCAGGAGGCGCTATGCAAAAATTCTTCCTGCATTTTTATTTTATTGACTTACATTTACTTACTTGTGTGATGTGTTCGTGTGCATGTTCGTGCCAGGGTATCCTGTGGAGGCGAGAGGATGCCGTGCAGGAGTTGGTTCTCTCCATACACTAAGTGGGTTCCGGGGATCCAACAGAAGTCAAGTTTGCCAGTAAGTGACTCATCTACTGAACCGTCTTGCCAGCGCTCACACAGGGTTTCTCTCTGTACATCAGACTGACCTGGACCTCAGTATGCGTGTAGCCCCAGGCTGGCCTGTAAGACACAGTGACCCTCTTGTCTCAGCTTCCAGCATGCCAACAACTGACATCTAACCTCTTAACTTTTTTTTTAAACACATGAACATGCTAACATCACAGAAATGTAGAAACGTCCTTAAGGAAGTACATTCACTCAAACTAACAAGATATCATTCTTAAGGATAAATAGCAAAGCGTATCTCTCCTAGGTCACTAATGTCTACAAGGACCTTGCTTCCATCAGCATTTTTGGAACATTTTATTCCAGTGTTGCAGTTTGCTTGCATGTTGCCAATAGATTCATGACCATATGGTTTAAAGGGGGAACAAGGCATTTTATTTTGGCTTATGATTGTTTAGTTACAGTTGTTAGTACAGCTTGGCAGGAGAGCTCAACACTAGATGCTGAGGGAACGGCCACACCATGTCCCTAGGGCTGCTGAGAGAGGGACGCACCTCACTCACCAGACAGCATGTCTGTCCAAATATGCTGAAGTCTGTTCATTTACTGAGCTGGATAAAGAAGTGGACTCACGCTCATGGAATTCACTGGTCTTACCGGTTCAGTCAGCTGAACATCTCAGCAGTTCCAGTCTGGTGCTGAAAAATGCCAGGTTTTATCAAGTCAGCTTCCTCCATCTTATCCACCCGCCTAGGGAATAGGCCTACCATGGGATGAGTCTTCTCTATGAGTTAGACAATTTCCTGCAGGCTTCCTTAGAGCTTAATGCAAATATTAGTTCTTTGCAATGTGCCCAGAGCTCAGCCTTTAAGCACCAAGCTGACCTGTATATAATGATCACATAGAGTGTTCCTCATGACTGCATTTTAAACAATCAAGTGTGCATCAGGAACAATTTGTAAAAAGCCTCTTCTGCAGAGTAAGGACTTGGGGTGTGGCCTTCTAACATGGCTTCTAGGTGATTCTTGTCATCTTGTCATTTAAGAGGAAACTGATGTAAGCCCTTGTGTCATGTGGGCAGGTTGCCCTCACAGTGTAACCTCTGTCCTCATCTACCAATTAGCATCTCACTCTCCCTGAAAACTGCTATGTAGACATTCTCCATCTTGTGTGCATCACCTGGCTTCATCTTCTGAAGTTATTTGCTGAAGTTAGTCATCATTAACTCAACAGGCACAATCCTGGGATTTAAAATCTCTTCCTAGAGTTGTGGACCTGTGACTTACACACCTAGAAATTCCTGGGACAAACCCTAGTCAGGAAATCTCATCCTTCTATAATTACCTGAGTTTGATTTGCTCATATATCCATTAGCGATTTTTACATCTATATTCATGAGGGATAATAGAGTCTGTAATTTTCTCTTTTTGCAACACCATTGTTTAGTTTTTGTACCAATGTTACATTGACCTCATAAAATGAAGTCACACCTTCTTCCTCCTTAAATGTTCCCCCTTTATTTGAGGAGGAAGCATCTTTGGATTTTTTGCTGTCATTTCTCTGCAGGTGAAAGAACTTCTTCAGGACTTGTTGCACAGGTCTGTGGTAGACAAATTTTCTCCCCACAGATGTCCTTTCCTATCTGCAAGGAGAGGAGACAGTGGCTGGTGTGAAATACTCTGTCAGAAGAGAGGCCCGGTGCCTTTGCAGAGGAGTGTGTAATGATGACCCCCTCAGTCTTGCCTTCCCATACCCACTGTCATAGTTAAGTGCAGGTGTCAACTTGACTCTTGAGGGTTTGAGCTCTGGGCACAGTTGTAGAGAGTTGATGGTTGAGTTAAGCCCAGAGCAAACCTGAAGGAGATTGTCTAGCTGATAGGGAAGACCCAGCCCATGGTGGGTGGGATTAGGCCCTGGAATAAATCACACAGAGCTGGTTGAAAAAGTTGGCATCCTTCTGTATACTTGGCCAGACATGCTGGTCTGACAAGTAAGGATTGTCCATTTCTCAGCTGTTATGCAGTGTTGGTGGCCAGTTCCCTCAGCCCTAGTGTTGGTGCGTGCTCTCCTGTCAAGCTGGACTAAGAACTGTAACCAGTAATCATAAGGAAATAAACTCCTTGTTCCCTTAAGCCGCTTGATGGTCATTTATTAGCAATGATGCAGGCTGACTGCAACACCCACAAAATGAGCTTATGCCCGTGTTTTTCCCAGGACTCAAGTTTCTTTGCATCCACTACTGTTCAAGGCAGGTGTTGTTCCTCAGGTGCCATTTACCCACTTGTAAGTGACCCCAGTAAACTCACTGGCTCACTAAGCTAGACTTGGTGGAACTCTTTCTTCAGTCCGTCATCACCCCTATGTGGGGTGAACATACTTGATCACATCCCAGAAAGTGACTTATGTTTATAGATCTTGCCACACTAAAGATGGAAGTCTATACAGGCCCCTGGCCCCCAGAGGATGACAGGAGAGGACGGGGTACATTTGATTCCTTGAAGATGTCTCACTGTCACAGTAACTCTTTCTGCTGCTGTGAGACATCACTCACACAGCCAGCAACTTATGGGGAGAAAAGGAGAAATTTTTTTGCTTACAGTTCCAGAAAGGAGATACAGTCCATTATGGTGGAAAAGGCATGACAGGCAGCAAAAATTGGAGGTGACTTAGGTCACTGCAGACATCACAGAGGACGAGAGCTAGCTATAAACTCCTACCAGAAGCAGGGTGGGACTAAACAACCTCAAGGCCCACCCTCATGATATGTCTTGCTCCAACAAGGCTCTACCTTCCAAAGGTGCCATGACCTTCCCAAACATCAACTAAGGATTCAAACACACGAGTCTGTGGAGGATGACTCATATTCCGACCATGACACTCACACTGCTTCAACAGGCATGAGTACCCTGAGTTTCTGTCCATTCTGCCCTCAAATGTGGCCTTGGGCCAGTCATATCACTATCACTCCAAGCTTGTTATCTTAGATCTGCAGCCCCAAGTGGGCCTTCTAGGTCAATGTGAATTGTAACCAGATGGTCTCCTAAGTCCTGTGCATATAAAATTGTGAGCATCTTCCACTGGCCAAAAGCACATGAGCATCTGTGTGACATAGCATCCAAAGCACCAATTGAGGAAGAAGCTGCAGATCAGCAGGTCATGTGCAAGGTGCCTTTGTGTTTTGTGTCACACCAGAGGGATGCTCTGGGAAGAGACTGTTACATGGTGGCTGATAAATGACCATCAAACAGCTTAAGAGAGCAAGGGATTTATTTTCTTAATGATAGTCTGATTACAGTCTAGTCCAGCTTGATGGGAGAGCACGCACCAACACCAGGCCAAGGGAACTGGCCACACCATCTCTAAATAATGACTGAGAGAGGCTCCCTTCCCCACCCCGCTCCGCCGGGACAAGCGCGCGGTCCAGCCGGGCCTCATCCTGCAACCTAGGTAAGCTCCGCCCGCGCCCGCCCACCAGAACCCCAGGTCAGCCCAAGGGACCCAGCATCTACCCCACCATCCAGCCGGAGCTGCGCGCAGGGCCCAGGGAGGAGGAGGACCTCCCCCTGCGCCCGGGCCCCGCCCCAGCTCCCCTCGGGTTAAATAGCTCCACGCCGTTGCCCCAATCCTCCCTTCCCCACCAAGCTCCGCCGGCCAGGACGCGCACGGTCCAGCAGGGCCTCATCCGCGACCTAGGTAAGCACCGTCCTTGCCCACCCCCAGAACCCCAGGCCAAATAATTCAGTTTAGTGAAATTGAAAGATCTTAAGAGTTAAAACGACAATGCCAAACTCAAAGTGCAAATCCATGAGAAGCAACACTCAAGTAAACAAATTTCCCACTGAAGGAATTAATCCCATAATGTTAGACTCCAACCAGAACAAACCCGTGGAAAAAGGCCAAGAAAGCCTGACCCAGGATAACGACTTTCAAAATATGATCATGGGCTGGAGAGGTGGCTCAGGGGTTAAGCCTCCGCCTTGCAGGTGGAAGGTCCCGAGTTCGGATCCCAGATCCCACGTATACACGCCAGACGGAAGCGGGGGCGGCCTGCGCTTCTGGTCCTGGTAGGGCGGAGCCTGTGAATCCCGGGGCAGAAGGAGGTGGAGGCGTCCATGGTGGTTCGCGAATTCGTCCGTGGTTCTACACACACACAGACACACACATACACACACACACACACACACACACACACACGCGCATATACACACAGTTGAATAAATAATAATAATAATAATAAAAAAAATTAAAAAAAAATATGATCATTACCATGTTCAATACTATGAAAGAGGAAATCCGGGAGGAATTACATAATCGAATCAATGGCTTTGAAGAGGAACACAACAGACATCTGGAGGAGTTGAGAAAAACAGTGCAAGAAACAAAAAGTGGCATAGAGCAGTGAAAACAGACTCAAGCAGAGTTTAAAACTGAGCTACAAGACAAGTTATCTTCAACCCAGAACTCCACAGAGAGTCTTATCAACAGAACTAACGAAGCAGAAAACAGAATTTCAGACCTTGAAGATAAAGTGGGAGTACTAACCAGCTCAATGGAAGAGGTTGTTAAAGCCAAAAAGATACTTGAGAGAAATATCCAAGAGATATGGGACACCCTGAAGAAGCCTAACATGCGTATTCATGGAATACCAGAGCAAGAATCTCAAAATACCACCCCTGAGGAAATTTTTCAAACGATCATCAAGGAAAACTTTCTTCATATAAAAAAAGAGAGACCCATCCATATACAAGAGGCATTCCGCACCCCAAGCAGATACAACCAAAACAGAAGCACGCCAGGCAAATAATAGTTAAAACACTCCACATTCAAGATAAAGAACTGGTGCTGAGAGCTTCAAGGGAGAAAAAACAAGTCACTTTTAAAGGTAAACCTATTAAAATAACAAATGACTTCTCAGTCAAAACAGCAAAAGCAACAAGAGCTTGGAGTATTGAATGAGCAAAAATGTCAACCCAGGCTGATTTACCCTGCAAAACTATCAGTCATGATCGAGGGAGAAAGAAAAATCTTCCAGCACAAAGACAACTTGAAGGGATACATGTCCACCAAACCAGGCCTTCAAAAAATGCTAGAAATGATACTCAAGCATGAAGAAAAAAACAGGCTATCCAGGAGAACAGAAGGCAAGTATAACACCATTAAAAGCGAAGCAATATACTTATAAAAACTACTAAACATAATAAATGTCTGGAATTAACAATAGTTTCTCCATTATAACACTAAATGTTAATGGACTTAATTCACCGATCAAGAGACACAGATTACAAACTTGGATTAAAAATCACAATCCATCAATCTGCTGCCTGCAGGAAACCCATCTCACCACAAAAGATAGGCACGCTCTAAAAATAAAAGGCTGGTCAACAATTCTACAAGCAAATGGAAGCAGAAAACAGGCAGGGGTAGCCATTATGCTATCAGACAAAGTAGACTTCAAACCAAAGAAAATTATAAGAAACACGGATGGATACTACATTTTAGTCACAGGTACAATTCACCAGGAAGACTTCACAATACTGAACATATATGCACCCAATACGAGCCCCTCCACATTCATTAAGAAAACCCTACAGCGTCTAAAGCAAGAAATCAATCCCCAAACAATAATTCTTGGGGACTTCAACACCACCCTCTCAACATGGGAACTTAATCAAACCCTGAAAGAAATGGACCTTACAGATCTCTATCGAACTTTTCACCCACGCACCAAAGAATACACATTTTTCTCAGCAGCACACGGAACTTTCTCCAAAATAGATCACATATTGGGCCACAAAATGAATCTACACATATACAAAAAAGTTGAAATTCTAACCTGTGCCCTATCAGACCACCACGGCCTAAAGCTGGACATCCACAACACATCACACAAGAGAAAATACACTAACTCCTGGAAACTTAACAATATGATGCTGAATGAGACATGGATTCAGGAAGAAATTAAAAAGGAAATTCAAGATTTCCTGAAAGTGAATGATAATGAAAACACAACTTAACAAAATCTCTGGGACACAATGAAAGCTGTTCTAAGAGGTAAGTTCATAGCTCTTAATGCCTACATCAAAAAAATGGAAACATCAGAAATAAACAACTTAACAATGCAGCTTAAAGCTTTAGAGAAACTAGAGCAATCTGATCCCAAAAGTAGTAGAAGACAGGAGATTAGCAAAATAAGGGGAGAAATATCTGATATTGAGATTAAGAAAACGATAGAAAAAATCAACCAGTCAAAAAGCTGGTTCTTTGAAAAAGTCAATAAGATTGATACACCCCTAGCTAAATTAACCAAAAGCAGGAGGGAGAAAACCCAAATTAACAAAATTAGAAATGAATATGGAGTTATCACTACTGATACCCAAGAAATCCAGAGAATTATAACATCATATTTAAAAAATTATACTCTGTGAAGTTTGACAACATAGATGGATGAATTTCTTTTTTTTTTTGAGATGGATGAATTTCTAAGTAAACAAAACTTATCTAAATTGAATCAGGAAGTTGTGAATTACTTAAATAGTCCTATAACATATAAGGAAATTGAGGAAGTAATCTTGAATCTTCCCACCAAAAAATGTCCTGGACCAGATGGATTCAGCACAGAGTTCTACCAGACATTTAAGGAGTTAATAACACCAATACTCCTTAAACTGTTCCATCAAATAGCAAAGGAAGGAACACTACCAAATTCTATCTATGAAGCTAATATCGTTTTAATCCCAAAACCTAATAAAGACTCACTATAGGCCGACTCACTAATAAAGAAAACTATAGGCCGATCTCTCTGATGAACACAGACGCAAAGACTCTCAACAAAGTTTTAGCAAATCGGATTCAAAAACATATTAAAAAGATCATTCACGGGGACCAAGTAGGCTTCATCCCCGGCACACAAGGTTGGTTCAACATACGCAAATCAATAAATGTAATTCATCATGTAAACCAGTCCAAAGTCCAAGACCACATGATACTCTCGATAGATGCAGAAAAAGCTTTTGACAAGATCCAACAGCCTTTTATGATCAAAACGCTAGAGACAGTAGGAATGGAAGGAACCTTTATCAATATAATAAAAGCTGTATACAACAAGCCCACAGCAAGGATTATGCTCAATGGGGAACAATTGGAAGCATTCCCACTTTGATCAGGAACTAGACAAGGCTGTCCACTCTCACCACTTCTACTCAATATTGTACTTGAAGTCTTAGCTGAAGCCATAAGACAAGAAAGGGACATAAGAGGGATTCAAATCGGCAAGGAAGAAGTCAAGCTATCCCTATTTGCAGATGACATGATCTTACACCTGAGTGATCCCAAAAACTCCACCAGGAAGCTCCTGGAACTAATTGAGAAGTTCAGCAGGGTGGCAGGATACAAAATAAATGTGCAAAAATCAGAGGCCTTCCTATATGCCCAGAATGAAAGAAGTGAAAAAGCCTTGAGAGAAACAATACCATTTACTATAGCCCCTAAAAAAATGAAATACCTTGGTATAAACCTAACCAAGGAGGTAAAAGACCTTTACAATGAAAACTTTAAAACCCTAAAGAAAGAAATAGCAGAAGACACCAGAAGGTGGAAAGACCTCCCTTGTTCCTGGATTGGCAGAATCAACATCGTAAAAATGACCATTCTACCAAAGGCAATATACAAATTCAATGCTATACCAATTAAACTCCCAAAGCAATTCTTTAAAGAAGTTGACCAAACAATCTCAAAATTCATATGGAGGCACAAAAGACCCAGGATAGCAAAGACAATCCTGAGTAACAAAAACACTGCTGGAGGTATTACCATACCGAACCTTAGTCTATATTGCAAATCCATAGTTATAAAAACAGCCTGGTACTCGCTCCAAAATAGACACACAGCTCAATGGATAAGGATTGAAGACACAGATATAAGCCCACAAAATTACAGCCATTTGGTCTTTGACAAAGGGGCCCAAAGAATCCAATGGAAAAAGAACAGCATCTTCAACAAATGGTGCTGGCAAAACTGGATCTCCACATGCAGAAGATTAAAGCTGGACCCATACTTGTCACCATGTACAAGACTTAATTCCAAATGGATCAAGGACCTTGATATAAGGCCAGAGACTATAAAAACCATAGTTGAAAGGAACTCCCTCGAGCTGATGGGGCTAGGCCAACATTTCCTAAACAGACATCCAATGGCACAGTCACTGCTACCAACTCTCAACAGTTGGGATCTTGTGAAATTAAAGAGCTTCTGTTCAGATAAAGAGATTGTAACATGAGCTCAAAGGCAACCCACAGAATGGGAGAAAATCTTCACTAACCACATATCTGATAGAGCTCTACTGTTCAGAGTGCACAAAGAACTTAGAAAACTAAACATCAAGAAAACCAATGGCCCAATTAAAAAATGGAACTTAAAAGAAATTTTACCAGGGATGAAATTAAAATGTCTAACAAATATCTTAAAAAATGCTCCACTTCTTTAGCCATCAGGGAAATGCAAATCAAAACTTCCCTGAGATATCATCTCACCCCAGTCAGGATGGCAAAAATCCACAATACAAACAACAACAAATGCTGGAAAGGATGTGGAGAGAGGGGAACTCTCCTACATTGCTGGTGGGAGTGCAGGCTCATACAGCCACTCTGGCGAGCCGTCCGGAGATTCTTAAAGAAATTAAAGATTGAAATGCCATATGAGTCTGCGATTCCACTTTTGAGTATAACCCCCATACAGCAGAGGTTCACCTCGATAACACAAGCACGACCATGTTCATAGTAGCACTGTTTACAATAGCAAAGTCATGGAATCAACCCAAATGTCCAACAGTTGAGGAGTGGATAAAGAAACGGTGGTACATCTATACAATGGAGTACTACTCAGCCATCAAAAATGATGAATTACTGGAATTTGCTGAGAAATGGATGTCATTAGAAACAATTATAGGACTCCCACCATCCAGCCGGAGCCGCGCGCGCCGGACCGAGGGACGAGGAGGACCTCCCCCTGCGCCCCGGCCCCGCCCCAGCTGCCCTCAGGTTAAATAGCTCCACGCAGTCGCCCCCATCCCCCCTTTTGCACCCCAACCCGCTCCGCCAGTCGGGACGCGCGCGCGGTCCAGCCGGGCCTCAACCCCGCGCCCTAGCTGGTGAATGCTCCGCCCCCGGCGCACCGCCCACCAGGACCCCAGATCGGCCCACAGGGACCCGGCTCCGACTCCCACCCACCAGCCGGAGCCGCACGCGGGGCCGAGGGACGAGGAGGACCTCCCCCTGCGCCCGGCCCCGCCCCAGCTGCCCTCGGGTTAAATAGCTTCACACCGTCGCCCCCATTCCCTCTTTGCACCCCACCCCACTCCACCGGTCGGGACGCGCACGCGGTCCAGCCGGGCCTCACCCCATGACCTAGGTAAGTCTCCGCCCGCCCCGCCCACCAGGACCACAGGCCAAATAATTCAGTTTAGTGAAATTGAGAGATCTTAAGAGTTAAAATGACAATGCCAAAGTCAAAGTGCAAATCCATGAGAAGCAACAATCAAGTAAACAAATTTCCCACTGAAGAAATTAATCCCATAATGTTAGACTCCAACAAGAACAAACCCAGGGAAAAAGGCCAAGAAAGCCCCACCCAGGATAACGACTTTAAAAATATGATCATTACCATGTTCAATACTATGAAAGAGGAAATCCGGGAGGAATTACATAATCGAATCAATCGCTTTGAAGAGGAACACAACAGACATCTGGAGGAGTTGAGAAAAACAGTGCAAGAAACAAAAAGTGGCATAGAGCAGTGAAAACAAACTCAAGCAGAGTTTAAAACTGAGCTAAAAGACAAGTTATCTTCAACCCAGAACGCCACAGAGAGTCTTATCAACAGAACTAACGAAGCAGAAAACAGAATTTCAGACCTTGAAGATAAAGTGGGAGTACTAACCAGCTCAATGGAAGAGGTTGTTAAAGCCAAAAAGATACTTGAGAGAAATATCCAAGAGATATGGGACACCCTGAAGAAGCCTAACATGCGTATTCATGGAATACCAGAGCAAGAATCTCAAAATACCACGCCTGAGGAAATTTTTCAAACGATCAAGGAAAACTTTCCTCATCGAAAAAAGGGAGGCCCATCCATATACAAGAGGCATTCCGCACCCCAAACAGATACGACCAAAATAGAAGCACACCGCAGCAAATAATAGTTAAAACACTCCACATTCAAGATAAAGAACTGGTGCTGAGAGCTTCAAGGGAGAAAAAACAAGTCACTTTTAAAGGTAAACCTATTAAAATAACAAATGACTTCTCAGTCGAAACAGTAAAAGCAAGAAGAGCTTGGAGTGACATACTTCAAGTATTGAATGAGCAAAAATGTCAACCCAGGCTGATTTACCCTGCAAAACTATCAGTCATGATCGAGGGAGAAAGAAAAATTTTCCAGCACAAAGACAACTTGAAGGGATACATGGCCACCAAACCAGGCCTTCAAAAAATGCTAGAAATGATACTCAAGCGTGAAGAAAAAAACAGGCATATCCAGGAGAACAGAAGGCAAGTATAACATCATTAAAAACGAAGCAATATACTTATAAAAGCTACTAAACATAATAAATGTCTGGAATTAACAATAGTTTCTCCATTATAACACTAAATGTTAATGGAATTAATTCACTGATCAAGAGATACAGATTACAAACATGGATTAAAAATCACAATCCATCAATCTGCTGCCTGCAGGAAACCCATCTCACCACAAAAGATAGGCACGCTCTAAAAATAAAAGGCTGGTCAACAATTCTACAAGCAAATGGAAGCAGAAAACAGGCAGGGGTAGCCATTATGCTATCAGACAAAGTGGACTTCAAACCAAAGAAAATTATAAGAGACACGGATGGATACTACATTTTAGTCACAGGTTCAATTCACCAGGAAGACTTCACAATCCTGAACATATATGCACCCAATACGGGCCCCTCCACATTCATTAAGAAAACCCTACAGCGTCTAAAGCAAGAAATCAATCCCCAAACGATAATTCTTGGGGACTTCAACACCGCCCTGTCAACATGGGATAGATCAATAGGTCAAAAGCTTAACAGAGACACTTTGGAACTTAATCAAACCCTGAAAGAAATGGACCTTACAGATCTCTATCGAACTTTTCACCCACGCACCAAAGAATACACATTTTTCTCAGCAGCACACGGAACTTTCTCCAAAATAGATCACATATTGGGCCACAAAATGAATCTACACATATACAAGAAAGTTGAAATTCTAACCTGTGCCCTATCAGACCATCACGGCCTAAAGCTGGACATCCACAACACATCAAACAAGAGAAAATACACTAACTCCTGGAAACTTAACAATATGATGCTGAATGAGACATGGATTCAGGAAGAAATTAAAAAGGAAATTCAAGATTTCCTGAAAGTGAATGATAATGAAAATACAACTTACCAAAATCTCTGGGACACAATGAAAGCTGTTCTAAGAGGTAAGTTCATAGCTCTTAATGCCTACGTCAAAAAAATGGAAACGTCAGAAATAAACAACTTAACAATGCAGCTTAAAGCTTTAGAGAAACTAGAGCAATCTGATCCCAAAAGTAGTAGAAGACAGGAGATTAGCAAAATAAGGGGAGAAATATCTGAAATCGAGATTAAGAAAACGATAGAAAAAATCAACCAGTCAAAAAGCTGGTTCTTTGAAAAAGTCAATAAGATTGATACACCCCTAGCTAAACTAACCAAAAGCAAGAGAGAGAAAACCCAAATTAACAAAATTAGAAATGAACATAGAGTTATCACTACTGATACCCAGAAAATCCAGAGAATTATAACATCATATTTCAAAAACTTATACTCTGTGAAGTTTGACAACACAAAAGAGATGGATGAATTTCTAAGTAAACACAACTTACCTAAATTGAATCAGGAAGTTGTGAATTATTTAAATAGTCCTATAACATATAAGGAAATTGAGGAAGTAATTTCGAATCTTCCCACCAAAAAATGTCCTGGACCAGATGGATTCAGCACAGAGTTCTACCAGACATTTAAGGAGTTAATAACACCAATACTCCTTAAACTGTTCCATCAAATAGCAAAGGAAGGAACACTACCAAATTCCTTCTATGAAGCTAATATCGTTTTAATCCCAAAACCTAATAAAGATTCGCTTAAAAAAGAAAACTATAGGCCGATCTCCCTGATGAACACAGACGCAAAGACTCTCAACAAAGTCTTAGCAAATCGGATTCAAAAACATATTAAAAAGATCATTCATGGGGACCAAGTAGGCTTCATCCCCGGCACACAAGGTTGGTTCAACATACGCAAATCAATAAATGTAATTCATCATGTAAACCAGTCCAAAGTCCAAGACCACATGATACTCTCGATAGATGCAGAAAAAGCTTTTGACAAGATCCAACAGCCTTTTATGATCAAAACGCTAGAGACAGTAGGAATGGAAGGAACCTTTATCAATATAATAAAAGCTGTATACAACAAGCCCACAGCAAGGATTATGCTCAATGGGGAACAATTGGAAGCATTCCCACTTTGATCAGGAACTAGACAAGGCTGTCCACTCTCACCACTTCTATTCAATATTGTACTTGAAGTCTTAGCTGAAGCCATAAGACAAGAAAGGGACATAAGAGGGATTCAAATCGGCAAGGAAGAAGTCAAGCTATCCCTATTTGCAGATGACATGATCTTATACCTGAGTGATCCCAAAAACTCCACCAGGAAGCTCCTGGAACTAATTGAGAAGTTCAGCAGGGTGGCAGGATACAAAATAAATGTGCAAAAATCAGAGGCCTTCCTATATGCCCAGAATGAAAGAAGTGAAAAAGCCTTGAGAGAAACCATGCCATTTACTATAACCTCTAAAAAAATGAAATACCTTGGTATAAACCTAACTAAGGAGGTAAAAGACCTTTACAATGAAAACTTTAAAACCCTAAAGAAAGAAATAGCAGAAGACACCAGAAGGTGGAACGACCTCCCTTGTTCCTGGATTGGCAGAATCAACATCGTGAAAATGACCATCCTACCAAAGGCAATATACAGATTCAATGCTATATCAATCAAAATCCCAAAGCAATTCTTCAAAGAAGTTGACCAAACAATCTCAAAGTTCATATGGAGGCACAAAAGACCCAGGATGGCAAAAACAATCCTGAATAACAAAAACACAGCTGGAGGTATAACCATACCAAACCTTAGTCTATACTACAAATCCATAGTTGTAAAGACAGCCTGGTACTGGCTCTAAAATAGACACACAGATCAATGGATAAGGATTGAAGACACAGATATAAGCCCACAAAGTTACAGCCATTTGGTCTTTGACAAAGTGGCTCAAGGAATCCAATGGAAAAAGAACAGCATCTTCAACAAATGGTGCTGGCAAAACTGGATCTCCACATGCAGAAGATTAAAGCTGGACCCGTACTTGTCACCATGTACAAGACTTAATTCCAAATGGATCAAGGACCTTGATATCAGGCCAGAGACTATAAAAACCATAGTTGAAAGGATAGGGAACTCCCTCGAGCTGATTGGGCTAGGCCAACATTTCGTAAACAGACATCCAATGGCACAGTCACTGCTACCAACTCTCAACAGTTGGGATCTTGTGAAATTAAAGAGCTTCTGTTGAGATAAAGAGATTGTAACACCAGCTCAAAGGCAACCCACAGAATGGGAGAAAATCTTCACTAACCACATATCTGATAGAGCTCTATTGTCCAGAGTGCACAAAGAACTTAGAAAACTAAACACCAAGGAAACCAATGGCCCAATTAAAAAATGGGCCCTGGAACTTAAAAGAAACTTTACCAGGGATGAAATTAAAATGTCTAACAAATATCTTTAAAAATGCTCCACTTCCTTAGCCATCAGGGAAACGCAAATCATAACTTCCCTGAGATATCATCTCATCCCAGTCAGGATGGCAAAAATCCACAATATTAACAACGACAAATGCTGGAGAGGATGTGGAGAGAGGGGAACTCTCCTACATTGCTGGTGGGAATGCAGGCTCATACAGCCATTCTGGCGAGCCGTCTGGAGATTCTTAAAGAAATTAAAGATTGAAATGCCATATGACCCTGCTATTCCACTTTTGGGAATAACCCCCCATACAGCAGAGGTTCGCCTCGATAGCACAAGCACGACCATGTTCATAGCAGCACTGTTTACAATAGCAAAGTCATGGAATCAGCCCAAATGTCCAACAGTTGACGAGTGGATAGGAAACGGTGGTACATCTATACAATGGAGTACTACTCAGCCATCAAAAATGATGAATTACTGGAATTTGCCGGGAAATGGATGTCATTAGAAACAATTATATTAAGTGAAGTATCCCAGACCCAGAAAATTAAGCGCCGTATGTACTCCCTAATAGGTGGCTCCTAGTACCAAACCCACCCAGCCCACCTAGAGACAGGAATTCCAAGGATTATGAACAGGAGGGATGGGGTAGGAGGGCCACACCAGAAAGAAGGAGAGAAGGGACCATGTTACAGCAGGGAAAATAGGCCTCCACCAAGGTAAGTAATGAGACATCTGATTAAGTAATGAGACATCTGATTAAGTTCACAGACTTTTGTTCCTGATCATTTACTACTGAGAGGGTGTGATATCACCAGAAGAGGAGGGCATATAGTCTGGCAGATAAAAAGTAACCATTTTGCAAATGGGTGATAGACCCCTCCCTTAGTATGGTTTCCCACTTTTATTACATCTACCTTTGAATGTGCTTTTATCACAAGACCCTAACAGCTTTTTGTCTCTGGCCAGGGGGTAACATACAATGCCCACCAGGATGGAGTGAAGGGAATTGCAGGAGCAACAAAACTGCAAAAGAAAATCAACAAACCACAATCCAGAACTTCAGAGACTCTATATCAACCACCTAGAACTAGGCCAGCTTAGTCTCTCCCCATCTTGAAGCTCAGGGAAATTTGTGGAAGAGGGGGCGGTAAGAGTGTAAGAGCATAAGGATGGGAGGAGCAATGATATGTAAGATACTCTATACTAGTTAGGGCTGAAGCAATCATAATTGGACTTTGCATGCCCTGCGCATTGTCCAACACACTGTTGACCTCACAAAGTCTAGCATCTGCTAAAGGCACCAAGATCCTTGGAGGCAAAGGATTGGCAGCCACAGCAGTATTCCTATACCTAAGGGGAACACGGGAAAGGGTTCAGGAAAGGCTCTGTTGTAGTTATTGTTCTCATTCTAAAACCTTAGGATGCAGGGTGATCTAGTCCATTGGAAGATGAAATTCTGATCAAGTTGGCTGGTTTCATCTTTATTTTCTAACAGTCTGCATTCATACTGATGGCTGAAATGTGGAGATCGATTCCGGTTGAGGCATATTGATAATCAGTTGTGATGCACTCCACCCGGACAAAGCTGCTGGAAGCCCAGGGAAGATGATGTCTTGCGGCTCCTTTGTAAATATGTTTCTCCTCCTTGCTGTCTTCTGTGAGAGAATGGCTTCACACCCACTGGGAGTTTGTATTGGAGGTCTTTTGTTAATAAAACCACCAAATGACAAAAAAAAAAGAAACAATTATATTAAATGAAGTATCCCAGATCCAGAAAATTAAGCGCTGTATGTACTCCCTAATATGTGGCTCTTAATACCAAACCCACCCAGCCCATCTTGAGACACTCATAGGTAAATCTATGTATTACCTACAGTAATTGCAAGGATTATGAACAGGAGGGATGGGGTTGGAGGGCCACACCAGAAACAAGGAGAGAAGTGACCATGTTACAGTAGAGAAAATAGGCCTCCATCAAGGACTGCAAGAAAGTAATGTGACACCTAGTTAAGTTCACTGACATTCGTTCCTGATCATTTACAACTAAGGGGGTATGAACTCACCAGAAGGGAAGGGCATATAGTCCGGCAGATTAAAAAGTAATCATTTTGCAAATGGGTGATTGACCCCTCCCATTGCCTAATGCCATATGACCCTGTTATTCCAATTTTGGGTATAAGTATTACATCTACCCTTGAATGTGCTCTTATAATAAGACTCCAGTTTAACAGCTTTCTGTCTCTGGCCAGGGGCTGACATACAGTGCCCATCATGATGGAGTGAAGGGCATTGCAGGAGCAACAAAACTGCAAAAGAAAATCAACAAACCACAGTCCAGAACTTCAGAGACTCTATATCAACCACCTAGAACTAGGCCAGACTAATCTCTCCCCATCCTGAAGCTCAGGGACATTTGCGGAAGAGGGGGCGGTAAGAGTGTAAGAGCAAAAGGATGGGAGGAGCAATGATTTGTAAGATACTCCACACAAGTTAGGGCCGATGCAATCATAATTGGACATTGCATGCCCGGTGCAATGTCCAACACACTATTGACCTCACAAAGTCTAGCATCTGCTAAAGGCACCAAGATCCTTGGAGACAAGGGATTGACAGCCACAGTAGTGTTCCTATGCTTAAGGGGAACACAGGAAAGGGTTCAGGGAAATGCCACTGGTACGTCATCAGAGAGGAGGGCCCAGAGGAGAGTCAGGCATGCACAAGAAAGGACTCTGGGAATTGGGGCGGGAGGCACGGGGGGATGGGGAGGAAGGGGTGAGGGGAGGGGGAGCAGGGAGTTCAGGGGGAGGAGGAGGGAGGGAGGGAACTGATGTACCTATTAAGCTTGTATGAGCTGAAATAATAATAAAAATGTATTAAAAAATAAAAATAATGACTGAGAGAGGGACGATCCTTACTTGCCAGACCAGCATGTCTGGCCAAGTATACACAAAGATGCCAACTCTCTCAACCAGCTCTCCATGATTTATTCCCACCCACCATGGGCTGGACCTTCTGCATCAGCTAGACAATCTCCTTCAGGTTTGCTCTGGGCTTAACTCAACTATTAATTCTCCACGATGTGTTAGACTCAAACCCTCAACAGTCAAGTTGACACTTGTGCCTAACTATGACAGAGATGCTATTCTATCTGACTGCAAGAGACCACTGGACCTTCTGCTTCTCATCGACAGCAAGCCAGATGTCACCAGCTGAGAATCTGGGTCTCCAGGCTGTACAGACAAGCACAGTTTGGTTCTCATTGTGTTCAAAAATCCACCCAGCCTCTCTCACCAAAGCTCATGGCCCTCATTCCTATAACACATGTATGTTATGTACATGTGTAGAGGTCAAAGAACAATTTTTGGAAGTTGGTTTTTGTCTTTCCCCATGTAGGTTCTGGGGATCCAACTGAGGTCACCGAGTTTGTGCACAGGCAAACTTACCTGCTGATCCACCTCTCTCTGGCTATTAAGACACATTTTAATGCGAAGTCAAGACAAAAAATAAAAAATTACTTCAATATTAACAGTCAGAAATGTGGCGCAGCAATAAGATAGACTCTTTAGATACTACATCAGATGAGGCAATACACACCTATTATACTCAGGAAATGGAGACAGAAAAATCAGAAGCTCAAAGTCAGCGTGAAAGACAGAAGACAAATTTTAATTCTTCTTTAGCCATCTTTTTTAAAAAAAACTCTTTTCTCTCTGTCTCTCTCTCTCTCTGTCTCTGTCTCTCTCTCTGTCTCTCTCTCTCTCTCTCTCTCTCTCTCTCTCTCTCTCTCTCTCTCTGTATGTTTTTGGAAAATGCTTTTAATAAATTCTATATTCCTATATTTTTATGTAAGCATGATTAAAATACAACCTAATTATTGCCCTTTGGTATATTAAGGTCAGCAAAAGGAGAGAAAGCCAAGATGTTTCCAAGTTCCCAGAATGTTATTCTCCATCGTGGGAATTATGCTGACCATGTCTTAGCAAACAGGAACTTTCCCCCTCTTTTTGGCCATGAAACCAGGGCCTTTCTGACCTTCAAACAAATAATTATTAATCTTTCTGCTTGTTCAGTTTTTGAAAGTTCCTGAAGTTCATACTGTAACTCAACACAGTCTGGAATCAAATGACTAATTTCCTAAACTATTTCTGGAGTTTCCCTTTCACTATTTGTAGCCCCCAACAGTCTTCCACAGGAATCTTCCCTGTGAAGTCTCTGTACTCCTCTGAAAGCCCCTTCCTCCCTTGAGGTAGGAAGAGAAGGGTTAGTCTAGAAACCCACAGAAATTCACCCTGCCTCCCGTCCATTGGCAGGGAATGTGGCCATGCTTATTCAGTCAAGGTCAGACTAAGGAATTTTCACAAACCACCACTGCATGACATCAGCACATCTCCCAATTCCCATGGAGAGTTTCTGAAACAGCCAGCTCACAGCCTCCAAAGCATTATCTTCTTTCACTGTTTCTGTGTTCCTGCAAAACCATGCTAAGATGGCCGCTTAGCTAATGTGCAACACTAAGGGGAGAATGATAAATATCCTGCCAAAAGCTAAGGTTGAGAGGGAAAATACAACCATGGAGCAGCATGGTAGTATCTGGTAGTATCTCAGACACTCCACAACTATGGTAGAAGTACTCCTCAGCCCTTCATTTCAGTAGAGGCGTAGATTGTTGAGGTGGGAAACATCTTCTCTCTCTCTCTCTCTCTCTCTCTCTCTCTCTCTTTCTCTGAAACATCCCATATTCCTCTCTCAAATACTCTGAGACCAAAATTCTCACCCCTGAGGTGCTGAGATAGAGTTACCACCACACACACAGATCAGAGGTCGCCAAATGGCATTGAACTTGCACACATGCACGGGTAGAGCGGTCTGCTGATGAGGATATGCAACTCAATCTAACATCCCCTTAGCACACTGGCATGTTGGTCTTATGTAGCTCTGAAAAAGTGGGCTTGGGGAATGGGTTGAGAAAGACTTAAAAAGGAAGAAGTAAATATGTCAAGGATACCACACCATTGGACTCTAACTGGGGCATATAGAAGGGTCTTCAGGTCACTAAAGGAAACAGAGGATCCAAAACATGGATGTTAAGTGATATGGCTACTGGGGCACATGCTTGAGGGGGCCCTTGGACAGTTGGGAGCTCCTGAGAAGCCAACACACACAGGGCTACTTTGTGACTGTCAGGTCACTTATCTATGGCTGCCATTCTGAGTGTTGGGGCAGACATTTCCTCCATGGGCACTTCATGGAAGGAGAGGCTGTGTTTCTCAGCACTTCTCATTGGGAGGAATGTGGGTCTTATGTCGCTGATATCAATATTGCTGTTGGTTACAGTGAGGTGAGCCAGGAATCACAGCTGCAAGGTGACTTACGTAGCTCATAATTGGTGAATTTTCTGGGAGTAAAGTGTCCTGAGACAAAGTAAATACATCATCTCTATTCATTGAGGCTACATTTGAAGATTCACCACAGGCTCCCCAAACCACAAATCTTACGTGTACACCTATTATGTTCTTATATGTATACCTACTATGTGTACCTACTGAGTTCTCCTTTCTCTTATTTTGTGACTTCTTGTGGAAACATTCAGTTTTCTAGCATAGCTGCTCATGCGCCCAATCTGCAGTTAAAGAAAATAAACGTTACTTGAATGCAAGCACTGAGATGCCCCCAAAACTGATTCTAGATTCTTTCTTTTGGGGTGGCAAGAAGGAAGCACGTTGGAACCTGAGCTCAGGGCCTCACTGATGCTATACAAATGTCCAAGTAGCACTGGCTTACAAGTTCAGCTCCAAATCTGAGAGTCGAGATCACTGCATAATGGTGTGGCTCAGGGTCTGGGAGGAAGGAGTGGGACAATATGAGGTTTTAATATGCTATTCGGAACAGCACCCAATTTAATACTAGGAGTTGTTTATTTCTAGAATTTTCTCTCTACTATATTTGAGCCACCATTGGTATGCTCATTAATCTCAGCTATCAGTGGAACACATGCAAGGTGGATATCTGGGGACACCTACAAAAATTATCTCAATAGGGCAGGTCTCTGGCCAAGCCTCTAGGAGATTGTCTTGATTACATAATTGATGTGGAAATACCCAGCCCACACTGGGTAGAATCATTCCTGGTCAAGAGGCTAAGATAGAGCTAGTTAGCATTTTGGCAGACTGGCGAGCCAGACAGCAAGCTGACGTACAGAGGTTCTTCTCCTCTGCTCTTGTGGATATGCTGTGGACAGTTTCCTCAGTTCCTGCTGCTGGAACTGCTTGGCCTGTCATTATGAACTGTAACCTGGACTTGTGAGCATGTGAGGAAGCCCCTTGTTCCCCCAAGCAGTTTAGCATTTGTTACAGCAATGAAATTATGACACTAGACAATTCATTGGTAATAGCCACAAGCAGAAGTGGAGCTTTGGCTGGGTTATACCCACCTCCTCATCAGCTTCCACCTGCTGGCTCTTGCCAATCAGTTGAGAACTGGGGAATCAATCAACCAAGAGGTAATCTTCTAATACTCTCTTCAAATCCAAAGTGAGGATGTTTATATGGTAAATATTCTTAAATCACAATCTCTTGAGAATGGAGGAACCATTCCCCATTCAAGGAGAAGAAAAGACATGAAACTACATGCACGGTCAGATCCAAGACATGGAAGGTTTTGCCTTTGTATCAACAGACCTGTGCGAACATTTAGGTGGTTCCTGGAAATGAAACTTGCCTAACACACACAAAGCCCTGGGGTTCCAGCCACAGCAATGCAGTTGCAATAATACCCGCAGTAATCCATAGCACACATCTCCAGGGAATGATTTCAGAGCCAAAATATTGAGTTTGAACTGAGTATGTGCTTGGATCTGACAGACAAGCAGTTGGGATCCTCAACCTTGGAAGAACATGGCTGAGATGGCATTTGTCTAGGGACGTCCTGAAGGAGGAGGGAGACCTCCTCCATCCTAACTTGGTAAGTGAAGAGCCAAAGAGATGTCTCAGTAAGAGAAGCTGCTTTACCAAAACTATATTTGTGATTACCTCTCAGAAACACTGACCGGTCATGCCATGGCTGTGCCTCTAAAGGTGGGTTTCTGGCCAATACACTGCCATGACTGTTGACCTCCATTCTCCATCTCTTGAGCTACATCACTCCAGAGTCTTTGGCTTCTACGTGGTAACATGCGGCACAAGTGAAGCCCTTCAGGCACCAAGCCTTAGGATGAAAGGACCAGCAATTTGTTTGTGCCGCCACATGACTAAGCTCTGGTCCCTACACAGTCACCAGAACACGTGTTTCATGTGTGCCCTGCACAGACGATGAGTTCAGCTTGCAGATGGAAAAGCGACCCGCACATGGGCCTCTAGTCCTTCATTGCCTTTGTAACTGTGAAGTTTGCTGTCTGCTGTCTCATTTGATCAGAAAACTCCAGAATCAGTCTCTAGCCAAGATGGCTGTGGCTTTGTCCTGAGACGTTCGCAGGGACAGGGCGTTGGCGGGCTCCTCGCTAACTCAGGCAGAAGATTGCTTAGCTCTTCCGCTGGAGTGGGAGGACGTTCACCCAAAATCACTTGTTCTTGAACTTCCTAGACCTTTCCACCCTGTCCACTGAGCACCCTCCAGAGAGACTACAAAACTGAATACATGCCAGGAAAAAGAACGTAGTCTACATACATTAATAACGTTGGTGTATTAATAGCTTGCCACAGCCAATTTTCTCGCTCAGGGACCTCAGTGTTTCCCTGAGAGTGTCTGTGTTTTCTTTTTCTTCTTTTTCCCTGGGCTTCTTGCAGAACCAGCTGGGTAGCTTATAAGTTAGGTAGTGACAGGGCTGCCCTAACAGGTCCCCCGCAGCACTGAGCTCCTGTCATGGGAGCGTATGACTCGCATGCTCAAGATAAATCCACAAGACAGAACATCTCAGCTCTTCAGATGAGAAAATCGAGACGATGAAGATGAATAACGTGCCCAAAGGCTCTCGGCTGGTGTTGTATAGTGTTTTCCTCCAAGCAAACAGCTGCCATCTTTTTCTGAGACCATCAGGATTGTACCTGTTGACTGTCTGTGTTCCCATAGAGATAGAGAGAGGAGTGGGAAGAGTCATTGGACTTTCACCTGGATTCTGGCCTGCAGTATTGCCAGCTAATAGAATGCGATTCTGCCCTAATTACAAGTGCCCTCACATGTGCCTCCAGGCCTTGAGTCTGGGTGGGGCTACAGTGCCCTGGGACCTTGAGGTCTTCTGTATAGACCAGGGAAGGTAAACTGAAATGGGAGATTGTATCTATACAGTCATGGAGAAGCTGTCATCCATTCTGGGAATGATACTTTCCAGTATGGTTGTTCAGGCTTCTGTAAATAACTCTCACTCTAACTCCCATAACTAACCCCCCAAAATGCATTGGTTCATCCAGTTAGACTCTAGTGTAAACATTATTTTGGTCTGCCATCTATCTGACAGAGATAAACATTTGTGTGGTATCTCCCCAGGAAAGGTTTTGTACAACAGCTGGTAGAAGAGGTGAGATTTGAGTTGAGTTCACTGGGGGCTGTGGAGATAACTCATTCCATGAAACAACCAGCAAGTAAGCGTGAAGACTCGACTTCATACCCAGAACCCATATTAAAACATTCAAGACTGTTAATGCATTTGTAATCCCAGCTCTGGCTAGGTAGAAACAGGAGGATCCTTGGGGCTCACTAGCCAGATAGTCTAGTCTAATTCAGAGTCCCAATTCCTAGTAAGAGACCCTGTCTCCAAGCAGTAAGGTGGTCATTACCATAGGAATGTCACTCAAGATCATCCTCTGGCCTCCGCGCACAACAGGCACAGAAACACATACATGCAAATAAAAATGAAATGCCTTGTTTGAGCCCCAATGCTTCCACTCCACAATACTGTAGCATCAAACAGAAAAGCTAAAAGCCCTCCTTCATTTACCTGCTGGGGTCCAGCATGCATCTACAAGTTGGGATTTGTTGCATGAGGACTCTTGAATGTACCCCTGTCATTTTGATGGAGTTGCCCTTTCCATTTGTTGTTTAACATCTCTGAAATCATCAGTCAGAAAGCAAGTCTGTTCAGGAAATCCCTCAGGTTGTTATTCAGATTTCTAGAGAGATATGACCTGGTCCTTTCAAAATGCCTGCCAGGCGCAGCATGGCTCTCTCCTCCCTCTGAAACTGTTAGCTGAATAAATCTCCCTTTCTTCCCTAAACCGCTTGACTTGGGTGTTCTCTCATAGCAGCACAAGAGCAACTGGTAGACTTGCGTAGACTCGTTTCTTGGGCATTGTCAGTGTCCTATTTAAGATGAACAGATAGCTCTTCACATCTCTCAGACAAAGTTACAGAGCAGTGAGGTATGACAAACAGGCCCTTATTCTCTTACAGAACTCGTGGGGGAGGAGGACTGCAACCATCCACAACACTGGGATCCTCACTGAGGCCTCTCTATGCTAGAAGTCTGTTGTCCAGACAGAAGCATCAATCATAAGTTTCTGATACCTCATTTCAACCATGTGGATGCCTATAGTGTCCACCTTCTAGGTCTGCAGCATGGATCCTGCTGGGACAGAAGTGACATGGTATTTACTGGTCTTGTCTTCTACAGACTTGCTGGGAATAGAAGGGACATGGTATAGGCTGCTCTCTTTCTCTCCAAGATTTTTGACTCTGTGCAGGGCAAATCCTAGTAGTTTTCAAGATTCTATCTTTGATTGTTGGTATGAGGTCCAGCTCTGTGATATTGTAGCTTACACCAGCAGACTGGTCATGCACTGCCCAGGAAACATCATGAAATGAAAAAGGAAAGGTCAGGGATAGGAAGCTCCCCAACTTTTCTATTCACAGACACAGGAAAAGGCTCTGTAGGCATCTTGTGTGACTTTTATAGCATTCATGCTAGGGAAAAGAAACCGTAGGTATGATCATCAACATTGTAGATATTATTACCATCATCACCATCATCACCATAACTATTGTCACCATAATCTCACCCCACCATCACTCAACATAAATCATCATTGTTATGACCTTCATCACCATCACTACCACCATTATCACTATAACCATCATTATCACCATTACAACTTCCACATTCATCAGCATAACCATAATCACTATCATCAATATGTCACTGTAAGTATCCCACCATCACCATTGCCACCACTGCTATGTCCACCATCGCCACCATCACCACCACCACAACCACCATCATGGCCACCATTATCCTCACCTTGCTATGTCTTGTGTGTGTTTGCGTGTGTGTGTGTGCATGTGTGCATGTGTGCATGTGCATGGGATGTGTGTGGGGAGGTGTTAGGATTCACCCTGGAATGCACTACCTACCTTATTACTTTGCTCTGGGATTTCCCATGCTTTGCCTCCACTCGGAATTGCAAGTTATTGCCATTTCTGCCCAGCATCTTTATCTGGGATCTCAACTGAGGTCTTTATGCTTGTGAGGCAAAGATTTAACCCCTGAACCGTCTCTCCACATCTAGCTTTGTCTTTTTTTTTTTTTTAAGTAGCTGCCATATCCATACACTTGTGGTCTTGTCCTCACCTCTCCCCAGGATCCTATGACCCAAGGCAAGCATGTAGCTTACAGAAAATGTTTTATAAAACTGGTCTGTGTTTTGCAAAGCTAGACTCATTCCTCCGCTGATTGTCTCGCACATGTCTTGTTGTCTTTTGCCAGTTAGAAGTGTTGCAATAGATATCCTCGAAGCCTGGTGCTTTTATTTTTAGAGGGTAGATTCTGAGAAGTGAGATTGCTAGGCCAAAGGGTATGCATATTTTAACTTTTTAGAACTGATTGCCAGATTGCTTTCCAAAATAGTTGCAGCTATTTTATTCCCAAGAGCAATGCATAAAAGGGCCCTTTCCCCAAAATTCTTATTGGCATAGGGTATTGTTATTTTTTTCTCATTTTAAAACAGATACAGTGATGGATTTCTTGTGGCAATAATTTTATTAATTTCTCATCAATAGTTATTTCCTTTAAAAGTCATTCATTATCTGTTCAACTCACCCTAAGATTTAAAAACCTTTTTCTTTTTTTACTTTAAAAAATTTTTTGTATGTGTATTTGTGTGTATCAGAAGGCACCGTGTGTGCCCGTGGAAGCCCAAGGATGACTTCGGGAATAACCCTGGGTTGTGCTACCTCCTCTTTGCTTTGCGCAGGAGTTTCTCAGATTCTGCCTTCCAGGGTTGGAAGAATAGGCTGCCACCATTTTCATCTGGTGTTTCTAATGTGGGATCCAGGATTCAAACTCAGGACCTTCTGCTTGTGAGACAGAAGCTTAACCCTTGAGCCATCTCTCCAGCCCCTAAAAACCTTTTTCTAAGCAAATTTTAAGCAGCTTTATATGTTAAAAGTATCAATTATATGTCAAAAATTATTCTTGGGATGGGGGAGATGACTCAGTGGTTAAAGCCTTTGCTCAGAAGCAAAATGACCTGAGTTCAGATTCCCAGATCCCACATAAAAATACCAGGTGGATATGGCTTCAGTCTGCAATTCGGGCCCTGGAAGGTAGAGTCTAGGAAACCTCAGAGCAAAGCAATAAGGAGGTAGAACAATCCAGGATGATTTCTGATGTCACCCTTGGGCCTCCACAGGCATGAGCAACACACACACACACACACACACACACACACACACACACACGCGCGCACACACCAAAAATGATCTTTTAACTTAATATTTTTGTCATACAATTTTTCTATAACTCTCAGCAATAGCTTTTATGTTTAAAAATGTTGAATTTTAAAATCAAAAGGAAAATCATTAGAAGTGCAAAGGTATCGGCATAAGCAGTGGTAGTCACTTAAAATAGAAATAACTCAAGTTGGGCCTCATGGTGCATATCTGAGCACAGCTCTCAGGAGGTTGAGTCACGAGGATTGTGAGTTCCTAGTCAACCTGGACTACATAGTGAGACCCTGCCTCGAAAACAAAGAAAAGGAAAAAAAAAAAGAAAGTAATTTGAACAGTCAATATTGAGTCTGCAATTTTAGTATGATGTATGTAGTGAGTGACTGAAAATAAAGCTCGGAAAATATGTATTGTTTCAAGAAAATTTAAAATAGAAGGACACTTCACAAAAACATGTGCAGAAAGGAAAATTCACAAACCGTAAACAGAAATGCAACCTCACAGAGCATCCTACAACACACAAAGGCAGAAATACAAAATACTATTTTATGTGAAATGTGAGTACCATTATCTTCTTATACTGTGCATCTTAGGTTCTCCACTTTGTTGCTGTAATAAATACCTAACCCAAACAATTTAGGGGGAGACAAGGCGTTTTGCGAATGCTCAGGATCCAGAACACAGTGATCATCATTCAGAAGAGTCAGAGCAGCATCGGGAACCAAGTGAACTGGTCATGCTGTGTTCACGGCAGAAGCAGAGGCCATTGCATGCCAGTGTGCTGCCAGCTCTCTCTGTGTCTTAGTTGCCTGCCCAAGAACAGTCCCACCCACTCTAACCTGTGACTCCTCACATCAGTTGTGGGGAGCTAGTCTCTCACAGGTTTCTCTGGAGGCCTATTTTAACTTAATGATTCTGCAAAGGTGTGCTCATCTCAAGTGTCAAATAGAAAGCTGAAACTAACTGCCACACTCTACTTCCTGTCAACCTGATGCACCTGCACATCACTTTTAAACCGTAACTTCACACCCCCTGTCCTCTCTGGACCAGCTCCAATCTGTGCTGCAGCCTTCTTCTATATACATCACATGGTTCTGACACCTCCAATATTTGGGGGTTTCTGTTCAAGCTTTAGGCCTCACACTCAATGGCCTGTTGCAGTTTCTCTTCATGTTGCTGATAAATACACAACAAAAGAATGTAAGGGAACAAGAGGTTTTATTCTTGCTTATGATTCTGGTTACAGTTAATAGCTCACAATGGTCAGGTGTTCCTGTTTCAGCTGTGCAATTAAGATTCAGAGGTCTAGGACTGGGGAGATGGCTCAGTGGTTAAAGCCTTTGTCTCAGAAGCAAAAGGACCTGAGTTCAGATCCTCAGATCACATGAAAAAAAATGCTAGGCAGATGTGTCAATAGCTTGCAATTCCGACCCTAGAAGGCAGAGCCTAGAAAACTACACAGCAAAACAATAATGTGGAAGAGCAATTTAGGATGATTCCTGATGTTAGACTTGGGCCTCCACAGACACACACTGAAGTGCTCTCTAGTACACACACACAGTATTCACAGGTATGCCTTAACTGAATAATTCCTCTTAGGTGTGCCCAGAGGCACGAGTGTCAAATTGACAGTTGAAACTAATCAATATAGTATGGTTTGTATAAGTGCATAAAAAATGATTGTTATGAATGGACTCAGTCATTGTTTATGCCTAAGAATACTTTCCCTTTATTTTTATTTATGTTTTTTTAAAAAATGATGTCAAAGTAATTCTGGAATGAAAGAAAAATATGTATCAGGGTTATACTGCAAGATTGTATCATTCCTATGAAGTGCAAATGAGGTAAGAATTATTGTTGATAGGCAATTTCAATTTTCACTCTACATATCCATTATTTATGTTTTCTCAACACATGTTGTTTCTGACTTATGTTCAACCACTGAAATGAAGAATAAAGGTAATGTATATGTAAAAAAATAATCTATTTGCGACCTTTAAAGTTGCCCTCAACTTGCTCTTCTTCCCGTGGCTGCCAGCTGCTTTCTTTCCTCTGGATAACTGTGGTTATTACTTTGTTTCTCTTTTCAGATCCTTCAAGGATATTCCCTGCCTGGAGGTGCTTATTCACATGTCTATTTTATTATGAAAGAAAGCGCCAATGTCACACATCAATTCATCGAGCATGCTTTTTTTTTTTTTTTTCAGGCACTCTAGCCATTCTGTTGTCTGCATTTTAACTTGATTTAGGAGGCCTTCTCAGGCCACAGTGTGATGCAGTCAGAACTTTAAAGTTCCCTGGTAAGTTGAGCTGTGTGGAAATCCTCTGTTCTAGACTGTGTGGTAGTGTGCTGTCTCCTGGGGCGTGTGATGTAGTGGGCTTTCTAGCGTCCACACATTTCAGGGCTTTGGTCACTGGTGCTGCTTTTCACACTTCGGTCTTAATTCATATAGATGGCTGTGTGTCAGGAGGCAGGAGCTAGCATGTCTTCTCTACATAGGTGTCCAGTTGTCCCAGTGCCCTTTGTTGACCAGTCCATCTTTCATTACACTTGAAAACTACTACCAGAATTTCTGAATATTTCACATTTTAGGTTTCATCACTGTCTTCCATGGGTGTAACTACCACAGAGGGATCTGAGAAACCACACTGCTCTTTCTTGTGTCTTAGCATACTGATTCTCTGAAAGATAACGTGGAGTGAACTGCTTGAATTATATCGCCTGGGAGAATTTCCCTCTGCCTTGCAAGGAGACCCCAGAAAGCAACAGTGACCTTGCTGCTGCCTGCCTCTGGGCAGTGCCTGGGTATCATGCACAGCTGTCTTCAGCAGGCCCAAGTCTTTTCTTCCTCTGTCAGTTGACCACAGGAACTTTCAGAAGAGCCCTGGGAACCGGTTGAGAGAGAAAAGATAGCTGTGTTAGTTGCATCTTTCCACTGCTGAATGAATACAGGAGCCAAACAACTTACAGGAGCATGGGGCTTATTCATGCTTATGTTCTCTGGTTAGAATTCATCATCACAACAGGAGAGTTCCTACCATCATCGCTAGTCAAAGGAACTGAACACAAAATACCCACGGGAAGGGCTGAGGAAAGGGCGTACTTCCTAGCCTGCCATACTCCCAAAGTCCTCAACCAGCTCTCTTCTTATCCACCTCCCACCCACAGTAGACTGGGTCTTCCCACATCAGTTAGCTAATCTCTCATGGACTTGCTCAACTAAATAAGTCTTCATAGGTTTGCCTAAAGACACAATTCTCAATTATCAAGTTGACACCTGTCTCTAACTAGTATAAGAACACAGCATGGATTTTGGGAAAATCTGGGTCACTTTGTGCAACTTCCTTGTATCTCAAGGGCTACAGCCTGCTTGGTGGTAAGAGACTCTTAGCTCAATAGCCCATGGCACAATAGGTCAGATAGCGACCAGTTTTGGATGGCAGCTCAGCTCACATTGCAGCATATAGTTGAGCACTCAGTCTCTGCTAAGGCCCGCCTTGATCAAATGGACTTCATTCAGAGACACAAAGATGGCTCAACAACGCAAATCACAATATAAAATACATCACATCTATAGACAGAAGTCATACAATTATCTCAGTGGATATAGTACAAGTCTTTGGCAAAGTCTAATCTCCCTTTATGGCATAAATCCTGAAGAAAAAGAAAATTCAAGAATACATCTCAACATAACAAAGGTTTTCTATAACAAACATGTAGTCAACATTATACTAAATGGGAAAAAGTTATAGCATTGCTGGTAAAATCAGGAACAAGGCAAGGGTATATATTTTTTCTGCTCTTATTGGTTATAGTCCTTAATACATCAGCGAAAGCAATAAGACAAGAAAAAAATGAAAGGGATATAAATAGGAAAGGAAGAAATGAAATTATGTGCAGGTTATATACTCCTGTATGTAGATGATCCCAAAGATTCCACCAAAAACTATTAGTGGTGACAAGCACTTTAAGCATATTGCAGGCTACAAAGTTAGCACACAAAAATCAGGAACTTTCCTACGCACCAATGACAAACACACTGAACAAGAAACCAAGGAAACAATCCCATTCTCAACACTTTTCCAAACAAAGTTTTATAGGTATAAACCTACCCAGGAGAGTAAAAGCATCCGCAGTGAAAACCTTCAAACACTGAAGAAAGAAATTGAAATACTTGAAGGTTAGAAAGACCTCCCATGTTCATAGATTTGCAAAATCCATATTGTGAAAATGGCTTATATTACCCAACATCAAAATTCCAATGATAGTCTTCACAGATAAAGAAAAAACCATTAAAAAATTCATATGGAAGCACAAAATACCTGGAGATAGCTAATAAATAAACAGAAAACTAAACAACTCAATCAATAAATGGCCTAATGAAATGAATAGATAGTTCTTAAAAGATGAAGTATAAATAGCCTGAAACCATATAAAAAATGTTCAATTTATTTAACTATCAGGGAAATGCAAATTAAAATACTACATTTTCTCACACTGGTCAGAATGACAACCAGAGAAAATAAATGACAACAAATGCTGCTGAGGATGTAGGATGTAAATAAATATAAATTAGTCCAGACACTATGGAAATGAATATGAATATATATTTTTGTATGATATTTGTATGATGAACTAAAAAATATAAAAATACAACCAGGATTCATGAGATGGATCAGTGGTTAAAAGCACCTGTGTACAAGCCTGGAACCCTGAGTTCCATCACAGCCTACATGGAAGAAGTATCAACTTCAAAAGATTGTCCCCTGATGTCCACATGCATACCATGGCACATGTTCCTCTCTCTTTCTCAATCCAAATAATAAATGCTCCTTTAAAAAATTTAAAAATTAGTTCCCATGTGACCCAGGTGTGCTTCTCTAAGTTTGCACACCACAGAGAGACACCTGAATATTGTGTTTACCGCTGCACTGTCCCAAATAGGCAAGAAATGGAAACAGTCAGAATGTCTATCAGAAAATGAGCAGGTAAAGAAAATTTGGTATACAATGGAATTTTAGTCTCTCCAAAGAAGAGTGGAATGGTGTGGCTTGCTGGCAAGTGGATATAGCATAGAAAGACAAATGTTCCATGTTTATCTCATCTGTAGATCCTAAGATTTTTAGATACATAAAACATTAATACAAACATACAGCATGAAAACTAATAGGAGACTCAGGAAAGGAAGGAAACTAGTAGGAAGAGGGAACAGGGAAGAAAAGAAGGGGAGAGTATGGATGGGAGCGATAAGGTCAAAGTTCATGAGATACTTGAAAAGCATTGTCTTTTGATACTCAACATTATGTAAAATGAATATGCACCAATAAAACAAAATGAAGTATAAGTATTTCATTAAGTGTTGCAAGTTTAAAAAAAATAGAAGTTAAGCCTTAGAGAGAGAGGAAAATATTTGCAGAAAGCACCCATTGAAGGACTGCAATCCAGAGTACACCAAGAACACTTCTGACAGTAGTGACGGGGTTAGGAGTGACTCAGTAAAATGGCTGCATGTATGCTTGAGGACCTGAGTGCGTTTTCCCAGAACCCCGGGTGCACTGTTGTGTGTCTGGAACTTCACTATGGGAATATGGAGACACGCAGATGCCAGAAGTTCGCTGGCCAGCCAGCTTAACTGAATTGATAAGCTTCAGCTTCAGTGAGAGTTCCTGTTTCAAACTACAAGATGGAGAAGGACTGAGGAAGACATGTGAACATAGATCTCTGGTCTCCACACACACATACATGAGTATTCACAGACACATACAAACACATTACTTCCCACCACACACAAAATTAATTAAGACGTGAGCTGCAGAAACCTTAAAGTGTATTGCTCAGTGAATGAATACAGAGCGACTGCCCATTATATGATTCCAACAGTGGCAGTTTGGAAAAGAGGCAACCATGGGGACAGGGCTGCCAAGAGTTGAGAGACAGCTGGAAAGACCAACGGGTGAAGCAGAGGGGATTTTTCAGACAATAAACTCCTCTATATTAATCTATGCCCATGGTAGTTACAGAGCTAACACATTAATGCAAGGTGATACCAAAGGAGCCGTGCTTTGAGACCATGAATTTGAAATCATAATAACTAAGCTTAAACAGTTTATTAATCAAAATAGGAACCATAACATATCTGCCAGTGGGGAAAATTGGCTTAATCTTGTAGCATAAAAGTCTGTGATTTGGGAAAATCTGCATCCTGCTGACTATGGAAATGTTTTTCCTGAAAAAAAGTGGATGAGCAGCTTGAGGAAGTCGTGGTCAGTTGGTGAATATGGCCAGTAAGGTAAACTTCACAGTCCAATCTGTTTAACTTCTGAAGTACTCACTGGTTGTGTAATGTGAGGCTGGGCATGCGGAGACTAGGCCTTTCTGTTGGCCAATGCTAGTTGCAGAGGCTACAGTTTCGGGTGCATCTGTGGGTTTGCTGAGCACACTTCTCAGAAGTGATGGCTTTTTCAAATTTCATAAAGCTGTAGGGGATCAACAGACCACCAAATAGTAACCAGGACATTTTTCTGACTCCAATTTGACTTTGGGAAGTGCTTTGGTAGCTTCTTCCTGATCTATATGTTTTATATAATCCACTTTTCATGGAGTCATAACTCAGTGAAAAGTGGCTTGCTGCTATTATGTAGAATAAAAGGGGACAATTAAATAATAATAATTTTTAAAGCTGACCTGGAAGCTTTTTTCCTCTAGCTAGCTTTCATAGTATGAGGAGGTATTATGCATTCTGCTGGAGGAGTAAAAGCTGTTAACAATCTTTCCCAGCTCTAAATCCTCTGAGCACAGGCAAGATGTGCTCAGTGTTGAAATGTGGCATGAATATTATGGGAATAACCAACTATTTTCCAATTGAATTCAAGGTCTGCTGTCTAGAATGGACACTCAGAAACCACAGAACAGAGAAGATAGAGTCCCTACAGAGAACCTACCAATATTATTTCACTAACAAGACATAGTATGAGACTGCCTTCTAAATATTTATCTTTAACCCCAATAGTTTACAGCTTTCAACCTCCATTCCCAAAAACTCCTTCTTGCAATAGATTGCAGTTGACAGAAAATATTGACTGTGAAGAACTCAACTTGATGAGGACTTCTAACCCTCTCCTCTCAAAGATGAGGGAACATGGCAAAAGAGGGGGAAGAAATACAAAGAAAGACTACCTCAGTGTTAAGCAGGAGAACTTCTCATCATTATAATCAGAGATAAATGAAGGGTTTATCAGAAGTCAAGAATATGTGACGTCCTCAGCATGCCATATACTTTACTCCTAGAAGCTCAGGGACTTCTGCATAAAGGGGCAAGTGAGCAAAGAATATTGAAAGCCAGAGACAGAAAAAAAAGTTGCGAAATGCTAGCTTTCAAGAACAACATTGCACGGGCGTGATCCCATAGCAGAGGTGGCCACTGATGCGAAACCTACAGGAAACCTACGCGTCAGTGAGAAGAAGCCCTACGAGTACTGGTGAACTGTGGACAGCAAACAGATTCGAGGTTGGAAGTTGAAAGCATCCAGCTGTGGGTCCACAGAGAAGTCTACTAGGCGCCAAGAGAAGACTCCAAAACACACAGGGGGATGACTGACCCAATGTTCACAAAACAAAAGGACATGAATATGGAAAACGGACTTGAAAGAAGGGGAAACAGTAGGCAGAGGGAAGGATCTGGGAAAAGCCAGATGGAACATTTTGATGTGCATATGAAATTGTCGACTAGTAAAATTCATCGATAAAGAAAAATAAAGAAAAAAGACAATTTCCCCCTTAATTTTCAGTCAACTCATGCAACACCCACTTACCAAACTTTTTCATCTTTGCAACATGCTTCAGATGTGGAACTGTGATCTAACGGCTGCCTCTGAACTCTCGGGCAACTTCTCACGTAGTCAGGAGGATCAGCTCCAGCAACCCTCTCAATCCGTCGGTCACTGTCAGCTTCGATGGCCGTCTCTGTGCTTCTCACCCTCAAGGTTCTTGTTTCCTGTGCAAGAACTTCCTGAGCCCCCCTGCACTGCCTGCTCTGCCTTTCCTGGGCCAGACCCAGTCAGCTGCTGTCATCTCCGCTGCCTCACTGCTCATTTCAAACGTGGATAAGAAAAGCATTTGAATTTGCTTTGGTCTAACATCATTTCTGCAGTCAAAAAAATAAAAATAAAAAATAAGTAATAAATCAGTTTCAAAAACCATAAAGAGGGCTTGTAAAACTAGAAAAATAAAATAAAAAAGAAACACTAACATTTAATGTGATGAAATCATGTAAAAAAACACAAAGAGGAAAATGCACATTAAAATTACCTATAATTTGTGGGCATCACCAAATGCTTTCTGATTGGATTTCCAGGCTGCTACACAGGAGGGAACTCCTGCAGGGTACTGGAAACCTGGCCAAGAGTCTGTGGATGGGGAGTCCTTGGAGAGAACGACTTTGGCTTTGCTACATGGACATGGTACTAAATCACCTTTTAAATATTTATCTTTAAACTCAGTGAGTGTAGCCCTCAGCCTTCAGCCAGAGCTTCTTTGTTGCAGGGAATGACGATTAATACGGAGAATCACGGCTGGTTAAAATGCAGAGAATATACCACTGTGGAGGGTTCAGCCTCAAAGCCTCATCCCTCCCAAGGCTACATCCCCGAACAGATAGTGAAAAGTATTTGGTAGCCAGAGGGTGAGGAGGAACGTGGGCAAACGGTGCTTTTGGGGCACAACAGGGCCTTGCACCCCTGAACTCACTGGACCTATGTTTATCTGCAAAGATTGGGCCCATCGCCGCCTGCCCCTCCCTGAGGTGAATACTGATGGTAAATGCGACTGGAGGAAGGGGATCCACTTTCTTCAGTGAAGTAGCCCCCGGCATGTTGCCTGTGCTCCTAGTAAATAACCTCGAGACACGTTCATTCAGGCAGCCCTAGTTAAACCCAGTGCGCCACACACACCGAAGACATGGAAGGAAGAAGAAGGATTTCAGTGGAGAGGGAGTGGAATGAAGGACGGAAGGCGAAAGTGATTCAAATCATCACATGCACACATATGAAACTATCAAAGAATAAAAAAAGAAAATTACTTGATATGAAAAAATTATGAAGAAATTGAAAGCAATACCTTTTACATATATACAATTCAATATTTATTAAAAATAAAAGCAAGACCTGCATCTCACTTTCCTACCTCCACACTGTGCTTCCTGAGGTCAGCTTCCAAATCTATCTCAGGGCTTTATGTGGTGTTCCTTGGAATGCAGCCACAAATATCTACTCACCCCAAGTTAGGGTACCAGTGACAGACCCAAAGGAACAAGTACACTAAAGTCTCACCTGGCGAACCAGTGAATTTTAAGGTTTACTCAAAGACAGCTCCATCACCCAACAGTCCACTCCAGCATCCACGACTGAGGGAAGCTGCAGGCAACGCTGGCTCTGGGGCTCTTTTTTCTTCCTGGAAATTGTTATGCCTCGTGTAACCTTGGAGAGGGGTCCTGTGAATCTTGTAATCCAGGGGCTTCCTGAATCTTACTGAGCCTCCCCCGGGATAGAATGTTTCAGTTTTGATGAATTTGCTACACAATAGCTGGTTTCAGAAACCACCCAAAACAAAACAGATTAGAACCAAGAAAAATGCTGGAATTCCAAGAACTTTCAGATGCTTTTATTTGTTTGTTTTTTTATTTGTCTACTATTTATTTATTTATTATTTATCACCCCTCTCCAAAGGCAAGAGATTATCATCGGATTGAGTCTTGAAGATACATCATTAAATTTTTTAAAATGTACTATTTTGTTAGAATTGCTGATGCTATTGTGGCTTTATTTTCTACTCTTTATATCACAAATGCAGCATTTTAATTACACAATGGATTTAAAACTTGCCCGTGGAATGGCCTGAGACAAAGCCACTTTAGCAGCTTTTTTTTTTTGGAATGTGAATTCCAAATGGAAAGGAACAAGTTTGGAAACATGTAAGCTGAACAAACAAATCTGTCCAAAGTAGTTAGTTAGACTTTTGGGTTTCTTTCATCTTCTTCAAATCTATCCCAATTCCTTGATAATAGGCACATTTAGAGCTTCTATCGGTTTCTCTGTGTCTGCTAGCAATTGGTATCATGCCCTTCTGCTGAGACCATTCAGAATCATGGCCTCCTATGAAAATAGCTGCTCATGGCAGAGGCATTCATCATTTACCCAAAGCATTTGCATAGTTCCACTCAGTTAGAAAGCAAAAATGGGACTGATCCTTTTTGCATAAAGACAAGTCAAATGAAGGAATTCTCTAAACCGTGAAATGAAATTTAATTAAATATTGGAAACAAAAACATTTCTTTTTTTTGTTTTTTTTTATATAATACATTTTTTATTATTATTTCAGCTCATACAAACTTAATAGGTAGACCAGTTCCCTCCCTCCCCCCCCAACCCCTGCTTCCCCTCCTCTCCCCCCCCCCGCCCCCTCCCCCCCCCCCCCGTGCCTCCGGCCCCAATTCCCAGAGAGTCCTTTCTTGTGCATGCCTGACTCTCCTCTGGGCCCTCCTCTCTGATGACATATAAGGACCCAGTGGCATTTCCCTGAACCCCTTCCTGTGTTCCCCTTAAGCTTAGGAACACTACTGTGGCTGTCAATCCCTTGGCTCCAAGGATCTTGATGCCTTTAGCAGATGCTAGACTTTGTGAAGTCAATAGTGTGTTGGACATTGCGCCGGGCATACAATGTCCAATTATGATTGCTTCGGCCCTAACTTGTGTGGAGTATCTTGCAAATCATTGCTCCTCCCATCCTTTTGCTCTTACACTCTTACCGCCCCCTCTTCCGCAAATGTCCCTGAGCTTCAGGATGGGGAGAGATTAGTCTGGCCTAGTTCTAGGTGGTTGATATAGAGTCTCTGAAGTTCTGGATTGTGGTTCGTTGATTTTCTTTTGCAGTTTTGTTGGTCCTGTAATGCCCTTCACTCCATCGTGATGGGCACTGTATGTCACCCCCTGGCCAGAGACAGAAAGCTGTTAAACTGGAGTCTTATTATAAGAGCACATTCAAGGGTAGATGTAATACTTATACCCAAAATTGGAATCACAGGGTCATATGGCCTTAGGCAATGGGAGGGGTCAATCACCCATTTGCAAAATGGTTACTTTTTAATCTGCCGGACTATATGCCCTCCCCTTCTGGTGAGTTCATACCCTCTTAGTTGTAAATGATCAGGAATGAATGTCAGTGAACTTAACTAGGTGTCACATTACTTTCTTGCAGTCCTTGATGGAGGCCTATTTTCTCTACTGTAACATGGTCACTTCTCTCCTTGTTTCTGGTGTGGCCCTCCAACCCCATCCCTCCTGTTCATAATCCTTGCAATTACTGTAGGTAATATATAGATTTACCTATGAGTGTCTCAAGATGGGCTGGGTGGGTTTGGTACTAGGAGCCACCTATTAGGGAGTACATACGGCGCTTAATTTTCTGGGTCTGGGATACTTCACTTAATATAATTGTTTCTAATGACATCCATTTCCCAGCAAATTCCAGTAATTCATCATTTTTGATGGCTGAGTAGTACTCCATTGTATAGATGTACCACCGTTTCCACTCGTCAACTGTTGGACATTTGGGTTGATTCCATGTCTTTGCTATTGTAAACAGTGCTGCTATGAACATGGTCGTGCTTGTGCTATCGAGGTGAACCTCTGCTGTATAGGGGGTTATTCCCAAAAGTGGAATCTCAGGGTCATATGGCATTTCAATCTTTAATTTCTTTAAGAATCTCCAGACGGCTCGCCAGAGTGGCTTTATGAGCCTGCACTCCCACCAGCAATGTAGGAGAGTTCCCCTCTCTCCACATCCTCTCCAGCATTTGTCGTTGTTTGTGTTGTGGATTTTTGCCATCCTGACCGGGGTGAGATGATATCTCAGGGAAGTTTTGATTTGCATTTCCCTGATGGCTAAAGAAGTAGAGCATTTTTAAAGATATTTGTTAGACATTTTAATTTCATCCCTAGTAAAGTTTCTTTTAAGTTCCAGGGCCCATTTTTTAATTGGGCCATCAGTTTCCTTGGTGTTTAGTTTTCTAAGTTCTTTGTGCACTCTGGACAGTAGAGCTCTATCAGATGTGTGGTTAGTGAAGATTTTCTCCCATTCTGTGGGTTGCCTTTGAGCTTGTGTTACAATCCTTTTATCTGAACAGAAGCTCTTTAAGTTCACAAGATCCCAACTGTTGAGAGTTGGTAGCAGTGACTGTGCCATTGAATGTCTGTTTAGGAAATGTTGGCCTAGCCCAATCAGCTCGAGGGAGTTCCCTATCCTTTCAACTATGGTTTTTATAGTCTCTGGCCTGATATCAAGGTCCTTGATCCATTTGGAATTAAGTCTTGTACATGGTGACAAGTATGGGTCCAGCTTTAATCTTCTGCATGTGGAGATCCAGTTTTGCCATGGAAACAAAAACATTTCAACATGCATGGATTCTCTGAAATAATCATTCACATCTCTCCTCCTTCTGCAGTGGAAATTCTGCATGTTGGCATGATACTATTTCTTCTCAACTCTGTTCTGTGATGTTGTTTGGCTTAGAATTTAACATAACCACAATATGAGGATTTATACTTAAGAAACTGGCAATTTAAAAATATGCACACGCACACACACGGCTCCCACATTATTTGAAGTGCTGGTTGCTCAGCACATCAGCTTTCTCATCCTTCGCTCATGAACATAAAAAAAGGGGGGGAGGGGATGAGAAGGAAGAACAGCCAGGCCATTTCCTAGACAGGAACACCAAAGACAAATGTAACTTTCTGTTTCCTGGGAAGAATTTAGAGCAAAGTAACTTCAACTCTGCGAGAGCTTATTGAAAGCAGCAGGCCGCCAAATACATTCGGCACAGATGTTTAACATGACTGGTGTGAAGGACATGTATGTGAACACAGGACTGAAGGCTTTGGCAAAGATCTTTCTCTCTAGGAGAATGATACTCTGGGAAGAAATGTTCGATGCTCGGTTGGTGACAGTGACTGTTTTTCTCCACACTGGCAAATGGGAAAGTCTTTTCTTAAGTTTGTATTCCAGGCACTACGTCTTTGCCTGTGCCTGAAAATCTGCTGTGACATAAGCAAAGTTGTGAACTGTAGACAATTGATCTTTTGATGTAGCTCTTCGTTATTGCTTCAGAATTTCCTTACAGAGATGGGGGAGATGATGCAGAAAGTACTTATTTTAAAAATATTAAAACTTCTTAAAGAACTCAAATATATTGTTCTAGAATAATCTTTATCATGACTAAGATTAGCCTTGTTCTTTTTTTTAATTTATTATTATTATTATTTATTCAACTGTGTGCATATGCGTGTGTATGTGCGCGCGTGCGTGTGTCTGTGTGTGTAGAACCACGGACGAATTCGCGAACCACCATGGACGCCTCCACCTCCTTCTGCCCCGGGATTCACAGGCTCCGCCCTACCAGGACCAGAAGCGCAAGCCGCCCCCGCTTCCGTCTAGCGTCTATACATGGGATCTGGGATCTGAACTCAGGACCTTCTGCCTGCAAGGCAGAGGCTTAACCCTTGAGCCACCTCTCCAGCCCTAGCCTTGTTCTTGTAGAGCTGTTCAATCCAGTCCCCAGGTTGAGGGTCCTCTCCTCCTCCTGGCTATTGATGTAGCAGAAACAGTCAGGAGGTCACAGTCACCGAAGTAAAGATTTTCCCTTCATTTCAACCCATCACCTTTGTTTATTAATGATACCACATTAACAGCTTCATCTTGAGAACTGCTCCCCATTTGATCTTCATTTTGCCAGGAGAGATTGCCCTTGCCGATTACAGTTGTTGATGCCAGGTTAAATCTTCACTGGCATGAGCTGGACAGATCTCCATCATTAGCATGAAACTGGGAGATAGGAACCTATCTGCTTCAATTATGGGAATGCTAAATATGTTTGAGCGCAAAATTTGCTTTAAACATTCAGTTTATTAGGCTGAAGAGATAACTCAGGGGAATAAGGTGCCCATTCACAATCATGAGGACCAGAGTTTGGATCCCTAGAACTCATGTAAAAGCCAATCAGGTATGGTGGCTGCCTGCAATCCCGACTCAAGGACAAAGACAGGAATTCTCAGGACAAGCTAGCTAGCTATTTTAGGTGACTGATGAGCTGCTTTGATAGTAAAAGTGGAGAATGATCAAAGAAGACACCTGATGTCAACTCCAGGTCTCTATGTAACATACACACACATACTTGCCCAAACACATATATCTGTGCATATGTGAACATGCATATATTCACATACACCCAACACATATACACATACCAATTTTTCTAAAAGTTAAAAGTAAAGTTTATGATAAGAAAGTGTCAAAAGCAAAGGACACATGAATCATTGGAGTGTTAAACTGTATGGTGTTTTCCTATAGGTCATCCTGCAAGATGAGAATGGTATTGTTGCAGTTACTGAGAATTGTTGTTGATAAATCATGACAAAATAGCTTAAGGGAACAAGGGGTTTATTATCTCTTATGATAGTCCAGTAACAGTTCCTTGTCCAGCTTGTCAGGACACCAACACCAAGGGCTGAGGGAACTGCCCACCTTATATCTACATAATGGCTGAGAGAGGGACGATCCTTACTTGCCAGACTAGTATGTCTGGCCAAGTGTACAGAAGGATGCCAACTTTCTCAACGAGTTCCCTCCATTTTATTCACCTTCCCCAGGGACTAGTCTCACCCACAATGGGCTGGGCTCATTGGCTACACAACTACTGCTGGTTCACTTTGGGCTTAACTCAACTACTAATTTTTTATAAATATGTCTAGAGCTTAACCCTCAACCATCATCCTGAGACCTGCATGTAACGATAATAGATATGTAACTACATTCTAGGTCAAACAGCCAAAAACTTGGATTTTAATGTCCATAGATTAATAAGAGATGGTGCTTTCAGTGTGAGAGCTTAGATCTCTGCATAACCTAGGGGTTTTGAAAGGCTGATTTCTACATTAAGAAAAAATGGCAAGTTTATATCATCAGACACTATAACGACAAAGAGGCTTCTACAGTCAGGGATCTGGAGAGAAAATACAGCACTTTTCACACCCAGCAATAACAACTAGATTCAATCAAAAGTCTATTCTTCATACTCCCCATCCCTGAAATGTAAGATAATCACAAACTGTCATGGGATAAGAACTGGTCTACGAGAAATAAGAGCATGAAAGGAATGAATGAAAATGCGGCTTTTATATATCAGATATTTTTGTATGCGTATGCACCCATCGTCATGATCCAGAATCCAGTTTTAGGAGCTGAACATTACTCTGCAAAATTTCCTCTTTTTTATTGGTCTCAGACTGTTCTTGCGCCATATTCTAGATTCCAGCAACCACACTGGCTGACCTGACTTATATTTGTCCTTTCTAGTATTTTATTTAAATAAGATTCAATAATACACATTTCCAAACTTGATACAGTTCTTTTTGGTTTCCCATTAGTTCTCAAGTCAGTTTTAATTATTCTGTCTAGGATTAGTCTATTTCACTCCAGTTGTTGGGTTTGTTTCTGTGCAGTTGTTTGCAATATTGTTAAAATCATCTCAATATTTTAGACTTAATAGCAATGTACTCTTTTATATTTTAGTTTAGGGTTGGAACTCTGGCCTCAGTCTCCCAGTGTCTGGATTGTTCTTCCTTCTTGATGAGGAAGCATTTTTTCCTTTTAAGGAAGTTTCTTCTTTTCAAATACAAATTTTAAACCTATAAATGTCCCTTAAGCACTCATTTAGTATATCCTTTAAATTGTGAAATGTTGTGCTTCATTTTGATTCAGTTTGATATATGTTTAATATGTGATATTTTTTTGAAATATGAACATTTAGAAGCTTGAAGTTTAGTTTCCAATTGTGTGGTGATTTACTTAAGCTTGTTGATTGTGAATTTAATATTGTTTTAGTCAAATAGAGCATCATTTATGTTACTTAGGACTTGCAAATTTAATGATACTCTGTGGTAAGCTAAAAAAAAATGGTTCCCTCACAAAGATATTTATGTTCTAATCTCTGAAGCATATGTCAAACTTTATGGGAATAGAGCTATTTGTAGTTGTGATTAAAATGAAAGACTTGGGGGTTTATTAGAAAATGCAGTCATGTGTGTCCTTCAAAGAGAATGTCACGGAATACACAGAGAAGAAAAATGATGTGAAGACGAAGGTGGAAAGTTATGTGACTGCACGCCAGGGAATGCTGTTAGTCAGAGGAACGAACTCTTCCAGAGCAATGGGAGGAAATGCAGTCCTGCAACTTGTTGATTTCAGCTGAAAAATAAGAGTTTCTGACTTCAAGAGTCAAGAATTATGACAGAGTAAACCACTGTGGTTTTGGGCCACCCTCTCATGGGCAATTGCTAAGAAAAGAATCCAATTATACTTGAGTATAAGACTAAAACAGGATCCACCCCACAGAATGTTCCTTGAGACCTTCAAACACGAGTTTGCCTGAAGCGTTCCCTAAACTTTGGAAAGAATGAATGTGCATACTGATATTGGGAGGGAGTGTTTTACGTACAAATGTCTTCTTTTTCCCCTGTGGGTTTTGAAACTGGAAAGTACCATCCTTTCTCTGCACTAGGTATTTTCTTTACTTTTTCTCTAATGCACATTTTTGTACACATATTTACAATAAAGCTGAATTTATAACCAAGGCACAGTGATTGATAATAATGACTAGTGATAGGATATGTATTGATAGGCTATAACAGAAGTACGACTATTCTGTCTCTTCTCACATTGTTGAGATGGTCACTACAAGGTGAAAGGCTAGGCAGGTATCATGTCTGAGGTATGGCAGCAATAGTAACGTGCCTCTTTCTCCTTCCTAACAGTTGCACAGCCAGAAGATTCTTTTTCTTTCTTACTGCAGATCTTGGCAACTTCAATATATGAGTTTTTGAATTTTTTTTTTATTAAGCCTGGAGTGCTTGCCTCTTCCCTTAAAGGAAACAGTGTGCAGCTGTTTGGCAGACCCATATCACCAGTCTTTCTGCTCTAGGGCCTTGAGAACATTATAGGTAATGCACGGACTGCATGACCACGGATCTTGTATACTACCTCAGTTAACCTGATCCATGAACAGCTACTGGACTTCTGAGGAGTGGGTTCTTATACTGTGGGGATGTTCTGGACAAAAGATGACGCATGCTTGGCAGGGTTGGGGAGATTTCATGACATCTCTCAGCAGGGGATGCAACTTAAAATTTACGAAGTGTTTTTGTCTGGGATGTTCTAATACAACTTTTGAGTCACAGTTGACTATGGTAACAGGAAACACATTATGATTAAAGGCAATTCTGTGTGTCAATTACAATGACCAAGTTGCTTGGTGATGACATTAAGTTTTCTGAATCCACACTGGTTTCCAGATTAATTTTCATTAATTAATTCTTAGTTAATTGTTCCATTCCCAAAATTAAATTAGCAAAACCTTCCGCTGCAATCATCAAGGTACTTTTCTTTCCTCTCCATTCAAGTGTTCTTGCATTTTTAAAGTCTATGGATATACATTGGTGTGGTAATTGTTATGCTTTTCTGACATTTTCATCCTTTCATTATTGTGAAATGACCTTACATATGACAGTTCTATTGCAAAATATATTATGTCTAATATTGATAGAGTCAATACTGCTCATTTTTCCTCCTTTGTATGGTTCATATCAGGTCATCCTTTTATTGTTGAACCTTTTGCTTCTCTTTTTTATATTTAATACATTTTTTATTATTATTTCAGCTCATACAAACTTAATAGGTACACAAGTTCCCTCCCTCCCTCCTCCTCCCCCCCGAACCCCCTGCTCCTCCTCCCTTCACCCCTCCCTCCCCATCCCCCATTGCCTCCCGCCCCAATTCCCAGAGAGTCCTTTATTGTGTATGCCTGACTCTCCTCTGGGCCCTCCTCTCCGATGACCTAGAAGGACCCAGTGGCATTTCCCTGAACCCTTTCCTGTGTTCCCCTTAAGCATAGGAACACTACTGTGGCTGTCAATCCTTTGCCTCCAAGGATCTTGGTGCCGTTAGCAGATGCTAGACTTTGTGAGGTCAATAGTGTGTTGGACATTGCGCAGGGCATGCAAAGTCCAATTATGATTGCTTCAGCCCTAACTTGTGTGGAGTATCTTGCAAATCATTGCTCCTCCCATCCTTTTGCTCTTACACTCTTACCTCCCCCTCTTCCGCAAATGTCCCTGAGCTTCAAGATGGGGAGAGACTAAGCTGGCCTAGTTCTAGGTGGTTGATATAGAGTCTCTGAAGTTCTGGATAGTGGTTTGTTGATTTTCTTTTGCAGTTTTGCTGTTCCTGCAATGCCCTTCACTCCATCCTGATGGGCACTGTATGTCACCCCCTGGTCAGAGACAAAAAGCTGTTAAACTGGAGTCTTGTTATAAGAGCACATTCAAGGGTAGATGTAATAAAAGTAGAAAACCTCAGTGAGGGAGGGGTCAATCACCCATTTGCAAAATGGTTACTTTTTATCTGCCAGACTATATGCCCTCCCCTTCTGTTGAGATCATACTCCCTTAGTTGTAAATGATCAGGAACGAACGTCTGTGAACTTAACTAGGTGTCACATTACTTACTTGCAGTCCTTGATGGAAGCCTATTTTTTCTACTGTAACATGGTCACTTCTCTCCTTGTTTCTGGTGTGGCCCTCCAACCCCATCCTTCCTGTTCATAATCCTTGCAATTACTGTAGGTAATACATAGATTTACCTATGAGTGTCTCAAGGTGGGCTGGGTGGGTTTGGTACTAGGAGCCACATATTAGGAGTACATACGGCGCTTAATTTTCTGAGTTTGGGATACTTCACTTAATATAATTGTTTCTAATGACATCCATTTCCCGGCAAATTCCAGTAATTCATCCTTTTTGATAGCTGAGTAGTACTCCATTGTATAGATGTACCACCGTTTCCTTATCCACTCGTCAACTGTTGGACATTTGGGTTGATTCCATGACTTTGCTATTGTAAACAGTGCTGTTATGAACATGGTTATGCTTGTGCTATCGAGGTGAACCTCTGCTGTATGGGGGGTTATTCCCAAAAGTGGAATCTCAGGGTCATATGGCATTTCAATCTTTAATTTCTTTAAGAATCTCCAGACGGCTCGCCAGAGTGGCTTTATGAGCCTGCACTCCCACCAGCAATGTAGGAGAGTTCCTCTCTCTCCACATCCTCTCCAGCATTTGTTGTTGTTTCTGTTGTGGATTTTTGCCATCCTGACCGGGGTGAGATGATATCTCAGGGAAGTTTTGATTTGCATTTCCCTGATGGCTAAAGAAGTGGAGCATTTTTTAAGATATTTCTTAGACATTTTAATTTCATCCCTAGTAAAGTTTCTTTTAAGTTCCAGGGCCCATTTTTTAATTGGGCCATTGGTTTCCTTGGTGTTTAGTTTTCTAAGTTCTTTGTGCACTCTGGACAGTAGAGCTCTATCAGATATGTGGTTAGTGAAGATTTTCCCCCATTCTGTGGGTTGCCTTTGAGCTCATGTTACAATCTCTTTATCTGAACAGAAGCTCTTTAATTTCACAAGATCCCAACTGTTGAGAGTTGGTAGCAGTGACTGTGCCATTGGATGTCTGTTTAGGAAATGTTGGCCTAGCCCAATCAGCTCGAGGGAGTTCCCTATCCTTTCAACTATGGTTTTTATAGTCTCTGGCCTTATATCAAGGTCCTTGATCCATTTGGAATTAAGTCTTGTACATGGTGACAAGTATGGGTCCAGCTTTAATCTTCTGCATGTGGAGATCCAGTTTTGCCAGCACCATTTGTTGAAGATGCTGTTCTTTTTCCATTGGATTCTTTGGGCCCCTTTGTCAAAGACCAAATGGCTATAATTTTGTGGGCTTATATCTGGGTCTTCAATCCTTATCCATTGATCTGTGTGTCTATTTTGGAGCCAGTACCAGGCTGTCTTTATAACTACGGATTTGTAGTATAGACTTAGGTTTGGTATGGTAATACCTCCAGCTGTGTTTTTGTTACTCAGGATTGTTTTTGCTATACTGGGTCTTTTGTGCCTCCATATGAACTTTGAGATTGTTTGGTCAACTTCTTTGAAGAATTGCTTTGGGATTTTAATTGGTATAGCATTGAATTTGTATATTGCCTTTGGTATGATGGTCATTTTTACGATGTTGATTCTGCCAATCCAGGAACAAGGGAGGTCTTTCCACCTTCTGGTGTCTTCTGCAATTTCTTTCTTTAGGGTTTTAAAGTTTTCATTGTAAGGTCTTTTACCTCCTTAGTTAGGTTTATACCAAGGTATTTCATTGTTTTAGGGGCTATAGTAAATGGGATTGTTTCTCTCAAGGCTTTTTCACTTCTTTCATTCTGGGCATATAGGAAGGCCTCTGATTTTTGCACATTTATTTTGTATCCTGCACCCTGCTGAACTTCTCAATTAGTTCCAGGAGCTTCCTGGTGGAGTTTTTGGGATCCCTCAGGTATAAGATCATGTCATCTGCAAATAGCGATAGCTTGACTTCTTCCTTGCCGATTTGAATCCCTCTTATGTCCCTTTCTTGTCTTATGGCTTCAGCTAAGACTTCAAGTACAATATTGAATAGAAGTGGTGAGAGTGGACAGCCTTGTCTAGTTCCTGATCCAAGTGGGAATGCTTCCAATTGTTCCCCATTGAGCATAAGCCTTGCTGTGGACTTGTTGTATATAGCCTTTATTATATTGATTAAGGTTCCTTCCATTCCCACTGTCTCTAGCGTTTTGATCATAAAAGGCTGTTGGATCTTGTCAAAAGCTTTTTCTGCATCTATCGAGAGTATCATGTGGTCTTGGACTTTGGACTGGTTTACATGATGAATTACATTTATTGATTTGCGTATGTTGAACCAACCTTGTGTGCTGGTGATGAAGCCTACTTGGTCCCCATGAATGATCTTTTTAATATGTTTTTGAATCCGATTTGCTAAGACTTTGTTGAGAATCTTTGTGTCTGTGTTCATCAGGGAGATCGGCCTATAGTTTTCTTTTTTAAGTGAATCTTTATTAGGTTTTGGGATTAAAACGATATTAGCTTCATAGAAGGAATTTGGTAGTGTTCCTTCCTTTGCTATTTGATGGAACAGTTTAAGGAGTATTGGTGTTATTAACTCCTTAAATGTCTGGTAGAACTCTGTGCTGAATCCATCTGGTCCAGGACATTTTTTGGTGGGAAGATTCGAGATTACTTCCTCAATTTCCTTATATGTTATAGGACTATTTAAATAATTCACAACTTCCTGATTCAATTTAGGTAAGTTGTGTTTACTTAGAAATTCATCCATCTCTTTTGTGTTGTCAAACCTCACAGAGTATAAGTTTTTGAAATATGATGTTATAATTCTCTGGATTTCTTGGGTATCAGTGGTGATAACTCCATGTTCATTTCTAATTTTGTTAATTTGGGTTTTCTCTCTCTTGATTTTGGTTAGTTTAGCTAGGGGTGTATCAATCTTGTTGATTTTTTCAAAGAACCAGCTTTTTGACTGGTTGATTTTTTCTATTGTTTTCTTAATCTCGATTTCAGATATTTCTCCCCTTATTTTGCTAATCTCCTCTCTTCTACTACTTTTGGGATCAGATTGCTCTAGTTTCTCTAAAGCTTTAAGCTGCATTGTTAAGTTGTTTATTTCTGATGTTTCCATTTTTTTGACGTAGGCATTAAGAGCTATGAACTTACCTCTTAGAACAGCTTTCATTGTGTCCCAGAGATTTTGTTAAGTTGTATTTTCGTTATCATTCACTTTCAGGAAATCTTGAATTTCCTTTTTAATTTCTTCCTGAATCCAGTTCTCATTCAGCATCATAGTGTTAAGTTTCCAGGAGTTAGTGTATTTTCTCTTGTGTGATGTGTTGTGGATGTCCAGCTTTAGGCCATGGTGGTCTGATAGGGCACAGGTTAGAATTTCAACTTTCTTGTATATGTGTAGATTCATTTTGTGGCCCAATATGTGATCTATTTTGGAGAAAGTTCCGTGTGCTGCTGAGAAAAATGTGTATTCTTTGGTACGTGGGTGAAAAGTTCGATAGAGATCTGTAAGGTCCATTTCTTTCAGGGTTTGATTAAGTTCCAAAGTGTCTCTGTTAAGCTTTTGACCTGTTGATCTATCCCATGTTGAGAGGGCGGTGTTGAAGTCCCCAAGAATTATCGTTTGGGGGTTGATTTCTTGCTTTAGACGCTGTAGGGTTTTCTTAATGAATGTGGAGGGGCCCGTATTGGGTGCATATATGTTCAGTATTGTGAAGTCTTCCTGGCGAATTGTACCTGTGACTAAAATGTAGTATCCATCTGTGTCTCTTATAATTTTCTTTGGTTTGAAGTCCACTTTGTCTGATAGCATAATGGCTACCCCTGCCTGTTTTCTGCTTCCATTTCCTTGTAGAATTGTTGACCAGCCTTTCATTTTTAGAGCGTGCCTATCTTTTGTGGTGAGATGGGTTTCCTGCAGGCAGCAGATTGATGGATTGTGATTTTTAATCCACGTTTGTAATCTGTGTCTCTTGATCGGTGAATTAAGTCCATTAACATTTAGTGTTATAATGGAGAAACTATTGTTAATTCCAGACATTTATTATGTTTAGTAGCTTTTATAAGTATATTGCTTCGCTTTTAATGGTGTTATATTTGCCTTCTGTTCTCCTGGATATGCCTGTTTTTTTCTTCACGCTTGAGTATCATTTCTAGCAGTTTTTGAAGGCCTGGTTTGGTGGCCATGTATCCCTTAAAGTTGTCTTTGTGCTGGAAAATTTTTCTTTCTCCCTCGATCATGACTGATAGTTTTGCAGGGTAAATCAGCCTGGGTTGACATTTGTGCTCATTCAATACTTGAAGTATGTCTCTCCAAGCTCTTCTTGATTTTACTGTTTCGACTGAGAAGTCATTTGTTATTTTAATAGGTTTACCTTTAAAAGTGACTTGTTTTATTAAGTTCATAGACTTTTGTTCCTGATCATTTACTACTGAGGGGGTGTGATCTCACCAGAAGAGAAGGGCATATAGTCTGGCAGATAAAAAGTAACCATTTTGCAAATGGTTGATAGACCCCTCCCTTAGTATGGTTTCCCACTTTCATTACATCTACCTTTGATTGTGCTTTAAAAAAAAAAAAAAGTGACTTGTTTTTTCTCCTTTGAAGCTCTCAGCACCAGTTCTTTATCTTGAATGTGGAGTGTTTTAACTATTATTTGCCGCGGCGTGCTTCTGTTTTGGTCGTATCTGTTTGGGGTGCAGAATGTCTCTTGTATATGGATGGGCCTCTCTTTTTTTAGATGAGGAAAGTTTTCCTTGATGATCGTTTGAAAAATTTCCTCAGGGGTGGTATTTTGAGATTCTTTCTCTGGTATTCCATGAATATGCATGTTAGGCTTCTTCAGGGTGTCCCATATCTCTTGGATATTTCTCTCAAGTATCTTTTTGGCTTTAACAACCTCTTCCATTGAGCTGGTTAGTACTCCCACTTTATCTTCACGGTCTGAAATTCTGTTTTCTGCTTTGTTGGTTCTGTTGATAAGACTCTCTGTGGCGTTCTGGGTTGAAGATAACTTGTCTTTTAGCTCAGTTTTAAACTCTGCTTGAATTTGTTTTAACTGCTCTATGCCACTTTTTGTTTTTTGCACTGTTTTTCTCAACAACTCCAGATGTCTGTTGTGTTCCTCTTCAAAGCGATTGATTCGATTATGTAATTCCTCCCGGATTTCCTCTTTCATAGTATTGAACATGGTAATGATCATATTTTGAAAGAGCTTATCCTGGGTGAGGCTTTCTTGGCCTTTTTCCGCGGGTTTGTTCTTGTTTGAGTCTTACATTATGGGATTAATTTCTTCAGTGGGAAATTTGTTTACTTGAGTGTTGCTTCTCATGGATTTGCACTTTGACTTTGGCATTGTCGTTTTAACTCTTAAGATCTCTCAATTTCACTAAACTGAATTATTTGGCCTGGGGTCCTGGTTTGCGGACGGGGCGGAGACTTACCTAGGGCGCCGGGTGAGGCCCGGCTGGACCGTGGGCGCGTCCTGACCGGCGGAGCGGGGTGGGATGTATAGGGAGGATGGGCGCGTCGGCGTGGAGCTATTTAACCCGAGGGCAGCTGGGGCGAGGCCCGGGCGCAGGGGGAGGTCCTCCTCGTCCCTCGGTCCCCGCCCGCGGCTCCGGCTGGATGGTGGGAGTCGGAGCCGGGTCCCTTTGGGCTGACCTGGGGTCCTGGTGGGCGGGGCCCGAACGGAGACTTACCTAGGGCGCGGGGTGAGGCCCGGCTGGACCGCGCGCGTCCGGACAGGCAGAGCGGGGTGGGGTGAACAGGCTATTTCTTTCTTTAGGGTTTTAAAGTTTTCATTGTAAAGGTCTTTTACCTCCTTGGTTAGGTTTATACCAAGGTATTTCATTGTTTTAGGGGCTATAGTAAATGGGATTGTTTCTCTCAAGGCTTTTTCACTTCTTTCATTCTGGGCATATAGGAAGGCCTCTGATTTTTGCACATTTATTTTGTATCCTGCCACCCTGCTGAACTTCTCAATTAGTTCCAGGAGCTTCCTGGTGGAGTTTTTGGTATTCCTCAGGTATAAGATCATGTCATCCACAAATAGGGATAGCTTGACTTCTTCCTTGCCGATTTGAATCCCTCTTATGTCCTTTTCTTATCTTATGGCTTCAGCTAAGATTTCAAGTCTTCTGCTTCTCTTTTAGATGACCTACAGTTGGACCTTTCCCTGTGTGCCATGCTCTGTCAAAGTGCTCTATGGAGGAAATTGGAGGGAAGAAAGTCTGGAGGCCCAGGTAGACACATTTTCTGCCCCATCCTGTGCATCATTTGGATTTTCCATATCCAGAGTCATATCCCCACTTAGTTTCTCCAGAAATGACTTGTCTTGTCCCTGGGAGGGCAGGGGGCATTTCTGAGAGGGAAACTGAAGAAGGCAGCCTAAGAGTCATTGTTCCATTCAGAGACACAATCCTAACCCATCCCATCATGAGCTCTGCAAGGCAGATCAACTTCTTACCACTGATGTCCCTTTATGGACACCATAGTTTAGAAATTTCTCCCAGTCTAAGTCAGTTACCATGATATTATCTCCTGATTTGATCTTTCGAACACCTGTTGAAAGGTCACCTGCACCTCCTGATCAGTATGATGGCTCACCTCTAATCCCTGAACCCATCGTTCATTTGGGAAGAGAGAGCCCGTGGACAATGAAGAGGAAGAGAGCTGTCTCTTTAAAATAATGTCCCTGGATGGAAGCCTCTGTAGGACCCCTGGCCCACCCAGGATAGACTAGACACCACAAGAACCACCAAAGGGGGTGGCAGACTTCCTCGACCAAGAGAAGTCTGTAAGATCCATGCTATTTAATAGAAGAAAGCCATATTATAACCATAGGATCACATCCAAATCCAGAGAAGCTTTCCTAGTAACAACCAAAGTCAAAAAATCCCATTTGACACAGGAGAGCCAAAAACAAATACCAAAGAAAGCAGTCAAAGACTTAACACAAGATGCTTAAGTCACATCATAAAACCACAAAATTCACTGCCAAGAAAACATGTCTCCTACAAAAAACACCAACCCCTTTACAATAAAGTCCATCCAGAATAACCTCTTGGATACCATCCAGGACAGCAGCGCTCAGGATAATGTCTTCAGAAGGAATATTATCAATATGATTGACAAGCTATGGGAAGAATGACAAAAGGAATATAACAATCAGAGGAAATGAATAAGCATATGGTCTCATATGAACAGGAAAATATTTTAAAAATTGTCAAAGATGAAAAAGGAAGGAGAGGAAACAAGAATACTCAGAATAAGTGAAAAAAAACTCCAAACTGAAATTCAACTGGAATTAAGCTAATTGAAATTGAAAATCCAACCGAAAGAATCACAACTATAATGGACCATGAAGAGCGAGAATATCAGATCTGGAAGATAACTTAACAGAACAAGATCATTCAATTAAAGAATCTGGAAAAAAAATTGAAAGGAATATTCAAGAACTATGAGACACTATGAAGAAGCCAAACCTATACATCCATGGAGTCCCAGAACAAGAAACCCAAGAAAATACTCCAGCCTAGATACTTCAGACTACCATAAGTGAGAGTTTCCTACACCTATAGAAACAGAGACCTGTCCAAGCATAAGATGCACCATCCAGATATGTCCAAAATAGGAATTCAACAAGGCAAATAAAAGTAACAATATCACAGATACAGGACAAAGAGAATGTTCTGAGAACTGCAAGAGAGAAAAAACATGTTACATTTAAAGAATTATTATTAGTAATTTATTTATTTATTTATTCATTAATGATTTATTAGAATAATAGCTGACTTCTCAGTGAAAACAGTAGAAGCCTGAAGAGCTTAGAAAGGTATTCTTCAAGTCATGAAAAATCACAAATGCCAATCCAGCCAAACTATCAGTCATGCTTGAGAGTGAAAGAAAAAAATTCCCTGACAAAAATAAAGTCCTTCTTGTCTACCAAACTAGCCTGCAGATGATACTAGAAGAAATTCTCAAAACACATGAAATTGATCAATACACTCAAAAGGATAAAAGAGAAATATAATGCCAATACAACTACCAAGCAGAGAGCTACCAACATAAAAAACAACAAACCCCCAAAATGACAGGTAATCAACAAAAACTTCTCCATCTTAATCTTAAATATCAATGGGGTAAATTCCCCAATCAAGAGATACAGGCTAACAGAATGGATTAAAATCCACAATCCATCATTTTCTGCCTCCAAGAAACACACCTCACTTTGAAAGATAGGCACTATCTCAGGGTCAAAGGACAGTTGAAGATACTATGAGCAAATGCAACTAGGAAACAAGCAGAAGTAGCCATCCAACAAAATAGATTTTAAACCAAAATAAAGCATAAGAGATATAAAAGGATACTACATACTGGTCAAAGAAGCATCAAGAAGAACTCAGAATTCTAAACATATATGCTCTAAAGCAAGACTTACCTATATTCATTAAACAAACACTTCAATGCATAAAACAATAAATCAACCCAAATATGATAATAATAGGGGGATTCAATACCTTACTCTCACTAGTATACAGGCCAGCAGGCCAAAACTAAACAGAGACACAGTAGAACTAAACCAAACCATAAATCAAATGGACCCAACAGACATCTACTGAACATTCCATTCTACACTAAGGAATATACTTTCTTTTTGACAGTTCATGGAACTTTCTCCAAAATAGACCATCTACTAGGCCACAAAGCAAGTCTCCACAAATACTGAGAAAAATCAAAATCACCTCCAGTACTCTAACAGTCATGGAATAAAGATCAGCATCTATAATATACAACAACTCATGGAAGCTTAAAACATGCTACTGAATGAGCAATGAGTCTGCGAAGAAGTAAATATGGGAAATAAAAAATTCCTAGAACTCAATGATAATGAAAATACATCATACCCAAACCTTTGGGATCCTGATGAAGGTAGTCCTAAGAAGAAAATTCATAGCCTCCAATGCCTGCATGAAAAAGGAAACATCACAAATGAACAACCTAACAACGCAGCTTAAAGTTTTAGAGAAATAAGAACAAACAAACCCCAAAAGAAGTAGATGTGTGGAGATTAGTAAGATCAGAGGAGAAATAACTGAAATCAAGATAAAGAAAACACTACAAAGAATCAATCAAATAAAGAACTGGTTCTTTGAAAAACTTAATGAGGTTGACAAACCCTTAGCCAAATTACCAAAACAAAAGAGAAAAAAACTCAAGTTAATAAAATTAGAGACGAAAATGGAGCCATTACAACAGACGTCAAGGAAATTCAGAGAATCATAAGGTCACATTTCAAAAACTTATACCTACTAAATTTGACAATCACAAAAATATGGGCCAATTTCTAAACACATACAACACATCAATGTTAAACCATGATAAATTGAATTTTTTAAACAGTCCCATAACAGGGGAGGAAGTTGATGCAGTAATTATGAATCTTCCTATAAAAAAAAGTCCAGGACCACAAGGATTCAGTGCAAAATTCTACCAGATATTTAAGGAACAAATAACACCAATGTTCCTGAAATTATTTCACAAAATAGAAAAGGAAGGAGTACTTCCAAACTCTTTCACGAAACCAGCATTACACTGATTCCAAAACAATGGAAGAGCAGTGAAATAGACAACAATCAACCAGAATGCAGAGTGTTGGAGACCCTAACATACTCAATCCAAATCAGACCAGCCAAACTTCCTCCCATCCTGAGGCTTAGGGAATTTTATGGAAGGGGGGTGGTAAGACTGTAAAAGCCTGAGGTGAGGAGGTTCTCTGCTGGCCATTGGTGATCTACCCAAGTAAGGGCCACTTAAACTGCTACAGAGGCCCGAGGGTGGGAGGGAGAGAGAGAGATTGGTGAAGGGAGGGAGGGTGAGAGAGGAAGGGGGAAAAGAGAGGATGAGTGGAACAACCGCTCATTATGTTTGTATAAAAGACTTCGTAATTAAAATAAATAAATAAAAATAAAACACACTTCCTGGAGCCATGCACATAGCCCTGTCTCTCATTGTTCAGGTCCCAGCGGCTACACTTCTACCCACCTAGTAGGGCAAGAGGTGCCTAATTCACAATGATCATGTATCCTGCTAAAAGCTGGGAGTCTCCAGTCAAGGGACAGGAGAGGACAGAGCGAACAAGTAGCCTTCTCAGTCTGTCATGCCATTAACCTAAATTTAAAATTAAGCAAAAAAATTAAGCTCAGAGAGCTAAATTCTCCCAAGAACGATGAGACTTTTTTGGGATTAGCACTGTGATGGGAGCAAGGAGGTGTTGCAACAAAAATCCACCTGTCATAGCAAACTCCAAGGATGCTCAACGAGACTGAAGCAAAGAGAGGTTTCAAAAACCAAAACTCAGGAGGGTTGCATGGACATTTTGAAGCAATGATGTGTGGCCACAAAGGCTAAAGACAAAAGCATCAATTTAGGCTGAGAGGAGAGTTGCTGGGCAGGTGGACTTGTAGAAACTGTTTTTTGCATACATAGCAATGGTTTCCACCCTGGAGCTTGCTAACCAGCAAGTCTTGCTGAATCAGTGAGCACCAAGTTCAGTAAGAATCCCTGTCTGAAAAATTAAGGTAGAGAGTAATTAAGGAAAAGGCCCGACGCTGATTTCTGACCTCTGAATACATGTGAACACATATATAAACACATAAATACCTACTCCTCCAACACACACACACACACACACAGAGACAGAGAGAGAGAGAGAGAGACAGAGAGAGAGAGAGAGAGAGAGAGAGAGAAAGACAGAGAGAGAGAGAGAAAGGGAAAGAAAGATCTGTAGTAAGCTTCCAACTCATCACAAAGAGCATTGGGGTCTCTGCAAGCCAGAACACAACTCAGCTCTGCGTATGAGCAGTGGAGTGAGGCAGATCCAAGCACTCACGTTGGCCTAATGGCTGGAAAATCCACCCTCATCAGCCCCTGACTTGATGCACAAGGGAGCCACGTCTCAAGGGCAAGTTTAAACATCTTGAGAGCCGCCCTGACCTGGATCACCTGTCAGGTAACTGATGGCACTTACTCCCAAGACTCAGTGAGTGAACTTGTCACATCCTGCTATGCTCAATTGGAGAAAGGCACTTGTCCTTTAGGGTGAGGGGTTATAATAGGCAGCCAGGACTGATTCAAATGGCAATCTACTCAGATGAGGCCAGAAAAATTAGGAGAACTGAATTTCTTACCCTAATTTTAAATCTTCATAGTGTAATCCAGGCAAGCCCAGGAGCCACATCTTCATTGATGACATGAACATCCTGTGCTAGACAAGTCCTATAGCTTAAAGCTCTGATACTCAATTTGCAGCCCATTCAACTCCAAGGTCCTTGGGGTCTCTGCTGGGGGCTAGAGTAACACTGCCTTTTCTGCCTTTCTATGTGCTATAGTACCACCTTCCTCACTAGAGATAGCCCTGGGCTTGTAGAGACACGTACCTCTTTGTGAGCTTAAACTGTGTCAGAGTTAGATACAAGTGCCAAATGGACAGCTGGAGGCTCGAAGCTCTGGGTACATTCGTAAAGGGTTGGTGGTTGAGTTACGCCCCGAGCAAGCCTCCACGAGATTGTCTGGTGGGGAGGTCCATCCCGTGGTGGGTGAATAAGATGGAAGACGCTTGTTGGGGAAATTGGCCCTCAGGTCTATCTGCTGAGTGAGAAAGGATTTGATTTAAGGTTGGAACTTGACATCTTCATTCTTTGTAGATGCCAGTAAACTTAGGGATTCCAAAAATACAAAATCTGGCTCTCAAGACCACTTTGCTCACCAAGTGCTTCAAAAATCTCTTTTAGAAGTTACAAGTAAGGTACCATCCCCACCTCTTCTGCTATGAATCTTATGTCTCCAGCAGAAGCAGAAGAAGGCCATGCCAACAAGGGACACACAGATGTTCTTTTTGCCACAGGTGAACCCTCCTGTCACCTGGACGGCATCCTGGTTCAAGCACCTCATGCCCCCAAGTCCCAGACTCTTCAGGCCACTGAAACACTGAAACTTTCCTGTTCCTAAGCCCTGAATTCCAAACCATATTGGACAACTCTCTCTAGCCCTGGAGGCTTCCAACTGTGCTCTTCAAATGTTACCCTCTGGAGGCTTTGAGATTAGACCCCATATCTGTTATTACCCCTTGCTTATGAAATGGCCTACTTCATCCTTGTCCATGTGTATGTAGCATGTGCTACACATCCTAATGTCAGAGAAATGGATGACCTCATCCGAGATAGTGTAAAATGCCATATGATCACTACTGAAGGGAACACACTCACTGTTTGAAGAAACATACTCAAGAAAAATAAGATTCAGTTGGCCACTGCTTACTTTGCAAACACAAGGACTTAGGTCCAATCCCTAGGATCCACATAAAAGTCATGAGCACGATGGTAATCCTCATTATCCCAGTGCAGGGAAAGTAGAGATAAGAAGATCTTGAGGGCTTGCTGGCCAGGAAGCCTAGGGAAAGTGATTAGTGTCAGGCAGTGAAGACTCTGTCTTAAAGGCATTTCTGAAAATGACACCTGAGATTATCCTTTGGCTCCACATGCATACAAACACATGCACATATGTGCACACTCACACACACCAAGCAACAACAGCAAATAAAAACCCGAAGGTGGCATCGTCTCTGAATTTAGCTGAAGGGAGGAAAGAGTGACTGCATTCTTTGCTGCATAGACCAGTCAGGACAAGAGCACAGAATGGGCTTGAGACCGCTGGGCTTTGTTGGGCTGGACCATGTGGATACACCTGAATTTTTTTCTTTAAAAAAGTTATGGTGTCTTAGTGCAACCTGACCTAATGCCTGAGCAGCTGTAGAAATGGAAGCATGTGTGTGACTGTCTTGGATTTTCAGTTCGGGTATCATTCTAAGCCTGGGTCTCAGCCACTTCCTGAAAGTCAAGCTCTGAGCAATGGCTCCATTTGCAGTTATTTAGCCTGATGTGCATTTTCATAGTTTTCCTTCCAGAAATGTGGCAGAGAACAAATCTTATTGTCCACATTTTACTGAGTAAACATCACCAGCCAATTAGCAGCAGAGTGTGTTGGAGCCTTCAGCCTCCAATACTGGTCCTGGACACATCATTAGAGGCTCAGTTCAGGACAGAAGGACTCTTTGGGACGGGTGACTTTCTGTGGCGCCGTGAAGAGGTCCTGGAGAGTGTGAAAGGCCTCAGGACGGAGCGTGCTGAGAGCAGCCTCCAGTCCCTCCTGCTGCTCGGCTTGCCGTATACAGATGCTGTCCTACATCTCATCCTTAGTACATCTGTAAAGTGAGAACAGTGACCACACCTGCCCCTCGCATGGCAGCTCTGAAGAGTCAACTGATCTCCACAGACTGTTCACGACTCTCTCTACACACACATGGACTCCGGCTCTTCCATCTGCACACACTGCTCAGATCCTCACTGTGCAGATTCCTAGTTCAGTGCCGCACTCTGTACACACTAAGCCCAGCTCCTCATTCTGAGGCACTGAGCCCAGCTCCTCATTCTGTACACACTAAGCCCAGCTCCTCACTCTGTACACACTAAGCCCAGCTCCTCACTCTGAGGCACTGAGCCCAGCTCCTCATTCTGTACACACTGAGCCCAGCTCCTCATTCTGTACACACTGAGCCCAGCTCCTCATTCTGTACACACTGAGCCCAGCTCCTCATTCTGTACACACTGAGCCCAGCTCCTCATTCTGTACACACTGAGCCCAGCTCCTCATTCTGTACACACTGAGCCCAGCTCCTCATTCTGTACACACTGAGCCCAGCTCCTCATTCTGTACACACTGAGCCCAGCTCCTCATTCTGTACACACTGAGCCCAGCTCCTCATTCTGAGGCACTGAGCCCAGCTCCTCATTCTGTACACACTGAGCCCAGCTCCTCATTCTGTACACACTGAGCCCAGCTCCTCATTCTGAGGCACTGAGCCCAGCTCCTCATTCTGAGGCACTGAGCCCAGCTCCTCACTCTGTACACACTGAGCCCAGCTCCCCACTCTGTACATACTGAGCCCAGCTCCTCATTCTGTACACACTGAGCCCAGCTCCTCATTCTGAGGCACTGAGCCCAGCTCCTCACTCTGTACACACTGAGCGCAGCTCCTCATTCTGTACACACTGAGCCCAGCTCCTCACTCTGTACACACTGAGCCCAGCTCCTCATTCTGTACACACTGAGCCCAGCTCCTCATTCTGAGGCACTGAGCCCAGCTCCTCACTCTGTACACACTGAGCCCAGCTCCTCATTCTGAGGCACTGAGCCCAGCTCCTCATTCTGAGGCACTGAGCCCAGCTCCTCATTCTGTACACACTGAGCCCAGCTCCTCATTCTGAGGCACTGAGCCCAGCTCCTCACTCTGTACACACTGAGCCCAGCTCCTCACTCTGTACACACTGAGCCCAGCTCCTCACTCTGTACACACTGAGCCCAGCTCCTCACTCTGTACACACTGAGCCCAGCTCCTCACTCTGTACACACTGAGCCCAGCTCCTCACTCTGTACACACTGAGCCCAGCTCCTCACTCTGTACACACTGAGCCCAGCTCCTCACTCTGTACACACTGACTCTGTACACACTGAGCCCAGGTCCTCGTTCTGTACACACTGAGCCCAGGTCCTCGTTCTGTACACACTGAGCCCAGGTCCTCGTTCTGTACACACTGAGCCCAGGTCCTCGTTCTGTACACACTGAGCCCAGGTCCTCGTTCTGAGGCACTGAGCCCAGCTCCTCGTTCTGTACACACTGAGCCCAGCTCCTCATTCTGTACACACTGAGCCCAGCTCCTCATTCTGTACACACTGAGCCCAGGTCCTCGTTCTGTACACACTGAGCCCAGGTCCTCACTCTGAGGCACTGAGCCCAGCTCCTCACTCTGAGGCACTGAGCCCAGCTCCTCACTCTGTACACACTGAGCCCCAGCTCCTCACTCTGTACAAACCTGAGCCCAGCTCCTCACTCGTACCACTGAGCCCAGCTCCTCATTCTGAGGCACTGAGCCCAGCTCCTCATTCTGTACCACTGAGCCCAGCTCCTCATTCTGTACACACTAAGCCCAGGTCCTCATTCTGTACACACTAAGCCCAGGTCCTCATTCTGAGGCACTGAGCCCAGCTCCTCATTCTGAGGCACTGAGCCCAGCTCCTCACTCTGTACACACTGAGCCCAGCTCCTCACTCTGTACACACTGAGCCCAGCTCCTCACTCTGTACACACTGAGCCCAGCTCCTCACTCTGTACACACTGAGCCCAGCTCCTCACTCTGTACACACTGAGCCCAGCTCCTCACTCTGTACACACTGAGCCCAGCTCCTCATTCTGAGGCACTGAGCCCAGCTCCTCATTCTGTACACACTGAGCCCAGCTCCTCATTCTGAGGCACTGAGCCCAGCTCCTCACTCTGTACACACTGAGCCCAGCTCCTCACTCTGTACACACTGAGCCCAGCTCCTCACTCTGTACACACTGAGCCCAGCTCCTCACTCTGTACACACTGAGCCCAGCTCCTCATTCTGAGGCACTGAGCCCAGCTCCTCATTCTGTACACACTGAGCCCAGTCCTCATTCTGAGGCACTGAGCCCAGCTCCTCACTCTGTACACACTGAGCCCAGCTCCTCACTCTGTACACACTGAGCCCAGCTCCTCACTCTGTACACACTGAGCCCAGCTCCTCACTCTGTACACACTGAGCCCAGCTCCTCATTCTGAGGCACTGAGCCCAGCTCCTCACTCTGTACACACTGAGCCCAGCTCCTCATTCTGAGGCACTGAGCCCAGCTCCTCACTCTGTACACACTGAGCCCAGCTCCTCACTCTGTACACACTGAGCCCAGCTCCTCACTCTGTACACACTGAGCCCAGCTCCTCACTCTGTACACACTGAGCCCAGCTCCTCATCTGTACACACTGAGCCCAGCTCCTCACTCTGTACACACTGAGCCCAGCTCCTCACTCTGTACACACTGAGCCCAGCTCCTCACTCTGTACACATGAGCCCAGCTCCTCACTCTGTACACACTGAGCCCAGCTCCTCACTCTGTACACACTGAGCCCAGCTCCTCACTCTGTACACACTGAGCCCAGCTCCTCACTCTGTACACACTGAGCCCAGCTCCTCACTCTGTACACACTGAGCCCAGCTCCTCACTCTGTACACACTGAGCCCAGCTCCTCACTCTGTACACACTGAGCCCAGCTCCTCATTCTGTACACACTGAGCCCAGCTCCTCACTCTGTACACACTGAGCCCAGCTCCTCATTCTGTACACACTGAGCCCAGCTCCTCATTCTGTACACACTGAGCCCAGCTCCTCGTTCTGTACACACTGAGCCCAGGTCCTCGTTCTGTACACACTGAGCCCAGCTCCTCATTCTGTACACACTGAGCCCAGCTCCTCATTGTGAGGCACTGAGCCCAGCTCCTCATTCTGAGGCACTGAGCCCAGCTCCTCATTCTGAGGCACTGAGCCCAGCTCCTCACTCTGTACACACTAAGCCCAGCTCCTCACTCTGTACACACTGAGCCCAGCTCCTCACTCTGTACACACTGAGCCCAGCTCCTTATTCTGAGGCACTGAGCCCAGCTCCTCATTCTGTACACACTAAGCCCAACTCCTCATTCTGTACACACTAAGCCCAGGTCCTCATTCTGTACACACTAAGCCCAGCTCCTCATTCTGTACACACTAAGCCCAGCTCCTCATTCTGTACACACTAAGCCCAGGTCCTCATTCTGAGGCACTGAGCCCAGCTCCTCATTCTGTACACACTGAGCCCAGCTCCTCATTCTGTACACACTGAGCCCAGCTCCTCATTCTGTACACACTGAGCCCAGCTCCTCATTCTGTACACACTAAGCCCAGCTCCTCATTCTGAGGCACTGAGCCCAGCTCCTCACTCTGCATACACTGAGCCTGGCTACTTACTCTGCACATACTGAGTCCAACTCTTTACCGTTCACATGCCTGGCCAACTCCTCACTCTGCACATGCTGAACTCTGCTCTTCACTCTGCATATACACAGTCCAGCTCCTCATTCTGCATACATCCATCCCAGCTCCTCACTCTCATTTCTGTAGACATCACGGACTATGGAAAACTCCTGGAGTGAATTCAGCCAAAGAGTAAAAAAAGACATTAATTTAGTGAAACTCAGCAAAGGACTTCCTTGTCAATAAAGGAAACTAATGCATCTGAATTCTTCTCTTAGGACTAGGTGTGTAACTCAGTGGTAGAGCACCTACCTAGTATGCCTAAGGCCATGGGTTTGAATCACAGCACCACACACACACACACACACACACACACACACACACACACACACATCAAGAAATAAAAACAAGCGCTGCTTTTGAAGGCATCCCGCACTACAGGGCATCTTAAACGAGGCCATATTCTCATAGAATTAGCATTGTAAGTACAACAAGCATATGTATTGCCTTTCTGAGGCATACAGATTCTCAACACACTTACCAATGAGGACTATTGCATACACAGTGAGATTCATTTATGAAGCAATTATAAGATGATTGATCAATAATGTCTCCAGGGGAGAGACAAAATTTAGTTTTTTTGAATGTTAAGTTCGCGCATTGAAGAGTCTTCCAAAACACTGGTGGGTAAATTTCATGCTTTGCACATTTTGGATTGAATATTCTCATAGAATTAGCATTGTAACTACAACAACCATATGTATTGCCTTTCTGAGGCATACAGTGACTCTAGGTCACCAGGTTCTTTGAGTCTGAGATTCTTGGTCATCCATGATTCAGCGAGGACCCCCATCAGACACCCCCTGGCCACATGCTGACATGTTCATTCCCCCATTCTCCAAGTCATTCATGGCAGAGACAAAGCAGAGGAGGGCTCTGACTAATGGGTACAACTTGGTCCCAATTGCTTTCTCTGCTCCTTCTCAGCATGTCGCTAATTAATTTGCCCTGGCTCTCAGTCCCAGCCTTCCCCCGTGACAGAGTAATAACTGTTAGATTGATGGGGGATTCCACAAGTAATGTGAACTAGTATGCATGTAAAAATGCTTCGAACAGTGTTTGGCAAATGTGTCTGTGACGAGGCTCTGCCATTGGCGTGGTCCTGGCTATTAGCATCATTTGGGGGGAGGGAGTTCCCATCAGGTCTTGCAGACAACCATCCCCTCTTTCTGCCCAGGGCAGCTTGAGCAAATGATTGGTGAACACCCAAAGGAGACCATTTCTTCCTGTCCATTGGAATCTTAGCAGATCCCATCTTTATTTCTTCATTAAAATATTCAATCCAAAGTGTGCAAAGCATGAAAGTTACCCACCAGTGTTTTGGAAGACTCTTCAATGTGCAAACTTAACATTCAAAAAAACTAAATTTTGTCTCTCCCCTGGAGACTTTATTGATCAATCATCTTATAATTGCTTCATAAATGAATCTCACTGTGTATGCAATAGTCCTCATTGGTAAGTGTGTTGAGGATGGATGGATGGATAAATTTCCCACGCATGGACATTCCCTTGTCAGCCAATTGCTCAAGGGAAATGGATGGCTTGTGATGTGGAAAGATGATAGGACACAGCAGTTTGATACCAAGACTTTTTGGTTGAGGGAAAAAGAGGAGAGAAACAGCATTTTTGTCCATCTCTGAGTACTGTCAACCTCAAGTGAGGGCTTTGGAAGCTGTGGAGCAAGATTCGTTGACATCTGAAGATAATGGATTTCCAGAATGCTGGAGGAAAATTTTCAAGGACTTTGAGAAGCAGTGCTACATTAAGGAACCCATCTTCCAGCATAAAAATGTCCATTATAGCAAATACTATATCTACCAAAGCTGAGAGACTAAGATGAAATGAGTGAAAGGCTCCAATACTGACTCCTGGATTCCTTCCTCCATTTTTTTTTTTTTTTTTTTTTTTTTAGTGAGCTGCCCTTTCTTACTTTCCTGGAATGGTTACTTCATTTTCCCTCTCATAAGTTTTCCATGTCCAATCTCAAGATTTCTTAATTCTTTTTACCTTTCTTAGGCCGCAGACTAATCTGTTGAAATTAGGGAAAGGACGGGCCTCTGTCCAGGCAAAAGAACAGGGTCACTCACTGCCCACTGGGGCTTGAAAAGACCTGGGCCTTCCATTCTTTTCTGTCCTCCAAATGCTACTGCATCCTCATGACTGTTAGCTACCTGCCATACAAAATGGGTGCGTGGAGGAGGATGGTGAGGCCTGGAAGGTGAACAAGGGGGTATCAGTCAATAATCCCCAGAGAACAAAAGGTAGTGCATATGTGTGTGGACAGATAAATGAAAGACAGATAAACAAATGATAAAAACAGAGAACTGACAGACAGGTAGATAGATGATAGAAGACAGATGATAAATAGATGGCAGATGAATGATAGATAGGCAGATATACAGATAGATAGAGGATAGATGAGAAATACATAGATGCCAGATAGAAACATAGATAGATAGATAGATGATAGATAGATAGATAGATAGATAGATGATAGATAGATAGATAGATAGATGAAGATAGATAGATTGATAGATAGATTGATTAGATAGATAGATAGTAGATAGGTAGATAGATAGATAGATAGATAGATAGATAGATAGATAGATAGATACATGATAGATAGGTAGGTAGGTAGGTAGGTAGATAGATAGATAGATAGATAGATAGATAGATAGATAGATAGGTAGATAGATAGATAGATAGAGGATAGGCTCTAAGTAGATGATCAGTAGGTGGTCTCATGTGCCCAGAAGTTGTACATCTGCTGATTCAGCAAACTGCAGATAGAAATTATTCAAAAGAAAGATTTTATTTGCTGAGTAAATACAGACTTTTTATTGCATTGTGCCTATGCTAGATTAAGTATAATCTGGAGGAGACTTAAAGCACACAGGAAATGTGTATAGATTCTGTACAAATATGATTCCATTTTACACCAGGGTTTTGAGCATCTTCAGGTTTTCATGCCTGTGGCAAAAGGGGTGAAGTCCTGGAACAGATTGCTCTTGGGTGTATAGAGGGACAGGGACATGGAGTGAGGAGAGAGAGAGAGAGAGAGAGAGAGAGAGAGAGAGAGAGAGAGAGAATCATGCTAAAATGTGCAGAGTAGGCTTCATCAAAGACCTGGAAGGAGTCCGTGTTCAAGTCCAAAGGCCACTGGAGAGATTGTGAGATGAGGCCTGACCACTCACTGGAGCCCACCATTCCGACAATTAGACACACTTTAAAACACCCTGAGGGGAAGGGACTAGGACCACAGGACCTCAGCTAAATCTCCCAGAGCCATGAGGGCATAAGATCAGTCCCCAGAGCCAGCTCCAGTAACGACAGGGTCTCAGTCTCCAGAGCCAGCGTCTCTGGGATCCGGGTTCAAGTGCACTGAGTCATCTTTAAGGAACTGTAGCTGAGGCCCACAGAGCCAGCTCCTGCACGATTAGAACCCAATTGCTCACAGTGAAATTGCTTGTGATGGGGGCTCAGTGACTCGGCGCCAGCTTCCTTGATGGGCATGTTCTGTCCCTACAGTCAGATTCTTGCCCTTGTTTTTGTCCTACTGCTCCATGGCGTGCTTTCTGTGAGTTTCTTTCTCAGATGAGAGAGACTAGCTAAGGGCAACTCCCTTGGACAGTTGATTCCTCAGTGTATGATTGAAACAGTCTCTAGGCCAACTGATCATATGCTCCATGAGTATGTTTTTTAATTTTTTTTTTTTTGGCAGACAACAAGGAAGGCCACTGTTGGATGGTGAAACCAGTGTAACCACCAGGCCCATCTGCCTCTGACATCAGTCCAGGACTCTTCTCCAGTCTTGGAGCCCAGGGGCAGGACAGAGGGCCATACACGTGACTTAGAGAGGACACTCATGGGAGTGGTTTAACCTGTTGCCTGTTCTCTAATCCAGGTCTGTAGCTAAGGTCTCAGCTCAGTATCAGAGAGTTTGCCCCGCATGCGTGGCCTCAGGTGCTCTAAGAAAGTACAAGGGGTCATTCCATGGTGACCTTGGAGGCATTGTATGCAAGACACTGTGCCAAGTCTCATGTGCATTTGAGTGACAAAAGTGTCATGGTCACGGCTGTGAGGAGTGGAAGATTCCAGGAGGAAGGACATTCCTATCTCATCAGGAGGATCATGAGAGACTTGGCTGGCGGTGTGGAGGTGTGGGGAAGTGTGGCACTTCAGAGTAAGGAAGAGTCAGTAGGTCATGTTCTCACCACCTGGGAACAGGAGAATAGAGCTACCAGGGCTCATAGGACCACAGTGAATCATCCCTGATGGTGTTTTGCTAGGAAGGAGTCTCTCTGACTTCACTCAACAGTGCATGTGACTATAGGACCCTCTTATTTGAGGATGTGTCTTGCAGCAGGTACAATTGAGCTAGGGTGTGTGTGTGTGTGTGTGTGTGTATGTGTGTGTGTGTGTGTGTGTGCAAAACATTTGAACATACCACCTGGAGCTCAGTTCAGTTGGTGGTGTGGCAGTCTCTCCTTATCAAGAGGTCCACTTTTTTTTAACCTCTTATCTCTGGTCTGAAAATATTCAGTGAAAATTGTAGAAATGAATATTTTATTTTGTATTTGTTTTTATAGTGGAAACAGAATTTCATGTATCATAGAATATCATGTATCATGGTTTCTGTCTTATTATGTAGCTAAGGATGACTTTGAGCTTATTATCCTCTTGCCTATACCAAGTATATGCTGAGACTCAGCTGTGTGTCACTAGTCTGGTTTATATGGGACTGCAGTCTCACACTGAGACAGCAGTCATCTTTGCCAGCAGGTCCACTTGGCACATACTGCCTATTCGTTCATTACCTCACCCTCTCAATGACTGGATCAGCTGCCACAGTATCACAGTGCTGTGTTCAGGTCATCTCTATTTCCAGTAAGGGCTCCAAAGTACGCAGACAGTGATACTGACAGCTCAAGGGCTCGGCCCCTGGAACAATGCACCGGAGTCCCCATGCTTCTCTGTCCTGTGATTTCCTCAGGAAGAAGGAAACCCCTGTGCAACAATCTTCCCAGGTTGAAAGGAGATCCATATGGATAAGACAATCACTACAAAGACATTCTCTGTGCCTGGGCAGCCCGCAAATGGACATTCAAACAAAGCAAGAAGTGCCCCGCCTCCAAGATGCTCACTTTGGTAGGGAAGCTTCCCTTCTTCCTAGGAGCTGTCTCTTGTGCCTTTCACCCAGGAGTGCTGTCCCCTTGCCAACACAGGGGTGAGTGGAATGCTGTCCATAGAGGACTGTGCATTCATCAAGGAATCATTTGATAATATGAAATAAAAAGAACTAGATAAGATCCAGCGTCCTCTTGGAAACATGGCTTTGCAGTGCTGGACACTGTGGGGCCTGAGAAGCAGCCCATGAACTCAAGAACTTCCCAAGGGGAGCTTCGTTCCCCCGGCTTCCACAGGAGCTCAGTATGCACCTTGTGGACACAACTGCTCTTGGCTCTTACTGCTGCCTGTGCATCTTCTAGCCAGCATTAGAACCTGGAAGTGCCTGTGATTATCTTTATGGATCTCACCTACATTCAAAGTGAGTCCTAATAATGTAGTTTTGGATTTTTCCTGGAATCAGCATTTGAATATGATTGCAAATACTAAGCAATTCTCTCTATTCGTGTTGGCACCTGTGCCTGACTTTTCTTCCCTTTTCTGTTGGCACATTTCAGTTGCTTCCACCTGAGACAAAGGAGAATGCTTGAAGCCAAAACTCTTTCTTTACTGTTCCACCCACCTTCTTGTTCCTAATTGCCCTATTAATTCACAGTCAGATTGTAGTGTGGGGTCTCTAGTCTCTGCTACTCTAGATTCTGAGACAGAAGGATTGCTTGAAATCAAAACTTCAAGATTAGCCTGGGCAACATTTCAAGAACTTTTCATGTTAGATTGGCTCATCATTGCAATAAGAGTCCAGAACAAAACACAATCCTAAAGGGGGAAAAGTTTAGACTCACAGCTTGAGAGGCATCAGTCCAACATATTGGGAAGGGCACGGTGAAGTAAGTGACTCACGTCATGACAGCCAGGACGCAGAGAAAGAGCCTGCTGCCTTAGCTTCTCTGTTCACACTTTCATCCTATCTGGAGTCCCAGGTCTTGGGAAAGGCTGCTCACATTCAGGCAGGGTTTTCCCCTCTTAGGTCATCCTTAGTGACCTAAGGGTCACCCACCAGTCACACCCAAGTGTGTTTCACTAATTTCTTGGGCACATCTCAATCCAATCAGATTAACAATTGATATTAACCATCTCACCCTGACTCAAAAAATTAGATAAAAATTGGAAATTTAGCATGAAAAAAGCAAAGTTCTTATCCAAACAAAAACAGTTTTGTGATGAAGGAGTAGATGAAAATCAGTGGTTTGGTTTTTGTGGGGTTTTTTTTCCAATTCTAAGCATACTACAGTTGTAATATCTCTGGATCCCCAATTTAAGTTTTATTGTGCTGCTTTGTCCCACATATAAAGGCCTTGGGTGGAACATATGGGATGATTCTAGTTTTTGATGGTATTGAGACAGCGATTGTGGAGATAACGAAGAACAACCAGATAAGAGCACAGTGGTGTCAGATGAGAGCACACAGTGGGCATCTGTGCAGAGCTTTCCACAGGAGGTGAGCGCCCTCGTTTGCTTGTGCACAGGCACCAGGTGTAGTGAGAACACCTGAGAGGAAAAGGGAACTCTAGTAGAACTTTCTTGGAGGTTGTTGGCTTCTGGAGAAGCACATTTGGGGTTCAGTGCATATCTAGAACGTGGCCGACCCTGTGCTGGATCCCCTGCACTGCAAATAAAAAATGCAAATATATTTGTAAAATGCAGTTTTATCAATATATACATTACCCGCTAAGAGATACATAAACTGCATTTCAAAGGCCTTGCTTACTTCCTTAATATATTCCAATGATGTATTTTTATGCTCAGTGGCTGTAATAATCATAAAAATGGTTGTTTTATCACTTATGAACTACAATAACTATTGCTAAAATCAAAGGTGAACATTGCAGTCATATTCTTGTTGCAGTAACAATTAAAATATGACAGCATGCAATCTGGAGAAGTTAAAGGATAACATTGCAAGAAATGAAGCTATAAACTTTGTGATAGAAACTTTGTCTCTGTGACCCAACACTTCTGGTGGCCGAGGCGGAAGGATTGCTTGAGCCCAGGAGTTCAAGAGAAGCTTAGGGAACAAGTCTCCAAATACAACCCCAGCCAAAACTATAGAACAAGGGTGTGTCTGTGTGGGGGAGTGCGCTCTGCGCGGGCCAGGCCCTGCTTTTGGTCATCAGTATCAAAGGTGATAACCCAATACTCTGCGGTCTCTCAGTCCCTCATCCTTAGACCATCTTGTGATAGTGCAGCTCCTCATCTTCCACATATTTCAAGACTTTGTCAGATCAGTTGTTTTTGCCATCTCTGAAGATGCCAGGAATATAAGCCTTGTCTCTATAACCATATCCTTGTTTCCTGTGCTAAATCCAACTCTGCCTAGGGTGGAGACCCAGGGTCAATTCATCCAAGATCTTGCCCGCAGACTCTATAGCAGTTCATGTATGCAAATGGGCTCTGAGGGCCTTGCTTCTACTTTCTTTTACTTTTACATGTCTCTGCTTTCTGGTTTGTGTGTGTGCAGACATGTACACATGTGTGCCAGGACCTGGGATTGCTACTGGGGCCTCATGCATGTGCCCTGCCACTGCACTCCATGCACACCTTTGTGGTCTCTCACCCGTTGGATTCCAGCTCCCAGGACACAATAGCATCTTGGTCATTGTAGTGTGTCCAGGACCCTACAGAATGCTTGGTGCAGTGTACTCATCACATAGGGGCATTCAACGAATCAATGCCTCTCTTTTGCACTGTACCAAGTTACAAGAGAGGCTGATATGCTCTATGTCTCTAGGGATTCCACAGGATGATGTGGGAAAAACACACAGAAATGCAGCAGGACAACGTGGGAAATTTAACCATGAGAACAAGTGTCAGCAACGGTTTAGAGAAGGAACATCAAGCCTTGGAGATGCTTGGAAGAGACCCAAGGAATCTCTGGACACTGCATTTGCACATCAGAACTTTTATTCTTCGGAACAAAGGTACACTCGCCCTGGGCAAGTAAGTGAGGCCCGTGTGGCATAGGGGGCTCTCATTTTGAAAGAAGCTTTATAGATGCCTTGTAACAACCCAACACTTTTTACATTTGTAAAAATCACATTTTCCATACAGCGAGTGAACATGCAGGGAACACCTGTAAACTTGGAACCTGCTAGGCAGAGCGAGGAAAGACACATTGTGCACTACAATAAAATAAAGGAGCTTCAAGAATACACAGTCCTGCTAGTGCCTCCTAGGCCTGTGGCCCAGGGCATCTTAGAGTCCATGAACAGCCTTCCGTCCGCAGGCTGGACACCAGCCCTTGAAATAAAGAAGTTCTGCAGCAGCCATCATGGCAGGGTGGTTCTTCAGGGCCAGGCCCTTATCCCTGGTTCAAGAGGATTAAAGATACCAGACATGAAGACCAGCAAAGGACAGACTGACATCATCTATTCTTTTTCATCAGATGGCTTCAGAGTTGGTGCATTGCGCACTGGCTGCACTGAGGGATGTGGACACATCTTAAATGTAACAGGACATCCAGACAATGCAGGCCCAAGGCCTCCAAGAGTTCCTGTGAGCTTTCTGCCCCACGGGTAGCAATACGGGTCATATGTCCACAGTGGCACTGACAACCTGGAAACTGTACAGACACCTGTCCAGGTAGAATCTCATATCAGCGGACATTCCACATGTCCTAGTTTCAGTTTCACCGTTACAGTGGAAGCTGCTCAGACCCATAAATACCTCTCACATTTCTTTAGTCCTCTCCACGTGCACTCTATGGCCTAGAATTCAGCATATTGAGGAATGTAGTGTCCTTAGCTGTATAGGCTCAGAAATGTAGTTTTCCTTTTCTGAGAATGCTAAAGGGGTGTTCTCCTTCACTGGGCCTGCTTAGAACTGCCTCACCCATGTTTATGTGCAGACTGAAATTCTGACGGAGCTCTTCCTTGGTGGTCATGTTGCTGTCCTGGCAGCAGACTCTGGGATCACACCGCCTGCATCAGCTCCCTAGTGACAGTGCCTGGTGCTCTGCCTCAGGGTGAATTACAGGACCGTGAATCACAGGCCTCACACTCTCTCAGCAACCACATCTGATGCCTCATTCCCCTGGCTTGGCATTCCATAGACTGGCACAGGGCCCCAGCACTTAACTCTCCCAGGTCTCAGGTTCATGAAAGAGAAACCGGACCAAATTCCTGTCTCAATTGTTAGCTGCTGACCTCCAGCCTCTCTGGCCCTAGGAGTAAGCGTCTCAGTGTCCCTGATCATTTTGCACGAGGGGTCCCGTGGGGCCCACCTGGTACTCCTTGTCTTAGAGTTGATGCAGATGCAGTGAATGGCCCATGCTAACAGGGCCTTTGTGACATACAAGTGGAGGAGTATCATGCATGATTTAAAATGGTCTGGGGACAGAAAATCAGAGTTGAGAAGTGGGTCCAGCATCAGCTTTCTTTGGGGGTCAAGGACACTAGAATGCATCTTCTATACTTAGTGGCTCAATGCCACTTATACCAGAGAAATCCCCTTAGTTAGCCTCTGCACTCCCTTTGAGGAACACAGCAATTCCTCTTTGCATTAGTTAAATATATAGGTTTCAACAGGCTGCACTTTTGGGCACCTCCGTGAAGAACTGACAGTTAAGGAATGTCCTTGAGCAAGCCTACAGGAAGTTTGCTCCTCTCTCGATGTGGTGTGGCCAGTTTCCTTGGTACCAGGTACTGGTGCGAGTTCTCTTGAACTAAACTGTAATTGTGAATCATAAGAAAAAATAGAACCCCCTTTTTGCTGAATTTATCAGTAACCATGCAGACAAACTGCAACACCCTTCTACCTGGAAGGTGTCCAGGACCTGCTCCACAGGACCTCTACGCAGGCATCACTGGCTGACAGTTGCAGTCACTGGGCAATGAAAACTATACTACAAGTAACAAGAATGTGACACTTTCCTAATACAATATTGATCAGAGAGGTCTTCAAGGCTCTTAGACCTAGGCTTTTGCCATCCTCTTGATTGGCCTCCAAGAAACTGACAGTAAGACCTTATTACTGAAGATGCAACACATGTGGATCACAGAATAAGGGCAAAATATACCAACTGGAACTAGTCTGAGAACTTCCTCTTTGCTGGAGAGCTTACACATTACCAAGGAATGCTGCAGAGCTGCTGGGGGGAGAAAAATAATTAAAGGCCTCATCAACTTATGAGATCTGCAAGTTGCAATAAAAATCACCATGGCATTTCTGAATAATTTTGCTTTCTCCTTGCTGATGTTGCAGTCTTAAAATCTGGACATTTATGAACTTTAAATAAATATAACAAAATATAAATATAAATATAACAAAACTTTGGTAATTGTTAAAAAAATCACGATGGCAACAGATGACCCCAGTGTAATAGTGGCATGAGTATCAGGGAGGCAACCAACAGCCTTCTGATTGAACTCAAGACCTGCTTGTCAGAATAGAACACATTCCTATATTCTTAACTAGAACAAGAACCTATAAAAGGGAACGAAATAGATCACTAGGGAAGAACAGGCTATGAACCTACAGGTAGGAAGAATGTACACCAAACTGCTCTGTAAATACCTGATATTATACCCATAAATTGTAAGAGTGCTCACTCAGCCTAGAAGTCTAGAGATAGAGGGTCTCAACACCTTGACAGCATGCAGCCTAGGACAGTGGAAGAGCAGTGAAGTAGACAAAAACAGCCAGCCAGAATTCAGAGTACTGGAGACCTTGCAATATTCACCCAGAATCAGGCCAACTCTCTTCCCATCTTAAGGCTCATGGAACCTTGTGGAAGAGGGGGTAATAAGATTATAAAAGCCAAAAGATGGGACGGTCCACCATTCAACAAGACATTTCACTGAAGGCAGGGCTGCTGCATCCGGGAACTCACTGCAATGAGATTTGTCCTTACCAGACACACATAAAGACTGACATACCAATGTGCCCCCATAGACTAGCAAAGGTCTCAAAAGAGCTAATTACATGCAGTGGAACCTTGGGGACTAGGGCTGAACGAATGAAGGAGAATGCCCCTAACAGAGGAAAGGCCACTTGGCATGCCACAGAGGCCTGACCCTCACAAGAGTAAACGTGCCAGAAGAAATCCTAGGGCTCATAGAAGTGGACAGGCAGGAGGGTGGAGAGAGTGAGATAGACTGATGAAGGGAGGAGAGGGGGATGGGAAGGAGGAAGGAAGGAGCGAAGCAAGGATAAGTACTCAATATGTTTGTAAAACTAGGAAAATATTTTTTAAAAACTATTTTTAAAAGATGGTCATTGGGCATGCACTGTGGCTGATGACCACACAGCGGCTGCTGCGCCCCAGGCCTAGCAGGACCTTCTGATCTCTCTAAAGTGTACAAGCTTGTCTTGATTGTCCGGCAAATGTGATTGAAATAAAGTGACAGTGCAGGATCTAATCCACGTGCTGTGTACGATTGTCTTGAGCATTGAGTATATCTGAGACATTATTGAATGTTCAACAGTCAGGCATCTGTCCCTTACGGCACTCCATGCTTGGAGTCCATGAGCTCTCTGGGGCGCTCTAGCCCCTCATGGTACTCCATGTCCTCTTCCTCTTTCTCCTCTTCCTCTTTCTATGTACTCTTTGGAACCCTGCCAACTTCTCTTTGTCTCCTCCACAGACTCCTTTCTGAGGCCCAGGTGGTGTCCTCCCCTCCCATCTGTTCTTTACTTCCTACCATGACTTGTCCTATGCTATGCATGAAGCACATATGCGTATTATGAGTCTGTGAATTCTGTTCTTTCTCTCCTCTAATAAACTTTGCCTTAATCCTCAAGGAGAGTTCTGCCTCAATCTCTGAGATGCACAAAAATTTCCCCCACAAGCCTCGACATTCGGCGAGCACAGCCAGGAGACAGCCAGGAGAGTAGATTCCAACAGCTAAAATTAATATCCATAAAGCTTCAAATGTGGGGACCTCTGAACCATCCTGGCATTTCATAGATGAGGAGCACTGACTGCCCATACTTCCTTCTTTCATCTCCATTCGGCAGGAAGTAGCCAGATCAGTCGTTGCCCCTCATCTATTGAGGAATCAAGTCCTCATAAAAATTAAAGGGGGAATTGGGCAGGTTTAGAGCAACCATGCTGGGAGAGTCTCTGAAGGTTTTGGAAAGCATCCCCCACTGCTGGGATTACCGTGAAGGGACACACTCTTCACTAACTTCCCCTAACTCCTTGCTTATGAAGGATATGGAGATTAGATCTCCTTTGCAAGTAAGCCCTAGCCTGAGGTGGGCACAAGATCAACTGAGCTAACCAATGGCGAAAAGTCATCCCCCAGGCTTGCCTACCTGTATAAATATACCTGACCCTGGCAGCATCTTGGGCACTTGCCTCTTATGGCACTCCAGGTCTGGAGTTTATGAGTTCTTTACCAGCTCCATGCCCCTCATGGATTCCATGCCATGTCTGGAGTCCATGAGTTCTGTTCTTTTTCTCCTCTAATAAACTCTGCCTAAATACAAAGGAAGGAAGGAAGGAAAGAAGGAAGGAGGGAAGGAAGGAAGGAAGAGGAAGGAAGAGGAAGGAAGGAAGGAAGAGGAAAGAGGACGGAAGGAAGGATAAGGAAGAATGAAGGAAGGAGGGAAGGAAGGAAGGAAGGAGGAAATGAGAAGGATAGGAAGGAAGGAGGAAGGAGAAGGAGAAAGGAAAGAGGAAGGAAGGAAGGAAGGAAAGAAGGGAGGAAGGAGGAAGGAAGGAAGGAAGGAAGGAAGGAAGGAAGGAAGGAAGGAAGGAAGGAAGGAAGGAAGGAAGGAAGGCTACTGTGAAAGTGTGTGGAGGAATGCGATGGAACCTCTTTATTGGCACAGATCCAGGGATGGCCCCGAAATGCCACCCACGATAGATTGCCTACACTGGGGGTTCAGACTCGATAGATGTTTCATTGTGTTTTTAACATTTTTAGACAGATGAGGTGGAATAACATAATCAGTGATTCAGGTGCACCCAGGCTCCATAGTTCACTAGCTAGTCTATGGTATCCTCTGCTGAGCAAGATTCTCTGGTGCTAAACATGAGATTGTTCCACCCCCTCCTTTAGCTTCTGTCCAGTGATCAATTTCAATGCCAGTCCAAAATTGCACAACTGTACATTACATTTCCTATCAATTAAAGTAATCTCAGGCTTTATATCCCTATGGGATATTTCTTTTTGTGCAGGTAGCTGACCACCCGTACTACCTGGTGGTCCTCTTCCTCTGCTAGATAACCATATTGATCTGTAATGCCAGCAAAGTCTCCTCCTGGTGCATGTTCCATCACCGAGTATGCAAATGCAGATGTTCATAATGTTGGTAAACTCTAAGGGTTTCATCATGTCCACCTCTGTAGTGATCCCGTGAGCTTATCCAGGATCTCTACGGCCACTTAAATGTTTGTGATTCTATGACATACCAGTAGAACTTCTCTGAAACTACCTTCGCTGAGGGCCTTCGAGATCTTGTAATCATTTGGGAAGTATCCTGTTCCACGTTCCTGGCTCTGATGGTCTCCACTGTCACCAACTCAGGATCTGGGGAACTACAACACTAATGGTCTCCACTGTCACCAACTCAGTATCTGGGGAACTACAACACTAATGGTCTCCACTGTCACCAACTCAGTATCTGGGGAACTACAACACTAATGGTCTCCACTGTCACCAACTCAGTATCTGGGGAACTACAACACTAATGGTCTCCACTGTCACCAACTCAGTATCTGGGGAACTACAACACTAATGGTCTCCACTGTCACCAACTCAGTATCTGGGGAACTACAACACTAATGGTCTCCACTGTCACCAACTCAGTATCTGGGGAACTACAACACTAATGGTCTCCACTGTCACCAACTCAGTATCTGGGGAACTACAACACTAAACAATGGTAGATTAAAAACAAAATAAACAGTTGGTCTGAGAGGAAAGTTCATAGCTATAAACCCCTTAATTCTGAAATCAAACATATCTTAACTAGATGCATTTCGGGGGTCACAGATTAAAAGAACCAAATGGAACTTCAAAGCAATAGAAGGCAAAACTAATAAAGATTGGAGCTGAACTGAATGAAGTGGAAAGTAAAGAAGCACTAAAAATGTAGGAAAGAGTTGCTTATTTAGTTGATCAACAAAATTTGCAAGCCTATAGCCAAGGCCACCAAGAAAGAAGACATTAATATAAACCAAAACAAGTACTTTGACTCTCATTTCCCAGTATAAATCTGACACAGTTGTAACTTTATAGGGGTATTGTTCAGTGAGCATCACATACAAAAGTATATCCAGTCAAAGGAGACCACACCAGAATCCAAAGAATCTTTGAGGAAGACTCCTGTACTTGACAAATCTGAAAGATGCAGTTAAATTTCCAGACTTATGTACCCAACATCAGTCTTGAAATAATAAGACATAAAACATTAAACAGATGTATAAATAAGCGATATGACTGAAGCATTAATTTCCAAAGGATCCACACAAAGTAAAGTCCAGGACTGACAGATTCACTTATGAATTCTACCAGACTTTTAAACGAAGAACATAAATGTTCCTAAAACTATTTCATAAAATTTATTTCAGAAAGCAAATATTTCCCTAGCATCAAACCATGTAAAAACACAATAAGTAGAGTTAAAGAACAAGCCAGTTTCCTGATAACTATGGAGATGAAAGTCCTTAGTGGGACTAGGTTCTCCATCACATCAAGTTCAACAACACATTCAAAAGATCGTACTTGATTACAAAGATGGCTTCATCAGTAATTCCGCATATGCAAGTTGGTTTGAAAAATACAGCATAGAATCAAGGAGAGATAGTCACATCCTTGCCCAGTAAGAATGAAATTTTGTCATTTGGGGAAAACAGAAGGAACTGGGCATTACATTACATAGGGCAGGCCAGTCCCACAGAGAGACATCAGTCACATGCTTTCTGCCCCAGGTCACAAGGGCAGAGGGCCAGGGAGTTAGTGTAGAAGGGGACAGTTAGGTGCAGGGAAGGTGGGGAAGTGTAATAGAGCAAGGAGATGCAATAAGAGTGCATCCCATGTTTGTGTGGAAATGGCATATCAAAATTCCTTACTTATTACAGATAATAGAGACTAGCAAGGTGTTAAATAAGTAAAAAGAAATCCATGTGAAAAATGATGAAAGAAAATGAGTAATCACAATAAAGAAATTGGAAAGATTTACAAAGCTTATACCCAAACCAATAAATGAAAAAACCCAAGCCAATAATCTGGTAAACCAGCTCACTCTGTGGAAACACAATAGAATCCAAAAGTCCAAGTCTGTCACTATCAAGAAAAAAGTGCAAGAAATTTCCAATCAAACAAGAGCTGATCTGAAGTCAAATGACAAAAGTCAGTTCCAGCTACTGCCTCATATGGACCCTGCCTGGAATTCCTCACATCGACTCCTTGCGAGGTCAGAGCATGAGCCCACCATGGATGGGCACAGCCTTAGGTTTTCTCACATCCTGTCTCTAAGGCCTGAACTACAAACAGTTATCTTCTCGTGCGGGGACCAAATACTTGACAACAAGCAACTTGATGGAGGATGGGTTTTGGGGGTTGATGGTGGGAGCCACAGGTATCTTGGACAAAGAGGTGTGAGGCAGCTGGTTACACCACAGTGACACAATCTCCTGTGTCTTCAGGCACCCGATTCTTCCATAGGCTTCACCTCCCAAGGGTTCCATAACTTGAAAGGCAACCATGCTGGCAACTGTGTATTTAAATGCATAACATGTAGTGTGTTTAATATCTAATCCACAGCAAGATCCCTTTCCAATTTAATAATGATAATAATGATATTAATAGGCTCAGACCTTCATGTCTCCTTGAGCCATGATCACTGGAGTGTAGGTATAGGGCACTTCAATGGTCTTCCTATTTGATCCCTAAATTCTTTGATAATTTTGACTTGACAGACCCCCATCTCTATACTCACCATATTCAGTTCCCGACCCCCCCAGGACATATTCTGTCTCCTAAGTGACTTGGGCAGGAAGTAGGACATCTCATTCCTGAGGGACTATTGGGCACATGGAGCAGGTTTAGGTAAAGGAATGGAACAGATGACCAAAGTTTGTTCTATGCCTTATGGACAAGTTTGGTAAATGTTTTTACAGCTAAGTCTTAAAATCTTGCACCCCCTAGGGCCCATGCTCTCCCTGTTCATAGGCTCTTGCTCTGATTCTCAGTTCTAGAAATGTGATTCCTACTGAAAAAAAGATGGGCCTTAAATCCCATCAGTTGCTCTCCCCCTGACATCCATGCCATTATTACACTGATGGTTTCCAGGGCGATTTCTATTGTAATTTGCTGTTATCACAGATCGATGAGACTGTTGATTGCTTTTCTCCTCTAGCAGCTTGCATAACACTTTCTGACACTGTGAGCGGCCCAACAAGGAGGAAGCTCCCAGATAAGTTCCTAATCTGTATCCTGTGATACATATGTGCTGTGGCTTCAGTAACTAAGGTCTTACTCTCAGTTTCTGGAAGGCAACCAAGAACAATGGTGAAAGCTTATACTTTTTGAAAGAGCCTTTGAGACCTGGCCAGCAACTTAACAGGAGGTATCACATACCTGCTACTTGGAATGTTATTTAAGTGACCATGGGGTCTACTTGGAACATCATAGGACATTTTTCATTTTCTCCTATTTTCTTTTCTCCATGCTTCCTGTATAGGGTATGTTGGATGTCATCCTTTTTTAAACAGATTTTTTTTACTATACTAATAATATAGGAAGTTTCTCTCTGGTTATAATTTACCCTGTGCTGTTTGTTACTCCCTCAGCCTTCCCTATCCACAGCCCCTCATCTTCCTCTCTTAATAATTTCCCTCCACTATCTCCCTTCCCTCCTTGCCACTTGTGGTCTTTTTATCTCCTTCTTTAAGATCTGCATCCTGTCCCACCCATCCACACCCCACTTTAATGGTCCCTTTCAAGTCCAGCTTTCCTTTCTTACATAGATTTCTGGAGGATTTAACTCAGGTCCACGTGCATGGATTTTTTCCTCGTTGTTTCATGACACTTTATTAAGAGGCAGTCTATGTCAGTACTTTTAAATAGCAAGGAAATAAAGTATCAGAGGAAACACATCAGGGATCACATTTAACAATAGCTCTTACATTGCCCTTAAAACAATCAATGTGTAATACTTAAGTTCAATCACAACTAAGCAAATATTTTTGATAGTTTCATGTAGCTAAGTCTAACTTCAAGCTTGCTGTGTAATAGAGAATGATACTGAACTTTCAACTCTCCCAACCCCACTTCCCGCGTTCTGGCATCATGGCCACACACCACCATGTTGGCCCCTACAGTTGGGGGGCTGGAATCCAGGCTTTTGTTCATGCTGGGGAAAACGCTAAGTGAACAGCATCCCACGGCCTCAGCGTGGATCTTCAGCGTCCCCTCAGGTGTCTTCGGCCGTTCTCCAGGGTCCTTTGGAACATCTTTGGACCTGAACTTCACCCTCTGTTGCAAATTAAATCAGTTCCTTGGAGAAAAGATCAAGAGCCATCTATTTTGTGGCCCGTTTTTACCACTAGGCAAAATTTCTGAGCCATACCTCTGAGTCTGTGGGTGGGAGTGCTGGCGAGCTTCTCTCCGACTAGTGACCCTCCACCCTGGAGCCTGCACGTCCACTCGAGAATCAGCATCCTGCTCTCACCTGTCCTGAAGTGGAATACCTGCCTCTGGACTGCAGCAGGTGATCAACACCCCAGATAAGAAGCTTGACCTCAGAGAATGCGAACAAGGGAAGGATGCCCGACAGCTTCATATTCACTTCACATTCATTGCATGGCACAAAATTATTGAGTAAATACTTGGCAAGCATCCTACCTCTGGAAAATGACTTTCATACTCATCACTCTCCTGGATTCAGTTTCTCCGTGACGTTAGCCTTCTCTAGCCTGTCATTGTGAAAATCTTTTATCACAACAAGAAGTCAGAGCATGTTGGAATGGGAGTCCCCACCTTGACTGAGTCACAGGCAGAATGCTGACTGTGAGAGCAGCACTAGCCATCCTCCTTAGAACTTCACTTCTTATCCTTCCATCTACAAACAAGGGTGGGAGGTTGTGTACCATGTTTAAGAAGCCTTAAAAAGCACAGCATGGTTTTGAAAGATGCTGTATCAGTGGTTTTGCATGATTTGGCCCCTGCTCAAACTTAGGAATTGTATGCATTGGCACCTCGCTCTTCCTGACCGTCCATGTCCATTCTTCCATGCACATGGATATCACACACTTCACTCAATCTCTCCAGTCTCCCTCTCCCTCACTGGGGTCAGCCTTTCCATCTCACACGATGAACGCTGATAGGAAGAGAGACAAACAGTTTGAATGAATCCCTCAACAGGCACTTTCTGTCTGGCTCCCCAAACCTTCTCCATCAAGTACTCACATCTCTGATGTCACTGTTTCCACTCCTGCAGTTGCCTCAATTTTCCTTTTCTCTCTTTTCAGGGCTCTTCAAACTCCATCCTACCTTCTCCAACAGTCCAAGTCCTGGCTTCTCCAAGTGCACTTTAGCAATTAATTCCTTTCTGAAGAGGAAAGCCTTTTTGTTTTGTTTTGTTTCGTTTTGTTTGCATAGGACAAGAGGACACTGTGTGTGCCTTTAGAGGCCCAAGAGTGACTTTGGGAATCATCCTGGACTGCTCTACCTCCCTATTTCTTTGGTCTGGGGTTTCCCAGACTCTGCCTTCCAGAGTCAGAATTATAGGCCATTCAGGGCAAAGGCTTTGACCACTTAGCCATCTCCCCAGCCTGGAAATATTTTTTAAGGTGGAAAAAGACAGAAACAGGAATCAGAAGCTACTAGAAACTCAGAAGATGAGGTGGAGCAAGGGACAGGCAATCTAGAGAACAGGGAATGGGATTTCTCTCCTGTGCTTTCCAGAAAACATCCCCCAACTCTATGGGAGGCAATATGGGTCAGGCAAGGTGTCAGGCAGAAAACTTTTCCTCACCTGGAAAAAAAAAGCATCATCTAAAGACCGGCTGTTCTGAGACTTGGCCAAGGTCTCCCCGAGGAGAATCTCAATGTTTTTGTTACTTGTTAGAACAGCACTACCCTGGGTGCACTCAATCTAGTCTTTTTGTTGTAGGGAAATGAGGGTTCCTGAAGGAAAGCAACAGAACAGGAAAGCTGTGAATATCAGAAGCTAATGAGAGAAGGGAAATGAGATGAAGAGAGAAAGGTTCATGCCTTTTAAGTTAGGATCAGCAATAAGGGTCTGTGGCAACTGTAGAAAAGGGGATCTCTGGTCCAGGAAGATGGCCTAGGGATAAAAACCTTTGTTTTGCAAACAGAAGAATCTGAGTTTGGATCCCCAGATCCCACATAAAATTGATAGGCAGATATGACAGAAGCCTTCAGTTCTGGCCCTGGAAGGTAGAACCTGGGACACTCAAGTGCAACGCAATGAAGAGATAGAGCAACCAGGACGACTCCTGATATCACTCTTGGGCTTCCACGGACTCACACACTCAAGTCCTCTCTTTATATAAACACACACACACACACACACACACACACACACACACACACACAAATGGGGAGTTCTTCACAGAAACCATGAAAAAGCCCAGGGTGTCAGGAAAGCAAACTTACAATTTTCTGGACAGAATTCAGGAGATAGGAAGGGAAAATGCTTTTTGAGTGAGAATCCAGAAAAGTAGGCAGCTCAGCACTGAAGCCTGCAGGCAGCTACATCGAGGGAAGGGCTCACAGGAAGGATCGGTACATTACCTCACTAAAAGGATGATCATTTCTCCCATCTCCCAGCAGGTCTTCAGGAGAATCAGGTTCTCTGAGGGGAGGTCCAGGTAAATTAACTCTTCAGGGAGGGAACAAGAGTACCTAATGTTTTGGACACATTTGAAAGTCATGTCTCCACCCAAGGCCAGAGGTGAAACTCAAGATTCCATTCTTCTGACCAGAAGGAAGAATCTCTCTCTTGGGCCTCAATGAAGTCCTGATGCCTCCACCTTTTCATATGATATTTTAAATCCTAAGGAGGGGCAACAAGGATGCTTCCCTTTCTTACCTTTGTCACTGGAGAAGCAGAAGATGGGGTCCAAAGCTGATGGTGAGGGAGAGACCCATCTTTGTGGCCTTCTACTACTTACCATTTTTGTGCATCCACAGGAGCTAGAGGGGTGACTTTAGTGTGAGTTGTGCAGCTCCTTGAAGGATGTTATCCAAAGGCATGCTAAAGTTCTATATGTCTAACTTAGATTTGACATGAGGATAGGCGTGGAATAATAACAAAGCAATGCTTCTTGATAAGTACCAGCATGAGCCTTTGATCCCAGTGCAGAATGCTTCCCAAGAAAGTCCCACAGTCAGTGAGCAGAGAGGCAGTGCCTGCTTGTATTGTGCGTATTCTTCCGTAAGCATAAAGGCACAATTTAATATATACCAACAAACTAGAAAGAGGTGAATAAGAATCTCTAGCCCTTTACACCCCACCCCGCTCCGCCGGTCGGGACGCGCGCGCGCGGTCCAGCCAGGCCTCACCCCGAGCCCTAGGTGGTAAGTCTCCGCCCTGCGCACCGCCCACCAGGACCCCAGGTCAGCCCACAGGGACCCGGCTCCGACTCCCACCATCCAGCCGGAGCCGCGCGGGGGCCGAGGGACGAGGAGGACCTCCCCCTGCGCCCGGGCCCCGCCCCAGCTGCCCTCGGGTTAAATAGCTCCACGCCGACGCCCCCATCCTCCCTTTACACCAAACCGCGCTCAACCGGTCGGGACGTGCGCACGGTCCAGCCAGGCCTCACCCCACGATCTAGGTAAGTCTCCGCCGGCGCCCGCCCACCAGGACCCCAGGCCTAATAATTCAGTTTAGTGAAATTGAGAGATCTTAAGAGTTAAAATGACAATGCCAAAGTCAAATGGCAAATCCATGAGAAGCAACAATCATGTAAACAAATTTCCCACTGAAGAAATTAATCCCATAATGTTAGACTCCAACCAGAACAAACCCACGGAAAAAGGCCAAGAAAGCCTCACCCAGGATAAAGACTTTCAAAATATGATCATTACCATGTTCAATACTATGAAAGAGGAAATCCGGGAGGAACTACATAATGGAATCAATCGCTTTGAAGAGGAACACAACAGACATCTGGAGGAGTTGAGAAAAACAGTGCAAGAAACAAAAAGTGGCATAGAGCAGTTAAAACAAACTCAAGCAGAGTTTAAAACTGAGCTAAAAGACAAGTTATCTTCAACTCAGAACGCCACAGAGAGTCTTATCAACAGAACTAATGAAGCAGAAAACAGAATTTCAGACCTTGAAGATAAAGTGGGAGTACTAACCAGCTCAATGGAAGAGGTTGTTAAAGCCAAAAAGATACTTGAGAGAAATATCCAAGAGATATGGGACACCCTGAAAAAGCCTAACATGCGTATTCATGGAATACCAGAGCAAGAAAATCAAAATACCACCCCTGAGGAAATTTTTCAAACGATCATCAAGGAAACCTTTCCTCATCTAAAAAAAGAGAGGCCCATCCATATACAAGAGGCATTCCGCACCCCAAACAGATACGACCAAAATAGAAGCACGCCATGGCAAATAATAGTTAAAACACTCCACATTCAAGATAAAGAACTGGTGCTGAGAGCTTCAAGGGAGAAAAAACAAGTCACTTTTAAAGGTAAACCTATTAAAATAACAAATGACTTCTCAGTCGAAACAGTAAAAGTAAGAAGAGCTTGGAGTGACATACTTCAAGTATTGAATGAGCAAAAATGTCAACCCAGGCTGATTTACCCTGCAAAACTATCAGTCATGATCGAGGGAGAAAGAAAAATTTTCCAGCACAAAGACAACTTTAAGGGATACATGTCCACCAAACCAGGCCTTCAAAAAATGCTAGAAATGATACTCAAACGTGAAGAAAAAAACAGGCATATCCAGGAGAACAGAAGGCAAATATAACACCATTAAAAACGAAGCAATATACTTATAAAAGCTACTAAACATAATAAATGTCTGGAATTAACAATAGTTTCTCCATTATAACACTAAATGTTAATGGACTTAATTCACCGATCAAGAGACACAGATTACAAACTTGGATTAAAAATCACAATCCATCAATCTGCTGCCTGCAGGAAACCCATCTCACCACAAAAGATAGGCACGCTCTAAAAATAAAAGGCTGGTCAACAATTCTACAAGCAAATGGAAGCAGAAAACAGGCAGGGGTAGCCATTATGCTATCAGACAAAGTGGACTTCAAACCAAAGAAAATTATAAGAGACACGGATGGATATTACATTTTAGTCACAGGTACAATTCACCAGGAAGACTTCACAATACTGAACATATATGCACCCAATACGGGCCCCTCCACATTCATTAAGAAGACCCTACAGCATCTAAAGCAAGAAATCAACCCCCAAACGATAATTCTTGGGGACTTCAACACCGCCCTCTCAACATGGGATAGATCAACAGGTCAAAAACTTAACAGAGACACTTTGGAACTTAATCAAATCCTGAAAGAAATGGACCTTACAGATCTCTATCGAACGTATCACCCACGCACCAAAGAATACACATTTTTCTCAGCAGCACACGGAACTTTCTCCAAAATAGATCACATATTGGGCCACAAAATGAATCTATACATATACAAGAAAGTTGAAATTCTAACCTGTGCCCTATCAGACCACCACGGCCTAAAACTGGACATCCACAACACATCAAACAAGAGAAAATACACTAACTCCTGGAAACTTAACACTATGATGCTGAATGAGAACTGGATTCAGGAAGAAATTAAAAAGGAAATTCAAGATTTCCTGAAAGTGAATGATAACGAAAATACAACTTACCAAAATCTCTGGGACACAATGAAAGCTGTCCTAAGAGGTAAGTTCATAGCTCTTAATGCCTACATCAAAAAAATGGAAACATCAGAAATAAACAACTTAACAATGCAGCTTAAAGCTTTAGGGAAACTAGAGCAATCTGATCTCCCCTTAGCAAAATAAGGGGAGAAATATCTGAAATTGAGATTAAGAAAACGATAGAAAAAATCAACCAGTCAAAAAGCTGGTTCTTTGAAAAAATCAACAAGATTGATGCACCCCTAGCTAAATTAACCAAAAGCAAGAGAGAGAAAACACAAATTAACAAAATTAGAAATAAACATGGAATTATCACTACTGATACCCAAGAAATCCAGAGAATTATAACATCATATTTCAAAAACTTACACTCTGTGAAGTTTGACAACACAAAAGAGATGGATGAATTTCTAAGTAAACACAACTTACCTAAATTGAATCAACAAGTTGTGAATTATTTAAATAGTCCTATAACATGTAAGGAAATTGAGGAAGTAATCTCGAATCTTCCCACCAAAAAATGTCCTGGACCAGATGGATTCAGCACAGAGTTCTACAAGACATTTAAGGAGTTAATAACACCAATACTCCTTAAACTGTTCCATCAAATAGCAAAGGAAGGAACACTACCAAATTCCTTCTATGAAGCTAATATCGTTTTAATCCCAAAACCTAATAAATATTCACTTAAAAAAGAAAACTATAGGCCGATCTCCCTGATGAACACAGACGCAAAGATTCTCAACAAAGTTTTACCAAATCGGATTCAAAAACATATTAAAAAGATCATTCATGGGGACCAAGTAGGCTTCATCCCCGGCACACAAGGTTGGTTCAACATTCGCAAATCAATAAATGTAATTCATCATGTAAACCAGTCCAAAGTCCAAGACCACATGATACTCTCGATAGATGCAGAAAAAGCTTTTGACAAGATCCAACAGCCTTTTATGATCAAAACGCTAGAGACAGTAGGAATGGAAGGAACCTTTATCAATATAATAAAAGCTATATACAACAAGCCCACAACAAGGATTATGCTCAATGGGGAACAATTGGAAGCATTCCCACTTCGATCAGGAACTAGACAAGGCTGTCGACTCTCACCACTTCTATTCAATATTGTACTTGAAGTCTTAGCTGAAGCCATAAGACAAGAAAGGGAGATAAAAGGTATTCAAATCATCAAGGAAGAAGTCAATATATCTCCATTTGCAGATGACATGATCTTATACCTGAGTGATCCCAAAAACTCCACCAGGAAGCTCCTGGAACTAATTGAGAAGTTCAGCAGGGTGGCAGGATACAAAATAAATGTGCAAAAATCAGAGGCCTTCCTATATGCCCAGAATGAAAGAAGTGAAAAAGCCTTGAGAGAAACAATACCATTTACTATAGCCCCTAAAAAAATGAAATACCTTGGTATAAATCTAACTAAGGAGGTAAAAGACCTATACAATGAAAACTTTAAAACCCTAAAGAAAGAAATAGCAGAAGACACCAGAAGGTGGAAAGACCTCCCTTGTTCCTGGATTGGCAGAATCAACATCGTAAAAATGACCATCCTGCCAAAGGCAATATGCAGATTCAATGCTATACCAATCAAAATCCCAAAGCAATTCTTCAAAGAAGTTGACCAAACAATCTCAAAGTTCATATGGAGGCACAAAAGACCCAGGATAGCAAAAACAATCCTGAGTAACAAAAACACAGCTGGAGGTATTGCCATATCAAACCTTAGTCTATACTACAAATCCATAGTTGTAAAGACAGCCTGGTACTGGCTCCAAAATAGACACACAGATCAATGGATAAGGATTGAAGACCCAGATATAAGCCCATAAAATTACAGCCATTTGGTCTTTGACAAAGGGGCCCAAAGAATCCAATGGAAAAAGAACAGCATCTTCAACAAATGGTGCTGGCAAAACTGGATCTCCACATGCAGAAGATTAAAGCTGGACCCGTACATGTCACCATGTACAAGACTTAATTCCAAATGGATCAAGGACCTTGATATAAGGCCAGAGACTATAATAACCATAGTTGAAAGGATAGGGAACTCCCTCGAGCTGATTGGGCTAGGCCAACAGTTCCTAAACAGACATCCAATGGCACAGTCACTGCTACCAACTCTCAACAGTTGGGACCTTGTGAAATTAAAGAGCTTCTGTTCAGATAAAGAGATTATAACGCAAGCTCAAAGGCAACCCACAGAATGGGAGAAAATCTTCACTAACCACACATCTGATAGAACTCTGCTGTCCAGAGTGCACAAAGAACTTAGAAAACTAAACACCAAGGAAACCAATGGCCCAATTAAAAAATGGGCCCTGGAACTTAAAAGAAACTTTACCAGGGATGAAATTAAAATGTCTAACAAATATCTTAAAAAATGCTCCACTTCTTTAGCCATCAGGGAAATGCAAATCAAAACTTCCCTGAGATGTGATCTCACCCCGGTCAGGATGGCAAAAATCCACAATACTAACAACGACAAATGCTGGAGAGGATGTGGAGAGAGGGGAACTCTCCTACATTGCTGGTGGGAATGCAGGCTCATACAGCCACTCTGGCGAGCCGTCTGGAGATTCTTAAAGAAATTAAAGATTGAAATGCCATATGACCCTGCTATTCCACTTTTGGGAATAACCCCCCATGCAGCAGAGGTTCACCTCGATAGCACAAGCACGACCATGTTCATAGCAGCACTGTTTACAATAGCAAAGTCATGGAATCAGCCCAAATGTCCAACAGTTGATGAGTGGATAAGGAAACGGTGGTACATCTATACAATGGAGTACTACTCAGCCATCAAAAATGATGAATTACTGGAATTTGCCGGGAAATGAATGTCATTAGAAACAATTATATTAAGTGAAGTATCCCAGATCCAGAAAATTAAGCGCCGTATGTACTCCCTAATAGGTGGCTCCTAGTACCAAACCCACCCAGCCCACCTAGAGACAGTAATTCCAAGGATTATGAACAGGAGGGATGGGGTAGGAGGGCCACACCAGAAACAAGGAGAGAAGGGACCATGTTACAGCAGGGAAAATAGGCCTCCACCAAGGACCCAAATAAGTAATGAGACATCTGATTAAGTTCACAGACTTTCGTTCCTGATCATTTACTACTGAGGGGGTGTGATCTCACCAGAAGAGGAGGGCATATAGTCTGGCAGATAAAAAGTAACCATTTTGCAAATGGGTGATAGACCCCTCCCTTACTGTGGTTTCCCACTTTTATTACATCTACCTTTGAATGTGCTTTTATCACAAGACCCTAACAGCTTTTTGTCTCTGGCCAGGGGGTAACATACAATGCCCACCAGGATGGAGTGAAGGGCATTGCAGGAGCAGCAAAACTGCAAAAGAAAATCAACAAACCACAATCCAGAACTTCAGAGACTCTATATCAACCACCTAGAACTAGGCCAGCTTAGTCTCTCCCCATCTTGAAGCTCAGGGAAATTTGCAGAAGAGGGGGCGGTAAGAGTGTAAGAGCAAAAGGATGGGAGGAGCAATGATATGTAAGATACTGTATACTAGTTAGGGCTGAAGCAATCATAATTGGACTTTGCATGCCCTGTGCATTGTCCAACACACTGTTGACCTCACAAAGTCTAGCATCTGCTAAAGGCACCAAGATCCTTGGAGGCAAAGGATTGGCAGCCACAGCAGTATTCCTATACCTAAGGGGAACACGAGAAAGGGTTCAGGGAAAGGCCACTGGGTCCTTGTACGTCATCGGAGAAGAGGGCCCAGAGGAAAATCAGACATGCCCAAGAAAGGACTCTCTGGGAATTGGGGTGGGAGGCACTGGGGGATGGAGAGGGAGAGGGGTGGGGAGGGGGAGCAGGGGGTACGGGGGGAGGAGGAGGGAGGGAGGGAACTGGTGTACCTAATAAGTTTGTATGAGCTGAAAGAAAAAAAAAAAGAATCTCTAAGCTAGGAAGGCATATTAGGGGGGAGGGGAACAAACTACCCAAATGGAAGCTCTGGGAAGTAGAAAGATGAAGCCTGACGTCATGTGACACCAGTGTGTGCTGTTATCATTTGGTCCCTGTTTCCACAGGGCATGTAGTAAAATGAGCAACTGCTCTTTGTTCAGGGAGATAAAAATGGGTTGGAACAAAATGCCTCATAAAGATGTCGAGTGGAAAGTGCTAGGAGAATGACTGAGAATGAAAGGAAGGGGGAGAGGGAAGGAAAGAGAGGAGGGGCAAAGACAAGAAGCAAAGGAAGGGCAACTCCAGTGTGTAGATAAAGTCACATGAAGCTTATAGACTATTTCTTACCCTGTGAACTATTTTATTAAAGACATAGGAAGATATTGTTGTAGCTACCCTAATAGTTAGGGTCTTCTAAAACTTATAATACACTACGTGATGTATGTATGAGCCAGATGCCAGAAAGAATAATGACTTTTCACACTAGTTTATGAATAATTTCTTTTCTTTCTAAAGGAATCTGCAAAATGAGATGAGAGGAATTTGATTTCCCAAGGTTTCTTTTTTAAAAATTTTTTATTAGTTATTAAATTGTGCATGTGTGCATGTATGTGTGTGTGTGTGTGTGTGTGTGTGTGTGTAGAAAACCACCAACGAATTCGGGAACTACCATGAACCGCCTCCACCTCCTCCTTGTTTACGCTGCCCGGGGATTCACAAGCTCTGCCCTACCAGGACCAGAAATGCAGGCCGCCCCCACTTCCGCCTGGCGTCTATATGTGGGGTCTAGGATCTGAACTCAGGACCTTCTGCCTGCAAGGCAGAGGCATAACCCCTGAGTCACCTCTCCAGCCCCTTCCCAAGGTTTCTTAAGGTGCAAGAAAAATCCACCTATGAGTTGTTTCTCTCTGTTCGCATTCACAACAGAGTGGCTCTGTGGAACTCAGCAGCGCACAGCAAGAACTTCCCCTTTGAACTCCAGGCCATCTATCTACAGGGAGTGTGTGAAAGATCTTCTCATGGGGGAACTTCACAGAGCTAGCGGGAGTTGTAGCTCAGAGTCAGGAAGAAAGCAAGGTTCCAGCTTCCCCCCACCTGCCATTGGAGACTGACTCTTCTAGTTTGGAGATGCTGTGAACCCCGAGGGCTCCAGCGCTCCCACCAAGGCAGATCATGCTGTGTTTGCCCCACAGCTGAGCTCAGCGTCCCAGCTGCAGCCCTGCAGCCCTGCAGCCCTGCAGCCCTGCAGCCCTGCAGCCCTACAGCCTGGCAGTTTCCTTTTCACGTTAAAGAAACTGTCCACAATGGCAGGAGAATCAGAAGGAGGTGGGGGGAGGCGTTGGCTTTTGCACGGCTCACTGAAAAGGAGATACATCCCTAGTCTAGGATCCAAAGAGAAGCCACACTACCTGACACTCACAGAAGACCACCCAGACCTGACCCACAGACACTTTGAAGCGACAGATGGGAATTGTTCTAAACTGCTCAATTTGTGGTATCTATTACATGCTTAGAACACTACATCATAGACTCATGGACTGGGCTCTCTTGTCATCTTACAGGTAAGAACCAGTTGAGGCCGGACCAAGGGCACCCTGAGGGGATGTCAGGACATGTCATGGGAAGGGCTTTCTTGCCTCTCTCTCCTGAGTTTATATGCCTGGGTGCTAATGTTCCTGTTTCCCAGGCGACATTCAAAATTTATTAAAGTACTTACCCAAGAAAGAGAAAGAGAAGGTAGAACTTCTAAGTCCTGCTGCCCCAAATCATCTGAATGCTCACACCCAAGTAGGTTTTGATTGGAAGTGGGATTCTAAGTTACCTAAAATATTGAGGTTACTTGAAATATTGAAAAATTGCTTAGTTTTAAGAAGTTGGGTAACCATTTGAATTTCTTTCCATTAAAGAGGATCTCTCTTTGTTTTTCTTTTTAAAAAATTCTGTGCTGTGGAGGAGTAATTCTGTGCTGTGCTCAGTCAGTAAAGTGTTTACCTTAAAATACAAGGATCTAAATTCGATTCCCAAGATCCATGTAAAAACACCAGGCCTGTGGGACCCTTGTAATCCCAGCACTGGTAGGCTGAGGAGGAAGATCCCTGGGGCTCTCTCAGGCAGCCAAATGGGAGAGACCCTGCCTCTAGGAAGTGGACTGTATTCATCAGGAAGGTGACCAAGGCTTCTACAGGCATGTATACACATGTGCACTGTCACATATGAACCCTCACACACAATACACATGCAGAAAAACTCTACCCATCAGTTTTTAGAAACTTCACTTACAGGGCTGGAAAGATGGCTCAGGGTTTGATGCCTTTGCCTTGCAAGCAAAAGGACCTGAGTTCAGATCATAAAATCCTATATAAAAATGCTTGGTAGATATGAGGCAGGCTGTAGTTCAGACCCTGGAAGAAGTCTGGAAAATCCCTGAGCAAGCAACAAGGAGGTAGAGCAATGCAGGATGGTTCTCAGTGCCACCCATAGGCCTCCACAGGCAGGCACACTCGAGGGTCTTAAGGAGCACATGCGCATGCCAAGAAAAATAATCTTTTCTGTTCTATGATACTCACTGATTTCCAAGGGGGTTGATTCTCATTCTCTGCTCTCAGGAAGTAACACATTCTTCAGCCCTGAGAATTCACTTCCATTCTTATTTTTTTTGCTGTTATTTTGTATTTTATCCATACAATAAAGGTTAAATAAATTTGATACGAGTTTAGCATGTATACTTACAGTAAAAAATGTGGTAAAGCAGCATATATATATTCATTGGTGAGATACACAGTTCATATTGTCAAATTTTAAAAAGTTGCAAAGATCCTATTACGTTTGTATGAGCAGAAAAATAAAAAAAGAAAAAAAGTTGCAAAGAATTATACTTGTATATAAAAGAAATATAAACTTATACAGGTTTCTACATACATATATGATGAGTATACATATGATGAGTTATATCTAATTTCTTAAAAAGATATTCAGACTGAGTTACTCATATGTTTCTCAGCGTCATTTCATTCTTCTGTGCCCCCTTCTTGTGAAAGCCCTCCTGAACTGGTTGCCATGTTTTTTGAATTTTCTCAAATATTCTTTCTTATTCTGTTAATCTTGGGAAGTCCTGTGATTTCCAAGTCTTCTACTGAGATTTGTCTTTGTCAAAGGTTTAAAGAGTCCCAACAGATGTTCTAGCACCGCCTTCCCTGTCTCTGAGATAAGTCCTTCACAACACCTGCATCACCTCACTTTTACACAGCAGGAAGCAACTATGTACATTTCACTCTTCTGGGAAGTGCCTGTAGATGTCCTGATCTGAACCCAGGTATCTTCTGCGAGGCACAGTAACTAAAGAAGGAGAGAAAAAAAAATGTCAAGCGACTAGTTCCCCTTGACCAGGCACATTAAAAGAGTGATGTGCTGGACACGAGTCCCTCAGTTACCTTCAGAGTTCCCTCGAAGGATCCTCTGGTCTTCAGCAGTTGAGTACCAGGAGGATGCCAGGCTCGACAGCCTCCTCAGGAGGCTGGAACCCTGGGAATTCCTGAGCCATGCCCTCCAACTGCAGGTCCTTCTCTCCGAGGGCATTCAGGTCCATGCTGGCGAGTGCTGCAACTCACAGAACAGTCAGCATCCACGAGCTCAGAACCAGGCCTTCAATGTGCAGAAGATACATTTTTTGGGCAAGTTCAGTGACAAAGGTATGTATGTCTTTGGACTGTTTCTGAGGCACCAATTCAACTGCCCACCTCCTAGACAGAAAAGTGACATGGGGGTCTTCAAACTACAGAAGGAGGTTTCCAATGTTCTCAGAGAGAACCCGTTAAACTCCGGGTGCTAGATTGTTCTGGCTTACAAGCTCATGGTATAAAGAGTTTCTTCCAACACTTATCTTACTGTTGCTAATTGGGACAAAGTATCAAAAACACTTTTTAAAAATGATTCCATCACAACGTTCAGAAAACCAGATCGGGCAGTTCCTTGTCCACTCCAGGTAAAATTCAACAGAAGCCTAACTCTCCTCACATTATTCTTTTTTTTTTTTTTTTTTTAAGGGAACAAGGGGTTTATTTTCTCTTTTTTTTTATTAAAAATTTAATTATACATTTTAAAATTTTTACCAGTTCCCTCCCTTCCCCCTCCTCCCCCTCCCCTTCCCCCAGTGCCTCCCCCCCAATTCCCAGAGAGTCCTTTATTGTGTACGCCTAACTCTCCACTGGGTCCTCCTCTCCGATCGATGACATATAAGGACCCAGTGGCATTTCCATAAGCCCTTTCTCTTGTTCCCCTTAAGCATAAGATCACTACTATGGCTGTCAATCCCTTGCCTCCAGGGGTCTCGGTGCCCTTAACAGATGCTAGACTTTATGAGGGCAACAGTGCGCTGGACATTGCGCAGGGCATGCAAAGTCCCATTATGATTGCTTTGGCCCCAACTATTGTTGAGAATCTTGCAAATCGTTGCTCCTCCCATCCTTTTGCTCTTACAATCTTACCGCCCCCTCTTCTGCAAATGTCCCTGAGCTCCAGGATGGGGAGAGATTAGGCTGTCCTAGTTCTATGTGATTGATATAGAGTCTCTGAAGTTCTGGATTGTGGTTGGTTGATTTTCTTTTGCAGTTTTGCTGCTCCTGCAATTCCCTTCACTCCATTCTGCTGGGCACTGTATGTCACCCCCTGGCCAGAGACAAAAAGCTGTTAACTGGAGTCTTGTTGTAATAGCACATTCAAGGGTAGATGTAATAAGAGTAGGAAACCTCACTGAGGGAGGGGTCCATCACCCATTTGCAAAATGATTACTTTTTATCTGCTAGACTATATGCCCTCCCTTTCTGGTGAGATCAGGAAAGAACGTCTGTGAACTTAACCAGGTTTCTCATTACTTACTTGCAGACCTTGATGGAGGCCTATTTTCTCTGCTGTAACATGGTCCCCTCTCTCCTTGTTTCTGGTGTGGCCCTCCTAACCCATCTCTCTTGTTCATAATCCTTGCAATTACTGTGTTACATAGGTTTACTTTTGAGTGTCTCAATGTGGGCTGGGTGAGTTTGGTACTAGGAGCCACCTATTAGGGAGTACATACGGCGCTTAATTTTCTGGGTTTGGGATACTTCACTTAATATAATTCTTTCTAATGACATCCATTTCCCAGCAAATTCCAGTAATTCATCATTTTTGATGGCTGAGTAGTATTCCATTGTATAGATGTACCACAGTTTCCTTATCCACTCGTCAACTGTTGGACATTTAGGTTGATTCCATGACTTTGCTATTGTAAACAGTGCTGCTATGAACATGGTCGAGCTTGTGCTATCGAGGCGAACCTCTGCTGCATGGGGGGTTATTCCCAAAAGTGGGATAGCAGGGTCATATGGCATTTCAATCTTTAATTTCTTTAAGAATCTCCAGACGGCTCGCCAGAGTGGCTGTATGAGCCTGCATTCCCACCAACAATGTAGGAGAGTTCCCCTCTCTCCACATCCTCTCCAGCATTTGTTGTTGTTTGTATTGTGGATTTTTGCCATCCTGACCGGGGTGAGATGATATCTCAGGGAAGTTTTGATTTGCATTTCCCTGATGGCGAAGGAAGTGGAGCATTTTTTAAGATAATTGTTAAACATTTTAATTTCATCCCTGGTAAAGTTTCTTTGAAGTTCCCTCACTGAACACAACCTACTGCAGTTTCTTGCCTCCAGAAGTGGACCACATGAAAGAAGCCCTGGACACTCTGAGACTACCGACTGCATTCATGCCCAGGAAGTCCATTCCTGCTGCCGTGACAGGCGCAAGTTCAACAGTCAAACAAAAGACAGCATGAGAAACAGTGTAACTCCCACGACTAGGCAGCAGGATCGGAGGGTGCTTCTGGGTAGCTCGTCAGGCCTGCTTCCTTCATATACTTAATGAAATCTACCTTCCTCAGAGCAAAGACAAAAAACAGACAGCAGCAGTTACTGGACTCCTTGGAATGCTGTTGAACGGCGTGGTGAATCTCTTTGCTTTGCACCCGAGAACACTGGTCTTGATTTCACTTGCCTTGCGAAAGTGATTCCCTCACACACAGAAGGACATGCTGCATTTACTGCAAATTTCAAGGCATCAACATGCCTCCTGTCCTCCAAGATATCTTCAAGCTCCTCCCACTCTGAGTACATTCATGAACAGGAGCAACACAACGCTGGGGCCAAGGAGCTAGGCACGCCTGGGCGCGCTGCTTTCCCATCCAGCTCTGGCTGGGCGTATCCATGGTGCAGATGCTGGGAGGGATTCTGACGAGCTTGGCGAGCCCACCTTGCCCAGGACGCCAGGATCTTAACGGGGCTAGAAACAATCTTCTGTAAATAGCTTTCAGCTTGTTAATTAAAGAGAACTCTTTATTTATTTGCTATTTATGTTATTTTCACCCCATATTACCATCCCGTACTGCAAAGTCTTCTTTCCAACGTTTCCCTCCTATCCCCATGTCCTGTGTGTGTATGTGTATGGTGTGTATGTGTGTGTGTGTATGTGTGTGTGTGTGTGTGTGTGTGTGTGTGTGTGTGTGTGCGTGTCCATCCCACTGAGTTTAATAAGTGTCGTCCTGCAGTAGCATTGCCAGGCACTTGGCACATATGCACTATATCAGCTGCAGCACCACTGGGAGTGGGCCCCTTCCCCCAGCCAGCATTAATCATAAGTATCAATCAGAGAGGGGCAGGGCCACATGAGCGCTTCTCCGGTCCATGATGTAATGCTGATGGGCCCAGTCTTGTGCAGATAAACACAGCTGCAGTGTGTGGCATACCTTCACGTATGTAAGGGCCCCATCATGTCCAGAAGATGCTGTTTGATAATATTCCTTCCCACACTCTGGCTCTCATATAGTGTACTTCCATAAAGTACACTGAGGCCTGAGGCGGGAAGAGCAGGTGTTCTATTTAGGACCAAACACTAAGTAGACCACAGTCACTTAAACTCTTTGCACTTCGACCAGTTGTGATTCTTCGTTTGTATTAACCACCATCCATTTCAAAAAGATGGATCTCCATGGAATGAAAACTCACACTGATCCATAAATTTAAAGATAAATATTCATTTTTTAAATTATTTATTCAACTGTGTGTGTGTGAATGTGTGTGTATGTGTGTGTGTGTGTGTGTGAGTGTGTGTGTGTGTGTGTAGAACCAAGGGTGAATTCGGGAATCAACGTGGACTGCTTCTACCTCCTTTTTGCTCTGCCCGGGGATTCACAGGCTCCGCCCACCAGGACCAGAAGCGTGGGCCGCCCCCACTTCTGCCCGGTTTTTGTACGATCTAGGATCCGAACTCAGGATCCTCTGCTTGCAAGGCAGAGACTTAACCCCTGAGCCATCTCTCCAGCCCCTAAAGATAGATATTTAGAAGTTAGAAGTTTATTCAATATAATGTATATTTAATAAAATAATAGTAGTTTGTTCTCCCATGGGGCTTATGACCTCTCCATCCCCATCCCAAATCTGGCGCTTAGCCAGCTTTTCGGGCATGCGTTCCCTTCTGTGAAGCTGCCGTAAAACCAGTCAGAAAGTGGTTGGTATCTCCATAACAGTCACAGCACTGTTGTACTAAGGGGTGCGGAGCAGGTGAGGACAGGCGTGGAGCTGAAGCTGGGGCAGAGGAAAGACAAAAGCAGCCACTTATCTGTTGTTAATGACAAAATGTCCAAAATTCAGTGGCCCGAAACGGCAATCAATTCATTCTGCTTCACTGCGCTGTTGTTGACCACCAAGGGAGGGGCAGTGGAGACGGTTCCACGAGACCGGAGCTCCATCCACAGAACCCCCGTTAAAAGACAGTCAGGCAGGCATGGCGGCATGTGCTTTTAATCCCAGCACTGGGAAGTCAGAGCCAGGAGGACCGTGGGGCTTGCTGCTAGTCAGTGAAGCTGAATTGGTGACTTCTCGGTTCAGGGGGAGATGGACCCTGACCTTGACCTCTGATCTCCACCCACACATATGTTAACACAGATCTGTGTTCACTTGTGAGATTCTACACACTGCAGAGAATAAAAAAGAAAAACGGGGGGGGGGGGGCTGGAGAGGTGGCTCAGGGGTTAAGCCTCTGCCTTGCAAGTGTAGGGTCCTGAGTTCAGATCCCAGATCCCACCTATAGACGCCAGGCGGAAGCGGGGGTGGCCTGCGCTTCTGGTCCTGATAGGGCGGAGCCTGTGAATCTCGGGGCAGAAGGAGGTGGAGGCGTCCGTGGTGGTTCCCGATTCGTCGGTGGTTCTGGACACACACATACACACATGCGCGCACACATACATACGCACACACGCACAATTGAATAAATAATAATAAAGTTTAAAAAAAAAAAGAAAAAGGGGGGAAAAACCCTAAAAGTTGGATTCCCCGACTCCCTCAGTGCTAAGACGGTTGACATGAGTTAGACTCTTGGCCAAGCGAGGAAGGCAGTCCAGGTGGAGGTTATTTTCCTGCACTTTGGAGGTTTCAGCTATGAGCAAGGGACAGGGAACCCCGGGTCTGTGTGCCAAGTTCTTATGGTGAATCTAGAGCCTTGTGAGTGTTGAGGGGCAATCGCAACCCTGGTTGGGCCCAGACTTGATTCCTTGGCACCCAGTGACCAGATACATGATGTTAAAAGGTGGCCATGGCAACAGCGGCAGCAGGGGGTGAGGTTCTGCCAGCCTGGTCTTTCAGGTCAGTACATGGTGGTACATTTCCACTGCCCACTGTTGACCTCAAGCTTATTCTCCCTGGCGGATCATCCTGTGACTTTCTAGAAATTCTTGCTAAAAGACCAGACTCAACTTTGCCCCTCCGCCTTTCTGAAAAATTTCCAACAATCTGCTCATAATAATCTGCTTAAAATTCCAAGTTTTCTCCACTAAAAGCTGAAGGTCAGGCTCAAAAGAAGAAGAGCCATTGTGTAGACAGAGGGTCAGTGGTCAGGAACTAATATCTGGTGGATATACTCCAGGGTCACCTTTGTTACTTGGACATGCGAGAACAGTGTTTCATTTGGTACTCAATAATTCAAAATCAAAAGCATTGTGAGCAGGCCGCGGATGCAGCTAGCTGCAGACTGCCTGGGTTTCATCCCCAGTATCACCTAATGGCAGCCTTCGAGTGAAAGAAAAGACACATGTTAATCCAGAGGTCAGAAGGACAGACAAGAAATGTCTGTAGGAGAATCAAAGAACGAGACTGCGCGAGACACTCTGCATGCGGATCACATGTGAGCCGCCCTTAAGACTGTGGGGTTCCCAGCAGACGTCTCTGTGGATGCTGGGGGAGAGACACAGAAACATGGCTCCCGAGAGAGAGGAGAGAGAGGAAGTGGCAGCCGCCCCAGGAAGGCACCGGGAGGCATTCGCTGGGCGAGCAGCAGCAGCCTCTGGGCCGCTCAGGAGGCTCAGCAGGAGGTGGAGCCGCAGACCTGGGACAAAGTCTCACCCGTGATGTCATTGTTCAAATGCTGCTCTGTGCTCTTTACCTCAGCAGATCTGGCCTGAAACTACGCAAGAGTCAAAGGGAAGGTGAGGTAGGTGAGTGTGGACCACACATACTCCTGTTGCACAAGAATGCTTCACCACGCAATCAGGTACAAGGACAGCTTGGGCTTGAGCATCTTACCGAGTCATTTCCAACACAGGCTGTGCATCCTGAAGTAGGAATCAGAGATTAATTAAACACTGTGCAAAGCATACAGACAAGCAGACCGTATACTGAAAACTCACCCAAAGGCCCTGACTGGGAAGCCAGAGTAGCAGCGAAGGCGAAAAGGAAGGACAGTGTGAGCTTGCCCAGCTCCTCCATTTACGTGCAAAATCAAGATGGGATTAACTGGAGTAATGACTGCCTGCCAAAATGAGAATTCTTTCATTTGGTGAATCAATAATTATAAGCACACTGGGGAAATTAAGCAGAGAAAGCTGCATCATGTCAGCGTTGCTACCAGGATCTTACACATCTGCAAATAGCAAGCCAGGAATTCCCGTGGGGTGATGAATGAACTGCAGGCGTCGCATGCTTGCAGTGGGTGTGAACACAAGAGTTCTTCATCAGCTGAAACGCACATGTGAGTAGATTGCAAACAGAACACTGGGAACCATGGTGGAAGCTGCCGCTTCACTTTCTGTAGTGTGTGCATGTGTGTTTGTGTATGTACGTGGCCATGTTTTTAACATGTATATGTGTACACATGTATATGTGAATTATATTTATGTGCACATGCAAGTACACATTCGTGTATGCTTGCGCAGAGGTTAGCATGTTGTGTATTCATGTTTATGCGTATATATTGTGTTTGTGTGTAAATACATGTGTATGTGCATGCATGTGTTTATATCATGTGGACATGTTTGAGTATTGTATGTGCACATATGGATATGTACATGTGTGTGCTTATATGTGTTTGTGTGAGTGTGTGTCCACACACATGCAGGTTTTCCTAATGAAAGTGCCACCTTCTTATGTAGGTGTTGTAGTTTTAGATACAGGCATCAACTTGACAGTTGAGAGTTTGAGCTCTGGCACATTCGTAGAGAATTAGCAGTGGAATTAAGCCCAGAGAGAACCTGAAGGAGATTGTCTAGTTGATGGGGCAGGCCCAGCCCATGGTGGGTGGGACAAGTCTCCAGGAAAGGGGAATAAGATAAAGGGAACTGTTTGAAAGAGTTGGAATCCTTTTGTATACTTGGCCAGACATGCTGGTCTGGCAAGTAAGGATCATCCCTCTCTTAGTTGTTCTGTGCAGGTGGTACATGCTCTCCTGCCAAGCTGGACTAAGACCTGTAACTGGACAATCATAAGAGAAAATCAACTCCTGTTCTCTAAAGCTGTTTGGTCATGATTTTATCAGCAATATGCCGGTGAACCACAACAGTAGGTAAAAGTAGTATTGAATTGGAAAATTTACAATGAACTATTTTGCAGATGTAAACATCCCATCCCATCCACAGCCCCTCCTTCCCTCGGGGTCTCCTTCCCTCAGGGTCTGTCTGGTCCTCCACTGATCTTCTGTTGTGCAAACACAGGCCTCCAGATTCCAATCACCTACCCTACAGTCCTGAGCCTCGGTGAGAACTTTAGGGATTATAGTCTCTTCCATTCTAGGAATATTTCCTTGCCTGAAAGTATCCACTTCAATTATTACATATCCATGCCAAAATGCATATGTTTTAAGCCACCTGCATCTTAATACCAATATCCTAAATTTATAACCATTTTCTGTGGTTATGACAAAATACTTGACACCCGCCACATTAAAAAGAAAGAAGTTTATTTAGTTCACAATTTTAAAGGCTGACAGCAGCCCCTGAACCTGGACAGCACCACATGAGTAGCCCCTGATGAGGTCTTGTGTCAGGGCCTTACAATGGTGGAAGCACTGCTGATACTCTGCATTGTTGCTGATAAATTCACAACCAAAAAGCTTGTAGGGAAGGAGGGAGTTTTATTTTGGCTTACAACTGCCCGGTTACAGTTCCTTCTTCAGTTGGCAGGAGAATTCATACTAACACCAATGGCTGAGGGTATTGGCCACACCAAATCCACAGAGGGAAAATTCTCACTTGCCAGACCAGCATGCCTAGCCAAGAAAACAGAAAGATGCCAATTTCCTCAACCAGCTCCTCCATCTTACCTACCTGCCCAGGGACTAGCCCCACCCATCATGGGTTGGTCCTTCCTATTTAACTAGATAATCTCTGCAGGCTTGCTCAGGGCTTAACTCAACTACCAATTCTTTACAAAAGTGCCCAGAGTTCAACTTTTCACAAGTTGGTTCTTTCCTTCCCCCTTGTCTTTAAGGCCAAATCTCATGTTATTTCTGAAGTTGCTGACTGTAGCTTCTGATGATTCTCTTCTCTCTATCTCCTTCTCCTCACAGGGGTGCTAGGATTACAGATGTGCAGATACCACCACGTTTAGCATTTTTACTGGGGTTCTAAAGACTGAGCTCAAGTTGTTGGGGTTGTGCTGCAAGAATTTTATGCCCTGACCTATTCCTTCCTGGATTCTGAAAGAAAAGAATAGTCCATACAGATTTCTACATTCAGCCAAAAAAAATCCTTGAGGACAGATGGTGAAATAAAGATGGTGTGAGATGAAAGGAAACTGGGAAAGAAGTTCTTCAGTGAGAAAGAAGATAAAATAAGACAATCAAGAGCAAAGACCAACTGAAAGATAAAGATCATATAAAATAATGGGTTATCTTTCTTCTCTTAAGATTTCAAGTCATGTCTAATGAGAGCAAAAAACACTGTCTCACATGGCCTTTACTGTACGTGGAGGTAATGTTTAAGAAATTTCATCTTGGGCTGGAGAGGTGGCTCAGGGGTTAAGCCTCTGCCTTGCAGGCGGAAGGTCCTGAGTTCGGATCCCAGATCCCACGCATCTTAAGAAGGGAAATGGACAACATGCTCAGGGGCAGTGGTGTTCTACAACTCATTGAAAATGTAAAGAATGGTACACGGACACTGTGAGGGACTAAGTATACATACTTTAATCTTGAGTAAACATGCACAAACATGACCTACCAGAATTAGCACAAGAAGGAAGAAACAGACTGATTAAAAACAGGCCACATAGAAAATAAATAGGAAAATGGTCAATGTAAATCCCAGTGTACCGATACCTACACTAACTGTTAATGGTCTAAATATCCTGATTGGAGGGTAAATATCATCGAAGTTAATTTTTTATTATTTATTCATTGTGCGTGCGTGCGTGTGTGTGTGTGTGTGTGTGTGTGTGTGTGTGTGTGTGTGTGTGTAGAACCACAGGCAAATTCGGGAACCACCATGGACGCCTCCACCTCCTCCTTGTTTACTCTGCCCTGGGATTCACAGGCTCCGCCCTACCAGGACCAGAAACGCAGGCTGCCCCCGCTTCTGCCTGGCGTCTATATGTGGAGTCTAGGATCTGAACTCAGGACCTTCTGCCTGCAAGGCAGAAGCTTAACCCCTGAGCCACCTCTCCAGCCCCCTCATCGAAATTAATTAAAAACAAACATCTTAGCTAATTTTAAGTAGAGATAGCTTAGTAGGTCAGGGGTCTGCCGTCTACTCACAAACCCGGTAACCTGAGTTATAGTTCCAGAAACCCTTGAGGTGGAAAGAGAGCTGATTTCAAGTTGTCTTCTGACCTCCGCCCATAGAGTATGCAGGTTCTTCCCCATTTCCCTCTTTCTTTACCCTTCTCCCTTTTTCAGATATATATCTCACTTATGTAAGTATGTTACATATCAAACAGTAAAAAAAATCAAACAGTAAAAAGTATTACTTCCAAGATGCTGATAGAAAGAAAGGACTGTCAATATAGAGATCAAGCAGTAGGTATTATCCAAGATAAAGAGGATAATGCTGAAAGGATTATTTCACTGAGAAAAGTTAGCTTTCTAAATGTGATTGCATTTAGAAAGGATAGCATTTCACAGCACAGGATGACCCTGAACATTAGTGACCACAGGGACATCGAAGCCTACTTGAGCAGTAGCTGCATGAGTAGAAGAGCTGCGTAGGCCCTACCAATGGATTGGATGAGAATTTCCATGACTCCATCCAGCATCAGCAGAACCCACATATTTTCAAAAGTGCATAGAATACTCACTTAAGTAGACCCCATCCTGGGCCATTAAACAAAATTTCAAAAATTCTAAAAGAACCTAAATTATACAGTATGTTTTCTAAGCATAATGGATAGGAGAAAGCCAAAAAGAAATCTCCAAACTCTGGAAATTTAATAGCACACTTTTGATTAATTCATGGTTTAGAGAAGTAGTCTCAAGATATGTAGACCATATAGAGGCTGAGTGAATAAAGGTACAAGAAATACTCTTGACATGTGGCTGATGCTCTGCCTACAATGAAATTTCTAGCACCAAAAGCTGACATTAAAAAAAAATTGTTAAATTAGCATTTGGTCACCACCCCTAAGAAACCAAAAAAACAAGAACAAATAAACGCTGAGCAAATACAGGGTGACAATAACAAAAAATGTAAATATAATGAAACAAAGGTAATGGAAACATAAATTAAAAATCTAGGCCTCTAAGAGGATCAAGAAAATTTATAGCAAGACAGGCAAAGCAAGAGAGAAGAAACAAAAATTACTAGAGTTAGGAGTAAAAGATGGGTATGAGCTACAGATTCCACAGATGTTAAAGGGAAATAAGGAATATTATAAATAATTATACCCATAAAAGTAACTCTGAGGTAGATTCATCCCTCAAAATTCATTTGAGATCAAGGAGGCAGTCCCACAAATATTAAATAAAGTGCTTATATCGACACCTATGGATGATGGAGAGAAGGAGGGAAACAAATTATCAGAGTTGGATGAATTCTTCCAAATACAATCAAATGTCAAAGAAATATCTTTAAAAGTATCCAACTTCCCTAATCATCACGGAAACACAAATCAAAATTACTGTGAGATATTATCTTACCTCAGTCAAAATGGCTCAGATGAAGAAAAGAAGCAACATTAAATGCTGATGAGGATGTGGGGAAAAGGGGAATTCTTCTTCATTATCAGAGGGTCTGCACATTTTGGTAAAGACACTTTGGAAATCAGTGCAAATGTTTTCTCAAAAAGCTAAAAATGGAACTACCAAATGACCTAGCTGTATAACTTCCAGGAGCTTTCTGCCCCTGACCCAGACTAGGGTGGACTCTTTGCTCCTCAGGTAAGGCCCCTAGACCACACCCCAGGCCCCAGATCATCTGTGCACCCTACTAGCCACTCTGCCTTTCTGTCCAGGACCTGGACCAGGTATATTCCCTGCTCCTCAGAATTCAACAGAGTCCAGTGAAAACCCAAGCAAAGCTGTAAGGGACAAACACCATTCATCTGAGGTCCTCTAAAATCATCCCATCCCATGCGAGAGAATCTTCACATCCATTCCTCTCAATTATTAGTCACTATAGTTTAAAGTTTCCATATAGCCACCCAAAAACCCATACAACTCCAGGGACTATATCATTCACCTTCACATATCACCAAGGAAGTAAACCTAAAAAGTGTACTACCATACTAATCTTCATTCCCTGTCTACTAAACCTGACTTAATTGGTGTATTAACAGTCCAATAGCCTTACCTAGGAAATAAAATCAACACCAGAGAAGCAGTCCAACTCCAAGGCAAACACTAGCAATAACTGCTCAAGTGTAGTAATACTGTCTTATAAAGTTCAGTCAAAAACACAGAGAAACAAAAAGAAGGTCATAAGAGATAAAACAAAAATGCCCAGGTCACAGTGCAAATCCATGAGAAACAAAAACCAAGACAACAAATCTCCTACCAAAAGAATTAACCCCAGTAACGATAGAGTCCAACCAGAACAAATTCACAGAAAACAGCCAAGAAAGCCATACCCAAGATAATGATTTTCAAAGCCTGATCTTTACTATGATCAAAACAATGAAAGAGGAAATCCGGGAGGAGTTAAATAACTGCATCAACTACTTTGAACAGGAACACAACAGGCACTTAGAAAAGATGAGAAAGGCAGTTGAAGAAACAAAAATAGGCATAGAGCAGTTAAAACAATCTCAAGCAGAGCTTAAATTCAACTAAAAGACAAGTTATCTTCAACCCAGCACTCAACAGAGAGTCTTATCAGCAGAACTAATGAAGCAGAAAATAGAATATCAGATCATGAAGACAGAGTAGAAGAACTAACCAGTTCAATAGAAGAGGTTGTTAAAGCCAAAAAGACAGCTGAGAGGAAATTTAAGAGTTATGGGACACCTTGAAAAAGCCTAACGTGCATTCATGGAATACCAGAACAAGAATCCCAAATTAGCACACCCGAGGAAATTTTTCAAATTATCATAAAGGAAAACTTTCCACATCTAAAGAAAGAGAGGCCCATCCAAATACAAGAGGCATTCCACACCCCAAACAGATATGACCAAAATAGAAACTTGCCAGAGCAAATAATAATCAAAACAGTACACATACAAGACAAAGAAAATGTATTGAGAGCTTCAAGAGAAAAAAACAAGTCACTTTTAAAGGTAAACCATTAAAATAACAATGACTTTTCAATGGAAACAGTAAAAGCCAGAAGAGCTTGGAGAGACCGTACCTCAAGTATTAAATGAGCACAAATGTCAACTCAGGCTGATATACCCAGCAGAACTATCAGTCATGATCAAGGGTGAAAGAAAATTTTTCCACCATAAAGATGACTTGAGGGCTTACATGACCACCAAACCAGGCCTTCAAAAAATGCTAGAAAAGATACTCAAGCTTGAAGAAAAGAACAACCACATCTAGGAGGACAGAAGGGAAGTATAATACCACCAAAACCCATAAACTAAATAATACATTTATGAAAGCCAGTAAACACAAAAAATGTCAGGAATTAAAAGTAATTTCTACATTATAACACTAAATGCCAATGGAATTAATTCACCAATCAAAAGACACAGGTTTCAAACATGGGTTAGAAATCACAACCAATTCATCTGCTGCCTTCAGGAAACACATCATACCACAAAAGATAGGCACATTCTAAAAGTAAAAGGCTGGTCAAAAATTCAAGCTAATGGAACCAGGAAACAAGCAGGGGTAAAAAGTATGCTATCTGACAAAGTGGACTTTAAGCCAAAGAAAATCGTAAGAGATACAGAAGGATGCTACATTCTAGTCACAGGTACAATTCACCAGGAAGACTTCACAATACTGAACATATATACACCCCTAATATGGGCTCCTCCACATTCATTAAGCAAACACTACAACATCTAAAACAAGAAATCAATCCCCAAATGATAATACTCGGGGATTTCAATACTGCACTCTCAACGTGGAGTAGATCAACAGGCCAAAAACGTAACAGAGATATATTGGAATTAAATCAAATCCTTATTGAAATGGACCTTACAGATCTCTATTGAACTTTCCATCCAAGCACCAAGGAATACACATTTTTTCTCAGTAGCCCACGGAACTTTCTCCAAAATAGGCAACATATTGGGCCACAAAACAAATCTCCACATATACAGGAAAGTTGAAATTATAGCCTGCACCCTATCAGACCACCATTGTCTAAAGCTTGATATCTGTAACACAACAAATAGCAGAAAATACACTAACTCTTGGAAACTAAACACTATGATGCTGAATGAGAATTGGGTTCAGGAAGAAATCAAAAAGGAAATTCAAGATTTCCTAGAAGCAAACAATAATGAAAATACAATATATCAAAATCTGAGACACAATGAAAGCCATTCTAACAGGTAAGTTTATAGCTCTTAATGTCTATATCAAAAAATAGAAACATCCTAAGTAAGTAACTTAACAATGCAGCTTAGAGCTTTAGAGACACAAGAGCAATCCAATCCCAAAAGCAATAGAAGAGAGGAAATTAGCAAAATCAGGGGAGTAATATCCGATATTGAGATAAGGAAAACAATACAAAGAATCAACCAGTCAAAAAGCTGGTTTTTTGAAAAAATCAGTAAGATTGATACATCCTGTCATAGTTGGGCACAGGTGTGTCATCTTGACGGTTGTGGGTTTGAGTTCTGGACACATTTGTGGAGAATTAGTAGTTAAGTCCAGAGCAAACCTGATGGAGATTGTCTAGCTAAGGGGGAAGGCCTAGCCTATGGTGGGTGGGATTAGGCCCTGAATAAAATAACGAGAGCTGGTTGAGAAAGTGGGCATCCTTCTGTTCACTTGGCCAGATATGCTGATCTGGCAAGTAAGGATTGTCCATCTCTCAGCTGTTATATGGTGATGGTGTGGCCAGTTCCCTCGGCCCTGGTGTTGTTGTGTGATCAACTATAACCAGACTGTCGTAAGAAAATAAACCTCTTGTTCTCTTAAGCCATTTGATGTCATTTATCAGCAACCATGCAAGCTGACTGCAACAGAATTTGGTACCAGGAGTGGGGTGTTGCTGATAAATCTGACTATGTGGATTTTGTGGCTTTTGAACGGTTTCGCTGGACAAAGTTGGAAATGTTTGAAAAGATTTTCACTTTATGGATTACAAAAACTGTTCTTCAGAGTTTGATGGGCCACTTAACGAATTATTTAGGCCTAGTTTCTGATGAGGGGAACAAGGACTTTGTTGAAGTTGAATTTGAACAGGATGGACTGGTTTGCTTGATAGTGGAGAGCTGTGCTGGTGGCCGTGAATCTCTGGATGTGCAAAGGGCAGGCAGCAGAATATCTGCTGCTGTTGGAGAAATGAATATCAGTGAAGGAAAACCCAGTGACTTGCACTGGGACAGTAGAAGACATCAAAACCACCGTATAGCGAGTTCGTGCTTTGAAAACCCAGATTCCTTCAGTGACCGAAAGCCTTAGTTTGTTGCTGTATTCCCTGGGCCAGCCGGGGTGAACAAAGGGCCTTGAGGCAAAGGGGTGAGCTGTCGACGGGGACACCACCAGACCCCGGGAATCAGGTGAGAAGCAGCAGTGGACGAGATGCCGCTGATTCAAAGTCATTAAGGGCGTTTGGGCTCATATAGGGTCAGGGTCCAATCAGGTGTTGCCATCTCTCCTCTGGGGTTCAGCCACCAGTCATTTAACTGTTTACTAGGTGTCCTTTGCAGGGGTAGGTTAGATGGCTGCTTCCCATTGGTTGTTCATCCCTCCACCTGCATGGTGGTCTGCTGGGACATATCCGGGACATGTCTGCACGTGCCCAGATTTGTCGGTAGCTGGGAGCCGGGCTGGGCCTCCCTGAATCAGTAGTGCCACACTAGTTAAAGCTGTTTCTTGCTCTTTACAAATCTGGTTGCCATAAAGAGGCTTTTCCAGCGTCAGCACACAAAACTTGGTATAGCTGTGGCTCGAGTGGACCAAGCTATGTTTCAAACTCGCTTCAGAATCTGGCAGCATCCCTTAGGTGGTACTGGTTTCAGTGTGATTTTACAGGGTTCATGAAGAGCAGCAAAAGCTTGGCACCAAGTGGTAGGCATAGAGTCCTGAAGGGAAGGTGAAGCTTATAGCTGTAGAGGAGTGCTGGAGATGCCAGAACCGTGGAATGTATGCTAAGGATGTCTGTGAGTGGAGATTCAACCTGGTTCAGAGGAGCTCTGCTTTTACAGCTTCGAGCTGAAAACAGGTACTGGGATTGCCTAGAATCTTTGAGTGACTGTGACTATGTGACAAATAACAGAAGATGAACATTGAAGTACAGGATGTGGTAATTTGCTAGACTTTGGTCTTAACTTGATGTTTTCTCATTATTACAAAGATTTTATTTTATATTTTGTATTTAATATTTTATATTTAAAGAAAGACTTTCAATTCCAACATTTTAGTAGCTGAAATTTTAATGAGAGAATACTTTAAATTTGTTTATGACATGTATTTATATTTTTAAGATAACTTTTAACATCTGTGGGGACAAGAATTGAAGGTTACAGTTTAAAAGTGCTAGGTTTTTGTGTCAAGTTGACAATGGGTGGAGTGTCATAGTTAGGGACAGGTGTCAACTTGATGGTTGCGGGTTTGAGCTCTGGGCACGTTTGTGGAGAATTAGTAGTTAAGTTAAGCCCAGAGCGAACCTGAAGGAGATTGTCTAGATAATGCAGAAAGCCCAGCCTAGAGTGGGCGGGATTAGGCCCTGAATAAAATACCGAATAAAAATACGGGTTGAGGAAGTTGGCATCTTTCTGTATACTTGGCCAGACATGCTGGTCTGGCAAGTGAGGATTATCCCTCTCTCAGCTATTATGTAGAGAAGTGTGGCCATTTTCCTCAGCCTGGTGTTGGTGCATGCTCTCCTGTCAAGCTAGGCTAAGAACCATAACCCGACTGTCATAAGGAAATAAACCCCTTGTTCCCTTAAGCTGTTTTATATCATTTATTAGCAACCATGCAGGCTGACTGCAACAGACACTCCTAGCTAAATTAAACAAAATCAAGAGAAAGAAAACCCAAATTTTTAATACATTTTTTATTATTTCCGTTCATACAAACTTAATAGGTAGACCAGTTCCCTCCCTCCCTCCTCCTCCCCCCGAATCCCTTGCTCCCCCTCCCTCCCTCCCCATCCACCAGTGCCTCCCCCCCAATTCCCAGAGAGTCCTTTATTGTGTATGCCAAACTCTCCTCTGGGTCCTCCTCTCCAATGACGTACAAGGACTCAGTGGCATTTCCGTGAACCCTTTCCTGTGTTCCCCTTAAGCACAGGAACACTACTGTGGCTGTCAATCCCTTGCCTCCAAGGATCTTGGTGCCTTTAGCTGATGCTAGACTTTGTGAAGTTAATAGTGTGTTGAACAATGCGCAGGGCGTGCAAAGTCCTATTATGATTGCTTCGGCCCTAACTAGCGTGGAGAATCTTGCAAATCATTGCTCCTCCCATCCTTTTGCTCTTACAATCTTACCGCCCCCTCTTCCTCAAATGTCCCTGAGCTTCAGGATGGGGGGAGATTAGGCTGGCCTAGTTCTAGGTGGTTGATATAGTCTCTGAAGTTCTGGATTGTGGTTTGTTGATTAAGAAAACCCAAATTAACAAAATTAGAAATGAAAATGGAGTTATCACAACTGATACCCAAGAAATTCAGAGAATTATAAGGTCATATTTCAAAAACTTATACTCCATGAAATTTGATAACACAAAAGAAATTGATGAATTCCTGAGTAAGTACAACTTACCAAAATTGAATCAGGAAGTTTTGAATTATTTAAATAGTCCTATAACATATAAGGAAATCAATGAAGTAATCTCGAATCTTCCCACCAAAAAATGTCCTGGACGAGGGGGCTGGAGAGGTGGCTCAGAGGTTAAGCTTCTGCCTTGTAGGCAGAAGGTTCCAAGTTCAGATCCTAGACCCCACGTATAGACGCCAGGCGGAAGCGGGGGCGGCCTGCATTTCTGGTCCTGGTAGAGTGGAGCCTGTGAATCCCAGGGCAGAGTAAACAAGGAGGTGCAGGTGGTCCATGGTGGTTCCCGAATTCGCCACTGGTTCTACACACACACACACACACACACACACACACACACACACACACGCGCACACGCACACGCACATGCACACACACGCACAATTGAATAATAATAAAAAAAATGTCCTGGACGAGATGAATTAGCACAGAATTCTACCAGACATTTAAAGAACAACTAATACAAATACTCCTTAAACTGTTTCATAAAATTGCAAAGGAAGGACATTTCCAAATTCTTTCTATGAAACTAATATTATACTAATCCCAAAACCAAATAAAGATACACTTTGAAAAAAAACTATAGGCCAATCTCTTTGATGAACACAGATGCAAATATTCTCAACAAAATCTTAGCAAATTGGATTCAAAAACATATCAAAAAGATCATTCACCATCATCAAGTAGGCTTTATCCCAGGCACACAAGGTTGGTTCAATATACGCAAATCAATAAATGTAATCCATCACATAAACCAATCCAAAGTTCAAGATCACATGATACTCTCATTAGCTGCATTTCACCTAGAGTCAGTTTGAATGGAAGGAACCTTTATCAACATAATAAAAGCTGTATACAACAAGCCAACAGCAAGGATTATACTAATGGGGAAAAACTTGAAGCATTCCCACTTTGATCAGGAACTAGACAAGGCTGTCCACTCTCACCATTTCTATTCAATATTGTACTTTATGTCTTAGCTAGAGCCATAAGATCAGAGAGGAAGATAAATGGATTCAAATCAGCAAAGAAGAAGTCAAGATATCTCTCTTTGCAAATGACATGATGTATACCTGAGTGATCCTAAAACCTCCACCAGGAAACTCCTGGAACTAATACATAAGTTCAGGTCACAAAATAAACATGCAAAAATCAGTGGCCTTCCTGTACACCAAGAATGAAGAAAGTGAAAAAGTCCTAAGAGAAACAATCTCATTTACTGTAGCTCCTAAAAAAATGAAATACCTTGATATAAATCTAACCAAAGAAGTGAGAGACCTTTATAATGAAAACTTTAAAACCCTAAAGAAAGAAATTACAGGAGGCACCAGAAGGTGGAAAGACCTCCTATGCTCCTAGATCAGCAGAATCAACATCATAAAAATGACCATCCTACCAAAAGCAATATACAGATTGAATGCTATACCAATCAAAATCCTAAAGCAATTCTTTAAAGAAATTGACCAGAGGCTGGAGAGGTGGCTCAGAGGTTAAGTCTCTGCCTTGCAGGCAGAAGGTCCTGAGTTCGGATCCTAGACCCCACGTATAGACACCGGGCAGAAGCGGGGGCGGCCTGCGTTTCCGGTCCTGGTAGGGCGAAGCCTGTGAATCCCGGGGCAGAGTAAACAAGGAGGTGGAGGTGTCCATGGTGGTTCCCAGATTCGTCCGTGGTTCTACACACCCACACATGCACACACGCATACACACACAATTTAATAATAAATAATAAAAAAATTTAAAGAAATTGACCAAACAATCTCAAAATTCATATGAAAGCACAAAGGGCCCAGGATAGCAAAAACGATCCTGAATAACAAAAACACTGCTGGAGGTATCACCATACCAAACCTTAATCTATATTACAAATCCATAGTACTAAAAGCAACCTGGTACTGGCTTCAAAATAGACATGTAGATCAATGAATGGATAAGAGTTGAAGACACAGATATAAGCCCACACAATTACAGCCATTTGATCTTTGACAAAGGGGCCCAAAAACTTTAATAGAAAAAGAAAATCTTCAACAAATGGTGCTGGCAAAACTGGATATCTGCATACAGAAGATTAAAACTGGACCTGTATGTGTCACCATGCACAAAAATAAATTCCAAATGGATCAAGGATCCTAATGTTAGACCAGAGACTATAAACCCTAGTTTATAAAAACCTTAGTTGAAACGTAAGGAACTCCTTCGAGCTGATTGGGGCTAGGCCAACAGTTCCTAAACAGAAATCCAATACCACAGTTACTAGAACCAACCCTCAACAAATGGGATCTTATGAAATTAAAGAGCTTCTGTTCAGATAAAGAGATTGTAAACCGAGCACAAAGGCAACCCACAGAATAGGAGAAAAATCTTCACTAACCACATATCTGATAGAGCTCTATTATCCTAGAGTGCAAAAAGAACTTAAAAAACCAAGGAGATAAATGGCCCAATTAAAAAATGGGCCTGGAACTCAAAAGAAACTGTCCAGGGATGAAAGTGAAATGTCTAACAAGTATCTTTAAAAATGCTCCACATCCTTAGCCATCAGGGACATGCACATTAAAACTTCCCTGAGATATCATCTCACCCAGGTCAGGATGACAAAAATCCACAATACAAACAACACCAAATGCTGGAGAAGATTTGGAGAGAAGGGAACTCTGATATATTGCTGGTGGGAATGCAGACTTACTTATACACCCACTCTGGAGATCAGTTTGGCGATTTCTAAAAAAGTTAAAGATTGAAATGCCATACAACCCTGCTATACCACTTCTGGGAATAATCCCCCATAATACAAAAATTTGCTACAGTGACACGAGCACATCCATGTTCATTGCAGCACTATTTACAATAGGAAAGTCATGGAATCAACCCAAATGCCCAACACTTGATGAAAGAATAAGGAAAATGTGGTACATTTATACAATGGAAAACTACTCAGTCATCAAAAAAGATGAATTAATGAAATTTGCCAGGAAATGGATGGAATTAGAAAAAATTATATTGAGTGAATTATCCCAGACGCAGAAAATTAGACACTATATGTGTTCCCTAATAGGTGGATCCTAGTAACAAACCCACTTAACCTCTGTAATACCTTCTATAATTGCAAAGTTATAAACAGGAGGGAAGGAGAAGGAGGGTCCCCCCAGAAAAAAAGGAGAGAGGGGACCATGTTTCAGAAGAGAAAAAGGAAACCGTCAAGTATTGCATGTAAGTAGCGAGACATCTGGTGAAGCTCATTCTTACTTCCCTTCCCGGTCACCTGCAACTGAAGAGGCTTGATCTCAACAATTAGGGAGGGTATAAGGACTGGCAGATAGAAGGTAACCATCTGGCAAATGGAACACTGACCCCCACACACTATTGTGTCCTACTCCTATTCCATCTACTGTTGAGTTTCCTCTTATATTAAGATCTTCATTTAAACAGTCTTTTATATTTGGTTAAGAGTTGACTTTTAATACCAATCAGGATGGAGCCAAGGGCAGTGCAGGAAAAGCAAAACTGAAAACAACAACAAACCATAATTCAGAATACTAAAGACCCTATATTATTCACCTGGAACCAGACTAGCCAAATCTCTCCCCATCATAAAGCTCAAAGAACCTGGGGAAGAAGGGGTGGCAAGATTGTAAGAGCCTAAAGATGGGGAGGACCAACGATATGCAAGATACTCCACACAAGTTAGGGCTGCAGTAGCCATAATCAGACTTTGTATGACCTGCACAATGACTGACATGTCAATGACCCCCCCCTAAGGTCTAGCATGGATCACTAGGGGAAAGGTTCCAGGCAGTAGGATCCTTAGAGGCAAAGAGTTCCCATACTAATGGGGAGTCCAATAAAGGGTTCCGGGCTATGCCACTGAGTCCTTATACCTCACTAGCGTGGAGGACTCAGAGGCAGGTTTGGCATTCATACAAAAAGGATGCTACTGGGAGTGGGCAGGAGGAAGGGAAAGACACTGGGTGAGGGGGAGAGAGGGAAGGGATGAAAGGAAGGGACAAAATTGGGGAGAATATAAGGGGGGACTGGAGAGGGAAGGAGAGGACGGGGATACCTATAGAGCTTGTATGATTGGGGAAAAAATAAAATGTGGGAGGAAAAAAAACTTCCAGGAATATTCTTAAAGAACTCCATCTACATCTTATTACAAAGACACTTGTACATCCATGTTCATTGCAGCTATATTCACAATAGCAAGGAAATAGAATCAGTCTACATGGCTAGCAACATGAGTAATGAAAATGTGATACATATAGCAATGAAAAATAAAATTATGAAATGTGTTAATAAATAGATGAAACTGGAAAATGTTATATTGAGCAAGGTGTCTCAGATACACAAAGACAAACATCACATGTTCTCATATGCAGATGCTAGCATTGAACTTCTGATTTATGAACTTAATTTGGAATTCTTGTAACAGGCAGAAAACTTGAAAGGGACCATTAAGTGTGGGTGGGAAGAAGGAGTAGGGTGAAGACCTTAAAGGAGGAGATATAAAAAATGACAGGGGGTAAGGTGGAAAGGTGAATAATGGAGGGAAATGTTTAAAAGAAGGAGATGTTTTAAAAAGAGTGAGAACAGGGGCTGGAGAGGTGGCTCAGGGGTTAAGCCTCTGCCTTGCAGGCAGGAGGTCCTGAGTTCAGATCCTAGATCCCACGTATGGACGCCAGGCAGAAGCAGGGGCGGCCTGCGCTTCTGGTCCTAGTAGGGTGGAGCCTGTGAATCCCGGGGGCAGAGTAAACAAGGAGGAAGTAGAGGCGGTCCATGGTGGTTCCCGAATTTGACCATAGTTCTACACACACACACACACACACACACACACACACACACACATACACACACACACAATCAAATAAAAAATTTTTTTTTAAAAAGAATGAGAACAGACATACTCTATGCAGGAGAAACCAGAGAGAGGAAGAAAGAGTAAAACAGAAAATGCCCTACAATGCTCCAAACAAAACCCATAGGCAATTAAACAGAATTTCAAGTACCGGATATATGATGGCCCCTGTTAAGTTGTTGGTCACAGAGGTCTCAAAGACCCTCCCAAATGGTATAGGCTTTTGCCATTGCTCTTGGTTGCCCTCCAGAAACTGAGAGTAAGACCCTATTACTGAATATGTAACACACATGAATCACAAGACACAGATTAATGACCCCTGTTGGAACTGGAGACTTCTTTCTTGCTGGCCAACTTCCAAAGTACCAGAAAGTACTATGTGAGTTGCTGGGGCAGAAAAGTGATCCACAGTTTCATCAATCCATGAAGCTGAAAGCTGCAGAAGCAACTGTCTTGGAAAGAGGTGAGCATGCATGTCAAGAGGTGATTGCCGGTGTAACAGTGGCATGGATGTCAAGGGGGCAACCAACAGCTTTCTGATTGGATTCAAGGCCAACTTTTTAGCAGGGACCACATTCCTGGTGATGTAAATCAGGATAAGAACCTATTAAAGGGAGAACATAGGCTTTACGGGATACAAACTTTTGAAGTTTAGCTATAAAGATACATCAAACTGCTTTTAAATACTTGTTATTATGTCCATAGACTAAAGGAGCACTCAAGACACAGACTAGAAGCTTCTTTTTGCAATGGAAGGTATTTGCTATAGAAAATCACAACTGTCCAAAGGGTAGAAAACAAGTGACTGGGGAGTACTTGGTCCTAAACAGAACATTTAAACCACATACCTCCATCCCAAGGCTCAGGGAAACAGAAGAGAAGATGGTAAGACAATCCAGATGAAACTTAGTGGTCCATGCATGTTACAAAGAAACTTACTAGAGGAAATGCTGTCTGGTGATGGTGAGTAAGATGTGTGGGAGGAAGTTCACCAGGCACCACTACAGGCGCTGTAGTGTGGAAGGCTCTCCAGTCTGGTCTCAGCCTTGTGTTTTCATCATTGTGGAGAATCAGAAACTTAGGACCTGACCACAGGCTAGTCCCAGGGCCTCAGGAAACACTGCGGGTCTAGCCATGGCTCAGAGCCTGTGAAGGAGACCTGTTAGGGTGACCCTTGTGAAGAGAGGCCTTCCTGCCCTTAGCTCTACTTTCTCATTATTACTTCCAGCTTGTCTTTCCTGAAGTCGATTTCCCACTCCCATTATTAGCTTCCCATTGCAAACTTCCCTTTCCCGTTATCAGCTTCCCCTCACCACTATTAACTTCCTCCCCGCCCCCAAACCGACTTCTTTTCCCTTATCAAATTTCCCTTCCTGTTCCAACTTCCACTCGCTATGACTGGCTTCTGCTCCCCATGCCAACTTTCCCCTTCCTGTTATTGGCTTCCTTTTCCTGGTGCCAACTTCTCTTCCTCATAATTGCTTCCCTTTTCCATTTTCAGCTTTCCAACAGCATTTTCCTCTTTTCATTATCAGCTTCCCTTTCCCAACATCATCATTCCTTTCTCAGGACCGATTTTTACCTTCCCAATATCAACATCCCCTTTCCAATGACAAGTCTTCTCCCCTCCTTCCCAAAGAAGACTGGGCTTGTGCAGGACTATTTTTCTTCCTGCCTTCTTAGCTTACAGGAAACCTGTTCTTGTCCTCAGCCCAGGTTCCTGGGTTCTTGCTCTTTGGAGCAGCATCTCAGACTCTGCCACGATGGCCACTTTCCTCATCTAAGCTGACGCAGAGTAGTGCAGGGCTAAGAGAATGCTGAGAAGTGCTCTGACTTGTTTCTAGAACCCTCTTACATGATTCTCTTGTTTCCAATCTTCTCTTCTTCCTTTAGGCTTGTACACTAGAAGGACTGGTTTCCCTTTCCTGTGCTGTCTGTCTGAGGTCGAGCTAATACTTGCTGTGCCCCCTGTCCTCATAGGAAGTGTGGCGTAGCCAAAAGCCTTTTAAATCCTTGATACTTGTGGAGAACCTTCAACATCTTTTCTTAGTGGGAGATGGGAAGATAGCATTGGGTTAGCGGGGAAAGGATGGAGCGACTAGATGACAGTGGGTGAGGCTGATGTGCAGGTCCATTGCAAAGAGAAGATAACACGAGAGAGAGTTAAGATGCATGAGCTTACCAGAGCTGAGGGGCTGGTGGTCATGGGAACCATAGTCTAGCCTTATGACGGGAGAGCATTAGAACAGGAGAGACAGCTGAAGGCAGAGAAGCCAGGAAGTTGCTATGGACAGCATGGTGCGGAAAATCTACAGAAAGCTCCCAGGCAGAGGAGCAACCAGAGTCCCAGACAAAAGGGGGCATCTCTTACGGCCTATAGATGGTGCTAAGGAGCTGCTAGGGCAGTAGGGCAGTGCAGGGTAGGGAGCGAAAGAGCCACACAAAAGACAGCCCTCTCTCAAGTTCATTAGGGTGGGGAGCTCAGGAGTGTCGGCTGTTCGTTCTGGCAAGTGCCACATTTCTACCATGGTAGACACTTTACAAAATGCCCGGCTATGGCTGGCAGATAACATGCTTGGTATCCCAGAACTGAAGGCACTCGTCCTGATGTGGGCAGCTAGACACCAGCAGTAGCTCCCGCCCTGAGCAGACTGTCAGATTCTGAAGCCTTCCCATCTGAGAAGTAAGCTGACCTCTGGAACGTCAGGAACAGCCTCCGCCTGCGGCCCTTCTTGGCTCACCGGCTCAGCATTAGCAGCCTGTCTGTCAGTAGACAGCCACGGGAGTGAGGCCGACACTGAGAGGAAGCAGGAGTGATCTCAGTTTGACCTTCCTTGGGGTGGCAGGCAAAAACTAAGCCTTTGAAAAGTGTCCTGTCAGCCTGGGTAACCCTGAACCCATCATCCCTTCGTCCTGGCTGAGGTTCAAGTTTGGTCCAGCATCAGCTGAGATTGCAAAGGCCTCTTCTACTCCAGGTGAGTTCTCTGCACCGAAGACACATGCGTCCACGCAGCGGAGACTCTGAGCACCTGAGAAACAAAAGCAGTTTCCATTCCCCCTCAGGTGATCAACAAACAGCTCTAGGGTTTGAAGCCCAGGAGATGGGGCTCCTCAGAACTGCTGTATTGGGGTACCCTAGCTTCCCTACATCAGGAGAGCTTTAAGGAGTCTGGGAATAATTAGCAGATGACATGCCACCCATCCACCCCAAAGCTTGACAGTGGAGAAGCTGCAGGGGTTTTGAAACCAGTGGCTTTATGACTCACGAGATACACAGGCTGGGCCAAGACCCGCCTGAGGGGCTGAGGCCTAGAGATTCACCAGCAGTGCCGTGCCCGCAAGAGCACGGGCTAAGTGACTGCGGGAAGAGCCACACTGTGTCCAGAGGAGAGGTGGTGACAGAGAAAAATCCACAGTATTTAGAGAATCCGTCCCCTGCCTGCAATGAGGCAGTCCTCGCCCACAGTCAGGCCACATAGACACTCTCCAACTCCTGCAGTAGTTCAGAGGGATCCACGGAACTCAATGGCACATCTTCCAGAGCACGTGCATTGGTCCCAGTCCCAAACCATGATCCTGTTGCCACTGGAAAGAAACGAGCATGCATTTAAAATACACTTAGTGTTCCACATAGCCACAGCTTCCACATTTATAGAGTGATCCAGTTGTGGCGTGAAAATATCAGAAAAGATGGCATCTATGCTCAACATGCAAAGTCTTTTTTCCTCTTACCTTCTTCCCTAAATAGTAAGGCACAGCTATGAATGTAAGACATTTGCTTATAAGACATTGCACAGCTATGAATGTAATCTGCACGCAGTTTATTACAGTGTGTAGGAACTGCGTGTCAGTTCCATGAACACACCATGCTATTCTATATAAGGGGGAGGCATCTGTGGAACTGGGTGTCCGTGGAGTTGGTGGTCCCTGGAACCAGTCCCCTCCAGAAAACAGGACGACTATATCTCACCGACTCCTCACACCTGTGGGCTGTCAGAGTGCTGCCTAGCTCCTCTTGAAGCCCTCAGGAAGCAGGGATAGGAGGGAACGAGATAAAGAAGAAGGCTATTGACTAGACGGGGGGTGCCCAGCACCACAGGAAATGCCAGGAACTTCTGTAAGTTGTCAAGCTGACTTCAGAGAAAGTGTGGCCCACTGGCCAGGCCCATGTTCTCACTCCTAACACTCAACGGATGGACTGAGTTTTCCAGAGAAACTTATTTGTCTTCTTACGCAGAGAAAACACTCTTTGTTGACATTCCAAAATACAGGAAGTGCTCAGCCACTCTCTGGTGGAGTAACAGATGCCTTTATAATTTCATCTCCGTGCATTCAATGAATATTCAAATACACCAAAATGAGAGCTGTTTGGCTCCAGTAAGACTACGCAAGTCTCTTTGTCAACAAACAGAATGAGGTGTGAGGGTTCCTGCCAACAGTGTTATTTAGCCTTCATTATAGTCTATGAGCCAAAGCCCAACTCCAGCTGCGTAGGCTGGAGAGAAATCTTTGCTGTTGCTTACTATGCGACCAGTGTGTGCCTGTCTATCGCGGTCAGAGTGCAAAAAACAAAGGCTTGTGTGCATCCCGAGGACTCAACACAAAACAAGCAGCTTGGTTTCTTATGCCATCTTGTGGAGTAAAACCTACACAATATTACAGAATGGCTCTACCCTGGTGCCTTGTAGCAAAGACTTAGCCAAAATGCAAAGCATAGAAAACAAAGTAGGTCAGAGAAAAGCATAGTGAAAAAAAGAAAAATCTCTGTACTTCTATTCACCATGTTTGGAGTCTTATCCCATCCCGTCCCTCAAATTAGCTATGAATGCTCTAGACCCCAAAGCTGTTTCTCTGTCTGGGCCACAAAATTCAAGTCTACTGATTTTGTGCCAGTGTTACGTCCTCTGAGTGGCTTGGAGAATCAATCATTCAACCCCAATTTGAACCATAGCTCTTGACATGGGCCGGCCATCAAAGCAACCCCATCTGTGAACAATTTCTGTGGCAGACAGAACAAAACTTCCCCAGAATTGTGCCTGTTCATTGCTGTATTGATCCCTACTTTCATCAAAGAGTTCTGTGTCACGAGGCGATGCTCAGACGGTCCAACATGACACACTCTCCTAATTAGATGTTCTTCTGTCTCATCCACAAACTCAGACAGAGGAAGGAGTTTCTGTTGCTGATGATCACGTGTGCTGTTGTGTTATTGATATCACATGTGATCTCATGCATTATTTACGATTTAGGAATATGCACTGCGCACAATACATGCGTTAGTATGTGGTGTGGTATATTACGCATCACAGAGCTGAGCAGCCTTTATCTTGCAGGGAGCGACAGTGATTAACATTGACTTGCAGGGTGTCTGGCCTCAGTTGGCACTCCTGGACTCTCCTGCTACAGCACGAGTGGCTGTGGCCTTGTTGCAGTGAGGTTTTGTCCACAGAGATGGATTGTACAAATAGGTTGCAAACCCATCTCTGATGGTCACTTGATAGCTGTCACATTTTGTCTTATTCCATCTGTTAGGATCTATGACCATATACTGACGCCTAGAAATGTTTCATGTTTGGGGAGGTCCTCATATTAGAGCTTAGGTTCATCCCATGTATAGAAGGACTTGCATAGGACATCTGGCATGGCATACATGAAAAGGATAAGATCAATTATGAAATGCTTTCATGTTAGCACTGAATTCAAATGTACTTTAAAAGTGAATATTGGAACGCTTGATAAGCCTGTTTCACTCTTCCATTAAGAACCAGTGCATGCATTCAAGCTCATCTGAGACAAATTTCAGCGGCAGGAGCCTCTGATTCACATTCCTGTAGAACTCCATGCAAGCTTTACCTCCTTCGTTGGTTGCCTCAGAAACGGAAAACAGATGGGTGCCACTGTCCCATCAGCCTCCTTCATGCTTACTAGAAACTTTGCTTCTGTGTCTTTCCATCACAGTTCTGATGGATTGGTTTGGAACAGCTTTCCTCGGTTCTGAGCTGCATTTTCATGGGCTGGAGCTCTTCGGGACTTTCCACCCCTCTGAGATCCACCAAGGATCTGTAGAGCCTTTGTTCATTCTGTGGGGTTCTAGACTCCTTGCCTAATAGCTGAATTAATTTTATCGGAAAGTTTCTCCTAGTTCAACATTGATTCTTACATCCCCAAATGAAACCTCTGTATGTGTGCATGCATGCATGTATGTGTGTGTGCGTGCATGTGTGTGTGTGTGCATGTGTGTGTGTGTGTGTGTGTGCATGTGTGTACACATTTGTATGTGAGCTACAAAGAAATGTCGCCATAGCATTTTCCTTATTATGTGGTCAGCAATAAAGAAACGAGGCAAGGGCTGGAGAGGTGGCTCAGGGGTTAAGCCTCCGCCTTGCAGGCAGAAGGTCCTGAGTTCGGATAGTAGACCCCACGTATAGACACCAGGCGGAAGCGGGGGCGGCCTGCGCTTCTGGTCCTGGTAGGGCGGAGCCTGTGAATCCCAGGGCAGAAGGAGGTGGAGGCGTCCATGGTGGTTCGCAAATTCGTCCGTGGTTCTACACACACACAGACACACACATACACACACACACAGACACATGCGTGCGCGTGCACATGCGCACAGTTGAATAAATAATAAAAAAAAAAAGAAACGAGGCAAGAGTACAAAAGTTAACCAGAAAAGTAAAGGTTTCTGGGAATCCCTTTTAAAAGCTGGGCAGGGAGATGGCTCAGCAGTTGAAGCATCTGGCATACAAACAAAAGGACTGGCATTCGGATCCTCAGAGCCCATGTAAAATGCTGGATAGGCATGACAGCTTGATTGCAATTCAAGCCATGGAAGGCAGAGCCTGGGAACCCTCCAAGTGACGTGGCTGGTAAGACTGGCCCTGTTGGTCGGCTCTGGGTTTAGAGACCCAGCCTCAAAATTACAAGGTGGAAGACCAATTGATGAGGATTTCCAGTATCGCTTTTGGGCCTACATACATGTACTCACATCCATGTGTACCCTCATACACACACATGTGCATCCACCACATGCAAAACATGCACATACAGGCACACCACACACATAAACACACACACACATACACACACACACACTTGATTGAAGCTAGGGATGTAGCTCAGTGAGCCGAGCGCTTACTTAGTGCAGGAAACCCTGAGTTCCAGCCCCCCTTCATAATCCAGGCATCGTGGCACATACATGTAACACCAGCACACAGGAGGTGGAGGCAGAAGCTCAAAATCGTCCTTGGCTAGATAATGAGTTCAAGAACAGCCTGGAACTCCATGAGACCCTATATCAAAAAATAATTAAAGCAAAACGCTGATGTTGGCAGGCTCGAAGCAAGGGGAGCACAGTGGTGGAGGACTAGAGTGTTGGGACACCTCAGACTTCAGGATGTCACCAGAAACGGCCGAAGGAGAAAAGATGACATCTTATGCTGGACCCAAGGGCAGAATATGCAAAGCAGCCCCCAGCCAGCTCAGCTACCCATGATTCAAACTAGAAGCTTCCCGTGAAGCCCAGGGGGCACAGAGTTTGTTGACAGAGGCCACAGCCCCTCCACACGAGTGCCCAGTCCCCTGCCAGCAGTGGAACTTTGGGCTAAGACAGTCCATCTGCAGAGCCCCTGATTCTGGAATTTCTCATCCAGGAAAATAAGGCCGGCAGACAAAGGAGAGAAAAGCCCATGTCAGAGAGAGATGTAGAGGTCGCCAAATCAGCCTGGAGGTGCGGCGAGAGCACTGGAGGAGGAGCCTGAGGAGCAGGTGGAGCCGGGCTGGTCACAGCACCTGCAGGGTGAAGCTGCTGCCGCGCTTTGTTTGACGTTTTGGTTGTCAGAACCTGGGAGCTCTGGAGCAGGACTCCGGAGGCAGGGAGGGGAGGACTTGAGCCATACCATGAAATGTAAACCATGCAAGAGCATCATGGCTGTCACAGGGACACTTCACAGACGGCTTGCTGAGAGGTGTCTAAAAACCTTGTAACTATGGCGGTGGGACTCTTGCGGTGGGGCCCTGACACTAAGAGGAGGAGCACAGAAGGCAGCAAGGCGCCCGTGGGTATCCCTAAGTGTGGAGGGTTGACCTCTGGAAAGATCTAATGTGTGAGTTAAAAGCAGAAGCCACACACTCCCATGTTTAAAATAATGAGTGAAAGAGGCGTGATCAGAACTTCAGCAAAAGAGTCCCGTGCTATGTTGTGCAGCTGTGTGGAATGCAAGGTTCTCCAGCTCCAGGCTCTAAGCAGAGACTAGAAAGCAATGGCAGTTCCTGCCCTAATACTTGCCGACACAGCCAGCAGATCTTGGCCAGGTTACTTATAAAATGGGAATAAAATGACAGAGTATTTTACTGTCCTATTGGGTGTGACCGTGTGGCTATGGGACTATGGGTGTTGGAATTGCATGAACCTCACAATTCCTTCTGACCCCAGGATGCTGAGACTCCCAAGGCAGTACATGAGATAGTTCATCAGAAATGTTAGGACCAAGAATCTGTTTTACTTCCCAATAATGGAGCCTGTCCACTCAAGTTCTCCTGGTATTAAAGGGTTTACCATGAGGGTCGTCAGCTCAGACTTAACAGAAACAGGCAAAGAGCATTGGCATCTATTTCCCATGGTGACTCACCCAGTATCCCTCAAGGGCATAAGAGATTCTAGACCTCACTCTGCATTTCCACATCCCCTTCAATCCTTCATCCATGTGCATTTCTCTGGTCCCTTCCCACAGTACCCAGCAGTCATCCAGGATTGGTGTGTTCCAGGAACCCTGGGTCAGTTGTGTAGCCAGCTAGTGCTTCAGTTCTCTGCCCTCTGAAGAAGCAAAGTCCTCTGCTAGGACAATCCACTTGAGTTTCATGAAAATCGAAGAGTTTGGTTCAATGAAAATTGTCCCAAATTTGATTTTAGCAACCATGTCTTCTAGTCCTGTATGTCCTGATTTTGGTTAAACGCTCTCCCCAATCACTACCTTCTAGTTCACAAAAGAGTACTGTTAAAATACTGTTACTCCATTTGACATAACAGGACACTGAAACATTGTCAAATAGCTTACAAACAGAGACACCAGGACTTAAACATGGCTTCGTTTACTGTCAAACCTATGCTCTTCTCTGAACCTTCCTGACCACTACTAGCTTGCACAGAGGTAGAAGCCATCTTTGGGGAAAGGTTAAACAATCCTCTGCTGTATTTGTCTGCATTCCATTGCTGTGACAAGATGCTGAGACAAATTAACTTAATAAAGACTTATATGGGCTCATGGATTCAGAGACCTCGGGTCATGGTCACCTGGCCCTGTTGCTCTGGTTTGCAAAAGCACCCTGTGGCAGATCATGTGGGAGACAAGGCTGCCCCCTTCTGACAACCAAGAAGACAGAGGGAAATACGCAGAAGGGGGTGGAGAGGTCTTGACATGCTCTTCAAGAGTATGCCTCCAATTATTTGAATTCCTCCCGCTAGGTCCCGCCTCTTTAAGGCCCACCACATCCTGTAGCGTCCAAGCTGAGGATCAAGTCTTTAACATGTGAGTTTTCAGGAGATAGTTATCCAAAGCCTAACACCTCAGAAGGAAAGTTCCTGAAGTCCTAGAGGAATATGCCCAAAAAACTGACGGCAAGGGGTAAGAGGGAAAACAGCAAATGGACTGCTGAAAAAGATACACAAAGACCCCCACATGTGCGCACACACACACGCACGCACACATACACACCATTGGAGCTGAAACCAGGCTGGGTGTCAGAATGGTAAAACATCACCCTGACAGTTGTTAGATGCTGGAAGGATTTAATTACACTGATGTGTATCTGTTGGAAGTGTTCCCAGAGATCCACGCACCCTGTCAGCATTCTGCAGCCAAATTAATCAACAGATTGTTATCAAGACACAAATCTGCTTGCAAAGATATTTTTGTGAAGTTTAATTCCACAAAGAGAAACATTGCTGCTTGCTAATGTAAAAGAAAGGCATAAAATACTAAGAGAAGTCATGTGCTCAGCAGTTCCCAGAACCATCAGGAAAGACAGGAATCGGGATGACAGGGGTGTTTTAGAATCGGGGAGTGGGGCAGTGGGCAGGGAGTGCTCCAGGTCCTGTCCTCAGTTTGCCATGCACAGCTGGGGTTGGTGCAGCCCAGACGCTGGGCATTCATACTGAGTCCACCATGTGGCTTTGGAGATCAGTCCTCAGCGCCAACAGTCTATACGGCCCGTCTTTGGGGGAGACTATGTGGGGGTGTGTAAGTGCACATGCATGTGTGGAAACAGATGCATGTGTGGAAACCAGAGAACAGTCCGCGGTGACATTCCTCAGGTACTGTACGTCTTATGTTTGAAACAGACTCTCTCACTGGCCTGGAACTCACCTAGTGGGCCAGGTTGGCTGACACCAAGCCCCGGGGACCTGTCTGTCTCTGCTTCTCCAGCCCTACCTCCGTACATGGCTTGGTTTGCATGGGTTCTGGAAACGGAACTCAGATCCCAGCCTTGCAAGGTGAGCCCTTTACCGACTGAGCCATGAGGCTAGGCTAGCACGGCATCATTATAGATAAGAAACGAGGTGGACCTTTCAGGCGGACATGAATCCCGGGATCTTCTGACCATTTCCTTCTCTCACTGGCTCACCTCCTTCTGAGTGCACCTTTCTGAGCCACATACATCATCAAACGGCAAGAGTATGGTCGGCCTGCCATTTCCTGGCTCTGTGGATGCAGCCATTTGAAGATGATCTGCTGTTTTGGAACTATGGGAGACGTCTCCGTGGTGTGGGGCCGTAAGGACCACAATGCAGGGAGATGAAGATGGGCTGGAGCTTAGATGCAGAACCAGACCTGGCCTGGACCACGTCTGTCATTCCCAGGGTCATTCCTTCTTCTTCAGTGGTGTGTTTTATTTTCAAACTATTCAATGGAAAAATTTGAACTCTCAAATAAGGGAGGGAGCAAGGAAAGAAGGGAGAGAAAGAGAGAGAGAGAGAGAACGAGAACTGGGTGTATATTCATTGCATACAGTTCACAGCTGTTCATACATATCATAGAAGCTTAAATATATTATTTTCCAAAGTTCAAGTTTCACTTAAACTTCTCCCCTGCATATTTTATTTATATTATAAATGTTTTTGCTTTTTTAAAAATCTGCACAGCATTCTAGTACATTATATTCACACTTCATGTAAGAATTAAGTAAAGACAGGAAATTATTTTAACACTGGACCTCTAAGACACAATGCTGCAGATTCTGCAATAGCATTCCCCTAGCCTTGGCTCCAGTAATTATAGAATATGAGTTTCTAGAAATTAATATTACTAGACTAGGTGTCACTATATTTCCATTTTTGTGTCTATTTCCAAATCGTTATCCAAACAGTGCACTTGTCCCTCCTCCCAGAACTCATTTTCACATACTCCCAGGATGTAAGGGACAGCGACTGCTTTAAGTCTAGTGTGTGTTTTAGGGCATGTCATCTTCGTTTTTTTGTTGGTTATTGGCACCAATGTTTCTTTCCATGTGTTGTTCTTCATTTTGATTTTTCTTCTATGTGTATTTCCCTGGACTTTCAAAAGTATGCATCCTCTTCCTCATCACTGGAAAAATTTTAAGTACTATTCATTATTGTGCTCGAAATATATCCTACAGATTTGTCATAGCTAGGTCTTGCTTCATTGGTGGATTGGCTCATAGAACAATAAAACATTATATTTCTGAATATCAGTCCTGTTGTGCTTTCTCTTCATACCTCTACTTGGAAAGACACCCCCACATATACACCTCATGTGAAAACAGCTTATGCTTTCTGCTGCTGTTCACTTCCGGAATTTATTTCTGTGACTTGTCATGAAAATATAAGTTGTTTTCTTTTAGATTGGTAACTTTCTTAATTAAATAATCTGAGTTTCTACACTAATATGAAGAGAACTGTAACTGCATCAAATTCCACATTCAGTTGCTGAAATTTAGCTCTATTCTATTTCATTGTCCATTTGGTATCTGTCCTCACTTCATAGTTTTTATAACTTTATGTTAGGTCATTTTCTTTCAGTTTTGTATGTATATGTGGGTGCATGTATATGTGCATGGTGCATGTGGGGGTTATATATGCATGTGGATGCATGCATATGTGTGTGGGTGCATGTGGGGTTATATATGCATGTGGATGCATGCATACGTGCGTGGGTGCATGTGGGGTTACATATGCATGTGCATGCATGCATATGTGTGTGGGTTACATATGCATGTGGGTGATGTGGAGGCCCAAGGCTTATGCTAGGAATCATGCACACTCAGCTACTCTTCTACCTTGAGATCAGGTATCTAAGCAGACGCAGAGCACAGCACCTGGCTAACCTCCCTAGACTCCTTATTCTGGAAACCTCCAGTCTCTATCTCCCAGGGCTGGGAATTATTCAGGGGTTAAGATCTCCCTAGCAGAAGGACCAGAGTTTGGATCTTGGATCCCACCTGAAAATTACATAGGGTCTGGGGATCTAAACTCTGGTTCTCACAAGCACTTTATCTGCTGAACCATTGAGAGATTATATTTGGAAAGATGGTTCAGTGGTTAAGACCCTGCCTCACAAGCAGAAGGTCCTGAGTTGGGATCCAAGGTCTCAGGTAAAAATGTAGGCAGTGGCCTGCACTTCCAGCTCTGGAAGGCAGAGTCCTGGAAATCCCAGAGGGAAGCAAAAAGGCAGTAGAAGCAATCCAGAATGATTTCCAAAGTCACCCTTGGTCCTCCACAGGGACACACAGTGCCCTTGAATACACACACACACACACACACACACACACACACACACACACACACACAAATTAAAAAATAAAATACATGATCCATTTTTTGCATGAGCTGTGAGTTTAAGAATCCTTCCCTTCCATCACATTGCATTTGCAGCTCTATCAGAATTCAGTCACCAGCTGGTGCCTCCTTTTTGCTTCACTCTGGGATTTCCCAGGACCCACCTTCCGGAGCTAGAAGTGCAGGCCTCTGCTGTTTCCACCTGACATTTTTACTTGGGATCCAAGATCCAAACTCTGGTCCTTCTGCTAGGGAGATCTTAACCCCTGAATCATCTCTCTAGCCCCTCCCTCATCTTTTAAACTTGAGCCCTTGTCTCTGTCTGGTTTGAGCTGGTAACGCTGACTTCAAGCAATGACATTAGAAGTCACTCTTCATTTTCTCTTTTCTGGAGGATATTGTATTTATTCAGTTGTTCACAATATGCCTTTTTTCCCCCTCTTCAAATGTCTGTAATCTGTTGTGGAATCCTATTCTGTTTTGATGCCAATGATTTGTGCTTTTCTTTCTTTCTTTTTTAAGCCTTGCTAGAAAATTGTCATTTTCCGAGAACCGATCTTCCTTCTATGTAATTGCTTTTTCTTGTTTCCATTCACTATCCATTGATGTTGCTGCTGTTCTTACTTTGGCCTCTCTTCTGCTTCTCATTGCTGTATTTTGCTCTTCTTTTCCTAATTTCCTTTTGATAGGAGCTGAAGTAACTCACTTGAGAATTTCACTTTTGTTTTACATACTTCGTTCTATCCATTTCCCTCTTGGTATGACTTTAACTGTGTCTCAAAAGCTATGGTTTCATTTTCACTTGGTATAATTTTTAAAAATTTCTCTAGAGATTCTGCATTTGGTCTGTGGGTTATCTGGATGCACATTGTTCAGTTCCAAGTGTTTCTCACAGATATCAAGAAAGGCAGCTCCAAAAACTGACTCTAGTCAGCTCTCTGTTGCTATTTCTAGTTTCATCCTAAAATGGCCAAAGGACATTCTCTACATAAGTTCAGCTATTTAAACTTGCCGAGGCTAACTCTGTGATGCAGCACATGGTCTCTCTTGGTGTGTGCTGTCCAATTCTGAACGGAACGTGCTCTCTGCTCCCCGGCAATGTGGAGCTGTCGGGAAGTCCTGAGGCCAAGGGCCCAAGTTCTTCTTATCTTTCCTGTTTTTATGTCCAGAATTTTTCAGTTGTTGAGAGAAGGATGCTGAATTCTTCAACCACAAATGGGAAACTTGTTCATTCTTTTTTCATTTCTATGCCTTCTTTTTAGCCCATATTTTGTAACTATGTTATTTGGCTTATTCACTTTTAGAATTTCTCTTAAACTGATTCTTCATTCATAAGCCATATTTCTTTTTCTGCTCCTAGTTACTGTCTTTGTTCTAGAGCTTGCTAATCCAGTGCTAATATGGTCATTTCTGGTTTTCTTTGGTTAATATTTTCATGGCTTTCCTTTTCTAACTTAAGTATGTCATTCCATTTTCAATGCTTTGTCTGTAGATAGTATGTCAATGTATATCTGAGTTATGGTTTTCAAGCCATTGTGTCAATCTGTGTTTGCTACATTTCAATATCTACATTTACCTCAGTTAGTCACATCAAGATGTTTGCCTGCCTTTACCTAAAGCTCAAGTGCTAAACACCTCAGAAAGTGTCCATCCCATTGTAAAGGAGTTACCTGCTCACTCCTTTCATTCTTTTTCATTTCCATTTTCTTTTTCTTAGCTTTCTTGGTTGCTTGACCACTTTTAGAATTAGTTTTTCTCTGTGTGATTCTGACTGAGCCTCTGTGTTGAACTTTCAGGAGACACTCCAGCTGTATAACATACTGATGTCTCCTAGTGTTGACTTTCTTTCAATTAAAGCGAGGTGAAGGGCCGAGCAGATGCCTCAGTAGGTAATGACATTAGCCAACAACCTGAGTTTGATCCCTTGAACCCATGTGATGGAAGGAGAAAACCAACTTCCCTGCATTATCCTCTGACTTCCACAAGCATGCTGCAGCATGCTCAATAAATAAATGTAAAATAATGAAGGGAGGTAAAGAAAATTTGCCTTCCATGCTGGGGGTGGAACTCAGTGGCAGACTGCTTGCTTAGAATCTATGCAATCCTGGATTCAATGCCCAACACAGCAGGAAAAAAGTGCTTTCCTTTGTAGATCTCTTCACTCTATTAGTCCACCTAGGAGGCAACCTAGGCTACACAGCAAGACCCCGTGAGGCAGAGTCACAGCTTCTTCTGTGGTCTAGCCTCCGTCTTCCAACTGCTTCAAATGGAAGCCTTAAAGTTGTTCATTAAATGAAGCATTCCTGTCGAAAAAGAATCTGCACCCTCCAACTTTAACTGGTTCTCCTTAGAAAGAGCAGACCATGTTAGAGCTGAGTTTGTGGCTCAATTGGTAGTGTTTCCTTAGCAGGTACCAAGAATGCCTTGGGTTTGATCCCCAGCAAAGAATAAACAACAGCCAGTAGCACTTGTCTGCAATCTCAGCACTCAGGAGGTAGGGGCAGGAGGATCAAGAGTTCAAGACCATCCTCAGATACGGAGCAAGTTCAAGACCAGCTGGAATTATAGGTGATCCTTTCACAAAAAAGAGAGGGAGTATTCAAGAAGAGCCAAGAGATCAGTTATCTGCCTCACAAGCATGACTTTGGAAGTTCAGATCCCAGAATCTACATAGAAGTTAGCCAGATGTAGTAACCACCTGCAGTTCTAGGACCCAAGAGGCAAACACAGGATTCCTAAGGCAAGCGGGTTAGCTAACTGCCATAATTAGACACAAGTGTCAACTTGACAGTTGAAGGTTTGAACTCTGGACACATTTGTGGTGAATTAATGGCTGAGTTGGGCCCAGAGCAAGCCTGCAGGAGAGTGTCTAGCTGACGGTGAGGACCTGGCCTACTGTGAGTGGGATTAGGCCCTGGAATAGAGAAAGATGGCATCCTTGTGTATACTTGGCCAGACATGCTGTTCTGGCAAGTAAAAATCGTCCTTCTCTCAGCCATTACTAGAGACGGTGTGGCCAGTTCCCTCGGCCTGGTGTTGGTACATGTTCTCCCATCAAACTGGACTACAGACTGTAACCAGACTATCAGTAAGAAAATAAACCCCTTGTTCCCTTAAGCCATTTAATGGTGATTTATCAGCAACCATGCAGGCTGACTACGCTGATTGGCAAGCTCAGGTTCAACTGAAAGGCCCTGTCTTAATAATGAAAATGGAGGATGATCAAAGAAGGCATCCATTCTCTGGGCCCTTACAATGTGTGCTCCCACACACATGCAACACACACACACACACACACACACACACACACACACAGATGCACGCCAAAAAGGGGCAGGTCGATTACAGTAAACAGAGCATCCGGGAGCTCTGCTGTTTGTTTCCTCCCGCAAACATCAAGCTCACTTGACAGGGCATTATACTACATCTCAAGTGCTCCCAGGGGAAATGTTTTCTTTCCGCTTGCTTTTTCTGCAAGAAGTGACAGAAGGAAGAAGGAGGTGGTGGTGTTAAAATGAGTAGTCCTGACTGTGATTCTAAAAAGAAGGCTTTCAGAGAGACGTCAGAACAGAGGATTCCGGTCTGCATAGTCAATCTTAATTAAGAAAAGATGGTGTAAGTCACAGCTAAATCAGGAAAGAAAGGACTGCTTTAGGCAACACACGGCCTTAAATTCAATACAAAGCACTCGAGGGTTTTTAAAGAACATACCAGTGTGGGCTGAGCCAGCCCATAGGCCTCGTTCACACTCCATTTCAGGGACAGTGAGGTGCATGCCGGAGCCTGTGCCCACTTGGGCTGCACTCGACCTACGACAGGCTTCCTTTCCCACACACATGCGACATGGCTGGGCAGTGACAGTGCCTGATTCCACTCCTTGTCACCTAAAGATAAAATGCAAATATGCCCAGAAGAGCCTTTTCCTCACTAGACTCTGAAGGAGTAGACCAGCATCTCTGTGGGCCAATCTCATAGACAGTGCTGACCCATAGAGGGCGCTGGACAGAGGCGCTTGCTGATTGGTGGTGCTCCAATACTTCAAGAGGAAACTTGCTTGGTCCGTTACCGCAGAAGTGGAGTGCTGTGGAGGAGCCACACCCAGACCCCAGATCCCAACCCCGTCCCTATTCATTTGTTGTAGTCCTCACCACCAATGCATCAGAGGAAACTGAATTAACAGGTGGGGAGTCTACACAGGTAATTAAGCTAAAATGGGGTTCCGATGGTAGACCTGGATCCTCCGTCACTGGTTGGATAAATCAAGACACAAACATGTACCGTAAGGACAGTATGAAGACATGGGAGCACACAGCTTCCACTAGCCAAGAAGGAAGGCCTGGGTGGGGACCCAATCTTGCCACTCCTGCTTCTTAGACTTCCAGCCTCCAGGTCCAGCAAAGGATACATGTCTGCGGGTTCAGTTCACTAAAAAGGTGGTTAGATTAGCTCACCATAGCAGTACCGTTGCAAAATTACTTTAAAAATAAATTTCAGGGCTGGAAAGATAGCTCAGGGGTTAAGAGTCTGCCTGACAAGCAAAAGGACCTAAGCCAGGATCCCAGATCCCATGTAAAAAGCACAGGGTGGAAATGGCAGCAGCCTGCACTTCAGGCTCTAGAAGGCAGAACCTGGGAAATCCCAGAGTGAAGCCAAAAGGAGGTAGAAGCAATCCAGGATGATGCCTGAAGTTATCCTTGAGTATCCACAGGCATACACACACTGTTCTCTCTCTCTTTCTCTCTTCTCCTCTCACACACAAAAAATAAAAATAAATAAATTTCAGGGTTGGAGAGATGGCTCAGAGGTTAAGACTCTGTTTCCAAAAAAGAAGGTCCTGAGTTCAGATCCCAGATCCCATGTAAAAATGCCAGGTGGAAAAGGCACTCTGTACTTCCAGGCCTGTTCAGCAGAGCCTGGGAAATCTCAGAGCGAACAAGGAGGTAGAAGTAATCCAGGAGGATTCCCAAAGTTACCCTAGGTCCTCCACAGGGACACACGGTGCCCTCACACACACACACACACACACACACACACACACACACCACAAAATTAATTAATTAATTAATCTCAGTTATAAACAGAGAACAAAGCAGAAGGCAAGGCATTTGGGCCACCCCAAGGAAACTCCTGGGGCTTCTCATGCAAAATACAGCATCTGTCAGCTGCCAGCTCAGCCTGGCGCAGATGTGGCTTTGCTGTTCCTTTGCTGGGAAACTTCCTTTACACAGAGGACTCCTCACTGGGGAGCCTGCTTCAAACTCTGACTTTTGTTTGTTCCTAGGCTCCAAAGAACCTTCAATCAGCAATATTCCTTCACTCCACCTGTTTTGATTGAACTCCAGGAAATTAAGTCTCATGTTTGCAGGCTACCTTCTCAGCATGTAGCATAGCTGCCTGACTCACTAGTAACCTACAATGTGTTTGATGAGGATCGGCGATACGGCTCAGTTGGTAAGAGTGGATGGAATGCACGAAACACTAGATTCTATCCCCAGCAGCACGCAAATCCATACAGTGGCTCACCTCTGCAATCTAGCACTGGGGAGGAGGAGGCAGGAGGGAACAAAGTTCAAGGTCATTTTCAGCTATGTAGAGTTTGAGGGTAGCATGGGCTACATGAAACTGCCAAAAATTAATTAAAAAGTAACATAAAATATTTGATGTAGACCAGCCAGATGGCTCACCAAGTGAAAGCACTTACTAGACAAGCCCGATGACCTGGGTTCAATCCCCGACACCCACAAAAAGGTGGATGTCCTCTGACCTCCACGCAGCTGCTGTGGCAAGTGCATATTCATACTCACATGCACAATCAGAATTTTAAATTTTTCGATAAATAATAAAATAGCCTATGCACGTTTCTAAATGCTTTTGGAAATGCAAAGAATAACAGTTTTGAACACTTTTATATTGGTACACTCCTACTCTTAATTTTAATGAGTAATTTCTTCCCATTCTTTAATAAGTCCATAGGAAAGATCTTGTGAGAGAGAAATAGAAGGAAATAGAAAATGTTAATCCATCAGCATCAATTAAGAACTCTAACTTGAACTGAACACCGAGGACAATCGTTGCCTTTGCAATGCTGAAGAGATGGCTATGTGTCTAGGCCATGTGCTACTGACGCAAAGTGTCTTGGTGGTCCCCAAGAGAAAAGGGTGCTAGACACTGACTCTAGGAAAGATGCTGTTAGAAGTCAGCAGAGACAGAATCTGCGTTAAGTGACTCAGCTAAGAAGAGCTCAACAATATCAATAGCATCATTTAGATGATTCAATAACTGAGTCATAAATAATCTGTGTCTCTCATGAGACTGGTCACAAATCTCAGGGAGACACGGCCCTCCCAGATAATTGACAAGGCAATCATGAGGTTCCTCCTCTGTATTCATCCCCATCATGCAAATGACTTTGTAGTGTTTGTCTTATTCAATGTTCTGTAACCTCTGTTCACTTCTGGCAAGCGTTATGGACGTAATGCAAATGAGATTCTGCCTCCGAGTGAATTTCTAAATTTACCAGAAATGATTAATTTAGGTTATGTAATCCAAAAGAAGGAGTATCACCCGTCAGCCTTCCTGGATACTCAGAGTTATTGGCTTAGATGACTAGGAAGCATCTGCTCTCCCCTGAACTTTGGAGAAGCCCTCTGCTTTGGGTTTTCTCCAACCAGTCCCCTTGCTGCGGAGTCCTATGGAATTCAAAGGAGAAAGCTCTTCACTGGACTATAGGTGAAATGTAATGGCTTATATTTTGAGTCTTAACAAGACTTATCATGCTTATCATGCCTAATTGGATCCCATTTGTATTAGTCAGCTCTGTGACAAAATGCCAGAGGTGACTCAACTTAAAGGAAGAAAAGGTTACATTGGCTCATGGTTTCCGAGGTTTCAGATATTTGGCTCAGTCACTTTGGGGCCTGTTGTGACATTAAGCAGCATGTGGGACGCGTGTAGGAGAGCACAGATGCTTACCTGGTGGTGGCCAGGGAGAGGCAGGGAGAAAATATCTACTTTTTGGTATGGTCCCAATGACCATGCGTCCCCCAACTAAGTTCTAGCTCCTAAGTGGTACCCTCCCCCATAGCATCATGGAACTGGGACTCCACGGATGGATTTATCCATCCAATCCATCCCTGAGGGTGAGGTCAGAGTCCTCACAGCTCAGTCACCTTCCCCTGGGGACCCAGGACCTCAGCACCCGAGCCTTAGGGGCACTGAAGATTGAAACATAGCAGCTCTTCAAGGGAACAGCCAGCGCTGAAAGCTGCACACCTCCTCCCCACACAGCCGCCTGCTCCCACCCCAGCAGCTGCCTATGCCCCACACCTGTCCACCAGCCAACTTCACCTCGCTCCTCCCGCAGGAAGGGGCGTGACCAGAGAGAGGACATCATGTCCTGTGATTCCTTAGCTCACAACCTCCAAAACGGTGCGAGAGCGTCGCCATGCCTTTCATTTTCATTCTTGCAGATGGAAAAGGGGGAGCAGCACTAACAGGCAAAGAACTCATGGAAGCTGGGGTTCTCCTGTCCCTTCAGGGCCTGACATGGAGTGCGGGGCTGATGGGACGCTGCTACAAGCAGCCTGCACTTCTTCATCAACAACTATTTCACTCTTTTCTGCTCATTAGTTTTAAGGTCGTACATGTACATATTATATGTTGAGCATCTTCCTCTTCCTACTCCTATTCCTCCGCTTCTATCAGCCACATGGATATATATGTTATATATGCATATATATGACATAAATATTTTTTATAAATTTATGCTGCTGGACAACTAAGTTGGTGTGGTGACTCAGTTACTGTGGTTAGTCCTGTAATAAGCACAGACATAAGAATCTCTGAGCTACGTGCTCTTGTCTCTCTTTAGTGAGGTCTCTGACCCATTTGCCCCTTTCTGTAACAGGCAGCCACTGTTAGGCCCTCCCACAGGATGATGCTGTGGGGTTCAATTTGTGACTGCTTTTCAGCTTTTTCTATCTCCCTCCTAACGGTTACCCAGAGGACTTGTAAATTGTACATTAGAAATTAAACATGATGCTTGCATGCATCCCTTCACACAAAACATTCATAGATGAAGAACCGGCCATAACGCGACCACCCATCTGTGCTAATTAGTCCTGAGAGAACACACTGCCAAAGAGCCACAGATGTTGGGAATAAACGCAGAGGTTTCCAAGGAGAAAACACGATGGTGGCGCGGACTCTAGCGCCACCTACAGTCCACAGAGGAATCACAGGGGCTTGGAGAAGGCAGAGCACCAACCTCAGGTCATGCTGGGCTGCAAACCCACAGTTCTTTTGAGGGATGAGATAAGCAAGGAGAGAAGGGTCTGTCACCTCGTATCTAATATGCACACATATGTGACTTTAACAATAGTGCATATCATTTATGTTAGGATGTAGGTAATCATACATATATGAACACGTTTCCATGTTTTATAGGGAAGTCTTGCCTCTCAACCTACCCCTGAAGCTGGGCGTGATGCTGGGAAGCTTCTAAGCTCTCAGATCCATGGCGTCCCTGGCTCGTCAAGAGACTGACATCACTGACCTGACAAAGCTGTCTTAATGACTTGGGGAGATGGGATGCACAGAACACTCACCACAGGCCCGAGTAAGCTGCTCCGTCTTCCAGCCACGGTAGTAAATACCTGAGATAATTGACTTGTCATCAGTCAGAGGTCTGGGGGGGGGGAATCTCTTGCTCCTCCTGGACACAGGGAGATGAGAAGCTCTTCAGCCACTTGGCTCCAGCAGCTGTTGCTTCTATCCGGGTCTGACGGCCCCTGAGCTGCAGCAGGCAGGCGCAGCAGCCGGCGACCCCTCCAATAGCACACTGCTGTACAGACTCTAGTTGGGGGTCTCCGTGACCAGCAGCGTCCAGGGCCACAGCTCTCAGCCCAGAGTCTCTCTTACCCATTGCTTTTGCTGCTCATCTTCTTCCTGCCCCGGGAACTCAACCGGCTGAGCTGCGCCTTCAGTTGGCAGTGGCTGCTGCCAGGCGCCCGCGTACCTGACTCTACTGGAGCTACACAGGGGAGTGGGGCTGCCCAGGAATTGGAGCGCTCATGTAGACAGGGTCTCCTCTCATGAGGATGGGCTCCAGCAGGAGGATGGCATCTCCAGGCGGGAGCAAAGAGGAGTCCACTTCAGTGGCACCTTGTGGGCCTCACCACTGTGTCAGCTCTTGGGAGGCAACTCTGGCATGTGCGCCTGAGGTCTCAAGCAGGTGGCTTGCATCTCCAACAATGAAGAGACATTTTCCAGTGAAGGATGCTGGGAAACCAGTGTGTTGGTGGTCAGAAGGTCGGCCTCCAAGCCCCTGAGCAGTGAAGTGGCATCTGGGAGATCCTCATCTGCCAGTCTGACCGACGGCATGCAACAGATTAGCTGTCAAGCCACCTGCTCTGGCCTGCTGTGGGCCTTGTTCCGCCTGCTGCCATCCTCTGCTGGCTCTGTGCATCCTGAGTGACGTCTCCGTCAGGTTTGATGTGGCAACATCAAGGGAATCTGGCTCAGGAAGGTGTCCCCCAGCTGGATCCCTGAGCTAGGACAAGAAGGGGACTGGGGCTCAATCACAGCCACTTAAATGACCAATCGTGGCGGTTCGTTTGGGACCAGCCAGCTTTCACAGCTCATGCATTCGGCCACACAGTCTTGCCATCAGCCACAGCAGTCACTAGGGGAAGGGCGTATCCCCCCCCACCACAGAATGTCTGTTATAAACAGTTCTAACTGCCATGGCTGGAGTGTCCTTCAGCAGTCAGGTAAATTAACTGTAATCTTTGCATAGTCATCTCAAGGTGGAATGTTCAAGATGATGCTGGCCTAACAGTAGTTTCTTCATGACTTTTCCAGTTATTGTGATACCTACTATACCTGACCAAAAGCATTTTAGGAAAGAAAATGTTTATTTTGGCTTATGGTTCCAGAGACACAGCAGACAGACAGGAATGGCCTGGCACTGGGAACTGAAAGCTGGCTTGGTCATATTACATCCACATTCAGGAAGTAGAGAAATAACAGGAAGTGACATCTCAAGACCAGCCTCCAGTGACCACTTCCTCCAGTAAGGCTCCACCTCTTAAAGGTTCCACAGTCTTCCCAGAAGGGGTACTAGCTGGGGAATATGTGTTCCAACAGGTGAACCTAGCAAGGATATTTCTCATTCAGATCACAAAAGGCAGACTGATAATCCTTTTGCTCAAAGTAGCTGGGATAACAAGGGGGAGACCAACTGCTGATAAGGAATCAGATTCTCTCCCCACTCCATGTCTTCACTTATTCACAATAAAATGAGAAGCAGGAATGTGTACAATATAAACTTATGGGTGATGCTTTCAGTGATTTTAGAAGATTTTAACAATGTTTAGCACTTGCCCGGTGCCCAAGGGTGGAAAGAAACCTGTCTCAATCTTATAAGAAAAAAAGGTTTATTTGGGCTCAGTTTCTGAAGGTTTGGATCTACAAGAGGTCACCCTGTTGCTTTGGACCTGTGGAGAGGCGCTGGCAGGCCATGGTTAAGGAAACTGCTGGAAGCAGAGCCGGGGGAGGCCAGGGTTCCAACTGTCCTCTTCAAAGACACACCCCTACTTTCTGAACTTCCTGCCACAAGGCCCCACGCCGAAGCGTCCATCGTATCCCAGTAGTATCACATGCCGAACAGTTTTTGGCACATGGGACTTTCAGGAACATTTGTAACTTTACAAACAGCCCTGAGGCAGAGCTGCAATGACAGGGCTATGGTGACAGCGCTTTCTTCATTTGCCTATTTTTAAGGAAATAGTCATTGAGTCTACCATTTCTCAGGTCCTCAACTGGATTCCAGGCACACCACAGTGACAGAGGGAGACAGCCTTTCCTCCCTGCAGCTGCAGGATAAAGGGACTTTGAGACAAATCAAACACAGACAGGCAAATAAGAAGTTAGTAGTTGTGGAGAGTCACAGAGAGCTTCTGTTCAAGCCAGTGTAGTATCTCCTGGAAGGAGTTAGTATAAAAATTCTCTTCTCTTATCTGGATAAACACAAACTTGGTGGAATTAGTTAGAACATCCCAACCATTTCACTCATGCCTGCATGAGAAACAGTCCACAATCCGGGAACTGGTTTTCTATTGCTGTGTAACAATTACCACACGCCCTGTAACTAAAGCAGCACACACGTACTGTCTCACGATCTGAGGGCCAGAAGTTGACTGCTTAGCAGGATCTGCTGTTTGGCCTGAGATTATGATGCCCCTAGGATTGCAGTCTCCTCAAGGCTTGGTAGAGAAAGGCCCCCACGGCTTGGGCTGATCATCTGATGATCTTTCCGAAGAATCCAGAGCAGCCTGACTCTTCAAAGAAGTCAAGAGACCAGAAGTTACCCTTGGCCTCAGGCACACTGATCTCACCCTGCCCACTTAAGGGAGGTGATCCCTCAAAATGAGCGCGCTGGGAGGTAAGAATGGTGTGTGGGCTCACTTCAGGGTCTCTCTTTCTTGGTTGCCCTGAAAGCATAGAGTAAGAAAAAATAGGGGTTATTCCTAAGTAAATCAACTAATGCAAGATACGCTTCCAATTCACTGAAGAAAATCTTCAGAATTAAGAGTGTGGATCCTTCAGACAGATCGTCAGAAGTCGTCCACATTTCTGAAGCCACAGTTGGATGCCTAGTTGGGAAATCCTTAGAGCCAGGTCTGGAATTTCAACTATTTGGAAGAAGGAGGCAGAAGGATCCAAATTTAAGGCTGGTCTGGGTTATAGACGGAGTTCAAAGCTAGCCTGGGCAACTTGATGAGATTCTGCCTCAAAATAAAAGGTTGAAAGGAGGGCTCAGAATGTAGTTCACTGATAGAAAGCTTTTCTGGTGTACATAAGGCCCTGAGTTCCATTGATTTATTCAAACATAATTTGACATAAAAAGAAATCTAGGGAGTTCTGAGATAGCAGAATAGATGATCAAAAAAAAATCTCTTAAGATTTCTGTAGCACTGTGCTTACTTATTAATAAAAAATTCATTGTGTAAGTTATCATAGGTTGTTTATCCATAACATGTTTCCTAATTACTTGTTTTTGAGGGTGACCCCAGGTATCCTAATTCTTCCTGAGGTCACCATCAGAAGAGAGAGACACACAGCATGGTCTTATGGCCTTACCAACAATTCACAGGCACAACAAAGAGATAATTCTGTCTCAGCTCTGCTGTCCAGATTTGCCAGACTAAGAAATTAGAACCAACATGTTGTAATTTAAGAATGTGATTTCCTAACCTGACTTGTGCTTGCACAAATACACAGTATGAAACAGTAATCCAAAATACAAAAATTAAGCATCTGGAGTGGGAGGGCTTTGGAGATGGCTCAGTGTGTTAAGTACTAGTCACGCTGGCATGAAGACCTGAACTGGCATCCCCAGCATCACATAAAGGGCTGAGGGAGCACCTATGTCCCTATGGTGTTCCAGGTCCCTCACCCTTGCTGGCAGTCAGTTCAACAACTCACCGAACCCCAGGTTCATTCAGGGAACCTGTCTCAAAAATAAGGTGGAGAAGCAAAGCACCTGCTCTCCACCTCTGATCTCCACGTGCATTTTTACACCTAGACATGTACACTACGCATGGACAGGAACACACACATGCATGAACACATACACATGCACACACACAGAAGCAGCTGACTTAAAATTATGTTTGAATAAATCAAGCAGCAGAGACAATAACCTGAAAACAGACGTCTTTGTATCATATGCATACACAGGATGGTGTGTTAGAGAAGTGGCATTATATCAACAGAGCAGCATCAATTTTAATGGTACTTGTATTTGTCTGTCTTACAGAAAAAGTACATTTATCTTCTTTCCTTACACCATGCACATAAAAAGTTTTCTAAGTGGATAAAGAGCCTAATTTTGATATTTAAATTTGTATGAGAAAGTATGGTTAGGGTATTGGGGAGATGGCTTAGTGGGTAAAGTGCTTACTGTGCAAACACAAGGACCTAAGTTTGGATCCCCAGATTCCACATCAAAGTCAGGAGTGGTGGTGTGAGCCGGTAATTCCAGCGCTGGGAGGGAGAGACAAGAGGATCCCAGGTTTTATGGCCAGCCTTTCTTGTCAAAAGGTGAACTTCAGGTTCAGTGAGATGTCTGTCTCAAAAAAAAAAAAAAGATGAAGAGCAACAGAGGATGACACTGACATCAATCTCAGGCTCCCATGCACACATCCACAGGCAAGTGTGCACATTCATGGGCAAGTGTACACATGCGTGGATGCCCGTGTGCATGCACAAACATACAGAAGTACTCTTGAGTACTCTAACAGCAACATGGTAACATAGCACACAAAATATCATGGAAAATCTAATTAAACTTCATTTGCTTTTTTCACTTAACTTATGTTGTTTAAAATTACAGTGGATTTTCTGGTTGCTGAGAGAGAGGCAAATCTCACTGGCTAGACTGCAAGTCTGCCAAAGTATGTGGAAGTGTGTCATACTACTGAATTAGCTCTCATCTAATCCACCTGCCCAGCAATAGTCCTATCCACCATGGGCTGGATCTTCCTACATCAATGAGAAACACTCCTGCAGGCTTGCTCAGGATTTTCCTTAACTACTAATTCTTCACAAATATGCCCAGAGCTCAACCTTCAGTTGTCAAGTTGGACCTGGATCAAGCTAGCTCAACATCCATTTTTACTGCATTCCTCCCTTGACTAAAATGTCCATAATTTCATTATTCTTACTCGCTGGATAATATCCCGTTGTATGTATGTGTCGCATTTTCATTATGCATTCACCCAGTCGATGGGCATCTAGGTTGATTCCAGTTCCTAGCCATTGTGAACAGCGCTTTGATGAATCTGGATCTTCTGGTGTCCCCTGGTAGAATATGACCTTGAGGCTATGTCCAGGAGGGGCAAAACTGGATCGTGCAGCACATCCATCCTGATTTTTTTGAGAAAATGGTTGCGCTAACTTAACATTCCACCCACAATGAATGAGACTTTCCCCTCTCCATATTGTCACCAGCATTTGTTATTCTCTTGATCTTGGCCATTCTTACTGGGGTAAGATGAAATCTCAAACAAGTTTTAATTTCTATTTCCCTGATGGCTAGAGATATTAAATATCTATTTCAGATATTTCTTGGACATTTGTATTTCTTATTTTATGAGCTTTCTGTTAGTTCTTTGGTCCATTTTTAAATTAGGTTTCTGCTTTCTTTTTTTTTTTTTAGGTTTTTTTTTGTATATTCTAGTCACTAGTCCCTGTCAGATTCATAGTCAGTAAAGATCTCCCACTCTGCAGACTGCCTCTTTTCTCAGTTGACTATCTGTTTTGCTGTACAGAAACTTATTTATGAAGGTCTATTTAATTTATCAATTTTTTGGTTGTAGTAAAAAAATCTCTCTTAAATCTATCTTAAAATATTCTCTCTATTCTTTCCTTGAGGAGTTTCATAGTTTCATATTTAACATTGAAGTCTATGATCCATTTGAAACTGATTTTGTGCGGGGCGTGCAATAAAAGTTGGGGTTGTTCTTTTGCATGTTAATATCCAGTTTTTCCAGTACCATTTGTTGAAGATACTCCTTTTCTCAAATGAACATTGTTTTGCTTCTTTGTCAAAAATCATGTAGCTGTGGGCGTGTGGATTTATTTCTGGGTCTTCAAACCGTGTTCAAACAGTTTTTATACCAGTACCATGTTGGCTTTAATATTATGACTTTGTAGGATATCTTGAAATTTAGTATGAGGATTCTTCCTGCAGATTTTTTATTACTCGGATTGTCTGTGCTTCCATATGAATTTTAGTATTTTCAAGATCTGTGAAGAATTGATTTGGGATTTTGGCAGGGATTTTGACACTGATTTTGTAAATGGCTTTTGGGATGGGCATTTTCACAATAAAAGCCCACAAGATGGCGCCAAAGCTGACCCTGAAGCTGGACCATTGCAGGTTAGTGCACAAGGTCTTCAAGGTAAGGAGACACAGCGCCCTACAAATCCAAATTCCTGATAACGGACCCTGAGTGTGAACACTGGCTGAGCCCAGCTGTGTGCTCCGGCTGCCTCCTTTCAGAACCGAGCTGGAGGGCAGGGCCTGCCACAAGGGATGGTTGCAGGAAGGCAGACCCTGCACATGCCAGCCTGGGCAACCGAGTTACATTGTCTGACTCGACCTCCCCAAAGCATCAGGGACCACGCACTGTTCTCATCATATTTTGTCTGGGGAAGCTGAGACCCAGGGGATTCGGTAACCCAAAGTTTTCTCTTAGGTAAGAAGCAGGAACTTGGGCGGGGCCTTTGGCCCTGTGTGGATCAAGACAAGAACTATGATCAACACCCCAGAAATGATGGGGGATCTGCCTGTAGTCCACTCGAAGGCACCAGTGGGGGTCTGAGGTTTTGCTGGGTGGCGGTGGGTGACCTTAGATCAGGACCTCTGCAGGTAGAGAGCGTGTTTGTTGCGGTTGCAGGATAGATGGAAGGTTTCAGCAAGGAGCGAGTAGCACATAGTTTGGGGTGTCTGGGGTACTCCAGTGGGAGGGCTGGACTCAGGGGCTTTGAAGATTTTGCTCTCAGAGCCGGGACTGTGCCACCCGCGGTGGGCAAGCTCTGGAGAGGGACACAGGGACTCTTCTTCCAGGCTCCATAGGTGGGCATAGAGGGGCTGCAGACCATCCCAGCTTCCAGTGGGTGGGTTCAGTCTGGGCCAGCCCCTACACCCCTCTCCCCGCCTGCGGTAGGATTCTCTTGTGAACTTACTTGCTCCCTATGGAGAGATTTCGCTGGCAATCCTCACACTAGCAAAACAAAACTTTAGAATGGCGTCCCCTGCAAGCAGGGAGGCTTGCTTCTGCTTTTTAGAATACAGAGATGGAACGCTTACGTTATTAAAATATATATGTCACACGCCATTAGTTTATTGTGTCATTTATTATTGTACTTTGAAGTCTGGAGTCGCAGGAAATAAGATCCTTTGGGGGGCAGGGGTGAGCAGGAGTCAGGAAGCTAAGCGCAGAGAGGAGAGAACTGGCGAGCGGATGTGCCAGGAAGGCCCCCACCGGGAAGCTGCTGTCCAGAGGGCTGATGGAAACCACTGAAGTTCTGCCAGCCAGCGGGGCACCAGGTAACAGGACAAATGCTTCTGGTTGCAATGCTCTGCGGCTCCCTTTGGTGCTGGACAGCAAGCCCAGGACAAGTGTTCGCTGGGAGCTGTAGCTCAGGCCTCTTTTATTTGTTGTCTTGGTAACAGGGGCTCACTCTGTAACCAAGCTGACCTTGAACTCTGTCCTCATGCCTGCACCTCCCACGTGCTGGGATTACTGCTATAGGTTACTGCATCTGGCAAAAAGAAATTCAGTTTTATGGGAATGTGAGATAGCAAGTAAAGCGTATGCTCACACACATGATACTCAGAGTTCTCTCTCTGGGAACCCACATGATGGAAAGAACCTGTTCTCTCTCTCTCTCTCTCTCTCTCTCTCTCTCTTTCTCTCTTTCTCTCTCTCTCTCTCTGCCCCCCCATATGTGTATTCTGTCTGTCTATCTGTCTGTCTATCTCCCTTTCAAGTAAGATTAAATAAAAAATAAAAAGAAACAATCTTGTTCTAAAAGTCTAACATCTCCGGCTTTTGAAAGATTATGGGAGGGGAACAATGTTCAGAAATTCGTGTGGCTTGAGCAAGAAAACCAAGAAGTCTAGGAAGTAAACATAAAGGGAGGAGGGGTCAGCGGGAGTCTCCCTGAGAATGGTTAGTGTGTGCGTGCCCCACTTTCCAAGAAGGGGTGGACACTGGGTGCTTGTCACCCATCATGGGTACCTAGAACCTTGCTGAAGGAGGTGTGGGATTTCAGGAACGTTACTGAGGTTCCTAACCCTAGAGCTGGGGCTACTGGAGGAGAGCCCTGGGGGGAGATGAAAGCTGGTCCTACTCTGTAGATTTGGATGAAGTAGGAAGGTCTCTTCCGGGCCAGAGTGAAAACAGAACCATATGCAGCAAAACAAGAGAAAGTTTTCATATCTCACAGGGGTGAGAATCATGGCTTGGACTTTCTTGCAAAATTTAATACACTCGTGTCAGGCGGTTCAGGCAGGTCAGGGTTCCATGATTAGTGCTTGCCTGAGAAAAGCTAAAACATCTACTACAGAGTTGATCATATCCTTCCCACGGATGCATATTACTCGCTCTCCAGTTGATCTCAGTGAAAAATGCTTCTTACAATACCAAGAACCCTTCTGATGATTGCACACACATGCCAATACTGGTCAATCACAGCACTTCATTCAATGAAAAAAAAAAGGATTCAAATCAATGCAGTTGTATGGCTGGAGGGAGAGTTTCTACTTTGAGTCTGAAAGTTGCGTGGGGAGAAAAGGGCGAGGCCAGCCACTGGACACTGGAGGTGACAGCAGCCTCCACTGCCCTGTGACTTCTATTGAGAGGCCCTGGGCCAGAGGATCCCAGACTGACTCCGGAGTAAAGTGAATGAGTGTGGTTGCTTCAAGAGGTGACTGTTTGAGGCAGCAAGATGGACGAGCAACTCGGACATGTGGTTTTAACAGGGAGAGAGACTGGGGCTTGGGTTACCATGGTACATCTCGCATGCTCAGAACATGGCTCAAGACACGGTTCTGGCCAAATGAGCTTCCATAGCCATGGTCATAAGGAACGTGGAATCCTCTCCAAAAGAAAGCTCAGCTCACATCGACCCATACAGGGGTCTATGACTTCACGGTTACATCGAAGCCTGGGATCCTTGTTGTATGACTTTTGTGGGAGTTATGAACAGATATCTCTTCACCCCAGATAGAAAAAAATGACAGACCAAAGAAAAGATTCTATGCAAGTCCAGCTTTACTGAACCAGTGCATTTATTGGGGGTATAGATGAGGGGTTGAAGGAGAGTGGGTGACTCCAAGCAACTGAATCACAGGAAACCCCATCTCTGCACCCCTGAATCTCTCTGCATAGCACTTGGGACCTTTCAGCTCCTAGATGAAGCAGCCATGAGAGTGGAGGAAACACCACGGACAGACTAACTCTGAGCACCAAGCCCAGTGCCCACCTCTGTTTAAGAGTCCTGGAGAGAAGATGGCAAGGTCAGAGAGGTGGGAGGAGAAGAGCTGAGATAAGAAGCCAGTAACTGACTATGTGGATTCTGCGAGTGGCCCCTGAGCCCCTCCTCATGTTGAACACAGTGAGATGTCAGCCACACAGGACTTTACAAGAGATGTTGGGGTCAGCAAGCTCTCAGGCAAGTGCCACTACAGGCAACCTAGATGAAACCCAGTGGGTCACACAAGTAGAAAAGATGTGATAGTCAGAGAAGGACTATTTGGGAAGAAGATTTCCACTGGAAGAGGAGGGAAGATGGAATCAGGTAGTAAGGGGTGAAAATAACATCAATTCATTACATTCATGCATGAACCTAAGAATAGAGATGAATTTAAAGAGAGGGACATATGTTGGGATGGAGAGGAGTGGAGCTCAATGGTGATTTGGAGAGAGAAGTGAGGAAGCATGCAGGTGGGCCGTGCTGTCAAAAGGTTTGCTGTACTGGAAGTCAAGAAGGCCTAGGCTAGTCTGCTTCTACTTTTAAAAGATCAAATTTTCTTATCTGCTTAGGCATCTAAGGGCTTTTTGTTTTTACACCTCATTCAGGAGTTTCGTCACACTGCAGATAAGTATTGGCTTGTTGGGGTTGAAATGCAATACAGACCAGGTGGCTTAAGCAACATCTATTTCCTCTCGGGCTGAGATCAAGGAGGTGGTGGTTGGTTCTCTGAAGACAGGGCCTCTGCCCCCAGGCCTCTGCCTCGCTGTGAATGGCCTTCTTCCTCTGTCTCCTGCACTCTGTCCTCGTGTCCAAAGCTCCCTTTCTTGTCAGGAGCCCCCTGCTCCCCTGTGACCTTATGTTACCTAATTACATTGCAGCGACATCCCATCCATATAAAATCTCCTTCTGAGGTCCTGTGGGTTAGGCCACTAATTTATGAATTTGGTCAGGGATATTCTTTGACCTACAACACTAAACGCCAGTCTTTACAAGATACATTAATGATTGGGCTGGGATTGTAAAGTATGTGCCTAGCGTGCCTAAGGCCGCAAGTGCCATTCCCAACACCACATAAGAAATAGCTCTCAACAGAGTTAGCCTTAACAAGATCCTTGTCTGTATTTCCTCCTTTGTCTAAATTCGAGTTTTTAATTTTTTTGCATATTTGTGACATGTCTGGGAGTGCATTTCCTTGCATGTGTGCGGATACAGGCATGTGTGTGGGTGCAGGCATGTGTGCGGGTGCAGGCATGTATGCAGATTCAGGCATGTATGCGGGTGCACCTGCTTTGGCCCAGACTCCAGCACAGTTAAAGGGATGTTGCTGTTTCCTTTCGGTCCTTTTTATTGGCACTGAAGGACTAAAGAACAAGACTCCCGGCAGAATTCTAAGAGGCGGCATTGCGACCCAAGGGAAGTGTCCCTGCCCAATAAGACTCTGTTTCAGTGGGTCTGTGTGTGGCAAAATGAAGAGCCTCGTGCGCAGATGGTGGGGTGTGGACAGCCGCCACTGCTGCAAGGTGGGGGGACACTGGCAAGCCTGCAGCATTGTATACCCTGAGTCCCGCTTCTCTGTTCAGACCCACCTCAAGGAAACGAGTCACCTGTGGCTGAGTTAACGTGCATAGGAAGGTAGGAGGTAGTAGCTCTAGTGTTGGCCCAACCTGGCACTCTACTCAGTGTGGATGCTTGCTAACCCTTCGCCTCCCTCAGGCTTCACCCTGCGACAGCTCAGTGATGTCTGCTCAGATACATGCCTGGAAAATATTTCACCTGCTTTCCTTTGCATCTGCCCACACCATGCAGATCTCTATCTCCTGTTGTGACATATGTCTACCCTTTAACTCACCTGCTTTTGTTCCCTACAAGAACATGAGCTGCGACTACGCAAATGGACGATGGTCACATCACGTGTAAAAAGAGGACCCTGTCCCACAGCCTGGAGCTCCCTGCCCAGGAAAGCAGCCCTTATCTATAGCAAACAAGCCAGCGAGGTAGACTGCTGCTTGCGGAGCTGCCAGCCCCAGCTATAACCATCCAGGGCACTGAGTAACAAGTCCTGTAAAAATCGGGCTCACCTGAGCAGGGCTCGCTTCATAACTGCAGATTCCGTCATGTTGTCCCAATTCCTCTCTGAGGACTAGTCAGAGGAAGGCAAGCGTGCTCTGCGACAGCACTTGAATCAACTTAGTCTCCAGCGTCTTAGGCCAACAGCTCCCTATAACCCCCTCCCCCATTCTTCCCAGCCCTCCTTTTCCACCACAGTGAGGCTCCCTGTCTCCTGGCCTGCCCTGGGTATTTGCTAGGTGCAAGGCAAAATGGCTGACCACCCCCTAGAACAATTGGAATAAATTGCCTTTTGCCTGTTCTTCTGCTTGGCTGGTTTATTATGTTCATATTAACGGGGCAGGAATCTCTACTAGTACCTAAGTTTGGCCAAGCTCTTTATGGGAGATCAAGGATGATGGACGATGACTAGCAACATTCCAAGAACTCAGTGGGTAATAGGTGTGATCATCTGTGCTTCATGCGTGCTGAAGTAGATACAGACTATATCCATTAAAATGAATAAGCAGAATTTCAAAGATTTTGTTTTAGGCCACCAGCCAGAATGAAACTCCAGACACAAGTGCCAAATGAGAACCAATTTTACTCATTGGCCATTGGACTCTCCACTAAAGGACAAAAGTGCAGAAACAAAGAGTGCTGCACAGTGTTTGAGTGAGTGTCATAGTTAGGCACAGGTGTCAACCTGACAATTGAGGGTTTGAGCTCTGGGCACATTTGAAGGGAATTAATGGTTGAGTTAAGCCCCGAACCAACCTGCAGGAGATTGTCTAGCTGATGGGGAAGGCCCAGCCTATGGTGGGGAGACTAGGCCTGGAATGAAATACAGAGAGTTAGTTGAGAAACTTGGCATCCTTGTGTACACTTGGCCAGACATGCTGGTCTGGCAAGTAAGGATCATCCCTCTCTCAGCCGTTATGTAAAGATGGTGTGGCCGGTTCCCTCAGCCCTGGTGTTGATGTGAGCTCTCCAGTCAAAGCTGGACTATGAACTGTAACCAGATTATCATAAGAAAATAAACCCCTTTTTCCCTTAAGCCATTTGATGGTGATTTATCAGCAACCATGCAGGTGAACTGCAACAGTGAGTTATTATAAATTCTTACACAAAAAAGCCCTTTCTGACAATTATTTGGTAAGGGACTAAGAACTTAAGATAACCAGTACCATGAGGACATCTGGTGTTTGCTGAGGGCAGTTTTGGGGACAGTCATTATGCCCTGATCTTTACATTCATATCCCCTTGTAAGTTCTCTTGAGAACTACCAAGTTAAAAAAAAACCACAGCCTCAGTGGGGGCTGAACCTAGCTTGCAAGAGGGGCTTCCCTTGCTGCTACCACAATAACAAGTAACTCCATCCCTTCACTGTGACATGGAGAAAAGAAAGATGCCTACAGAGCAAGTGAGCACTCCGATGCCACTTACACAAAGGCAGAAGCCAGCATGTCACAGGAATGTGTCCACAGCAAAAGAACGAACCATGTCCAGGGCAATCTTCCCAACCTTATGAAGCTGCAGGGGGCAGCTGGGGAAGGAATGTGATTTCTGTATGCATATTGTTCTTTATAAGAAATATGAATTAACTAATGCTCCGAAAACATTAAGAGTGGTGATGATTGTGACAGTAATTGGAATTTGTATTCTTTCTAGTACGTTTGAGATATTTTGAAGTTTAAAAATAATATAAAATAACAATGAAGCGATGGTTCGAAATTCAAATGAACCATCTCATGTGTACCATGTAGACAAGCCTCAGGACCTGTTTTATTTTGGATTTCCAGTACCCCCATAATAAAGCCAGATATGGCGGTAGGTGCCTATAGTGGCAGTGCTGGAAGGGCAGAGACAGGAGGTCTCTGGGGCTTGTGGGCCACCAGCCTAGCTGAATCAGTGAGCTCAGATTCAGTCAGGAACCCTGCTTCAAAGAAAAAGGGAGAGAGTGTACTGCCCTTTGTCCTCCATGCACAAACACATACACACACGTGCACGTAGAATTTTTCTTTAATTCAGATGAAAATACAAACATTTGGGATGGTGATGGGCGAGTGTCCTCCAGGGCACTACCAACTAAAAGTGTGAGCAATAATGTCCTGTGTCTGCCTCCTTCTCCCTACCCCAAACCCAAAGACTGCAGATTGTTAATAGCTGAGGTACAGAAATTGGAAGATTTCCCAAACAACCCCTTTTCTCCCCCACTGAGATCAGGATCCAGGCCCTACCAGCAGGTATACAGGGCGCTCTCGGGGCTGGAGGGCAAGCTTGCCTGGCAGGCGGCTTCCTGCTGTCCCCGTGCATGGGCCTGGCCTGACTTTAGATTTTCTCTCTCTTTGGGATCATTGGTAGGTGCCTGACCATTAACTCACAAGAACCAAAGCAGCTTGTAGGACTGTGTGCTGTGTATTGTGGAATATGTACACACTCATGCACATATATATGCACACCTATATCCTAGTACGGGTATGTGAACGTGCACGTCCACATATGCACATTAATGTGTGTGCACATACAGTATAATTACACTCATCTGACATCTTGAAAGAGGGGGAAATTGTAAGATATCACGACAGAGAGAAGTTGCCAGGTAGTCTGGAAGCGTTTGACTGCATGGGGGCCAATTTAGAGGGGAATTTCTGAGGAGGTAAGAAATGCTCTCTGAATCGATTGTGGGACTGAGGAGACAGCTCAGCTGATAAAGTGCTTGCACTGGAAGCATGAAGACTAGAACTCAGATTCTCAGAACTCGCATAGATTCTAGATGGCCATAGTGCCTGTAATGCCAACACTCAGAAGAAGGTAGAGGAAACAAAGTATCCCTAGAGCAAACTGACTCCAAGCCCAGCAAAAAAAATCCCTCCTTGTGATAGTTAATCTTGGGTGTCACTTGACCACACCTGACATTATCTAAGATCAGCTGCGAGACCCCCTGAAGAGATTATCTGGATCAATACATTTACAACACAAAGACCAGCCCTAGATCTGACTGAAACCTCTCAGTAGTGAACCTCTCAGTAGTGATGAAAGGAACTGTTATGGTTGCATTTTGGTGTCAACTTGACAGTTGCAGACTGTTTGGGGCCCAGCTGTGGAGGGTTAATGGATGGAATGGCCTCTGAACAAGTCTGCAGGTACTTGATTGATTGCTGAGGAGAATCCAGCCCATAGTGGGCGGTACTTTCCAGTGGTGGAGCCGATAACAGGAAGTAGAAGGAGGAGGAACTTGCTCTTCCTTTATCTTGTGTTGACTTGCTGTGCAGTCCGCTCTGCAGGCATCCTTGGCTTTTAGAGCATCGTGGCCTTCTTTGTTGCTGCTGCTGCCTCCGTCCTTGGCTGACTTGGAGCTTCACCTTTTCCACCACGTTGTTGCTGTTCCCGCTGCCTTTGGAGCCTGGTCTCTGGGCCTTGCTGCTGTTCACTGTTCATCGCTGACGTCAGAGCCCAGCTGTTCTCCACTGACATCGGAACCCTCCAGAAAAATAGAGGCTCGAGACCTTCTTGGGATCTTTTGGCTTTGTGGAATATTCTGGTCAAGAATGAGGTAGCTGCAGGCAGCTACTTCAAAGGACATTATTTTTTATTGTGAGTTATTTTAATAAACTTATTTATATATATTACATTCTATAGATTCTGTTTCTTCTGAGAACCCTGACTAATACAGGAACCATAGAACAGGAGACTTACAAGGTAGACTACTCCCCAGGGATGTCTGCAGTGACGTAGCTGCCTCCAGCTTCAGCCACCAGCCATGTCGCCTCCCATGAAAGACTGAGTCTCCCCTCTGAAACCATAAGCTAAATAAACCTCCCTTTGTCCTTTAAGTTGTTTGACTTGGGGTGCTCTCTCACAGCAACAGTTAAGAGAAACTTACACTCCTTAATGAATAAGACAGAAAGAGAGTTAAAAAGGGGTAAGATGACATAAATTCATCTCACTTAAATATGAAATTCTAAAAAGATAAAAATATATTGAAAATCACATAAAAAACAAAAGGTATCCCCTCAACTTCCAGCTTTCACATCCATGCACACACATGTACACACATATATGTGTGCCCTCCCACATATACACATATAGGCAAAAATGAAAACCAACTGTGCTGGTGGCTAAATCACTGAACACATTTCCTTAAAACTCACCAAGCTATCTTCATTTGAGGAGTAATTTTACTATATGCACGTAAGCCTGATTGAGCTGATCTTTGCTGTGAACAGGGATTTTGTCATAAATACAGGTCTCAACTTTTGAGGGTTTGGGTTCTCAGCCCATTTGTGAAGAATTAGTGGTTGAATTGGGCCCCGAGTAAGCCTGCAGAAGATTGTCTAATTGATGGGAAAAGACCAGCTATGGAATGGGACTGGTCCCTGGACCGGTGAGTAGGATGGAGCAAATTGGTCGAGGAAGTTGGCATGCTGGTCTGGCAAGTGAGGATTGTCCCTCTCAGTGTCTTGTGGATTTGGTATGACCAGTTCTCTTGGCCCTTGGCTTTGGTGTGGCCTGCTCCCAACCCTTAATGTTGTTGTGGGCTCTTCTGCCAAGCTGGACAAAGAACAATAACAACCAGACAATTATAAATCAAAGTAAAACTCCTTGTTCCCCTAAGCGCTGTGGCTGTGGATTTACTGGCACGATGCAGAAAAAATTTCGAAAGCCTTGAACTCTGACCTCCTTTTCTAGTAAACCAGTGGGTGTTTTCTTCTGCATTCTCATGTTCAAGGCTTTAGTGAGGAAGTGTGTTTTCTCTGACCTTTACTAATCTTTTGAAGTATCGTTGTTTGGATGGAAGTGGGTAAGTAGATGTGAAGGGGACAGAGAATGTGGAGAAGTGAGTGGAGGGACTTTCTTGGAGCGACTTCCCTCTTCTGCCCTATACCCTACCATCTATATTCTCTTTCCAACACAGACTGACTTTCCAGTGATGTTCTCCTAGAGCCCTTTCTCATTCCTGAAAAATTCAAGGTCAGCCCTGGGGACTGACCCTTTCCAAGGTCCAGGGACAGAAGGCAGTAGGCATGAGTGTGCTTTACAGGAATGTACATGACGCCTCAGTGTCAAGAGAGAGACACCCACACAGGACACCTGAGCTGTGTCCATCAGATGTGTGTGCAATGTTGCGGCGCATTTGAACGTGACTTTAATATACATTCCCCCCAATTTTAGGGAGGTCAGATGCTTTTTTTCACAGTCCTGGATTTCTGGGTATCTTCTCTACGAAGGGAAACTTCTTAATTTTTGCTGTTTCTATTGAGTACTCATCATTTTCTTGATTAATATGAGGGGTTATTCATGTATTCTGGACACTAATCCTATATTTGTCTTAACATTTTTTAAAAATTTGGCTTGAGAGATTGTCCAGGGCTTAAAAAAAAAAAAGTACCTGAGTTTTGGTTCCTAGATCCCAAGTAAAAATGCCAAGTGGAAATGGTGGCGGTTTGCACTTCTGGTCCTGGAAAGTGGAGCCTGGGAAACTCCAGAGTAAAGCGATAAAGAGGTAGAACAATCCAGGATGATTCCCAAAGCCACCCTGGGACCTCCACAGGCACACACATTCAAGTACACACACACACACACACACACACACGCACACACACACATACACACACACACACACACACACACACAACAATAGCAGTTTGTTTATTAAGGATTATTTCATGTCTGCATAAAAATCACCAATTGTTTCTCATTTTTTCTTAACATTAATTCTTCTGGGGTTGTTTTGCTTTCCCAATGCTCAAAACTCTCTCTCTTTTTCCTCTCTCTATTGGAGCAATTCAGCAGGAGAAAGTGTCTTCAATATCTACAGTAGGAGAAGTCCTAACTCCCTCTAAAAATACCTGTGGTAGATAATTTCCTAGGTTAGAAAAGCCGTCCTTGAAGGAAATGGTTCTGTAGAAGAATGAAAATGACCTGGAAAACGCTTGCTGGTGCTTTTCAACTAAGCAAACAGCAGCAAAAGACTGAGACTGTTCGGAGGGGCAGTGGTGTGGAGCCAGCTGTCACAAGCCAGTGAGGACTCCCATCAGCTTGCTTTTCAAACAAATGCCAGCAGAGAGACCCTACAGAACTTCTATTCAAACTCTCTCCAGTCCTTCCAAATACACCATTGGACGAGATGCTAGGAAGGCCCCGGGTTTCTCTGTAGACCGAGGTGTGTGGCTTTTCTGAACTTGGCTCCTGGTATGGGGAGGGAAAAAAATCTAGAACTTGATTCATTCGTCATGCTAACATGTTGTCACTGATGTTGTTGTTTAATCACAATGAAAAGGACAAGTGCTTATTGCCACTCCGAAGACTGCCCAATTCATTAGCGTGATTCTAGAGACCCAACAGGGGGCTGAAGCTTTATCTGGGGCTTGGGGTTGAGTCCTCACAAGGAAGAAGACAAGATGTTGAGGCCCAGCACTGAGTTTGCTGGTTTACCAATGACCAGCAAGACACTCAGGAAGTTGGACTTTCTTACTGGCAGATAGCTAAGAGAGTCAGTTCTTTTCCTTAGTATTGTTGAGATGTAAACTAACATTAAAAAAATCACATCTATTAAAGTGTTATACCTTTGTCTGTTTTCTGTTGCTAATAGCTGAATTCCACAGACCATGTTTCAAAGACAGGAGGTTTATTAGACTCACAGCTCTGGAGGAGAAGGGGCCCCAGGATGACAACTCAAGGGACACAAAGAGATTGTGTACCTAATGAGTTTCTCTCTAGTCACCTCCCAAAGCTGCTTCTTGGGTTGGATTTCCATCTCTGGAATCTTTACAACGGAGAGGAAACCCTAGGATATGTTGGGAGCTGTGCGGAGCATGAGTCAAGTCGTGGCCGTGGTAGACAGACACACTACGAAATGACTGTCAGGTCAAGCCAGCTGCCATCTGCCCTCTCACATAGCTAGTGCCACACTTGCGCCTAGAAAATGTCAAGTCCCTGTTTTAAAGCTGAACAGTGTTTGTGATGCTTTATTTTCATTGACACCTCGATTGAGGGGCTTAGAATCACCTGACCTCCTCTAAGGGTTTCTATGAGGGCTGCTGTAGGGAGGAATGAATGACGGGGAGGACCCGTCCTGAATACGAGCTGCACCATCCCATGGGCTGGGTTTCTGGGTGTCACAAAGAAGAAAGTAAGCGGAGCACAGTCTCTCCCTTCTCAGCTTTCTGGCCTTTGGGATGAGAACTGCCAAGTCCTACCAAACCCTCACAATGGGCCATTTTTTCTGAAACCACAAGCCAGCAGCCAGAATATGTTATTATTATCTCTCTTTCTCTCTCTCTCTCTCTCTCTCTCTCTGTGCATTGTGTCATGATTCGAATGTGAGTTGTCTCCAACAAGCTCATGTGTTTGAATCACTGATGTCAACATCTGGGAAAGCAGTGGTACCTTCAGGAGGTAGAGTCTCACTAGAAGAAGGCCTGCCACAGGAGATGGACCTTGAGGCTTGGTAGCCTGGTCCTACTTCTAGTTTTATCCTTGTTCTCTCTGCCACCATGATGCCGGCTATGACCTGAATTGCTGCTGCCTTCCTACTTCTGCCTCCAGGCCACGCCTTCTGCTATGCGACTCCTACCCTAGTGGACTCTATCACCCCTCTGGAATTATAAACCGAATAAAATCTTCCTTTCTCCCTTCAGCTGGTTGTATCAGAGTGTTGTCTGTCTTACAGCAGCAGCAGAAAAAGGAACGGTAACACCCTGTTATCTTTCAGCTCCTAGCAGAAGTGGAAGAAGGAAGTGGGTGGAGGCTTCAGGTCCTGGGGTTAGGAAAATCAGGAGTGAACAACTTAGTTTCTGGGATCAATTTGCCCCTTGAAGAAATGGTCCTGTGAGCACACCCATGAAGACTTATTTAGTTAAGACAGACCTCTAATATGTCTGGAGGAGAATGTCTCATTGCAGGACGGATATGGGGAGACCCAGCTGACACTTGATGGACCCATTTCCCAGGCAGGTGGATAAGATGGAAAGAGAGCTGGCTGAAAGACGGCAAGTTTGCAAGCTAGAAGCTCTGCCTGATGTGATGTGACCAGCTCCCACAGCCCTGCTGGTAACCCTCCTGCCACTAACCTGAAATCCTCAATTGGAATAAAAGCCTCCTAAATCTTGAGTCATTTGTTCATTACAGCAACAGGGCTATGAAACTAAGGCAGGAAATGCTTCCTTATCTCGCTTCTAGGATTCTACTGCAGAGCCTGATCATTGGCACCCCTTGGGGAGATTCTCCCTCGTGTCCCCCGAGGCGAGGCTACTTTGAGATTATTGCTTCCTTCAGTCCTGACACATTGAGATCTCCTTGACTTTTCATTTTATTGTTTTATTTTATTGCAACAGGATCTCATGCTATTCAGGCTGGTCTCGAACTTCCTTTGTGTGTGTGTGTGTGTGTGTGTGTGTGTGTGTATCAGAGGGCACTGTGTGTGCCTGTGAAGGTCCAAGAGTGATATCAGGAATCATCCTGGACCACATTACCTCCTTACTGCCTTTCTTTGGGGTTTCCCAGGTTTCACCTTCCAGGGCCAGAAGTGCAGGCGGCTGCCATTTCAGCCCTGTATTTTGTTTTTGTTTTTGTTTTTACGTGGGATCTGGGATCACAGTTCAGGTCCTGCTTTCAAGGCAGAGACTTTAACCCCTGCGCCATCTCTGTAGCCGTGGCCTCAAACTTTCTATGTGGCTGAGGATCCCTGTGGCTCATCCCTCGTCAATTAGACAGTCTCCTGAAGGCTTGTTCAGAGCTCAATTCAATGACTGATTTTTTACAATTGTGCCCAGAACTCGAGCCTTCACTTCTCAAGCTGACACCTGAACTAACCATCACACTCTACCTTGTAAGTACCCAGACAATTTGAAGTCTTTAGATACCTTACTGCAGGTTGAACTAGTTCAAAGCACCAGGATGGCATTCGCACTCTACATTACCAGCTTCTCCCTTTGCCTTCAGACTTAGACACCCTGACCCCACAAAGGCACAGAGTAGAAGCCACTAACCCATGATGCCCTCCTTAGTCATCTTTGAAGAATATGCTCTGGAGTCAGACAGTTAAGGGGAGGAGCCTGCGCTTGAGGGACTCCTGAGAACCCACCCTCACAGGTGGGGCTTACTCTGTGGCGCTTGCCCAAGGCTTTTCAGAGGGTCCCTTTTTTCCTGCCGTTTACACCCAAGCTGCTTTTCTATCTTTTTTTTTTCTGGCTAGGAATGAAAATTATTGTTCAGGAAAAGAGATAACTGAGAATTTCACTGAGCAGATTAACTAGAATTTGTTCTTTCTAGAGGCATTTCTCGGTTCCTTAGATGTACTCAGAGACGTCCGAGCTCAAAGACTGCTTTGGGATGGTTGGAGCAGCTCAGCTTAGAGGGCACCGCGGGCACACATAAGCCTTGTACCACCCTCTCCCTCCCACTTCCCACGCCCCTGAGCTCGCTCACAAGCTGGGGTTTCCTTTTCAGAGATGCGTCTGCAGAGCAGTGACAGCAAATGTGTCTTCATTGGTATTTTCTGCACTTGCCAGCTCCCTATGTTACTACTATCTGCATGTCTGCGAAGGAGCCCAACTAAGGAAGAAAGGCCCTTTTGAGGTAACCTTCTAGATAATTCTTAGTATCAGGATTTTTTTTTCTTTTTTGCATGTGCATCTGTGTGTTTGTGTGTGGGTCAGTGTGTATCAGAGGGCATTGTGTGACTGTGGAAGCTCAAGGGTGACTTGGAGAATGACCCTAGGATTGGACTACCTCCTCTTTGCTTTGTTCTGCAGTTTCCCAGGCTCTGTCTTCCAGGACCAAAAGTACAGGCCACCACCGTTTCCACTTGACATTCTTTCCATGGGATCAGGGATCCAAACTCAGGACTTTCTGCTTTCGAGACAGAGACTTAAAACCCTGAGCCATCTCTCCAGCCCAAGTGTCAGGATTCTTTTAGATGAGCAGTTGCCACAAGTAGAAACTTACCACATTACTCAAACTACCTACTAGATGGGGTTGTTTTCTCCAGGACATGACAGTGTGTGGCATGCTTCACCGGGTGTGCCTACCAATCCTGGCCCAGTTCCCTTTGTGGGAAGTGCAGGCTCCTCCAGGTTGATTCCCATCTGGGCACCCTGAACTCAGCCAGGTCTCCCGGAGATCAGCATGCGGATGTCAGGACTCCCATGACCATGTCTATGGCGCTGTTGTTCCCAATGGGAAAGAGCAGGTCAAAGCAGAATTCGGTGCAGAGGGCTGTTTTCATAACTGTGATCTTCAGTAAATCAAAAGCAGCTTTTCCAGCAAGCACTCGGGCTTTCTTACCCTTATCGGAAAGAGACTGCATACATGTTTGTGTATTTGTTATTTCAGCAACTTCCCCAAGGGATAATCAAGTTAATGAAATGTATTTAAAAGAAAATTTAACACATGTAACGTGTATGCATGTTTACAGGACCCGAGTGGAAAACTGAGCTCATATCAGATCACTTTCTCTCATTAAATAAATATGCCCAATTGTTTCTGCTATGCTAGTGAAATCCATATGGACATGATTTGCAATAACTAGAAATCTCCCCTCATTGGATAACAATTAAAACTTGAGTATTTGCTTGAGAGCAAAAAAAGGAAGGAAGGAAGGAAGGAAGGATTAGGAGGAACAGGAGGCAGAAAAAAAGCCCTGCTTTTCTGAGAGCAGGTGTAGCTCTAATCCCCCTCTCCCCCAAGTTGCAAGGCCAGGAGGACATTCCAGCTGCCTGTCGATGGGAAACAAGTACAGCGATTATGTTTATTTTGAAAAGGCTTAGAACCTGCTGTGCCTGCTTTCTTGTGGTGTATGTTCTAGCTGACAGGTATTTTGTAAAATAGAAGCATAGGCCAGTAGGTAGGTCTCCACCAATGCCTGACACGCCCACTGCTTCACCTAGACTGAAGCAGTAGGAAGAGCCAGGTGGTAGGGCCAGGTAAGGGGAATATGCACGTATAGGTGGGGGAATCCAGGTGTAGGTGCGGGGCACAGGTTCCCTGCCTGCTTTCAAAGGCTGAGACAGCAGGTGCCCCAGCAAGTTTCTGGTTGTGGTAGAAGCCACAAGGACACGGAATCTCTTGGGATTCTGTCTCCAGGGAATCTTGTAGGCAGGAACAGCTGGAGCTCTGAGCATAACCGACTGTGTAGGGGCTGCTCTATGTTCAGCTGGACCCTTATTAGCAGAGAATGTGCATGCAAATGAGGCATTCAATAATGACCAATCAGGAGAGAGCAGTCTGACATGAAGGGAAAGTAAAAGTCCAAGGAAACCTGAGCTAGTCCTCAATCAGGTCCTCTCCACTCCCATCTCCCCCCCCCCCATGTTGTAAGGAAACCAGGAAGGAGAAAGTCAGGAAAAAAAAACTTACATTGCAACAATCCTTCAATTGCAGGTTTCTTATGTGTGTGGGGTGGGGAGAGCTGTGTGTGGAAGTAGGTACTTGGGTATGCGTGCCTGTGGAAGCCCAGGAGTGACATCGAGAATCTCCCTGCATCGCTCTACCTCCTCACTGCATTGTTCTGCGGCTTCCCAGGCTGGTCTTGTCTTTCAAAGCCAGAACTGCAGGCCACTGTATCCTCCTGATGTTCTTACGTGGGATCTGGGATCTGAACCCAGGTCCTTTTGCTTGCAAGACAAAGGCTTTAACCCCTGTGCCATCTCTTGAGCCTTCAGCTGGGGTTCTTGTATTTAGTTCAGTTGTCACTTGGACCACAGACAGGGAAGCTTTCTATCCTATTGGTGGGGGAATATCTACATGTCGTGTTAGAATGCCAGTGTGAGCCTGTCTTATTACCTTATCTATACTAAAAAAGTAATTCTGAGGGACATTCCCTTTTTGTCTTTGTTTCTGATTTCTTCAGTCCCATTTCTGTCCATGAAATCAACCTCCTTTGCTGAGTTTCTCAGGGCACTTGTATGCAAAACAGAACGAGACATTGCCTACTTCTAGAATCTTGAACCAAAGTGAATTAGATCCTTATACTAATTTTTTTTCTGTTGACGAATTAAAACCTAAGCCATGTATGAACATACACAAGAGTTCACAGCAGTATTAGTCATAAGAACCCCAAGATAAAAAATTCCACACATTCAGCAATAATGAATAGACGCAGAATGTGTAGTGTCTATATCGCAAACCACTATGCAGTAGTGAAATGAGCTGTTGATAGTTGCACAAAATGGACGATGAAAAATTTTGCTGAGAGAAAAGAAAAACAGCCATTCTGCAATTCCACTGGAGTGAAATGTCCAGAAAAGGCAAACCCAAAGACAGAAGGCAAAGCAGATTGCCTGGGCTCAGACATGAGACATCTTTGTGGGAAGACAGAAATACACTAAAATTAGATGTCAGGAAAGACCGCACACTTTGAAAGTTTACTGCAAATCAATGAACTGGGCGTTAAAATGTGTGCTCTCTGGAAGCAAACTACAGTACAGTGAATCTGTTAGAAATAAAGTAGTAGCGATGGCTTGGTCTGTAATTACAAACTGCACGATTTCCACCTGAGAACAGAGACACCCAAAGCATCTCCTGCCGCTGTGCAGAAGCTGGCTACTCCCACCCTGAAAGTCACTCGGGCGTCATTAACCAGTGTGCTGGTGTCACTTATGGGGAAAGCTCTGTCTAGCAGGATGAGAAAAGAAGTTAGAGGGCAAAGGATGGGAACTCAAGCAGACGTTCCAAGCAATCTGTATGTTCAGTCTCAGCTTCTGTGCCTAGCTTAAATTACTTTGTATACCTGAAAAGAACAAAGACTTCTAACAAAATCCTATGGTCTGTTCCTAGTAAATCAGACTACCTTTTCTAAATGTCAGTGAAGACCCCACATGGAGAGCAGAAGATGACTTCTAAAATCCTAAAAGAGCTGAAACATAGTGGTACACTCCTAAAATCCAGCACTGTGGAATCTGAGGCAGGAGGATGGAAAGTCCAAGAACAGCCCTGGTTACAAGTTTATATATATATATATAGATGCCTCAAAGCAAAACAAACACCAGCCAACCCCAGGTCTGCAGGAAGCGATGCAGAATATCCACAGCAACAGAGCTAAACTAAGCAAGCGATGGATGAATTACACCAAGTACGAGTCACCTAGGACCATGGACCACTAGCGGACCCGGAACTTTCGTGCATTAGCAAGACTACTGTTCAGTGGAAAAAGAGAAGCATGTGCGCTTAACAATGAAGTTACTCATTTGTGCCGAAACTTTAGGAAAAGCTCCAAGAAACGTGTGTCAGTAGGTTGTTTGACGGGAGAGTGAAGAGGAATCTGAGAGGACAACACATGGTCATGATCTTGGACACCAGGAATGCACCCGAGACTCACAATTAAGTAACAGAAGGTAAGAGGAAGAAGCGCACTGCTGTCCACTGTACGTCTTTATTTTTAATGTTTGAGTCATCTGGAGGCATTGCCAGATCAACCTGAAGCTGGAGGCTCCTTCCCAAGCAAATGGCTGCCCTCTAGCTTCAGAGCCAACCAGGGAGACTCACCCTCTAGTACAGCACAGTCAATCTCTGCCACTTTGGGGAATAATAAATGGGGGGAGGGGGGAGTAGGGGCAGGTCTTGCAAAGTTCATGTGGTCTAGCTCTGAACAGAAGTTCAGTGATACCACTGGTGGTAAGCTGGTCTCGACCTAACCCCTATTTTAAACATTTACCTCAAAACATTTTGTTTGTATTTTGAGTCTCACAAAGTTGCCCTGGCTGCTCTCAGATTCCTTGGCTCATGTGATCCTCCAGCCTCAATCCCCCCACACACACATTTTCATGTGTATGTGTGTATGCGTGTTTGCATGTGCATATGCCTGTGGAGATTCAATGGTGACATCAGAAATTTTCCCCAATTATTTTAAGTCTATGTCTTTAATCAAACCCAAAGAATGTCATTAAGTCTAGTCTAACTGCTAGTCTGCTCTAGGAATTTCCAGGCTCTGTCTCCCAGGACTGGAGTTACAGGTGAGCTGCTATGTCCACCAGCATTTTACCTGGGATCTGGAGATCCGAACTCTGGTACTCTGCTTGTATGGCAAGCTCTTTCACTGTTGAGCCATTTCCCTAACCCCAGCCTCAGCTTTCCTAGCGTGTTGGGACTTCAAGTGCCTGCTGTCGTATTAGGCTTAAAAAACTTTAAATGTTCCTATAAGAAACACATAGAACTAATGCTTTCAAAAAGCCTGTTTCAAACGCAGTTGTAAAACCAGAAACAGTCCCAAACAGCTGTCAACATTGAAGTGTGTAGTGAGCGAGCGAGGTTGAAGACTTAAGCAGTACAGGGAGAGATGGCTGCAGACAGCAGGAGAGTCTTGCGTGCTGTGGCTGCCTTAAGTCAGCAGAGAAGTTTATACAGCGCGCCAACGCGTGCTTCAATAACTACCATGTATCTAAAACATGAGTGCTCCAAAAGGTGCTTTCTGCTTTTTAAATCTCTGTTGGAACTCAGTTCCATGCGCGTTAACCTCACTGCTGTGGAGGCATTTGTCTGTAGGTCAAATCAGTTCAGTAGCAGTCCCCAAACCAGGTGGTGACCTATCGCTACAGTTCATGCTTCTGGGACATTCCAACCAAGCCACTGCTGTTCAACCACAAGAATTTCCAAAGCTCAGTAATTGTCCTAAAGATTCAACTGTGAGTTTACAACTAGAACAAGAGGAAACAAAGATATTATAATATTATATTTACCCTCCCCTGATATCCATCTGTAATCCCCCCCTCCACCTACTGTGTAAGTAATACCTCCCAATGCTTTTCTGCAGAATTTCTGCAGAAGTTCTGGGGTAGTTCATTTCAGTCTGGTTGCACCCTGTTATACAGCCCTAGGATGTGGCAGGATCCCAGGTTCTGGTACTTTCAGAGGGGTCAGAAATGAACCCAGTCCCGAGACCATCTTCACATCGTTTGCAACAAATCTGCGCTTGAGGTTATAAAAGCAGTGGGAAAGCCAGAGCGAGATACAACAGCGGCCTAGAGGTCAGGGCAGGTGGACGAGGGGAGGTCGGGTCAAAACACCATCAATGCTGTGTTGAAATGTCGCACTGAAACCTGTTAAGATGCTAATCAAAGATGAAGCGGGGTGCAAAGGAGGGGATGGAGAGATGGTTTCGGGGTTAAGACTCTGCCTTGCAAGCAGAAGAAACTGAGTTTGGATCCCATATCCTATGTAAAAATTCCAGGTGGCCTGGATTTCCAGCTCTGGAAGGTGGAGCTTAGAAAAATCCCAAAGGGAAGTAAAAAGCAGGTAGAGGCATCCAGGATGACTCCTGGAGTCACCCTTGGGCCTCCACAGGGACAAACAGTACCCCCCCACACACACACAGATGAAACTAGGGGCACACAGGGGTTGGGGGATATGGCTCAGTGGATTAAAGTACTTGCTGTGTAAATCTGATGACTTGAGTTCAATCCCCAGAACCCATGAAAAAGCCAGATGCAATCGTTCAAGTATCTGTAATACCCCATATACCCATAGGAAATGGGAGGCAGAGACAAGAGAATCTAGCAGCTCACGGGCCAGATAGCCTGTCTCAAACGGAGACAAGGACTAACAGCGAAGGTTGTCTTCTACCTGTGAACATGCACTATAACACATGCACAGTCACAAATAAGCACTAACACATATAGAGGAACACGTGCACACACACGAGCAATGGTAGAGAGACAGCCTAACATGGGTGAGGTCAGGGAGGGATGGAGTGCCTGGCATAATGAGCATTGGATCATTTCAGTCGTTTCCCTACACTCTGCATGCACTTCATCCACACTCGCAAGGAGCCCTTGTTCCTGGTGAATCTCCAGTTCACAGAAAGGATTGGCCAGAACCCCACCTTGAGCTCTTCCATATTAGCAAGCATCTACCATGGTCCACGCCTCCCCAGCCCACAGGTGGAGTGTGGCCGGCCAAACAAACATTCTGCTGTCCTTTATTCAACACTGGGCATGGTTTGAAAACAGAACTGATGATGTGTGTGGGGTGTGGCCTGTCTGTGGCCAGAGTGGAGCAGGAGGTCAGAGATGAAGGGACCTCATCTGCTCACTTGTGGCACAGAACTACATCGGTCACCATCATGGCTCAAAGGCATCCCAAATGGTCAGTGTAAACAGTTAAGTTACTGAGTCATTATTGAAGATCAAAATAATTCCATGAAAAAGGCATAAAAAACCATATAAATTACATTTAGGGTCTGTACATGGTTCTTAAAAAAAAAAACATCAAGGTACCATGTTCTGTACAATAGCATTTCCTTTTGAACATCCTAAAGCCAGTAAAAACTTTCCCTTGAGTTTCAGAGAAGTAGGCACAGCATACATGTTGCATAATCAAAACACTTCATAAAAATACAAAATGGCATGGGTTTCCGCGAAGGCACATCTCGGTGGGGCGAGCACACGGGGCACCCTGTTTCAGAATGCACCAGCAGGGGGCCGTGGAGAGAACTCGCCCTTCTTGCTGCGCTCTGCAGCCTGCTTCCAAAGTTTCCACTCACATGTGGAGCGACGACTCCAGCAGATGCCACCTGGCATATTCACTCACCACCCGTCTACCATCACAATAAGGACGGGCAGCAGTGGAGGCCACAGTGCCAGGTCTCTAGGTCAGGTGGCCATCTGAAAGGCCCTCCGGCCAACCAACACCACAGCGCAGAGACAGACCCAGGCTGCAAGGTCTGCAAACCAGCCCGCCAGTCCCACAGTTCTTGTGGTGGCTGCTGCTTGTGACTTCTCAAAGTCCCCGTGGGGTCATGGCAGGCCCTGCGTACCCTCTCAGGCCTCCAGTTGGACGTGGGCCTCGTCCATCTGTAGGGCATCATTGTCTCCCAGGAGCTCAGTCTCAGGGACTGAGCCCTCCTCTTCCTCCTCTGCTTCCTGAACAGGGCTCTGGGCCACATCTTCTGGGATGTTCTGCACGTCCTCGGTGCCCTCGGATAGCAGGGCCGCCCTGTCTGCCACCGACGTGTTGGAAGGGGCTGTGGTGACGTAGCCTGTGCTGGTGGAGCCGCTACCACTGTGGTGTGAGCTGGGCTTGGGGACCACCTGAGGGGGGACCTGCTGGGGGGCCATCTGCATGGGGATCTGAACAGGGTAGAAGTTGGGCAGATAGGCACCATAGGCCGGCACTGGCTGGTAGCCATTGACGGGGATGTACAGCTGGGCCGGGGGCACGAGGGGTCTGATCTGGCCCTTCATAGGAATGAACTGGGGCTGTGGGAAGGGTTGGGCCTTCTGCTTGGGCGCCATGTAGCGTGCGTTGCTCACGTTGCTCACGGGGCTGGTGCTCAGGGAGCTGGTCTGCGTGGTATTGCTGGCCCCCGAGGTCTGGGCTGAGCTGTTGTAGTTGGCCAGGTTGCCCCAGGCCCGGAGACGGCTGTGGATGTCCTTGAAGCGGGGCCGCCGGCTGGGGAACTCGTTCCAGCACTCGATCATAAGGGCGTAGACCCAGGCGGGGCAGTCATCGGGACAGGGCAGGACCTGCCGGCCACGAATCATCTCCACCACGTCCTGGTTTGAGTATCCACAGTAGGGCTGCAAGCCATAGCTGAAGACTTCCCACAAGACCACGCCGTAGGACCAGATGTCCGAGTCGATGGAGAACTTGCCGTACATGACGGCCTCTGGTGACATCCAGCGGATGGGCAGCAGGGAGTTGCCCATCAGCTTGTAGTAATCAGCGGAATACACCTCACGGAAGAGCCCCAAGTCCGAGATCCTCACGGTCAGCTTGTCGTACACCAGCACATTGCGTGTGGCCAGGTCCTTGTGGACCACGTGGTGGCTGGACAGATAGTCCATCCCCGCAGCGATCTGAGCCACCACGTGCACGAAGTCAGGGGGCTCCAGGGCAGACTTCACAGTGCGGTCATCATCCGTGCTGCCCACGTCGGAGTGCGGGGAGCGCATGACCAGGAACTCATGGAGGTCACCATGGGAACAGTAGCTGAAGATCATGCTGAGGGGTTGGTCCTTGGTCACGACACCCAGGAGGCAGACGATGTTAGGGTGCTGGAGCCGGGCGCGCAGCATGGCCTCCTGCCGGAACTCCTCCCGCAGGGGCCCCTCGGCCTTGTCCTTCAGTGTCTTGATGGCCACCACTTGCGTCTGCTCTCCCGGGGCGGGCCCAAACAGGTGACCTTTGTAGACCTTGCCAAACCGGTCGTCGCCCAGCTCCTCCATGAACCTCACTGAGGACAGGCTGATCTCCTTGAGTTTGGCCTGCTAGGGAAGAGTCAAATGCAGTCGGTCAGGGTAGTACTGGAACAGGGTGACCAGCGGGGGACCCCAGAACGGTGAAGTCCTGGGCCACCAAGGCCTTGAAAGTCTTGTCTGTCCCGAGCTTGGCCTGTCCCCCAACTCCAATTAGCCTCATGGCTCTGATGCATGAGCCCGAAGTGCGCCAACCTAGATACTTGTTAGTTCTCTGCAAAACATAGCCAGGCCATGCACGCACATGCACGTTCCTACTCATGTGGACACCCACAGTCCCTGAGTCCCACCACACCCCAACCCCCGGAATCACCCTTGACCTCTCTGGAGCTACCTCTCCAGGTATCACAGGAAGACGCTGTCTCAGGCCTGTGGTATCTGGGGGGTTTGCTTCTTCCAGGGGCCTGGCTCAGTGCTCAGAGCCTCCCTCTTGAAGAGTTCCTTCAGCAGACTTCCCATTTGATCATTTTCGGTAGAAGGGACACATGGCGGTATGAACACTGCCTTCACTCATTCCTCTTGGGAGACTGCCGCGTCCTCAGAGGTGTTTGGACCTGCACTCTAGCCCCAGGGCCCTGTGTCTTTCTTGACAGACAGTCCCCATCCATAGCAAACATCCAGGACCCTGGGCTGAAGGGTTCCGTGGACCAGCACTGTTGGGACGCTCTCAAGGGCCCATAAAGCCATCTGAGGCTGCCACGCAGGTTCTCGCCTGCTGCAGTTCCTCCCGCCTCCTCTGCCGTCCAAGAACACGCCTTTCCCACGCGACTGTCCTTCCTGTGTGGTTACAGGACAAGCACCTTCCCTTTCACCTGACAGAGCACAGGTCCTGCCCCCTAAAAAGCACCACGTGACACCTCCGGTTGTTGAACAGCCTGAACTCCCCTTTTCTGTGTCATCCCAAGGGCAGAGGTGGGGAAGGCGCACACGCAGGCCCAGGGGCCGGTGGAGGAAGAGGTCCCTCCATCCAGGGGGTGAAAACTCAGGACACACATGTCCTGATGTACTTCAGAAGCAGTGGCAGAAGGAAGGGCAGCGTGGAAGAGACCCAGAGCATGATGACATCGTGGGCACCCCAGCCCCAGCCCAGCCCCAGCGGAGCCTGATTTCACGGGCATTCCGTCCCTGAGCTCAGACTGACGGAGCTGCCTCGTCAGAGGTACCCCGCCTTGGAGTACTGCATCCCCGAGTCCAGCCCCCACAGAGCGGCCAAGCTAAGACCCTGCGGCAGACCTGTTTGTGCTGGCCGATGAGCGGCATCTCCATGTCCTGGCTGGGCGAGGCCATCAGCTGCCGGCGCTGCGGGCCAGAGGCCGAGGCCTTGTGCTTGTTGCGACACATGCAGACCAGGAGGAACAGGCAGGCGATGACCAGGGGGATGGCGATGCTCGGGACCAGGATGTACAGGATCCCCATCTTGCTGCTGTCTCGGGGGCCTGGGGACGACAGCGCATGTTTCTTGACTTTTCAGAAAGCAACCTTTCCAAGTCTCACCCCCACCTCTAGGCAAAATACTTAAGTATGAATATAAAATCAGTTTAAATTACACAAAGACACAAAATTGCACATCACAGCTTTAAAAAAATTAAGGAAGGACAATTCACCAAGGACTTCACAATCCAAACCACCAGCGGCAAAAAAAAAAAAAAAAAGCGAGCAACACAGAGCAAAAAGGAATGCACATGCGCCTGCCACAGACGCGCCCGCCGTCTGCCGCCTGGATCCCTAACACTGCAACGCCAGCTGCAGCCCCGTTTTCACATGGGGTCTCCCCAGCTACTAACTAAATGACGAAATACCCTGACCGCATGGAGTACCTTTGCCCTTGGCAACCTTACCACTTTCAGATTTTTTTTTTTTACATTTTTGAACAGTACCATCTTTTCAGATAACAATTACCAATGCATGTGACTTCAAAGGGTTCAGGTCATTCATGCGCTTGTCACCATATAATCTGCAACAAGGGCAAATAATTCTTCGGAATCATTGGAACCAAGTGCCCCAGGCCCTCCGTTTCTAATCCTGCCCTTTGAATCAATGAAAAGCTGAACGTTGTCTCCCTCTAGAGGACATGTGGGAAATGGCAGTGAGGCGCACCAGATGCCAGGCTGAATCACAGCAAGCAGTGGGCGAGGGTCACTCGGCGCGCCAACACTGGCCAGACACAGCCATGCAGAGGGCTGAATGGACCCGGCTGCCAGACGCCCCTCTCCCAGGCACCTTGCCAACTGGGCTCATCCAAGTCACTGTTAAGAGCAGGTGACCTGATTGGGCATCAGATGCATGTATAATAGGCTCTTCAGATGACCACAGACTTCTCTGACCAGGGGCTATGAACCATACTTGGAAACACGTAAGGCATTTCTGGTCAAAGTGCTGTCTGAAAAAGTCTAGTGTCACCTTGAAAAAAAATCATAAGGAACCATTCCCAAACCCAGACCACCCTGGCCCTAAAACATAAGATACAACAGAGGAAAACCACAGGCAGAAGTCCCTGTCATTTCCCGGCATCTCCCAGGAAGAAAGTCCGGGACCAGCTGTGCCAGCAGCTGGGTATAGAGGAGCCAGTTGTGTTTTGGATGGCGTGTCACATCCCCTGTGCCAAGATAGACATGTGGGGCCTGCCCCCACACTCGCATGCTCTGCTTCATCATCGCAGTGTAAAGATTACCAAAACAATGCTCACTTGTTGGGAAAATTACAGCATTATAGAAATGTGGGTGCTAAAAAGTGGAGGTATCAAAGGATTCTTGGAACTAAGGGTTATCATGCTATTGGGTCAGCACTGAAGTAACTGACAGTTTAACTACTTCGGCATATGGAAAACCGATTTTTTATTATATACACGTGTATAATAAATACATGTGTGTGCGGGTGTGTGTACACAAAGGCACTTGACTGTGGAGATCTGTGGAGGCCCAAGGGTGAAACTGGGAATCAACCTAGACTGCTCTTCTACCTTATCGCTTTGCTCTGGGGTTTCTGAGGCTCCGTCTTTCAGGGCTGAAATTACAGGCTGCCACCAAGTCCACCTGGGATTTTTTACATGGGATCTGGGAATCCATCTGCTTGCAAGGCAAAGGATTAAACACTGAGCCATCTTCACAGCCTGGAAAACTAGTTTTACGTGACACTTTCAATACATCTTAAATAGATGCCTTTAACATAGAATGGTGTCCTCCATTTTTCCTGCTGCTGATTTGGGACAGAAGAAGGCATTTTGGACGTTTCGTCTCAGGCCGTCATGGCTGCATACCCTGCGGCCACGCTTGCTAACCATCCCATGAAGCCTCTTGGTGATGGGCAATTAGGTGGTTTCTTTGGCTCTCACAAATGATCCGTCACAAAAGATTCCTGCACTTATGCACCGTAAGTGAGGTGTTTCTGCATCATAAGATTCTAGGATATGGTAATTTCAAGAAACTGCTTTTTCGTATGTCACTTTGTTTTTAATTACAAAAAAAAGTTACGCATCGAAACGCCTTCCATCTGAACACGCCCGTGGATCTGGCAAAACTGCTGTTGAGAATCTGGTGTGCGTCTTCCCAGAACTGCAGCAGGAAAAACAGATGGCTACATGTGCTCGCACACATATATTTTCATCAATTTGTTTTTAATAAAACTATAAGAAGGTGGCCCTATCACAGTTCTTGTCCTACAATTTGCTCACCCCTCTTCCCTCTTCCCTCTCCCCAACACTCATCGCAGATGCCTGGCCTTATAGGACCAGTAATGTTCCCCAAGGGCTAGAATTCACGTCCCCGAACACATCCTCAAGCCTACTGAGCACATATTCCTAAGTGGGGGCTGCGGCTTCCTGATGTTCAGAAAGGTGCTGGATGAAGACCATGGTTTGCTCAACCCTAGGTGGGTCCCGCTCTGCAGACTGATCTGTCCTTACTGGCCACCAGCCCCTGCTTGTGTCCCCAGCGAACCGCAATGACTTGCCAATCAGATCAGGTGAAAAGTACCAGACTGAGACTCAGACCTCGTGACCGTTGATATGTCTAACCGGCAATCGCGTATCAACTCCAGATCACGTGTAACGGACACTGGAGAGAATGTTGGGGGGGGATTTCATTAAGATTAGAAAACACTGCGTAGTCAAGTTTACGCAAGAAAGTGTCAAACTGAATGTTTACAGACCACACTTTGGGAAGATTCTAGAATGAAAACAGCTGTCACCGCCTCGTGTGAGTGGTGGCAGTATACTTTCGGCCTTTCAGATATGAAGACAGCCATGAAGATCTGCTATTGCTTGTAGGGCAGATCATGGTGCCAGAGTGCCCCGGATGCCACCAAGCCATGACATTCTTATCACAGGTGAGCTAAACAATCAACATTTTTTAAAAAAGAGAGAGAGAGAATACATACTACACGGGGGTACGTCACACAGTTCCATGCGTACGTTTTTATTCTGCGTAAAGCACCACGGGCCTTCCATCTGGCCCCCAGGGTTCCGGCAGTAGGCATGACCACCTCCTAGCTCGGGGAAGTCTGTGCTGGACAGGTGGTGGTTGTGGGGGTGCTGCAGGGCCCACGGTTGGCACTGGTGGCCTGACTTGGTGGTGCTGGCCATGCCTCTGTAATCCGTGCCTGAACCATTGTAGCACTGGTGATCTGAGAGAGGAGAGCAGTGTTAGAGTCATGGGCACCTGGGACCGCCCAGGCTGCAGAGCCCACCTGCCTTCACCAAGGGGCAGTGAATTCAACCTGCTGGCGCGCTCCCGAGCTGGAACCTCCCAAACAACCCAAGTGTCAGGAGGAAGGACTTTATAAAGCCAAGCCCACGAATGACACAGACAGTTTAACAGGGAAGGAAACCAGCTGTTTTGTTTCAGTTCTGAAATCACCTTTAGGACCCACCAGGCGCCCACAGCCCACTGCCCAGACCAGAACAAGGAAGCGGACAGCAGCCTCATGATTGCTGGTCTGGAAACAAAATGGAACTCTACATGCAGCTGGCAAATACCTGGCCTGGTCCTGAGATCTCATGGGTCCTTGGCTAGATATGTGTGGGAACACACACCACCTTCCCTCCCCTGAGGAGCCTGGAGTCCGGGATGCGTGTTTGTTGCTTACTGCATGTGCTGTTCTAAGATGCATAATTCATTTATTCATCTATTTATTATTTAGTGTGTGTGTGTGTGTGTGTGTGTGTGTGTGTGTGTGCCTGTATGTGTATCAGAGGGCACTGTGTGTCCCTTTGGAGGCCCAAGGGTGACTTTGGGAATCATCCTTGATTGCTTCTACCTCCTCTTTGCTTCACTCTGGGATTCTCCCCCTTCACCGCCAAACAAGGCCAGAAGAGCAGGCTGCCACTGTCTACCTGGCGTTTTTTAATGTGGGACCTGGGATCCGAATGCAGGACATCCTGCTTGTGAGGCAGAGTCTTAACCCCTGAGCCATCTCTCCAGCCCCAAGATGTCTATTTCTTAACCGAGTCTTCATCCCGATTCCACCAGTTAGTTCAGCATTACAGTGTCAATCAATCCTGTAGCCAAGGTCTCGATGCATACAGTGCCCTGTGGAGGAGTCTGCTCACTCCTGGACCCCCTGAGGAGCCGCATGAGGTAACTGCACCCCGAGACTTAGAAGAGGACTCTAGCCTGGGTCTCTCCTGTCATGTAAGGGACTACTCTGGAGTATTTAGTGATGTGAGCGAGAAATAGTTTTCTTATCAATGCTGGCAAAACTGTCCCACACCTTTACTATGCTGGTCTCCACCTCCCCCCAGCCGCTGCACGGCAGGGCTCATCATCTGGAGCCGACTGACCCTCTAGGGCACCGGGCCAGGCTGCTGCCAGGGAGAGGAGGTGGACAGCATGCTCTCTGCCTGCTGCAAGCCCAAACATGCAGCCTGCAGCCTAGACACCGAGGAATCCTGCAGCTCGTAAGTCTCACATTGCAGGAGCAGGAACCTGGTAAGGTGGGAGATACCGCCTATATTGTATCCCCCAGGGATGCAGGCTTGGGGGTTCACAGCTCTGGCATGTATCACCTGTCTCAAAGTTGTCAGAGCCTGGGAATTCTTGGAGTTCTGTGGCCTGGGATGGGCTGGGAACCCAGGGAGATGGGGATGTGGAACCAACTCTTCAATGCTGAAGTTACCCTGGGGGTCTGTGGGCTGTGGGGTCTGGCTGAGGTTAGAGGGGCCTTTGCAAGCACAGTGGTGCCATCTTTAGCAGCCCACAGCCTCTGCACCCAGCCCCGGGTGGTGGCACTCACAGCGGCCCAGCCTCTCAGCCGGGATGCCGATGCGCATGCAGTTGGCAGCGTCGGGGCTCTCGGGCATGGGCAGCGCCTCGCACTTGGGCAGCTGCAGTCGCATCAGGATGAGCGGGTTGGAGCGGGCAATGGTGTATTCCTGGCGACACAGGTCGCTCTCCAGCACCTCGCACTCGTCTCGGCACAGCTCTCGGGGCTTGGGGGTCCGGGAGCGGGCATCACACAGCGGGAAGACGAAGTGGCAGAAGGACGGGATGGCGAACTGCGAGCACTGATCTGACAGGTGCGTGGAGGTGCCGATCATGGTGAAGGCCGCTGGGGAGAAGAGCAGACTGTGAGGGGTCTGCCTGCCTCGGGACCTCAGGTCAGTTCTGCCCTTGTGTCCCAGCCGGATTTCTGATGGGCTCCGCCCCCTTAGCCCAGCCCCTTCTCCACCATCCCCATCCAGGGCAAAGCTCCCACCCTAACTGGCCTTTCTCTTCCCTGCCACACCCCCTCAGCTCTGCTTCATCCCTCCGCTCTGTGTTTCCCTGATCTCTCACCTCGTCAGTGCCCCCCACCCCTCACCTTTTTCCAAACACCCTCACTCACCTTGACCCCCAACCTTGGGTCTCTGGTCATCCTCAAAGCCTGTGTCTTTGCCCCTGACGACCCTCATCTGAACCTCCAACCCTTGCCCTGATGCCCACTTAGACACTCTGTTCTGTACTCCAATGTCCTCTGGGCTCATGCCCACTGCAAACCCCGTACCCGGCATGCGTCTCCACTTAGACGTGCTGCGAACAGTAACCCAGTTCTCCACACCTGAGCATCTACCCTAACCCCACGCGTACCCACATCCGCTTTCAGCATCTCCAACAGCCTGATCCCCAGGCCTCACTCTCGTGGCTACCCCGAGTCCTAGACAGCCGTTACCCCCACCTACACCAACCCCGGAGACATTGACCCGTTCCATCTGACACACAACTCCAGACTCTGTTTCCTAAGGATCTCTACAAGCCCTGAAGCTGCAGGACTTCACAGTACAACACAGGAAAATACCCCAATACCCCAGGTCGGCCCTGAGAAGCCCAAGCAGAGAGCCTGAAAAGCTCAAGAAAGGGAAATCTCAGCTCTTGAGAAGGAGCAGATGGTGAAAGAGGTGTGCCTGGTGGGAAGGCTGGGGAACACTGGCCAGCTAGGAAAAAGCAGAAGAGGAGAAAAAGACAGGTTCCCCTGTCTGGACCCCCAGTGGACACTGCCCTCCAACCCAGGTAGAAAATCCACAGGTTTTCTAACAGTGTCTGTGTGTGTTACCAGATAGAGCCAGCAGGTGGCGCCGCTGCCACCATTATTACCTGGAGACCTACAGGCCCGAGCAGGAGCAGGCGATGTAGCTGGTTCTATCCTGCTCCCCATTTGCTATGTGACAGTGACAATTGTTTTTCAGTCCTTTCTTGGGCTATTTCTTTATATGTAGATCTATTTGCTAAGCCCATACATTGGGCACAGAGCACATTTTTTTAAAAAAGTATCTATGTATCTATTATCTATCAATCAATCAATCATCTACCATCTACGTATCTATCTAGATGTATGTATATCACAGGACACTGCGTGCGCCTGCAGAATCCCAAGAGTGATTTCAGGGACCATCCTAGATTGCTCTATCTCCTCTTGGCTTTCCTTAGTTCCTCAAGCTTCACCTTCTAGGGCTGGAGGGCAGATTGCCACCATTTCTGCCTGGTATCTTTATGTGTGACCTGGGATTGGAACTCAGGTCCTTCTGCTTGCAAGGTAAAGGCTTTAACCCCTAAGCCATCTCTTGAGCCCTAGAACACATCTTTTAAGACTGCTGCAGAGGATAACAGGCAGAGGAGCTAGAGCAAGTCCTGCCCCATCTGTGTGTCAGCACCTGAAGTCAAGGTATCCAGCCAGGATTTGGTTAAGGACTAAGGTGAAAGCAGTAGTTATGAACCTGGCAATTAAGGGAAGGACTATCAGAGAATTCAGAAATGTTTCCAGGCAGAAAAAGGCCTTAAGAAGGCAAAGCTGGCTCATGATACCACGTGGTATTCGCAAGGACCTTCCTCCCAGAGGGCAGTGTTGGAGGGCTGATGCCTGAACACTGGCTCTAGCTCCGAGGAGCTCCTCTGCGCACCCTCCCCTTTGCCCACATTCCGAAAGCCATGCAGCTCCTGATCTCAACGGGACCCCCACACCGATGCACTCTCCACTCCTCTGTGTCCACACCAATCAGCCTAGGGTAGCTTCAAGCCGAGAGGTTGCCTAGCATACTTGAGCCCTTGGTTAAAACTCAGCACAGCAGTACTGTAATACAGCTTTTTTATTTTTCAAAAAGTCAAACGTCTGGAGATTTTTCTCCTTCCCTTCCTACCTTTGGCCCTTTTTCCTGTTCTCTTTTTCTCCCTCCTTCTTTCCTTCGACAAAGTCTTGCTATGTAACTCAGGCTGGCATCAAAACTCTTGAGCCTCCATCCTCAGCCTTAGGTGGACCGGGATTGCCATTCTGTGCCAGCCACACCCGCTGCACACCTTTCTTTCAAAATGGCTGTAAAATCAAGCTGCTTGAATATCTTGAGTGTCTGATCCTTTCAATACTGCTCAGAAATTGTTGGGATCAGTCTCCTGACTAGTATCAGTGTTTGCCAATTATTGGGATGTCAAAGTATGTAGTTCCTATCAAGGGCTGTAATCAACTTTGTTTAATGAACTTGAAAAGAAATCTCCAAGCATGACATTATTATCAAAGGTGACTGTTCCTTGCTCCCAATTAAGTTTTGTGAAACTCTATCAGTGGGCACAACTGAATAGTCCTTATCCAAAATGCTCGGGGCAAGAAGTGTTTTGAATTGGGAATATCCCCAAATTCAGGAATATTCATGAGATCTCTCAGGAGGGAATCCACATCTCAACACAAAATTCATTCACGTTTCATAACTGCCTTTAGACAGATAATCTGAAGGTAGTTTCATCTTTTCGATAACTTTGTGCATTTGTACATGCCAAATCAGCAGAGACCAAGTATGGAACTCTATATTGTAATGCCACGTGAGTGCTTGACATTTCTGATCTGAGAACAGATGAACTCAACCTATATAAAACTACGACACTAAGCACGCTTTTGAGTGTGTTTATACCATGCATGTGTGTGTGGTGTGGAGGGGCACACATGCATATGTGTGTGTGGGTATGCATGCATGTGTATGGGGGTATGCATGCATGTGTGTATGGAGGATATGCATACATGTGGGGGGTATGCATGTGTGGAGAACAGAGGCGGACTTCTACTGCTCTCCTTGTGTTTCGAGACATGGTTTCTCAACTAACCTTGAACTCACGGATTTGCCTAGGCTGGCCGGCCAGATAGCTCCTTCCCCAGTGTTGGGATTAGAGCCGTGTACTGCCACACTCGTCTTCTGACCGGTGCTGGGGACAGAGAGTCAGATCCTCATGCCTGTGCAGCAAGCACTGTACAAACTGAGCCATTTCCTCAGCCTGCGGTACATTGTCTACTGCTCTCCAAGTGTGTCACTTGTTCTCAGTGGCATTGACAAATGTGTCACTGTCATCCAACACCTCCACTCGCTCAGGACAGCCCCTCGGTTTCCTGAGTATTATTTCTGTTTCCAACTTCTAAACCCCTGACTCTGTCTACAGGGGGCTCTATCCCTGCACAAACCAGGAGACCCTTCAGTGAACTGGACCTCAGCTCTTTGTCAGAGAGAGAGCTGAACCCAGAACTGCCATGCTCGCAAGTACAGTCGTCTCCGAGTTCCTACTTCAAGAGTGGAATGGGGCTGCCGTCTTTGCCAGTAGCTGCCTGGTGTTGGCCACCCGCACAGACTGGCATTGGCGTGTCCGTCTTTTGAGAGAGGTCTGTGTCCTACCTGTTATTCGGTTTTCGATCTCCCCCTGCATCTGGAGAGAGTCCACATAAATGGTCCTGTTGCCAATGAAGCGCGCGCAGGCGATTCCCCGGTAAGGCTGGCAGAAGCCGTCCTCCTGGTAGTCGTCCCTGTAAGACACAAACTCCGTGAGTGACTGCAGGGCCAAGGAGCCCTTGGGGTTGCTGGTGGTGGTAGTTTTTTCTTTTAATCTAGCATTTCATAACCCACCCATTTTTCTTTCTTTTAACTTGAAACATAGTCCTGCCATTTAGTATAGGCTAACCTTGAACTTAGTGTAGGCTAGCCTTGAACTCAATATGTAGTGCAGGTAGGCCTTGAACGCCCAGAAAGCCTCACACATCAGACTCTCAAGTACTGGGACTGCAGGATTGCAATCCAGCAGTTTGGTTCCTTGATGCGTATCCAATGAGCCAAAACATCTGCAGAAAAACCCTACACAGGGATGTTTATAGGAACTTCATTCTTAACTGCACTAACTTGGAAGCAAGTGGAGGCATTTCAGGAGGTGAGTCAACACACTGAACATTCATAGGATGATGGGCTATTACTCAGTGCTGCCAGCAAATGAGCTCTCTGGCCATAGACTGGAAAAACAAATGTATGTCACCCATCTGCCAAGGATAGGCACTGGGGTTCCGACTCTGTAATGTTCTGGAAAAGTACGGAGGCACTGAGCAGATCTACGTGCTGTTAAGGGTACCTGATGCTATGGAAAAAAAAAAAAGAGTACCTGATGCTCACAGAAACACACACACACACACACATACACACACACACAGATTATCACACGTCTCTTCTTACCCTTGACGCACATTAGAGATGTGCTAGCACACAGACTTTTATAAATGACGGTAGTGGTGAGGTGTGTTCCAGCACTGACTGGGAGGGCACGCTCTGAAAAGGAGAGAGGAGGCAGAACGGACCCTTGCTGTCTCAGAGGGTGACAGAGGAGGTTCCAGAAAGCCCATCCTTGGAGACTGCATTGCAGTGCTAGCTGCAGATCACGGTGAAGACCGTGTGCAACACATGCAGGAGCCAAAGGGGCAAAGGGACAAATTCCCAGGCGGAAGCTCTGCTAACTTCTCTCAGAGCCTGTTACCCGTAAACACATCCACAGAAGCAACTTAAGGGCTTATTTGGGTGCACAGTCTGAGGGGAGAAGAGGAAACTGGAGGCATCAGTGAGTGAGTGTGTGTGCGTGCGTGCGCATGTGTTCATGGTTGTGCAGGGTGCATGCACCTGACATGTGTACATGTAGAAGGAAGAGGACAACCTTTCTCCAGGGGCTATCCATCTTGCTTTTGGGAGACAAAGTCTCTCACGGGTCTGGAGCTCCCCAAGCCTGGCTGATTAGAGAGCCTCAGAACCCTCCTCTCTGCCCCTCGCCCCAGCACTGGGGTTACAAGCGCATGCTGCCACGCCCAGCTTATTTTCCATGGGTGCTGGGGACCTAACTCAGGTCCTCAAGCCCCAACCCCTCCTTAGTTACCGGCCAGTCAGTGGGAGTTTCTGTTGAGAGCGAGATCCCGGAGTAGAAGCCCGCAACTGCAACGGACTGACAACTTGTTAACTCAGAAAACAAGAAGGTTTAAGATGTGGCCCCAGGAAAGGTGGCTTCTGAAAGGCCGAGAAGTAGTGTGACTTTTCACTTGTCAAAAGTACAGCTTGTTGGGAAGAGGATTGTTAGTGGGAGGAGGGAGGGCAGGATAGGGGATGTGGGGGAAATGACAAACATTTATAGTATACATACATGAAACACTCAAAGGAAAAATAAATTTTAAAAAATAATTAGGATTTATAGCTTAGTGCTTATTACTTCCCATATGCAAGAATCTGGGTTTAATCCCCAACCCTGGAAAAATAAACCTGATTAAAAAAAATCATCACTTTTATCTTATTCTACTGAAAAAAAAGTTCAATGCAAGCTGGTAAGACGACTTGGTTAGTAAAGGTGTCTGCTGCATAAGACGCCAGGCTATCCTCAGAACCTACATAAAAAGGAGAGAACCAGCTCCACACTTGTACTGATGCAGCTCTCTCTCTCTCTCTCTCACACACACACACACACACACACACATATAAAAAGTACAATACACTTTCTCAAAGCACAGCAGCTGGAACCCATGCAAACACTGCTGTCCTTTGAGGCTAGCCTTGGATAACAGGGGACTCAGGGATCGGATGCCGAGGTTTTAAGGAGTACCCCTCCCTGCCACACCGCCCCCAAACCCCAGCCAGCAGTGGGGGTGTATGGCTTGATCATAGTGAACATAAACTGTCTTAAACTTTAGCAGAAACAAAACCAAACCCGAACATGAAATGTTGGGAACATTGCCTGGTGTTAATTCCCCAGATATTGCCCCAAAGGCTACTCGGCCGTGCGCAGCCCTGCTTTTGTGCTGACATCAGCCACCTTTTCTTAGGGCTTTTGTTCTCATACACACCCTCTTCCCCACCAACTGAACGCAGAAGGAACGAGAAATAATGCTTTGATGGCAGTAAATCCCTTAGCTTCCCAGGACAGACATCTACTTTCTCACACACACCAGCGAAGCTGGCCAGTCCCGCATGTGTGGACCTGTGAGGGCAGCAGCAGCCAGGGCTGTGTTCAAACCGGTCCCCAGAGCAGAGCCTCACACAGTCGCGCTGTGCAGAGAGGAGCCGGCTTCTTCATCAGAACCTGTGTGACATAGGAGCACACAGGATGCTACTTGACTGTGGGCAGCTAGGAACGATACATATTTGCTAAGGTCACAGAGGGACCACTGACAGGACACACGAATCATGCCAGGGACATGTATGGAGGACCCTCAGATCTCTGATGACTTAAGCTGTTTTCCCTTTCTGCCTCCACTTTGGTTACTTGCAGAAATGTCACCAACTCGTCATTATGAAATGCAGAGTCGATCTAGGAAACACCATTAGAAACAGGAAAAGCAAGTTTGTGACCATAGAAAGAAAACCTTCAATAGACCAGTGCCCAAGTTTATAAAATGTATGATCAAAGAATGTCCCTCTGTCCTCTGGGGAAGGGTATAGCTTCATGGAAGGGACTCAAAATATACAAGAGAAGTACTATACAGCATGATCAATACAGTTATTAACTGCATACAAGAAACTGAGACTTGCTAAGAGGGCAGATTTGAAGTGCTCTCTCCACAAAAAAAAATTAATTGTATAAGGTAATACATATGCTAATTAGCCTGATTCGATCATTAAATGTATAAATACGTCATAATACCATGCTGTAACTCCATAAACGTGGACAAGTTTTTGGTGTCGGGGATTGACCCCAAGGCCTTTAATGTACTGAGACAGGCGCTGTAACTGAGCTTTATCCCCCAGTCTATATGTACAATCCGTATGGTGATTTAATTGCTTTCTTCTGTGTGACACTGGGAATTGAACCGGGCCTTGAGCAAGCTAAACCAGCACTCTACCCCTGAGCTGCATCCCTGTCTCTGTTTGAGGCAGTGTCTCTCTGGTCATCTAAGCTAACCGTGAATTCATTCAGCAGCTCGGACTGCCCCTGGACTTTAGCGCTCCTGCCTCACATCCATCCACACGGCTGGGATGGCAGGCCCGCACTGGCAGGCCCTGATTGGTCATTTTATCTGTCAGTTACAAAATGAATGAACCAGCTTAAACCTGATGCTCTACTAGCAGGAAGTCAGATCCCTCCTCTAGCATGGCCGCAGCATGACCAGCCCGACTTGGTGTGTTTCAGCCTGAGGCTGTAAAACTCTTCAGTAATGGGAAACTGGCTAAAACTGTAACTGAAAAAGTGATTAAAAATGTAGGCTTTTTGTTCTTACAGCAATAAATGTATAAATTATAAATAGAAAAACGCATGCTTTGACAGAGTATTCGAGTCCTAGGCAGTGTGATAAGACAGGAAAGGAAAAAAAACAGACCATACTTTATTAGTATTAATAGAACACTTAATTTCCCCATAAGTTAAAAAAATCCAAAAACAGCTAGACAAAAGCTTAATGAAATCAGTATCTAAATTCCAAAGCCTTTGTAGACCACCACCAGCACACAACTTGAAAATAAAATTTGTGATGCAGATTTACAAGGAACAATAATCTAGCCCTCTACACCCTCCTGGAGTCTGTACTCAGTGCACCACGTTCAATCCGAGCCCTCCTGCCAGTATTTGCTGAGAGAAATTCATTTTCTCCTTTTTCTAGAAGCTAAAAATTCACGTAAAAATGACCAACCAATTTGCATGCTGGCAAAGACTAGTAAAAAGAGAGAGACAGGGAGAAGGAAGAAAGAGGAAGGAAAGCTAGGGAAGAAGAACAGAGATCTTAGGTGCCTCTTATGTAAGTTTCCTTTTTTCTTGACATGGCCCATTTTAATAAAAAATACAGTTGAACATTTTTCACAGATTACATGTGACTGTACATAATGATATTCTTTCTACATAGTAACCACTACGGACGTATGTACCTGAATTTAAAATGGACTATTCATAATCTTTTAAAGTGCAATTTATTTAAAGGTTCAGGCAAATTATAGGCTAAACAATTTCTAATAACTTACTAATGCTAAAAATATGATGAGCGTAGATGGTGTGCATCTGAAGATAGCGCGCGGCCGTGCTGGCTCTGCAGCACGGGGAGGGGGGTCTGGGGGGTACTGCGGGGGAAGGGCAGTGGGGCTCCTTCCCGTGTCAACATGAAGCACCAGCCCATCTTAGGAGCGCCATGGTCACAGGTTTGGGCTTTTCTTAAAGTTCCCTTTCAGCAAGGTCCCCATGGCTCACGCCGTTCACAGCCGGGGCAGGAGTGACTTGAGGTTGGCAAGGGACCTGCTGGTGGTGGAGAGGAGGCAGAGGTAATGTAGAAGATGGGGTTCCCTCTGCACCTTTTCCTCCACCTGAGGCAGCTGCTGTGGCAAGTAGAGTGGGGAGCGTGGGAGGCGAGCTGGCCTCAGATCCTGAACTCCTGCAGTTGCCCCACTCTGCTGAACGGTCGTCACTACTTTCCACAGCAAATTGTTTTTGCTTCTTTTGCGCTTGCCAAGCTTTTCCTCCTTTTTCTCTCTTCCTCGGATCCGTGGTGGGACTGAGCTCTCACCCGTCTTAGATGCTGATGAATCTGCTTTTGTTCCGCGGTTAGTCTATACATTCTTTGGCAGTTCTCGGGGCCTCTTTCAACATGGTGGGGATCTTAAACTGTGGCTCTTCAGAAGTTGTGGGTAACACATCACTGAATAATAGAATGTGCAAGGGCCGGGAGAAGGTAAGCAAGCCTTTCTACAGGTCTCACAAGTCAGTGTAGATGCCAACATGGGCGCCCCAGCCGCAGAGGACGCGGGGGAAAGGAATTCACAGACTGGATCTAGAGATCATCTACAGTCATTCCACACAGTGAATGCCCAAACAGTGGACCGCCACATCTGCATTGATTTTCCCAAACTGGGTGAGGAAGGATCGGGAGAAGGCGCGGGCCCAGTAAGGCATTCTCACGGTCCAGCAGCCGGCAAGAGTGACCTCCCATCATCTTTAGGCATGAAGATGCTCTTGTCATGTGGAAACTTCAGTTCCTCTAATATTTGCAGCCCGTATGTTTTTATTTGCTGGAGTTCAAGGCCCTGCAACTTCTGAGGGCTGCAATACTTCTTTGGGAATGGGTCTTTTGGTTTTGTCTGTAGAGCGGATCCTTCAAAGTTCCTTTTTCATTAAACATCCCAATCAGTAATACTAAGGCTTCATTAGCTGTGGCAAAGGTAACTCAGTGGATGGAAGGGCGCAAACAGAAAGGCGAGAGCTTGATCAGACACTGAATGTCTTTATCTGTCAGGTATTTTTCTAGGCCAAGGTGAGTCCATGGTTGATTTTTAATTTTTATCAGGAAATATTTCTTCCTCATCCTCCAACCTATGGCGTTCAATTGTTCTACCACTGCCCACTTGGGCTGTGATTGGAAGAACATGGAAATTGTAAGGCAAGCTCAGTGTAATTTGAAGACTAGCTGACTGGTTCTAAAAACTTCTTAAAGAGCTCACAATTAGACAAGATGTGATTTGTGGTGATAACATGAAGAGCTTTCTGCCCGTCAAGTCTGAACTGACAATCCATATTTCCAACCAATTCTTTGGCAGGAAGAAGTAGCCTGAGGCCTGCAATCTGCAAGCTGCTGTTTGGCAAATCAAAGTCACTACATCTTCTAACAATCCGTCAAGTACTTTGCACAGAAATCCCTCTTTGCACCCAGGTAAGTACTCTGTGTGGGGGTTTAGGCTCTGTTTATCATAAGTTTCATCAGACGAAGGATCCAAACCTTATGACCTCATTTAGCCTTAATCAGTTCTTTAAAGGTCTGATCTCTAGACCTTGGTCACACTGGTTAGAACTTTAGTGAGCAAATTTTGTGGGACTACAGTCAACTATGACAGCATGTATTGTAAAATCAAACTGTTAGAATGTTCTAGCATTAATTCAGGACCAGAAGCTATGGGAATAAAACAGAGACCCTAGAGGCAGACCCTGTGTATAGAATCCACATTCAACAGAGGTGACATGGAATTTAATGACCACAGCAGAGGTCAGTCATGAGATGTGTCCAGGCATTAATCACATATGCAGAGAAACTTTACCAAGAATTCCAGCTTACATCAGCATAAAACAATTTAAGATGCATCAAATCACATAAAGGATTATAGCTAGAAAATGAAGCTGAAAGACAGATACTCTTAATAGAAAAATAGGCCAAAGAGAGTATATTTTGGTTATTTATGAAGTTATTTTCTATAAAGTTGTCTCAAACAACAAATTAGTGGCAACCAAATTGCTGCTTCCAGGAGAGAGTTAGCTTCCTGCAAGCCTGTGGTCTCACCGTGTTCTTCCGCGGATCAGTATTTATCCCTGCTGTGTATGCGTTTCTGTTTAAAGATGCAATATTCAACGTACGTTATTGATTTCTAACCATTGAGCTCACAGCCAACTAGCAGAATTCATCTGCACATGTTCTTCCCTGTCACATCAGAGCTTGCTTTTCTAAAAGCCAGAGAAAAAGACGCTTCGCTTACAACCTGAGATAAACACAGAAGCTTTGCTGACATCAGCTGAGACAGCCTGTCTTGGGGGAACCTGAATTTTTACCACTCTGCGCATGTCCACGAACGACACTGAGGAAACTCTGGATGCTGATTTACTTGTGAAATGTAACAAAGAATTACCCCAAAGTACTATTTAGCCTGTGTCCTGCGGCTGCTGTAGAGGGCAGCCAGTCACTCCTGGTGGACTAGTGAGAGGCACATCTGCAGTTCCACCCTGAATCTCTATCTCCAGAGGATCCTCACCTTCAGGGATAAGCGACTTGAGACTTGGGACAGAGGTTCTTGGGAGTGAGTTTGAATCTGCAGCAAGAGCTAACCTCCTCCCAGCACAGAAGGACACCGACTTACACACTGAGTGGTGAGATTCCACAAGGAGGTGCACAGGGATTTTGAGACTGGAAAACTTCCCTCTCCTACCTCCAAAACTGTCTAGCTATAAACTATTTCCAAGGAACCGTCATAAGACAGAACACAAAAACTTACAGAGCTCTGGTAAGGTAGCAAAAGATGATCCTACCAAATGCAGAAAAATACAGCAGATACAGCTATCTAGGCAAGACTGAACTTAATGCTAAAATATAGAAAGGAAGTTTAAGCATAAAGCCACAAGCACTGTGAAAGAGACCCAAAACTGTATATATGTATGTAAAGACATATGCACAGGATGCTAACAGTAGCCATTTAAAGACATAAATACAGGATGCTAACACTGAAGATGTGTAAGGACAAATGCACAGGATTTATCACTGTAGGTATAAGGAAGTGTGCACAGGATGTTAACATGTAGGTGTGTAAAGTAGTGCACAGGATGTTAACATTGGAGGTGTATAAGGAAGTGTGCACAAAATGCTGATGCCATAAGCGTGTAAGGAAATGTGCACGGGATGCTAAACATTATAGGTAAGGATATATACTTATGTCTTTTTATGTCCATATATACATATGCATTATATGTAAGGATTTTTGCACAGGTTGCTAATGATTAAACAGAGATACAAACTACCAAATCCAGGACGAGGGTGGGAGATGTACGTATTTTCAGATACCTGGGACTGAGATGCACAAGAGCACACTCAATGTACTTGATATGGGACATGAATCAGAGAATGTCTGGCCACCAGTGGAGCACAGTTACTAATTATTTTTTGAGAAAAGGTCTCATGTAGTTGAGTCAGGTTTCAAAGTCACTAAGCTGAGGATGACCTTAAAATTCTTATCCTCCATCTCCAGGGAACTAAGATTATGCTGTGCTCTACCATGCCTGTTTTACGTGGCCCTAGGGAGCAAACCCTGTTATTTGCGCATGCTAGCAAGCACTCTACCCATGAAGCTGCCCCCAGAACTCAAGCACAATTATTTTTAGAACACCAGGAAATATCCATGAAACCGTACCTCCCCGACTAAAAGATGAAAATCTCATCAAGAGGAAAATATAAACAGCTCAAACTCAAAAATAACATAAAATATTTTTAAAAACCTTCAGCATTTTTCAAAAAGCCTAACTGGTGGAGGAGAAGGGAAGTGTCACAGTTTGCCTGGCATGGTTGCTGATAAATGACCATCAAACAGCTTAAGGGAACAAGGGGTTTATTCTCTCTTACGATTACTGGTTACGGTTCTCAGTCCATGGAGAGTTCACACCAACACCACAGCCGAGGGAACTGGCCACACCATCTCTACACAACAGCTGAGAGAGGGATGATCCTTACTTGCCAGACCAGCATGTCTGGCCAAGTGTACAAAAGGATGCCAACTCTCTCAACCAGATGTCTGTATTTTATCCAGGGCCCAATCCACCCACTGTGGGCTGGACCTTGCCCATCAACTAGACAATCTCCTGCAGGTTTGCTTTAGGCCTAACTCAACTACTAATTTTCTACAAATGTGCCCAGAGCTCAAACTCTCAACAGTCACATTGACACCTGTGCCTAACTATGACAGGAAGCAACCAGAAGGAATTTGGAGGAAACTAAAAGTCTTAAATACATGCACATCAAGAATCTCTTATCTAAAATGTTTGGGACTAGAAAAGCTTCAGATTTCAGATTTTTCATATTTAAAAATTGCACCCATTTTACAGGTTAGGCATTCCTAATGTGAGTGTCATAGTTAAGCACAGGTGTCAACTTGACTCTTGAGGGTTTGAGCTCTGGGCACAGTTGTGGAAAGTTGATGGTTGAGTTAAGCCCAGAGCAAATCTGAAGGAGATTGTCTAGCTGATGGGGAAGACCCAGCTCATGGTGGGTGGGATTAGGCCCTGGATAAATCACAGAGAGCTGCTTGAGAGAGTTGGCATCCTTCTGTATACTTGGCCAGACATGTTGGTCTGGCAAGTAAGGATTGTCCATCTCTTAGCCATTATGCAGTGATGATGTGGCCAGTTCCCTCAGCCCTAGTGTTGGTGCATGCTCTCCCATCAAGCTGGACTAAGAGCTGTAACCAGAAATCATAAGAGAATAAACCTCTTGTTCCCTTAAGCCTTTTGATGGTCATTTATCAGCAACCATGCAGGCTGACTGCAACAGTGAGTATCTGAAATGTACTGACTAGACTCACAAAGTTTTGCGGGTTGGGACTATGGATGTTCAAACTGCATAAGGCTACACAGACTTCCAGGAACAGTAAAGCTACCCAGAAACGAAGGGAAGATTTCTCGCACTCATAGAGTCACAGGGACTAGATCCTGTAGACGGTGTGGAGGAGTCCAAGGGAACTATGAGGAAGGGACTCACAACTTCCCAGTTTGGACAAAGGTCCAAGGAACACAAGGGCAGCAGACACCCCAGGATGCCTCTCTCCACCCCCAGAGAGAACCCCCTGAATCCTGCAGTATGAGCACTGTGCGGTCACTGGTCACCTTTCAGTTCAGCCCTGAACCGAGAAGCTTCCTTCTGTAATGGAGGCTGTTAAATAAGCAACTAGACAAAATGCAGAGAATAGATGCCTGTGGACTTCTCAGGACATCGAAATCACCTCCTACTCCGGGACTCAGGAAACACTGTGGAGAGGAACAGTGGAATGTTCAGAGCTTGAGGCTGGGGAGAAATGCTGCCAGATAATGTCTCCTGGACAGGAGAGCCCTGCTGTACCCAAGAACCTACAGCGGCGATGTCCACTTCCGTAAGACCTGCACAGGCCGATCAGACCTCGAGCAGCCAAAGATCTCAAGAGTTGCCACACCTCCCTGCGAGACGCTTGACGCGTAGCTGCTTTGCTCAGGCACGTGCCAGGACCGACAACCAGATGAAACTCAGCGGGCCACAGACACAAAAAAGCCATGAAAGCATGAGGGAGCCTGGGTGGGCAGAAGGTTTGCAGTGGGAAAAGGAAGGGGCGGCATCAGGCAATGAAGAGTGAACACAGCACAAAATTATTGCATTTAGGGATGGAACTATCCAAGAATAAAAATAAAGAAAAATTTCTTGACAAAGAAATAAGAAATATAATTACTCTTGAGAAGGTTGCGATGAACAGCAAGCTCACTGAGCCGTGGCACAAGCATCAGGAGATAAACTTACAATGACCAACCTTCCCCAACCTCCTACGCTACTGGGAGGTGATGGGTGTAGGGATTTTGTGGAAAGATCCGCGTCACCCTCAGCAGCCTGAAGATACACACACACATGGATGGATCCTGACACACATCACAGCATGACACATTTTAAGACCGAATTTCTATGACATTCTGGAAGAGGTAAAGCAAGTCCACAAAGGGAAAAACACCAGTACTGTGGGTGTGTGAGGAGCACAGCGTCCAATCAGGAAGGTGCACACTGGAACTTGCGATGCCTGGACGGTGTTTGGATGCAGAATCCTGTGTGCTGTTAGACTTCATTGTGGTATATGTATGAAGTCAATTTTCATGAAAAAAAACAGAAATGGCAAAAACATATTCAACTCTGGTCAATGATATCCACACTAAAATGTTGTACCATACAATGAAATTGATAAGAAATCAACTAACAGATGGAAGGAAGGAAGAGTGAGTGAAAGAGAAGTAGTAAGTCAGTGTTAAGTGTGAACACTCTCACACGCCTGGAAGGTACATTTACGCTTTCAAGTTTGAAATATTTCATGATAAATGTTAGGAAAAGGGCCCAGGAGATGGGGAAGTAAAAGAGACTTTAGAGGAGATGGGGAGAGCGTGATGTGGAAGTGGAAGGCAGACATGGAGTAGGAAAGGGCAGCCAGGAGGGGGGTGGAAGGCGTGGAAATGGAAAACTATCGCTTTATAAACTTGCCTCTAGAAACAAGCAAGCAAACACATCAAATGTTGAAAAAGGAATACATTAAAGATGAAGAAAGTGTCTTTGAGGAAAGTTGAATCAAGATCTCTTCTCCCTGATTTACTGACACATTCATTATAATTCCAGTCAAACAGCATCAGAATTGTTCAAGGAATTAGGGCATCATTTACCAAGGCATGACATGAACCCCAAGAAGCCTTCACAAACAACAATGTTAGTTTCTACGACTAAGAACTTTTTAGAAACTTTTAAGAAAAAAGAACGGGAGCGAGCAAAGGACACAGAGAGACAAGTAAGAAACAAGTCAGAGGTAGAGACAGGAGAGTACTCGGTGATGGAGTTGGGGGGCAGGGAGACCGGTCATCCACCCATCCTTCGGAGCACCAAAACTGAGCACATCTGGAAATCCATGATGCAAGATAAGGAAAAATATGTTCCCTTTGCTTGCGTCCAGCCAATCAGCAACACTGAAGGCAGCAGCCACTGCATAGCATAGGGTGGACACCACGACCCTCGGGGCACACATGACACTGCAGAAGCTCTGGATAAAGCGTGAAATACATGAGATGGAGCTTAAGTTATACATTAGGTAAAAGATCAGCAACAATAGTTTGTGAGATAGAACAATGACAACAAACTATAATAGAAACTGTGTGAGTTAGTCTGTGTCTCAAAAGCACCTGTCCCTTATCTCTTAAAAAAATCACAGCTTCTCTCTATCATATCTTAATGGCCACTAACAATGCTCTTGTGCTTCATGGTCATTACTGAGATACTTGAAAACAGGGCTGTAGTTGATGGCAGATAACATACACTGTACAGATACTCTGGACAAGGATGACTCCTGTCTCAGGCAGGACAGAGCAGTAGGACATGAAATTTTACCATTATTCAGAATGATGTGCAAATAAAAATTGCCAACCCGTTCTTTCTGGAATTTTCTATTTCGTATTCCTGAGTAACTCTGGAATGTGAACCTGTGGCTAAAGGGGCTGCTGCCAACAAGGAGAATTTTTCACTCGCAAATCTACTCTGCTGGTCCTATTTGAATGCCCTGTAAAGCTGTGCTCTCGGAAAGCAATCAATATCTGCTTTTATGACATTTTTTAAAATTTTAAACACGGAAAATGTAAGTGTCTCAGCTCCCATCAAGTACATGTCCACCAACGATCCAAGCTGGCCTTCAGAGCTCTCAAAAAGATGTGAGTATAGGATTGAAAACCAGGATTCTGTGCAAGAGAAACTTCAGAACATTGGAAGAAGTTTTGAGGAAAACACATACTTACTGAAAGTTATGATTGGGACTGTGCGTTGGGCCTAAAAACATGAAAGAAATACACGAGTTAGTCATACTCCACCATCTGGAAGCCAAGCAGATGGCAAGCGGACCCCAGCATTCATCGGGTTTCATTCTCTGCCGCTGCTCCCTAGGACTAGGGGCCCCTGACACAGAAACCCCCAGGAAGAAAGGTCTTCTGCTAATGAGCACGCGCCTGGGTGTTTTCCTATCCTTTTTCTTTTTCTTTTAAACTTTACACCAAAATACTTTTTTTACTGAGGACAGCTGGCACGCTGTGAATCTAGACGTCAGGCTTTCGATGTGCGTTGTCTGGTACCTTTGCACGACGGGAAGAGGTGGACAGCTTCTGCCACGGGATCCCTTCACTACCTGTGACACCCTCAGCAGCTCAGCGCTGTCTAACCATCTGCACTCACGCTCCAGCTACAGCAGGTTTGCAGTGGGCATATGGATGTGATCCACACAGAAACAGCAGTCAGCCTGTCGGTGAGCCTGGGTCAGGCCAGCAGGGCCACTGACCAGTCCACACCCCAGATACCCCACTGCTTGTAGCGTGGCCAATCTCCCCACAGACCTGACCTCTGAAACATGTCCTTGATGCAGGCATGAAGCTTGTCTTGTAGGTCTGGGATTCTTTTCTTCATGCTGGGTTTACAGACATCGATTTTCCTGATCACTAATGAAATGAGAGCAGGTCAAGACCTGGTGCACAGCGGGAGAGGCTGAGAGGTGGGTCTCTGGATTTCCTCCCTTGCTGACTGTACGCCTGGCTTCAAATACCAACTGTGCTTCTCTCTGTGCTGCGAACGCAGCTGTCTGTAGCGCCGGGTCCACTGCCCCACTTACCGAGCCTCACATACAGGACTCCGGTGGCACTGACGGTCTTCACCCCATTGGTGGCCACACACTGGTAGTACCCGGTGTCCGTCGTGTCCAGGTCTTGGATCCGCAACCGAGAGCCATATTCCGTCTTCCGGATGATGACCCGCCGCGGCTCCTGCACAACCGGGGCGTCATTCTTCAGCCACCGCACGTTGGGGGGCGGGTTGCCTGCCACCTTGCAGTGTAGAATTGCTGTCTGGCCCTGGACGATGGTGATATTGTTGACCGGCTCCAGAAAATTCAGAAAGTAGCCTGTGGAGGGAAGAGGTCGAAGCGTGAGCGCCAGGGAGAGAAGGTGTCCGCTTTCATGCCAAGGTTGTTCGTGCCCGCTGCCAGCTGTGAGAACGGCACTTTCTAGAATGAGTCAGTGGATATGAGCCCTGGCTCTTGGAGAGAGAGAAGGGTGACATTCAGGAGCCTGCTCACGTTCTGTCAGGCAATCAGTGCACAGTCTTATGTGTTTCTGGTTTGGTGGTGTTTCACTTTTCACCCATGTGTATGTGTGACGGGTTTGCATGTGTGTTAGGGTGTACATGCACATGTGTGTAGTCCTGAGACCAGTGGCGCCCCGTCTTCCTTGATAACTTTCTACCCTCCTTACTGAGGCAGGTCTCTCGATTGAAGCCAAGCTCACTGATTCCACTACTTTGGCTTGCTAGGAGGACCACCATACCCACCTGGGAGTTATGTGAGTTCTAGGGATCCGAACTCTGTTTCACATTCTCACTGAGCCATTCTGCAACCCCCATTAAGTGTTTCAGAATAGCGTCTCACTCTTTAGCCCCAAACTGTCCTGGAACTCACTGAGTAATTCAGACGAGCCTCCAACTTAAATCACATATGTGGGAATCACAAGCGTGTACTGCTATGCCCAGGAAGCTATTCTGGCTGAAACACTTGACTGAACACGTGTGGCTGACTTAGTCATGTTAGTCTCCTAGCATTGGAGACTGTGTCTGGTCAGAACTTCTGCACACTCAGGCTTCCTGGGCCTCGGCCACCAGGGCAGCCCTCAGCACTGTGTGTGTGTATGGGGGGGGGGTGCTTTGTGCTTGTTTGAGAGAGGGTCTCGTATACCCAGGCAGGTCTCAAACTCAATATGTAGCTCAGGTTGGTCTTGAATTTCCCATTTCCACCTCACGAGTGCTGGCATTACAGGTGTGGGCCACCATGCTCAATGGGGACACCTTTAAGTAGAAAAATCACCAACAGCAAAAAAAGAAAAAAAGACACTAAGTAGACTGCGCAAAGATACGTGCTCTGAGGATGAGAGCTGAAGCCCGGAAGCAGGGGGTTGTCTTGTACACCTCAGCTGGGAACGAGGTTGTGATACGTGTGAAAGACGACAACAACGTCCACACTGACTTGAAACACACAACCCGCAAGCAATGCGGCTCAACTGCAGTTCTTCCACTGGTCAACAGGATATGAAAGTCACACCAGGTTCTGCACCAGTAAGTACAATGTGCATTACATAACACATGTTACCCACCAACAGGTTAAACAAGGCCATCACCATCCTGTAAAGGGAACAGAAACAAGAAACTGAGGGGCACCCAGGCTGTGTCCCACTGCACACGGGTCAAGAGCACACAGGAGCACCACAAGGCTCTCTAACTCAAGAGAAGGTGGGCCTTCGAGTTCTAGAAGGGAACATGTGGGCAGTTCATGAGGGCCTGAAAACAGTGTCCTTGCATGTGGAGGTCCCAGCAAAACCAGACCAGGCCTTCAGGGATGGAGGGAGCAAGAGGAAATAAAGGAGCATAGGAAGAGGGAGACATGCTTGTGCACGTGTGTGATCTATAACTGTGTGTGTGTACATACATGCATTCATATACCTATGCCTACGTGCAGGAGAGCATGTACATGCATGTATGAATATAAGACATACATCTGTATCTGTACCTGCATGCACATATGTATCATGTAGATGCTTCTGTGTACACATGAATGTAAGTATATGCACATATATGGTGTGCTTGGAATGCTCAAGATAACGCAAACTGAAATTGTGTAATAAGAAAAAAAATGACAGCAGAAAAATTATCACAAGTTGCCAGACTTATGTCAGACAGAGAAACACAGTCATCTGAAATGATTTTAAAATAGGTGACCCTTGGTGTTGGTGGGGGTCTTATCCAGGAACCCCTTGATACCAAAATCACAGAAGCTCGTGTCCTACATGAAATAGCACAGTTTGTGTTTAGTCTGTGCACATGCTCCTATACAGCTAAAACTGTCTCTAAGGTACTTATGAAACCCAGAAATTAATGACTGGGTACAACTACATAACAACTTCCAAATCTTTTGGTTTCATTTTACTGCATTTGAATAATAGCATCTAAAAAGCTAAGAAGACAACTGAAGCCCACTGCCACCCCCCCATTTCTTCATCTTCAGAGAATGCCTACACATCATTCCAATTTGTCTTATTCTATAGTAGGAACTGTCCCCTGAAAGATCACCTATGCTGGTTGCCTTTTTTCATGCAAGAACATCGTATAGAGAAATCACAATTGTAGAAATGGAAAGTGTTGAGAATTAACCTTGATCTGTCTCCAAAATGTGTGAGATGTGTGCACGTCTAATATCCACATTGAGGTGCATCCTTGGGACTTTTGCACAGTTTGGGGACTTAAAAGTATTTGCCAATCTCATGCACAGGAAACAGTTCCAATCTATTGCTTGTGGCAAGGTCGGCAGAATTCTGCATGTTTATGGAGAGGCATTTTTCTATAACTGCTTGTTCATCTCTCTCTTCTGATGTATTTTATTCAAACTTCTATGTTTAATTCCCTACCTTTAACAATTTAGGTATGAAACACTAAATTCCTCTTCACATTCTTTTTTTTAAACTTCATTCATTCATTCATTCGTTCCTTCATTCATTCTGTGCGTGTGTATCAGAAGGCACTGTGTCTCTGTGGAAGACTAAGAGTGATTTTGGGAATCATCCTGGATTGCTTCTACCCCTTTTTGTTTCACTCTGGGATTTCCCAGGTTCCACTGACCAGGCCTGAAAATAGATTTTTTTTTTCCGCCTGGCATTTTTTATGTGAGACCTGGGATCTGAACTCAGAACCTTCTGCTTTCGAGTCTTAACTTCTGAGCCACCTCTCTAGCCTCCCCTTCACATTCTCTAGTCATCCTGTAAACCACTTTGATTTTCACACAGAACCATATGTCATCTAATTTACCTTATTTTTTAACTCATAAATGATTAAAAGTGTACTTTAATTGCAGTGCTTTCAAAAAACATGTTTTACATGGGGGTGAATCTTCTAGGTTGTCCACGGTCACTCTTCAGTCCAGACTAACCGGACTCAATTATTGTAAGCAGTCCACAGTCAGTGGATGAGATTATGTTTTTCCTCATTATAGAGGTTTTTATGTGTCCATTAAATCTCCCTTACCCATTTTGCTATTAGTAATTTTAATATGTTTATGAGTAGTTTCCATGAGGTATTTATTGATTCTTCATTTGCCAAATGACTATTAGTAATTCTATGCACTTGTGCTTAAGTGTTCCAAACTATGTGGTTGGGTGATTCCAATTTCAGGTTTGTGGTATCATTTGGTTCTCAGATCACCATACAATGTTTCTAGAAGATCGTTTACCTGATGCTATCAGAGGTACCTCAGGGTACTTTTGATTAATGCAAACCTATCTTTAGCTACTTAATATTTTACCATTTTTATGACTATACTAGATAGGAATCTTGTGAGTGGTATATAATTTTACATGATAATTTATGAGACTGAATTAATCTGTGCTTTAACTGATATGTTTTAATGTTTTCATTTTGCCTCTAAATTGAGTTTATTTTATTTTGGAATATTTTTATTCTCCTCTGTTCGACAGTTAAACTTCAGTAATTAGCACAATTACTTTTTATAAGCATCGTGCCTCACTTAACACAACTTCTGAAATACAAGAATCTTTAACCGTTGTGATATAAAAGCATGCTTTCTTTGTGCCCTGAGACATGGTGTACTCGTGGCTGCAGTGCCCAAGTTCACCTGTAAGTGGCAGACATGAGTACGGCCAGGTCTATCCAGAGAACATCTGAATGATTGACTGCCTGGCACACCACGGTGCCTGAAAATCATCCCTGAATCCCAATATCCACTCACTCACAATGTGGGCAGATCACAGCAAGGGCTTGCTCAGCCTTAGTGGGAGCTTTGCATGAATTACTAACCAAATGGAACTGAAAACTCAATCATAACAACTGTCTACATCCTAAGTGCATTTTATCTATCGCTCATATATTATTTTACGTTATTGTCCTGGTTTTTAAAAAAAAAGAAGGGAAGGTAGGTAGGGTAGATATAATCAAAATGCATTTGCATATATATAGTAAATTTTAAGTAAGGAAGAAAATGAGATTTTTGCTTCCTTCTTTATTCCCTTTCTCACACAGAGGGAAGATTCTGAGTTTCCCAGTCTTAGATACACTTTGGTTTTAGTCATTTTCAATAAAGGTCACTATTATGATTTTTAAAACTTATTTATTTACTTATTATTTGTTAATGTTTGTTTGTTTATGTGTATACATCAGAGGGTACTGTGTGTCCCTATAGAGGATCACGGGTGACTTCGAGAATCATCCTGCATTGCTTCTACCTCCTTTTTGCTTCACTCCAGGGCTTCCCCGGCTCCGCCCACCAGGGCTAGAAGTACAGGCCACCACCGCCATTTCTGCCCAACATTTTTATGTGGGACCTAGAATCTGAACTCAGGGCCTTCTGCTTGTGAGGCAGAGTCTTGATCCCCAAGCCATCTCTCCGTCCGCATTATTATGATTTTTACTCTCAGAGTTCTAAATTCTTTCTTCACCAATACTTCTTTCACTTTGGTCTTTCTGCCGGGTTTAGCTGCACTCATCCTGTATTACATTTGTCTCTTGAGCAGCCGACTGCGGCTGCGAACACTCTTGGTCTTAGTGTAAGGAACGTGTTCCTTTCACATGGAGCAGCAGTTGGCTGCAGAAACCTAAGCTGCTGTGTTTAGTGAAGTCGCTTTTCTAAGAATCACTTGGCTGCTGCCACTGTTCTCTGGTAGGTAATCAGAGCTTCTTTGTTTTCTCCTTTCTAAGCATCTATAACTAGTTATGTGATTATTTTTATTTTAACCTCTTTAGATCTTCATAATCTTCCTGAATGCAGTGAAATTTCCTGCCAATATCTCCTAAGTCCTGTTTCTCATTTAAGATACTTAGGCCTATGTTGATCCCCCTCAGGGGATTCATCCTTCTTATTGGGGGTCTGCTCTGTAACTCATCTGCTCAGCCTCTGAGCTCATGAATTTCTTATTTCTCCAAGGGTTGCTTGTACAAACCACTTTCTCTGTGATAGATTGATTCCCTTTCCCCATCCCCCATACTCAGAGCAGAGCTTCTGCTTCTTGGTCACTGGCCCCTAATGACCAGTCAGAACTTGCAAAAACCCATGATTACCTGATCCTTAGCTTCCTAAATCATGGCTGGAGGGGAGGGAAGGAAGGGGAAAAAGGGGGGGAGGGTCAGAGACTGACCACATACTTCCTGTTCAAGGCACCAGAGTATCCCCTTACAAAGGGAAAAATTCCTCCCTCCTGCCCCTTCAGCCCACCTGCCAACCCTGAGATTATAACCCCCATCCCCTTATTGGGACCCCTTTTCTCCCTTCCTTCTGGAAATATTGGCCTCGTGGTTCAGGAACATCAATGAAGCGTCCATCTTGTGTGGATGTGGTGGGATAAACCTTACGCTCTTCTGCATGGTTTGCACTGCAGCTTCTGACTGCCGTGCACCGACTTGGCCTGTGACTCCCCAAGTGTGCTTCTTAACTCCTCATTGTGGATGGGCCGCTTTCCTCTGCAAACTCCTTCAGGACGAGTTTCCTCAGAAAAGGCAGTGCCAAGTGTTATTTTAATTTCTGCTGTGGGATTTCCCGCAACTTTCTGACCACGTGAATCTGGTTTCTGGAGGTGCCGGCTAGAGTTTCCCTTCTAATAGAGAGGGTACCTTGAGCACTTCAAATCCCAAACCAGGGTCAGGACAAACCCGTCTCTCCAGTCTACACTGGGGTGACAAGGCTCCTTGTCCTTCCCTGAGGCCGCTCTAAACTTTGTATGGGAAGCTTGCCCACCATGCCTCAGTTCTGTGGCTTCTCTCTTGGCTTCTGGGTGAGACCAGAGCAGTGCACAGCTTTTACAGCAGGGATGAGATCGCCTTGCTCTCACCTGCAAGTTCCTTTATTTTCTAAATACCAAACTTGATTGTGATCCAGATCCATGACTTCCCCTTGAAAAAAAAAAAAACTCTTATATCCAATTCCAACTGAACCGCTATTTATTCCACCCAATCAGCACCTCCCTGCTCCTGCATTTGAGTGCCATCTATGCTTTGGAGCTGTTGCCATACCAGAGCTTTGCTTTCTAGCCAGATTCTCCTCAGACCCTCAGAAATGACCACTGTGATAACATCTGGATTTTGAACTTCTGCCCTCAGCCCCCAGAACGATGACAGAATACAGTTCTGATGGTCTGAGGACCAGTGGGCGGAACCCTGTTAGGACTTTGGGAGAGTGGCATGGACTGAAGGCGAGGAAGAAGAGCTGTGGAGGGAAGAAGATAGCCCTATACACTGGGAAGACACCTCTCCCTCTCAAAAAGAGAAAAGAACCTACACTACAGGGGACAGGCAGACATGAACAGCAGTCCTTTGCATGAGCGAAGGAACAATCACCTCATCTAAGAATAAAAGGAGCGTACTAAAAGGAGCTGTAAAGTCTGCAGTCTGGGTATTCTATGACTCTCCGAGAGATAGGCAGTGGGGGGCTCTCCTCTGTGTCATTAATTCCCAGGTTACCTGCTGGTAGTCAGCACCAAGGCCTGCCTCAGACCCACTCAAGAGGGACAGGCGCCCATGCGCTCTGGCTTGGGACTGGAACATTCCGTGCTAGAGAGTGCCCTGTTCTGAGGACATCAAAGGGAGGATAAGATGGGGGTGCTGGCTTGCCGTTTCGTATGGCTGTGGCCCACCAGGGAAAAATCTGTGTTGAAGGTAGCAGGAGTAATTTTCTCCAGGAGTGAGCAGCTGGAGGGGTGCTCTGCATAGCTTCTGAGGCGTAGGCTTGGTCCTGGTAGAGTCCCAGCTTGTGTGACTGTGCAGAATTAAGGTGCAGCCTGGGAAATCCTGTGCAGAGTAGGAGTAGCGGGGTGTGGCAGGACAGGAAAAGGGAAGGCCTGTGTCCTGAGCTGCTATTCCTCCTCTTCCTCCTTATTCTCCCATCCTTGGGAGCTCTGCCACCATGTGCTTCTTTGCCTCCATAGCCTCCTTCCTGGGTCTACATGGGGTCCTCTCCTCCTATCCCATCTTTCCTTTGCTTCTTTGTTCCTACCCCACACATGGACTACTGAACTTTCACTTCTACCAGACAGTGAGGATAAGCTGGTCTGCTCTGGAAAGGCAAGAGGGCCCTGGTGCACCCGAGACAGCAGCCCCACATGGCCAACAACCGAGATCACAGCTGCTGCCCGGTGACAGACCTTAAGGTCCATGCTTAGAAGTAAGCATTGATTGCCATGGGGCTGGAGCTGTCAGCTGGGTGTGTGTGTGTGTGTGTGTGTGTGTGTGTGTGTGTGTGTGTGCAGGTGTCCTGCAAGGTTCTGGGTACCTCAGGTACAAAGGGCTCCTAACAATGAGAAATGACCTTACTCTTGGGCCTCATGCAGGGACAATCTATGTGGCTTCCTCTGGTACACATGATACCAGCTACTAGGTACCAGCCTGTGGTAGAAAATACTTACTGGATTCTGGTGTGGCCTTGATTCTGGCCTGAGTATAGAGAAGGGTAACATGAGGCGTCTGAGGCTAACCTCCCACGACCCCAAGGAAAGGTGCCACAAAGCTTAGGAGCAAAAGGTGACTGAGAGCCAGCAAAGGAGTGGTTGGGGAGGGGGTGCTGTGGGGCCTGCAGAACAGGTAGCACCTCTGATCTGTGACCCTCTGTCTCCAGACCACTGTAGATGAACGTGTGTAGAAGAACCTATGTGGCATGACGGCCATGTTGGTAGGGCCCAGTCATTGTTTCTACATCAACTCTAAGACCAGGATCACAGATTAGGCCCGTGAGACCTCGCATGAGAAACACAAGAGACACTAAGAAGTTTACTCACGGGACCAAGGGGTTTGGATCATGGCTGATCACTGAGCAGACATTTGATCCGACTACCCTCTAATGAATTCAAGGCCGGGGAGAGGTGGATTTAAGGGCCTATCAGTCAATCTATGGAGTGACAACCAGGTGAACGAGGGACTCCACAGAGCGCTGGGACCAGGTATTGTCGCTAGGGAGCCGTTCCACGCTCTGTGATCCCAAAGCCTGCTGCCAGGACAGCGAGGTGGAGCGCATGGCTGCTGTGGAGGCCCCTGAGCAGGCCCTGCTGGTGCCTAAAGGGAAAGTCACCAAGGAAGGAGACAGGTGTTGCACCTGTTCCACTCGAAGACAAAGAACACAAAGTGTCACAGCAGGTGTCCTGCCTGGTTTTTATATCTGCTCTTTCACAGGTAATACCAAGGCCCTGAAGGCCCTCATACAATGGCTCTGTATGCCTTGTTCTCACGCTATGAGATGCTCTCGGTGCTAAAAGCTGCCATTCAGTCCAAGGTGATGGAGAACCTGCCTTTAGTGACGGGCCAACTGCAGCACTAATGTTTGATGGTGAAGGCTTCATCCCACGTCAGGACACCAGGAGAACTGTGTCCCTTTAGGGGGTCCCAGAGATAGGAGAGAGGGAACAGTCACAGTCACTGAGAGTTTAAGTATCGGGGATGTACACAGGTGTTATCCTGTTAGTCAGGTCCGAAGCCCAGGCCAGGACCTCTGGGACCAGGTAACATTGATGAGGAGCTGTATGTGTCTGTCTGTTCCCAGGGCCTTTGGCCAGGTCAAACTCATCCATGAAGGTAGATGCCCAACAGGGCTGCAAGGCGTCCTTCCTTTTCTGGCTAGCTCCAAGCTTCTTACACTGTGTATTTGTGTACTATATGAAAAAGGGTTGATGGACATGAAAGGCACTATTTTCTTCACAAATGAGGTCACTGAGCATTTGTGAGGCTTTTCTTGGCATGAGTTTTTTTTTTTATTGACCTGGGATGGGAGAAGCACTTCGCTCTGAAGAATATAAACACTGAAGTGGAAATGTAGTGTCCAGAGCGTCACTGGGTCTGCTCCTTGAGGTGCGATATCCCTTTCTGAACTGCTGCTGTGCTCACAGTCACGGTTTGAAATGTGAGTTACCTATGTGTTTGAAGTTATATTTGTTTGGGAAAGTCATGTCACTTTTAGGAGTGGAGCCTTGCTGGAAGAAGGCAGTCATAGGGTGTGGGGCTTGAGGTTGGTTAGCCCTGCTCTGCTGCAGTGAGTGAGTCTGCTTTGGAGCTTGCAACAGCAGCGGCAGTTCTCAGCCTCTGTGGTGGGTATAACTTAGGCCTTCCTTCAGCTTCTGCCACAATCATGCCTTTCCCACCATGAAGGACTGTATCGATCCTCTGGAACCAAAAGGTAAATAAATCTACCTTTCTTCCCCTAAGTTACTTGACTTTGACTTGTATCTCACAGCAGCACAGAGAGCAACTAGCACAGAATTGGTACTGGGAAGTGGGGTATCGCTGTGAGATTAAGAGCATCTGGTACCTTGAGAGAAATTGGCGCCAGGGAAGTGGGGTGTTGTTATGTTAGACTAAGATGACCCAGTATCAGAAAGCGAAGTGTGAAGCTTGTTGGGAAAAATATGGAAAACTACGGGACTTTGTGCTGGGAAGGTCTTTGAGTCTTGGCAACGGGAACAAAATGGCTATTTTTGTGAAAGCATAGAAGACAGTGAGAATTGTGGACAGTGGAAGTCCAGCTTGTAATGGTCCAGAAGGGAACAGAGATTGTGCTGGAAATTGGACGAGGGGCAAATGGAGTAATGCATTGACAGCGTGTTTTGCTTTCATCCTGAAAGCTTGCCTGAAGTTGAGTGTTTGACTGAGGAAGTTTCAAGGCAATGTAGTCTTGACATTGTGGTGTGACTGCTTTTTAGTGCTTTTGTTCAGGTTTATGACAAAAAAAAGACCAAGGAATCAGACAGGAAGAGATGAAAACTGTGAAGTTTGATGAGGAAAAAAATGTAATGACAAGCTTGAATTGAACCAAGAGAAAGCTGACAGCAAAATGGCCATTATTGTTAAAGAAATAAGCTCCATTAGTGAATCAAAGCTTGCTCTCAGTTTGGATAATAGAAGAGGCCCTGCCCTGAGGGAAAATTCCTCAGGGAAGGGTCCTACCCATAAGAATGCAAATTCCTTTGGAAGGAAAGAGCTAAAGCACAAAGCTCCAAAGGAATTTTCTGCTTCTGTTCAACTAAAACAACTGTCCAAGAGAGATTCTGAGAGTCCGCATGGAGAAACTGAATCAGCTGGGATTCAAGGAAGCCAATTTCCACCTGGAGGTTATAACATTATTTGGCAAAGTCATCTACATGGTCCTGGTTTTAGAGGCATCAAAGATGCAAGAGGAGGTAGGTCATGGATCTGTCCTCCAAGGTTTCAGGTAGCCAGGCAGTGTGTGGCAGGAAGCCAGCCTGCGGAGAGGCCCAAGAAGGACATTTTGTGCTGTGGAGTTAAAGACTGGTTTGCCATTGAGAAGCAAAGATGTTAGAAATGCCAGAACCAACGTGGGACATATGTCAAGGTGAGATATGTACCTTGAGAGTAGTCAGCCCAAGAGAATGATGTGTTCTTCGGGCAGCTGTGTTGGAGGAGTGAAACCAAAGACCTTTGGAACTGAAATGATTTCAACAAGAGGCACACCTGCTAGATTTGGAGCTTGCCCTAGTGTTGTGTGTGTGTGTGTGTGTGTGTGTGTGTGTGTGTGTGTGTATGTAGAACTACGGACGAATTTGAAACCTCTTCCTTGTTTACTCTGCCCCGGGATTCACAGGCTCCTACCAGGACCAGAAACGCAGGCCGCCCCCGCTTCTGCCAGGCATCTATACGTGGGATCTAGGATCCAAACTCAGGACCTTCCACCTGCAAGGCAGAAGCTTAACCCCTGAGCTACCTCTCCAGCCCTGCCCTAGTGTATTTTTGTCTTGCTATAGACCAATATTCCCTGAATATGCCCCCATTCCTCACTTTTGGAATGGGAATATTTATTCCATGCCATTGTCTGTTGGAAGTTTGTAACTTGTGCTTTGATTTTACAGGAGACTTTGGACTTTTAGAACTGCACTGGGACTACCAATGTAGTCTATGAGGACTTATAAAGTTGGACTGAGTATGGTTTGCATATTGAGATGGCAATGAGCCTGCGGGGGCCAGGGATAGAGTGCCATGGTTTGAAATATGAGTTGTCTTCTACAAGCTTATGTGTTTGAATCTTTAGTTCTGTGGGAACATCATGGCCCCTTCAGGAGGTGGAGCCTTTCTGGAAAAAAGCAGCCACAGGGAGTTGATTAGCCCTGTCCTGTTTCAGTGAGTTTGCTCTTGAGCTTGCAGCAGCAGCTCCCAGCCTCCTTGATGGACATGATTGAAGCTGCCTCTGGCTTCTGCCTGCCAGTCATTTCTTTTCTGTCAAGAAAGACTGTTTCTCCCCTCTAGAACTTTAAGAGGGAATGAATCTCTCTTTTTCCCATTAAGTTGCTTGACTTTGAGTGGTCTCTCACAGCAGCACAGAGAGTGACCAGTGTAGTACCACTTGTTCTCACAGTGAATCTTCCCATGCTAGTCTCTTCAGCTAGGTTCTCTCAACCACCATTAATAAAATAGAATCTTCTCTTATGTCTTGAAGAATTGTGCACAGAGTACTCCACAGCTTCTGATGGGGGCATTATGTGAAGATGGAATATTCTAGTTAAGTATTGTTTATCCTGGAAATCTTGCTGGTATGACTGATGACCTGAACTCCTTAACTGACAAACTTAAAGAGCTGTATCTTGGTGGACAGAGCATAATCACAAAACTGAGGATTTCAGTTGAATCCCCAGAATTCACACAAAAGAAAAAAAATGCTGGCACCAATGCCAACAAGGTGGAGACAGAACCCCAAGGGCCTTCTATGCAGCAAACTAGCTGAATTGGTGAGCTCCACGGTCAATGAAAGACCATACACCCCCCCCAAATTAAGTTGATAGCAATAGAGGTATTGCAATTCCTCTGCATTGCTGCTGGTAATTTCATGGCAAAATAGCATGAAATTTCAATGGTAAAATGCTCACATATACTTGTGCACAAGAACATACATGAAAGGCTTGGTGATGCTCACTTATAATACCAGTGACTGGGATGCAGAGACAAGTGGATCCCTAGGGCTTGTTGGCCAGCCAGTCTAGATTACTTAGTTGAGTTCTGGACCAATGAGAAAGGTTTTTCACAAAAGAAGTATGGGGGGAATGTCAGCAGGTAGAGCACTTGCTATGCAAGCCCAATGACTAAGTTCAGATCTCCACATGCTACATAAAACTTGAACATGGTTAAGTTACATAAATGGTTCACAGATTGTCTTTGCCTCTAAGCAAAAGGACCTAGGCTCTAATCCCAAACCTCACCTAAAAAAAGCCAAACAGAAATGGTGGTGAAGGCCTACTATCCTGGCCTTGGAAGGCAGAGTCTGGGAATTCCCAGAGCAAAGCTATGAGGAGGAAGAGCAATCCAGGATGATTCCCGAAGTTGTCTTTGTGTCTCCACAGGAACACACAATGCTCTCTTCTACACCTACATATATCTATATCTTGCCCCCCTCAAAAAAAAGTAAGACACAGTGTTAAGTAAGCATCTACCATCACAGAGAACTTGTGGATATAATAGATGGAGACCCAAGAATCTACAGATACTCATAGGCTAGCCAGTCTGACTTAAGACAGCAATGATAAAAAGACATTGTCTCAACCAAGGTGGAAAGGTAAGGAATGACATGCAAGATTTGTCTTCTTGCTATCACATGCAGTGGAGGCCGCTGGAACCACCCTAGGTATGTTTGAGAGGCTCCCAGTCTTGTTTCTACTTGATGACTTTAACTGTGTACTGGCCTCGTAGAGCCTGCAAAAGAGTGGAAGGCCAAAGCCAACGATGACTGTTGTTTGCAGCAATAACATCTATGATAATGGTGGTGGTGGCTACTTGCTCTGGGCTGGTTGACTACCTACCTTCTAGATGGGTCATGATCATGAGAGGCCCTGGAGGATTTTCACAGAAGCTTTGTCTTCCGTTTGACCTCAAACCTTTCTTCTTTGGGAAATACAGAGGACCTGCATTCACCAAGCTGTCAGGTCAGAAGGTGTTATGTCATAGGGTGGTGAGAAAACCCAATGAGCTCATGTTAATGGAGATCTGACTAACTTACCAGGTCACACTCCACCTGGAAAACTCTGTTCTGGGTCAGTACATGGGTACTGTGTGCAGGCTTGAAGGATCATATAGGCCCCCACATAGTCTGGAAGAAAAGTCCTTCCTCGGAAGCCTCCAAATGGAATGCCAGACACCAGACCTAACTGTGCACTCACAGCAGAGCTTATACTGCTTTGGCTTCCATCTCCATCACCAAGAACACAATAAACACCTGATATTACACAGCCAGTGTGCAAGACTAGAAACACCACAAGGGCAACCCTTCAAACCAAGCCTACCTTTCAAAGTGGGAAGCGGGCTCTCAGGTCCGTTGAGGTGTCCCAAGGGGTCACTGGGATCCGGATGTTCCACTTCACCTGAGAAAAAGAAAACACACACACATGTCACAGCTTTCCACTCGGGGCCAAAGGCAGCACATCGTGCCCAGTGTCTAGGAAATGCACAAAGACGCTGTGGCAAGTGCTGACAGGCTCTGATAAGCATCAGATCTAGAGTCATTATAAAAGTGGATTTTAAGCCCATCCCATGAACAGTCCTTGCAGGTGCATCCAAGCATGCACACACAAGGAAGAGGGAAAGTGAAGGAAGGAAGAAAAGGGCTGGTTGGCAAATTGGACTACTAGAGGCTGGACTGAGCAGCTGCCCTCCAGATGGAGACTCCCGGTAATTAGGGGAAAGTTCAGAATTGGAGACTTTAAACTTTTTAAGACAGGGTTGCATGTAGCTCAAGTTGCCCTCAAATTCACCACTTCTCCCAGGGTGGCCTTGATCCTTCAACCTTTGTATCGTAAGTGCTAGGATGACAGGCGTGTGTCACATCTGGTTCCAAGAATGAGAGACTTTCTTAAGCAACTTGTTTCTTCCCAGGACAGGGGAAGCAGTCCAATGTGAATCAATCCCATGACTTAATACGGATCAACCCAATGATCATAAATGCTTCAAATGTACTCATGCTTATAATGGCAGATTCCACTGTGGACTCCCCCCCCCCCGAACACTCCTGAACACTGAGGCAAACACAGATTTAGTGTGTTCAGACTGAACACTCATTACAACACACACAACCAGGTGACCACTGTCTTCCAGTCCAGGGGATGGGCAGGTGCTTCACTGACTAAGCAAAGTACAAGAAGTTCTCAGACGCCACCCTAAATACCAACTTCCCTCCAATTTGCTCACTTCAACCTTTATTTAACCTTTACCTAGACCTCAGTGGGGCGCCATTGGTTGGGGGTTAGAAGTGAAGACTGAGATGACTCACAGTGCCTACATGCATCTCAGTTTAAGACTTCAAAACCTCACTACGGAGCGACCCAGTGACCCACGCAAGAAGGTCCGACACACAGTTCAGCATGGCGACCCTTGGGGCTGCTGTGGTGAATGATACAGACCAAACACAAAAACGTAAATGTAAGAGTTGTGGTCATAGGAGGTCCTTGCACCTGGGTTGTAGAAACACAGAAGAACATGATACCAGAGGCTGGGGAGAAACACGAGGAGTCCGTGTTTAACAGGACAGATTTCTGTTGAAGGAGAAGAAAATGGACAATGGACAAAAGGCATCCTGACACTTGCAAGACACTGACAATGCTCTCATGTCATGGAACTCCAACCTAAGAACATTATTTGGGGCTACAGAGATGGCTCAGTCAGTAAACTACTTGCCCTGCAAAAAAGTGTTGGAGCCAGATCCCGTAAACACATTTGAAAGGCCCCTGCATATAATCACTGAGGAAGCAGAGAGAGAAGGATTCCTGGGGTTTGTTGGCAAACCAGTCTAATCTGAGGAAAGGTTAAAAATGAAAATCATTTTATTTTACCATATTGAACACAAGTTTAAAGTCTACCAAAGGCTAAAACTTCGGTATTGGATCACTCTTCTTCGTTATTAAACAAGACAACAGTTACCATAGCAGATGGGGCTTGAAATGCCTCTTAGGAAGATGCCCTGCCCTAGAAAAGGAGAGATCTAATTTGCTTCTGAGGCAGACCTGGGTTGGCAAGGTTCTCAGCTGGTCTGGCTTAGTGAGTGCTAGCCCCTGCCTCTGGACGGTACCAGCATCTCTAAGCTGGGCCTTCATCTCTCCACTCCCGCGCGATGCTGGTCCCACATCTCAGGGCTTCTGAAATCAATGTCAACCTGCCCTTGGCCTCCACTTCGCTTTACCTGTGGCCAGACACATATCTAAACCACACAGAAATTTTCCACTTTCTCATCATTGGCTCCTTATTCAAACTTGTTCATGCCATTTTTCATAGACAGTCCCAGGCCTGTTACTAGAAGTAATGCCATTATAAAATAAACATTACACCTCACTTTCAGCAATCAAAATATTTTCCCTGGGCCAGCAGTTGAGGGTGCTTCAATCCCAAGCACCAGTGAAGGAACAAGGACCTGTGGACCAGGCATTAAAACCAGAATGGGGTGCTGGGGAGATAGTGCAGTCAGCGAAGAGTTTGCTTTGCAACACAAAGTCTAGAGTTCAATATCTACAATCTACATAAACAAGCCAGGTATGGTGTCAAAAATCTGCAATCTCAGTACTGAGGAGGTAAAGAAGATCCTTACGGATTCCTGACCACCCTGCCTACTTTATTTGGCTGTTCCAAGTCAGAGACCCTGTCTCAAAAGGAACAGCATAATGGTGGGTGGTACATGCAGAACGACAGTCGGGATGTTCTCTGGCCTCCACACATCTACACACATATAGATGAAATAAGATAAGACCAAGGCAGAAGCCAAAGCTATGGAATGCAGTCATAAAATTTCAGCCAAGGAACAAAGATAACAGTTCTGAACTTTTACATTGGCACACATTTTGCAAAATTCAGCGCTTGTTGAATGTAGAGAGACCACATGAAATTAAACATACTTATACTAGGTACTCTCATCTCAAAAGAAGTATAAAATTTTAACTGGTTAGAAATTAATAAATGGAGTGAAAGTCAAATAAATATCCACCCTGAAGAAATAAAAAGAAAAAAAAACTCTGGCACCCCAACTCCACAGGGAAGATTTCTAGGTTCCAATTGGTCAAAGTTTTTGATAGAGAAGCAGTGGTATTTTCCCTCAAGCAAAGCTTTGTGCAGAGGAGGCACAGTTATTTTCTGAAAAGCAGAAAGTGACTTACAGACTACGTCACTCACTGACTCACACGGTCCACACCAAATACTTAGACATGCACTCTTCAGGGTTCTGTTGAGGTTTCTAGATGAATCCTCTCTGTCTCTGGCCTGTGGGCAGTAGTTCTTGGGAAAGAACTTGTGGTGTCTGGGAAGTCCGGTATGAATGGTCCGTACATTCGGGATTCTCAGGCCAGTCTGCAGCAACCCAAAGGGAGAGGGCTCACCATCGCTGCTCACCCTCGGCGCTCACGATGCTTACACCAGGAAGTTTCACAGGAGCATGAGCAGTACCCACAAACTCCAATCGAGTGTGTGCACATTCTGAATAAATGAACGAGCCTGGCAATCAGAAGACCTATTAAGCAACCTTCCTTCAGCTCGGCCCCTCACATGGCACCTTGATTGACATCTCAATGAGAAGAGAAATGCATCGGCACAGCCGTGTGGGCGTGTTCTGATTCCCAGACTCATTCACAGCATGGTAATCTTCTCATTAATAAGAGACACACCATTAGACAAGAATTTGCTAATGAACTTAAAACCTATGCCCTTGGACTTGAGTCCAAGGTGCTGGTCTCCGTTTGATTTGTGTTTCTTTCCAACACTTTGTTGTTCAGACTTTTCATCCCTGAATCTGTTCCCCTGTGAATCGGCACAATGTGCTTGTCATGATGTGTTGAGACAAGGTCTTCAGAGGAACGTCCAGACTTCAAAGCTGGCTCCTTTTAATTAATGAAAGATTTTACTCTCTTGGATCTGATCCTCATAAAAAGATAATCTTCAGGGTGTGAGAAATGACTTGGGCTAGAGAGAGTGCTGTATACAGCAGCTTCCAGGAGAGCAAGAACAGATCTTCAGCCGAACTAAGCTTCCTGGGACAGCACAGACACCTCCCACCTGTGACTGGAAAGCCAGTCACCTGCTCCAAAATGACATCTCGGGAATAAGCGAGATCAACAATGCAGCAGCATGTGTGAGGTTGGAAAGGCAACAGGTAAGGGGAATTATTAGCTACAGTGGAGCAAGGGATAAAATCCTGGAGTGGCCACTGGTCTGTGAAATCAGAACTAGTGACATGGCTCAGTGTGCAAAAGCTTTTATTATATAAAGACTAATCACCTCATTCAGTCCATAGAAAGGTGGAAGGAGACAGCTTGCTACATAAAGTTGTCTTCGAGCATCCACACGTGATGGCATATGCCTCGACACATGCAGGTACATCACACACCTACACACACCTACACACACACACACACATACACACACACACGCACACACACACACACGCTAATAACAATTTTTTTTGAAAACTGATACCAGCTAGAAGCCAACACACCACTGGATGTCAGCCGCTGGGATCTCATGGGTGGTAGTCTTAGCAGTTTGTAATTTTTTAAAAATTTTTTAAAAATTTTTTTTATTATTATTACTATTTATTCAACTGTGTGCATATGCGTGTGTATGTGTGCGTGCGTGTGTCTGTGTATGTGTAGAACCAAGGACGAATTCGTGAACCACATGGACGCCTCAACCTCACTTAGCCCCAGGATTCCCAGAGGACTCCGCCCTACCAGGCCCAGAAGCGCAGGCCGCCCCCCTTCGCCCAGCGTTCTATACGTGGGATCGGGGATCCGACTCAGGACCTTCTGCCTGCAAGGCAAGGCTTAACCCCTGAGCTACTCTCCCAGCCCAGCAGTTTGATAATTTCGTAATTTATAATGTCAACTGGAAGCTGGGTAAATATTAGCCTCCGGTTCTATGTTCCTTACAGGCAATCTTATCTGTGCTTTAGAAATATAAAATCAAATTTGGCACCGTAAGATGGAATTACCTCTTTCCAGCCTAATCTGGGCTTTGATCCCAGGTTGGTAAGACTCTACTTCTCTCGAGGACAGCAGATTCCCCAGCTTGCTTTCTCTATACCGAAACCAGCAGAAATGGAGACAACAGAAAGCTGACAAAATACTCCTAGCTCACTGGTCTTCTCATTCGGTTTCATGGAGGAGTCTTTCTATTAACCCTTTCTATTAACTTTCCACCTTGAACTGAGCATGTCATCCTGCAACTCCCTCAACACAGTGAAGAAGAAAAATCCTGCCAATGGCTCCCCCTGGGTTACCTCATGCAAACCAGACAGTCAGACTCTCAGAGAACAGATCTCTGCTTAGACTATTGGGGCTGGGATTTCTGCATCTATGTCAAAATGGTTGCTACGTTCTTTGAAAAATTCACTTAGGCCTGTGTTGGGATTTTCCAAGAGAAAGCAAAAAAAGATGAGACTCCTACAGAGCCCCCTTTTGTGTGGTCCCTAACTGCTTCAAAAAGCCTCCATCATATTAATGTTGACCTGAAAGAGTCCCACAGCCAGACTCTGCGGTGCAGGGGCCTCCATGAAAGAGAACCTAACTGATCACTGGGAGTACAGGAGTCTGTGGGGCTGACTGCCCTACTCTGGGGGGCCACTCGCACCTGCTTTGGACAGCAACACCCTGACCCTGTGTCCTATAGCCAACTTCTTGCCAGGTGATGCTCTTGCCTGAGGGCAGGGCTGTCCTCCAGATCCCTCCCCTTGGGGCATCCTTCAGCAGCTGGGGCACCTCGGCTCCTCTGGCTAGCATTCCTTTTTCTTACAATGCTTACAGGACTGCCACTCCAGTCCGAGGCAGCAGGGCAGGCCCTGCATGTCTGGCCATGTTTGGTATGGGTCCTGCTGGTCGTTTCCTCATTCAGTGCTCCCGTGCATGGCCATCGACCCCCTTGGTTTCTTCCCCAGCCTGCCTCAATCTCCCTGGACCCTGTCTCCTCTTCTCTGATAATTTACAGCCATCCTCCCAGAGAAGAATTTGGTTCTCTCTCAAGGAGCCGTTCTCGTACCCTAAAAGTCAGACTCATGATTGTCACGTCTGCTCTTTCCTTTACTTGTATGTGGGATAGAAAAGCCACACTTGAAGTGTCCATGCATGACTCTGGCTTCCTCCACGATCCACGCCCCTGGCTTTCAGAGGCAGCTCCTGCCCCTGGCTAATGCCACAGAGGCGGGGCTCAGCCTTGACTCCTTTCCCTCAAACCCACAGCAAATGTATGGTGTTCCTTCCATCTTCCAAACACTTCCAGAATATACCCATCTCCCTGCTGATACCAGTGCTGACTACTCCCACCTCTGAAACTACCCACACGAAAGCCTCAGAACCAACTCTGCACCCCTTCCCAGCCTGCTCCTCCTGTAACTACCAGACACTGCTCCATGGGCGAAGCGTCCAAGTCCAGGAGTTAGTGGGGGCAGCTACACACACGGTGCACACACACCGTGGCCTGCTTGCTGGCAGGCTTCAGACGGAAGGGAGTCAGCCTTGAAGAGGGTCAGAGGGTATGACTACTGGGACCAGGATGGGGCAGGACCAGGAGGAGACTTTCTCCTGTGGGGTTCTGGCACAGCTGCTATTAGGCAAGTAGGCACACCATACTGAATTCTACAGCACATACTGAATTCTAAAGCACAGGAGTGCATGTGCCCTTGAATTATGTAAGTGACAGGCTGTCACATCCTGTGCCAACAGGCTGGTAGACAAGGTCCCAACCTGGGGAAGAACTTCAAGAAAGTGCCTTCTGGAAACGGGACATGGCTTATTTTGAAATAAATAATAAAGATATGATACATATGGGAGTTGTCAGGCTTGCAACCTGCTCTGTGGAATAAGCAGTTGCTAAGGACCTGAGTGATTACTAGGGACCACTCCTCTCAGAGTCTTGCCTCTTATCTTGACAGACAAGTTCCTCTCTTTTTGTGATTGTGTGTGCCTCCTAGATGAGTTCTTCCCTTTTTTGTGGATTGGGAGCGCTCCTATCTTTTCCCAGGCCTCCTTTTTGTTTTTTCCCAAAAAACTACCTAGGATATCACCTCCCCCTGGGTTCCTGCTTCCTGAACTATAGATGTCAAGTAATTTGCCTTAAGTCTTTTGTTTCCTAAATACATACCAAGCCTGTTTTTAACTTTAAATTAAAATTCTAACTAGAAATTTTATGTCCAACCATACACAGTAAACAGGCTTGTTAGCCAGAATGTATACACTGATTGTAAAGAAATTAGAGAATAATTTCAAGAGTCCTAAAATGTAGATAGATAGAATTCCCTAAAAATACAACTCTTGTGAAATTAATTCAGATATTCTATATATATGAGACTATGCCATCTGTTCACTAAAATTAGTATACGACTATTTCTTATAAAACACAGTTAATAGAAAATAATAATAATGACTCCTAAAATTAACACACAACTATTTCTTATAGAGCACGAGTTAATAAAAAGTATAAATAAATAAAATAAATTCTAATATAGTTCTTACCATTATAACCTAATATAGGCCAACTTATATGATAACAGCCAGAATCTAGTATCCTCAAAAAGAAAAAGTAATGTATAATATACACCCCCTCCAACAGATTCACCTTTACCATTTACAAAAATATATAATAAATATAACACAAATTAATAAGAAGCTCAATCTCAGTGTATTTTAACTAAATCTCAAATGAAATCTTTGTTAAATACAACAATACAGACTTAGACCCTGTGACTGTTTGATGGGACGTTACAAAATAGATAAATTTAGAGAGACTGAGAGACTGGGAAAAACCTGTTGTAGGGCTGAGAAAAAAACCTGTTAAGATGTGATAAGGATTTGTTTGTGTCTCACCCTTAAACAATGAGTTAAATTCTTAAAGAATATTTATCCTAAAGGTGATTCCTGCTGATTAGAAAGATACCTGTCTGTCTGCAGGTGCAACATTCTCTGCCCCCAAATTTTCTAGCATAAAAGCTGTTAGGATATTCCAATAAATGGATTCAGATTCACCCAGCTCAGAGTTATGTGTGTATCTGTTTCTCATTCGCCGAAACCTTGCCCACCTTGTCGAGGGGAGCCCTGCATTCGAGGTTGTAGCGCTTGGACTGCAACAACAGGCATGCATGCACAAAGTGTGCCAAGTTTTCAAAAGACTGATACATGGTGTTATTTCTTTGAGAAGACCCTGCCTGACTGTATTCCAAACAACCAACACTTCCTTACTCACATACACCATTCCGACAATTCTTAACCTATCTGCATTTCATCTGACACTTTCCAAGAGACTTCATTGGCCTACTTACTTTCGTGTTTCTGACACAACAGGAGCTTCATTCTGTGTGCTCAATGCCCAGTGCAAAGAACCTGGAGATGTCTCTGCAGACGCACTTGAACGACTGACTGACTGGATAGACACATGCTCAATGCATTCATCTTTACATCTACTCAAGAGTCGAAGCTGGAGCCCGTCACACACACACACACACACACACACACACACACACACACACACACACACCACACCCCAGATCGATCCTGCTCTAGCTTCTGTCTCTCATCCATTACTCTTGAGCTCAAACCTGGCTCCTATCATCTGGCTTCTCAGTGAAAATAGCTTCACAGTTCGACATTTCCTTCTGCCTGAGCAAAAGTTCCTGAGGCATTCAGAAACACCCGGGTATTCGCAGGATCCTCTGCTCCAGTCTTTGTACAGAGAGGCCTCCCTTGGTCACTTCATTTAACATGACTCGCTGCACTCACAACATGCTTATTCTTTGCTGTGTCGTGCTCGGGGCACTGAGAACTTTCTGTGAGCGTGTGTGTGCGCACGCGCGCACGCGCGTGTGGCCTGTTCACTCTCTGTCCTGCATCAGGAGAACCTGAAGTCTGTGTGGGCAGGGTCTGCTCACTGTGTGGTTTCCACACTTGGAGCTAAGCCCAGCAGGCCCCAGGACACTGCAGATGCAGCTGCTGGACAAGTTCACGTGGGTGGTGACGCATTCCACAGCAGCCGTTTCTTAGGAGTTTCTGAACTCCACCCACAGTTTGAAGTCAAGGTTCACATGCACGCCAGGTGTGAGTGGCACTACTCCACCAGTGTCTGTGTCTCATCCTCTTTCCAGAGGCAAACAGTGCTGTCCCAACCTGGGAGGCCTTCGTCCTGCCTCGGGCACAAGCATCACAGCTCTCTGGGCTACAGTTCCTCCGCCCATTCCCCAGCACCCCGGCTTGCCAATGTCCCATAACCTCCATGGAACAGCCACGGGCACCCATGTGTAATGAACGAAAAGTGGGTTCTGTGACTTTAAAACACCAGATGCTCCTCAGCCGTAGAAAGCGCCTACTGTGGACGCAGAGCTGATGCAAGTCCAGCACCTCTGCTCAGCACACAAGAGGCCCCATCAGCACGGTGCTGGAGAATCACTTCCAGAATGGCGTGATGTCTGCATGGTTTCCCTCTCCCTCTTCAACAACAGACAGCTAGGAAAGACACTGAAGTTGAAATATCCCAAGAACTGGGGGAAAAGTTGCCAATCTGAGAGTACTCTCTGAATTTTGACAGAGGGTCAGTCTGTGTGGTTTGATCTAGACCCCTCTCAACATCCCTAGTGCTTATGTGGTGTCAGGTAGTCAAAGGCCACCATGCCTTTACATGCAACCACAACTACTAAGGGTCTGCAAACTGTTGAGAATACTGCCCACAGCACAGCTAACATTTTATCTAGGCATCTCACACACACACACAAATCTCTAGCTCTGGCACAAAATCAACTAGGATAGCTTGAAGGAAGGGTGGCAGGTGGCAAAACTCCTGGGACACTGTGAAACCTGCGACACTGAATAGCAACCACCGGCCACAGTTCAGGGCCTGGTGATGTGGCTCCAATTGCAGGAAAGCGGAGTCTGGGCAAGAATCCAAAATAAGACCTGTAAAACTTAGAGAAAGTAAAACTTCAAAACACTGTGGAGATGGGAAGGCCGTGACCAAGGGTGAACTACGCATATCAGTAGGAAAGATCAGGGCAGAAAGAGACTACATCTGGTGACATGGAGACATAGTCAGGAAGTGGAAGCCCTTGTTGTCTTGTAAAATTCCGTCTCCCAAGAATTCCCTTGGAGGCAAAGCATGTGAGGAGCCCTGGTCAATGATTGGCTATGTGGCCCCAAGGAATCGCAGTCTAAAAATCAAAAAAGTTAAAATGTACACAGCAAGCAACTGAGAAGTCACACATTATTGAGATACACAGGAGCAAGGAAGGAAAACTTAAAACAGGTCAGCAGTAACAAGAAAAACATCGCCAAGAAATAAAATGGAAAAAACAAAGGCAAAAACAATTTCACTGCCAAACTTGAAAGAACACAGGGACTTCCTACCAAAATTCTCACAATATCGCTCTCTGCAATGTCTGTCAAACATCTGAAGGAAGGAAAGTTCCACATCATGGGGAAAGACGAGGAGAGGGAAATGCTAGTCAACAAGTAATATGCCTCAGTGCCAAGATTTTGGACCAACAAAGACTTAACAATGTGTTCTGTTTGAGGAAAATGATACCTGAGGAATGGCAGGAAGTAACAGTAACTTTATAGTTCCAGGCATATAACATAAACAAAGGGAGTCAGAAAGTCAAGTGGAAATTCTGAGATCACCAGCTGGACTGACAAGAGATTAGCGCGAGCAGAAGAAAAGACGCTGTGAGCTAGAGACAGGTCAGAAGGCTGTCCAGGGGGACAGAGGTGCTCGAGAGCAAACACAAAAGTCAGAGAGACCTGAGAGGGACAGGAGCACACCGACATACGGGTCCTAGGAGCTGGCGAGAAGACAGACGGCAAGAGAAGAGAATGAAAACTGCGGCACGGGAGAATGGAGCGCACTGCATTAGAGCAGAGGAGGCAGGAGGATTCCTGGAGATTGAGGCACACACCAGACCATCAGGCCACAGGGCAAGACGCCATCTGAAAAAACAGTAACAAAAGTAACTAAAAAAAAATAACCAAAACATTGCGAAATAACATATGTTTTTACTTACACGTTTAAGGCACCAGGACTCTAGGAAGATAAACACACAATAAGCAAGCAGCTGAAAACCCAAGAGAAACAATCTCAAAAGCAGTGAGAGAGGAGCTTTGTCTCACCCAAGAAACCCTCAGTAAGATTAGGAGCTGCATTGTCTTCAGAACCCAGACATAGAACACTAGAAAAATTGACAAAGATTGTCAACCCAGGAGTCTACATCCAGCTAAGTTCTTCAGAACCAAGGAAGTCTGGAGATGCCAAGGTGCATAAAAAAATGGAAAGGTCTGTTACCGGTGGACCACCCTATGAGAAACACTAAAGAGGTACTTGAAGGCTAAAGAGAAAGATCTCGAGAAGTTTCAACACCTCCTTGAGAGACTGATGAAGGGTAATGCTGATCTACGATTCATGCTCCAACAAATACTCAGGTACATGCCATCAAAGGCAAACCAGACAAAACCCAGTAGAGGAGAACAAGGGCTGTAATGGGAAGAGGCGAAGGGATGGGATTGTGGACTGTGATGTGAAAATACCATACATTTTCTATATTCGTGCATGAAACACTAAAATAATAAAATAAGATAGAATAAAATAAATTTTTTAAAAATTCAGCTGGATAAGACAGGGAAAGATTTTTTTCTTTTCAGAATTAAAAATAGGTTATTAAAAAAAAAAAAAAAACTTCCAGGGGCTGGAGAGTTGGCTCAGGAGTTAAGCCTTTGCCTTGCTAGGTGTAAGGTCCTGAGTTCGGATTCTAGGCCCCACGTATAGACGCCGGGCGGAAGCGGGAGCAGCCTGCGTTTCTGGTCCTGGTAGGGTGGAAGCGGTCCATGGTGGTTCCCGAATTCGTCTGTGGTTCTACACACACACACATACACATGCACACGCATGCACACACGCATAATTGAATAAAAATGAATAAAAAATTTTTTTAAAATTCCAAAAAAGAAGGAACAGATAGTTTAAGATTAGTTATTTAAATTGCAATGCACCTACTTGTCCATCTGAAGAAGGATGTAAACAGTCAATCAACAAGGGATTATAAATGCTTGGCCCCCACACAAGTAAACGCAGCCAGTACTGATGGGATGCTCCACCCCCTAGTGGATACACGCTCTCCTACAGCCTACACAGAACATGCGTTAGGGTGCTTGGCCAAGGGAACTAAGGCGAATGTGAACAGGCTAGAAGTCGTAAAGTAAATTCAACATGCCAAAATTAAAGAAAGAATCTCCACATAAGCAGAGGGCCACAGAAGCGATCACAAGAGAACACCTGGTGTGTGTGGCTGTGAACCAATCCTAACACGTGGGAGCCACTGACAGAGGACTCTGGGGGTCATTTATGCCTGAACATTTTCCCTACTTTCAAAAAGAAGCTCTCTAAATTAGGGATGAAACAGATACCTTAGGGACAAGAAAAGAATACAGCAAATAGTAGATAGAAGGAAACAATGAAGGTTAGAGGGGAAGAAGAATAAAGACTGAAAAGTAGAGAAAGTCAAGAAAATGAAAGTTGGCTCTTTGAGAAGATGAGCAAAGCTGACACACCGAATAAAAATGAGGGGGTCGTCCTGTCAACACCAGCACAGAGCGACAGCTGAATGTAAGGGATACAACACTAATCATTATGTTAGGCACTTACTGCACGTTCGGCACTGGGTAAACCACCTCTGAGACTGCCTTGCTCGACCCCTCCACTGTGCATAAACTGCTGTTCCTCATGGGTCGTACATCTGGCTCTGGCTCAGCTGCGCTCGAGCCACCCAACAGGGACACGGGCGGTCAGGAGTAAGCAAGCCCAGGAAAGACCCTACAGGGCACAGCTTGCCTACCACATGCACACACCTGTCCACATTTAGTGTTTCCTTACTGGCTGAGGCACAGTGACAATTGTGGAGGCTTTAAAGGACACAAGCTACTGATAGAAGAATCATCTCAGATTAAATTAACAGGAAAGCATCCACTTTGATATTTAACTAGAACAGAAGTTTTTTACTTGGGTTATGCCCTATTAATGAAAGTCTTGAATTTTCTACGTACTAAGCCATGAAGTATGTGACTTGAAACACATATTGGACAAAAAAATGCTACTGTTTAGATTTGTTGCCCTGCCCTAGGCACTTGTGCATGTGGAGAACATTCTTCACTTCCTAGCTCCAATTCTACCCATTAGAAAACTTCACATGGTGTTTGATTTCTACAACATGGAGAGCAAGGCCCATTCGAAGACAACATAAACACTTGTACTGCTTGGTGACAGTATTGTATAGCATGAAAGTTAAAGATATGACAGCGATCTAACCCACTATTAGTGGTTGTCGTGAAAATGTATGTGATTGCCAAGTACGAATGTTTTTCTCTGAGCAAATGTCTGTGTCACTGTCAGACTCCTTTTAAAGGAAAAATATTCTCTGAAAGAACTGAGTTAACAAATGCTGGAGAGGATGTGGAGAGAGGGGAACTCTCCTACATTGCTGGTGGGAATGCAGGCTCATACAGCCACTCTGGCGAGCCAGTCTGGAGATTCTTAAAGAAATTAAAGATTGAAATGCCATATGACCCTGCGATTCCACTTTTGGGAATAACTCCCATACAGCAAAAATTCACCTTGATAGCACAAGCACGACCATGTTCATAGCAGCACTGTTTACAATAGCAAAGTCATGGAATCAACCCAAATGTCCAACAGTTGACGAGTGGATAAGGAAAATATGGTACATCTATACAATGGAGTACTACTCAGCCATCAAAAATGATGAATTAATGGAATTTGCTGGGAAATGGATGGGATTAGAAACAATTATATTGAGTGAAGTACCCCAGACACAGAAAATTAAGCGCCGTATGTACTTCCTAATAGGTGGCTCCTAGTACCAAACCCACTTAGAGACACTCAAAGATAAATCTCTGTAATAATTACAGTAATTGCTAAGATTATGAAAAGGAGGGATGGGGAAGGAGGGCCACACCAGTAACGAGAGAGGAGACCATGTTACAGCAGAGAAAATAGGCCACCATCAAGGACTGCAAGTAAGTAATGAAACATCTGGTTAAGTTCACAGACTTTCCTTCCTGATCATTTTCAACGGATGGGGTATGATCTTACCAGAAGGGGAGGGCGTATAGTCTGGCAGATAGAAAGTAACCATTTCGCAAATGGGTGATTGACCCCTCCCTCTCCGTGGTTTCCTACTTTTATTACATCTACCTTTGAATATACTCTTATAACAAGACTCTAATTTAACAGGTTTTTATCTCTGGCCAGGGGGTGACATCCAATACCCATCAGGGTGGAGCCAAGGGCATTGCGGGAGCAGCAGAACTGAAAAAAAAAAAATCAACAAACCATAATCCAGAACATCAGAGACTCTATATCAATCACCTGGAACTAGGCCAGCCTAATTTCTCCCCATCCTGAAGCTCAGGGAAATTTGCGGAAGAGGGGGCAGTAAGATTGTAAGAGCACAAGGATGGGAGGAGCAATGATATGCAAGATACTCCACACAAGTTAGGGCCGAAGCAATCATATTTGGACTTTACATGCCCTGCACAATGTCCAACACACTATTGACCTCACAAAGTCTAGCATTTGCTAAAGGCACTAGGATCCTTGGAGGCAAGGGATTGACAGCCACAGTAGCGTTCCTATGCTTAACGGGAACACAGGAAAGGGTTCTGGGAAATGCTACTGGGTCCCTTGCACCTCATTAGAGAGGAGGACCCAGAGGAGAGTTTGGCATTAAAGGATGCTCCGGGGATGGGAAGGGGAGGCACTGGGGGATAGGGAGGAGGGGGGGAGGGGAGGGGGGACACAGGGGGATGGGGGTTGGAGGGAAGGGGAGACCTGTGTACCTGTTAAGTTTGTATGAGTGGAATAAAAAAAAAAGAACTGAGTTAGCAATCACATCACCAGACAGTACTTATTTCCAATGGCCCTATTTAAAAAGAAAGAAAGAAAAGACAGACATTTTAAATGCATTGTTTAACCTAACTGGGGCTCATAAACTCATCAATCATGGGAGCGGCCAAGCTTGTCTTTGAGGCTCTTTGTTCCCAAAGCTCTAAACTCATTAATCACGGCACCACATCGGTGTCAAGGCGGCTGCCACTTTGCCTCCTGTGTCCTGCTCTGCTCTGTGTCCTGCTCCGCAGGTGGGTTCCCCAGTCAGTGCTAGAAGCACATTTGCCTTTAACAATCAAAGGGCACCCAGGAATCTGTCTGCACAGAGGGGGCAGCCCAGGGAAGACCAGCATGCTCCAGCTTTGCAGATGGATTCTGAAACAAAGTGTCTTGCATTCCAGAAGAAAAAAAAAAAAAACGTTAATGACTGTCTTGGCCTACCATTCGGAGCCAGAGGTCACCAGGAGAAAAAACTGGGCTGAACATTGAGGACTCGGGGTCTCAGAAGCAGTACCAGTGCGTGCACCCTGGACCATCTGCATACTGTTGAAATGTGTTTGTGCCTCTCTAGCTTTTTTTTTTTAATTCTTAGAATGCATTCTAGACGTTCTGTATTTTCTTATCCCCCAGACCTACTTTTAGAGGTGCGCCAGAGACATGCTGCTGTTTTGAGATTCAAAGCTGTGAGGTGACCATGGCTGGCTGGGCGTACGGAAAGGGATTGACAAGGGTGAGGTCAGGTGTACAGGGAGGGATGCTCCAGGGTGGGTTTCCTCATTAGTGACATTGGAGGACAAAGCCCTGCCTCCGTCCCTTGCTAAGTCAAGTCCTGCTGTACTCAGACCAAGCTCTGCCAGCATGCTTCTGAGGAAAATCCCACTGTGCTGACACTGTGCGCGGTGACCGAGGGACAGCAGGGGCTCCAGAGATGGGGGCTGTAGAGTGAGGGAGGCCGGGCAAGAAAACCACAACAGGCCGCAACACACAAGAACATTCTGGGGGATCCGCAGTGAGCAATGTGTACACGCACTGAGCCTTGAGCCCTCCGTGGGTCTCTCTGCTCTCTTCCCTGAGTCTTTCTCTAACACCAACAACTTTTTTCATCTCTCGAATTTTGCACACTTCTGTTTCTTATTCTTGTTCCAGACCCATGTGAAATGTACAGAAAGTTTCAGTGGAATCCTCTTGTTGTTTTTCCCCCCTCCAATTCTTTTCCCACATTCTGAAATGATTGTCCTCTGATCAGGGGTTCTCCACGCGACTCTATCCCCAAAGGTCATGTGGCAATGCCTGGAGCCATATTGGCCTACAGAAGGAACGGGGTCAGAGACACTGTTAAACGAGCCCCCAGACAGTGAACACTTTTACCTCCGTGGACAAATGCTCCAGCCAGCCCAAGCCCACAGCAGAAAACTAAACACGTCTGGTTCAGCCACCATTCCGACCAACTGGCCCATTCCCTTGATGACCCCCACAGATGGGTCCTGGCAAGTCAGGAAAATCCAAGCTTTGCTTGATGGACAGCTATGCAAGCCCCGCCTCCACCCCGAACTTGGAACCAGGATCAATACACCAGGCTTCTCAGCAACTCAGTCTCCAGAACTGAAAGCTTCATCACTGGTCCTTCAGAGTCCTTAGACAACTACCCCGGCTTTCAGCCCCCTTTCAATTCTGTGTTCCCTCCTGATATCTATACATAAAACAGCTCTGGTGGCTCCACCCTCCTGGGGCAGCTGGCCATAGTATTGTGATTCTCAGCTACAGGAGAGATCTGGAGGGGCTGGAGAGGTGGCTCAGGGGTTAAGCCTCTGCCTCGCAGGCAGAAGGTCCCGAGTTCGGATCCTAGATCCCATGTATAGACGCCGGGCGGAAGTGGGGGCGGCCTGTGCTTCTGGTCCTGGTAGGGGGAGCCTGTGAATCCTGGAGCAGAGTAAACAAGGAGGAGATGGAGGTGGTCCATGGTGGTTCCCAAATTCGCCCGTGGTTCTACACATGCACGCGCGCGCACACACACACACACACACACACACTTGAATAAAAAAAAAAAAAAAAAGAAAAAAGAGAGATCTGGAATCACCTTGTAGATGTGCTTCTGGCTATGCCCTGGGTGGATTATCTCTATTAAGTTAACTGAGGTGGCCTTGGCACAAGCATTCCTTGCTCTCTGCTTCCTGCTTGTGAATGGAACCCAGCGGCTGTCTGTCTCAAGGGCCTACTGCGTGGATTCCACAATGATGGACTTTACCCTTAAACTGAATCAGAATAAACACTTTCTCCCTTAAGTTGCTTTCACGGAACTATTTTGACACAACAACAGAAACCTAAGTAAGACAATCATTTAGAACCCAGCCAAAGGTGTACGTTTTAGGGCTGTTAACACAGGGAACTACTGGGGCTGGAAAGGTGACTCAGGGGTTAGGCCTCTGCCTTGCAGATGGAAGGTCCTGTGTTCAGATCCATAGGGCGGAGCCTGCGAATCCCCAGGCAGAGTAAACAAGGAGGTGGAGGGCGGTCCATGGTGGTTCCCAATTCCTCCGTGGTTCTACACACACACACACACACACACACACACACACACAAGCGTGCACACATACACACAATTGAATAAATAAATAAAAATTAAAAAAAAACCACAGGAACTATTGTCAGAAGGGAAGGTGGGGCACGTGATCTTTAAAGCCTGGGTTTTTTTGGTGGTTTGGTGTGTATGTTTCGGGGACAATTCTCTCTCCCTTCCTTTCCTTGTTTACTCTATTTCTTTTTCTTTATGTGCCAGAATGGAACCCAAGGACATCATAAGAAAGTGTTCTGTCACTGAACTACAAACCAACTTTGTATTTGGTTTTCATTTCTTCATTTTGTTGTTGTTGTTGTTTAGTTTTGTTGTTTTGAACTGGGGCCTCGCTATGTGTCCCTGAGGGGTCTAACCTGCATCCATCCTCCTGCCTTAGCCTCTCCAGGGCTGGCTAGATTACACTGCATGTTGTGGCTCTTGGCTCTGGTGTCGACTTACTTGTGTCTTTTTCATGAAACACACAACACATTCATCCTCACCACCAGCGCGCTGAGAGTTCTTGCTTAAGGATGTTCTCACTAGAGCTATTTCAATGATACAACAGTGCTGACAAAATCTGAATTTAGAGGAAGCCATACTTCTAATTTTGAATTTGGACGGTTTTCTTCATAGTAAAGCAAAGTGATTCTCTGTCATGCTGGGAACGGAAGGAAACCACAGCTCTTGTCAGTCCTGTGATGGCCAGAGGACGTGGCTGACACCAGCATTCAGGCCCAACGCGTTCTGCAGGCGAGCTGCACGGGATGCATTTTCAACTTACCAAGCCAAGGAGCATCTGTATTTGCCAAGTCCCTACAGGCCAGACCCTTTGGCGCAGAGATGGGAGGACGTGCTCACTAGCTGCCCGGAGACTTCAGACAGAAAGGCTGTTTCAAGAATCACTTAGACTAGGACCTGGCACGGGCTGGCTTGCTTGTGGCCTTCCCTTTGAGGCTGCTGCTGGGTAGTCATCCCTAACTGAAACCGTCTGTTCAAGCTACAAGTCTCAGAAAACTCCTAAAACTTACAAGACGCAAAAGCTTCTTCCTTAAGGTTACACAAGCAGTAACAATTGTTGGAGGGAAGAGACTACTACTGGCCAATCACTCTGCAGTGGGGCAGGGCATTTCAAGGGTGAGTTGCCACTCTGGCCATATTGGGCTTTTTAGGGGTGCAGCTGCTGTGAGTAATCCCAGCACACATGAATTCACTGAGCTGGGCCTGGGTAGAACAGCTCTTTCGGTCTGTCTTCATTGCCCTACCTGGCATGAACAGACAACTTGCTCATCTCCCAGGAAAAGAAACACAACAGTTACTGGGCTCACAGATAATAAAAGCGCAAACACAGAACAGAGGCCCAGCTGGATAGAAACAGGCCTGGGTCGGAAAGGAATCAAAAGGCAGAGACAGGAGGGACCAGGGGCTCGCAGCCCTCCTCAGCTAGTAACCACATCACAGTCCCGTTTCCAGAGAGACTCATTATTTATGCAAACACGCGCCCCACCATATGCACTGGCTGGAAGACAGCAAGGAGCCCTTCACCAGCCACAGTCCTATTTAAAATATTTACTCAAACAGGTGCCAAGTATAGCACCACGTAAAAGTGGATGAGAGAAGAGGCCTGAGCCACTTTCATCTGGGGGGGATGAAATGAGCAGACGCGAGAGTGTCTGGCTGCAGCAGCCCACGTGGGCCCCCTGCAGCTCTCCACACTTCTTTCCATAGCCAGGACAAGCTCTTCAGATAAAGGCCCGCCTCCGCCTGCCCTGCCTTTACTGCGGCTTTTACTTTTCCAACAACCATTATTTCTACATGGAAGAACTCCTAGCCTGTCGCTGTGCTTTAATTTTTGCTTTGTGCAATGCTAGGGGTCGAACCCAGCACCCCAGGCAAGTATTCTACTCTACTCTACAGTAACTTCCTATGCCCCTGTGTCCCGCCTCTTCACATGGTCCGTTACACTTTGTCAACCCTGGCATACAAGGGTTTGACTCAAATTGCTTTGAGTCAGTTTTCTTATGAAAGTCTGTGTGTTTTCTGGAAAGGTCTCTTCTCTGGGGAGAACACCTGAGACTTTACTTTTACTTTAATTGACCCAATCACTAGGCACACTCACTTCTGAACCTCTGCATCAGGAGAGCATCACATCATCTACCCAGCAGCGCAGCGAGCTGGTGGGCTGATCAGCACTCCAGCACTACACCGGCAGCAGGAATGAAATGTATTGGACTTGGGAACAGGCTGCAGCGTGGCTCAGCGGCAGAGCCTTTCCCCAGAATGCATGTTAGACCTGGGACCAGGGGGCAGTGCGTTCAGTGGCTGAGCCTTTCCACCTCGACTTTGATAGTCAACAGCCAGAAAGAGTTCAGCCTCTTGTATGCCTCTACCTCACTGATTTGGGCTGGCCTCTCTCTTGGGTCTCTTTTCTAAGAATATCAACCCAATTCATGAGGTTGCCAGGGCTCTGATCTCTCGGATTAAATCACCTTCCAAAGACCCAGTCCTAATACTGTCAAATGGGTTAATCTATACTGGATATGAGTATAGGACATAAACTGTCTGTCCCCAACAGGAGGTAACCGGGAAAATGAGAAAACCCTGAGTGGCATGGTAGTCACCTTTCCACTGCTTGCAAAAGCCTTAAGAGAAGAAGAGGCTATTTTGGCTATTTTGGCTTGCAGTGTTAGTTCACAAGGGCTTGACCCTTTGGCTTTGCAATACAGTGGCAATAGATCATGCAAGGAGGTTATTTAATGGTAGCAACAAGCCAAGAAATACAAAGGAAGGGGTGGACGTCACTCAGGGGGCCCCTAGGACTTCACTTTCTCCCACTGGGCCTCACCTTTAAAAGGACCAATCACTTTCTAGTGGTACCCCGTTGAGCAGGCCTTTGATAAAATTCAAGTACAGCACGTGGTGCCAGAATTCAAGCTGACTGGCCAGGTGCCACTAGAAACTTCTATGAAGGGATCCAAGACCTCTCGCAGCAGCCCAGGCCCATGTTGCCATGTCTGGTGGGCTATAACTCTAAACCATCTCAGGACTGTTCTGTTGTTACTGTAATTGCTATCAGTGTCACACAACAGGAGGCTACCCAGGAACTAACAAGGACTCTACAAAAACTACGCTGGATCCTTTGGAAAGAAAAGTACACGTACGTGGCTTTCAAAATGTCAGCTCCATAGGGGTTGCTGGGGTAGGCTGTGGTAAAGGAAGTGAAAATCTACCCGGGCTCTGAGTTCTGCTCCTATTTTGGAATTGTACTTCATTTTCACCAAATCAAAACCTGGAAGCCACTAAATATGTGCTTCTCCTCTACTGAAATATCCACGAATAAATGCACACTAAGAGTAAAAGCACAAGTATAAAGAATGCGACTAGTTAATGATGTCCCAATATGACTGGTACTTTCAACACAGTCCTTGCGGCTTTTCACCATCAGAACCCCCCAGGGGCTCCTTTGTTCCTCTGATCCCTAGGGAACCTTCAAGGATACAACTCCAATGTTTTCTTCGTTCCTTCTAGTGAGCCTAAGGAGTATTCACAGTTTGTACATACCACTATGCACAAAGTAAACTGAGGCACGGCCTAAGTAAGGGACACACCCGCATCAGTTGCTGCTGTTCCGATGGGTGAAACCAGAGTAGAGGAAGTGCGTGGGGAGCACATGGAGTGCAGCCACATCTGAGAACTGATTCCCTACAGCAAACCCTGAACTTTTCAATTTCCATGGATCTCTTGTGGAGACCTTTACTCACTGCACACACTAACTGCCTTGTTACAAGAACAACTTTTTAAAAGTCAAAGATCAAAGGACCAAAGATGAGGAGGTCAGCAGGTGAAACGCTTTCCACACCGGAGTGAGGAACAGTGCTTGGACCTCCAGACGGGACACAAAACACCTGCAATCTCTGCGCACCTACTAGAAAAGGGGAGGCAGAAATCAAGAATTGGAGATTCTTGAGAGCCAGCTAGGCTGGCTTATGCAGCAGCAGAGAAAAGACCCAGTCTTGAAGCTGGAAAGACAAGGAATGACATCAGAAAGCTGAATTCCACACATGAGAAATCCTTACGGAAAAGCACACTCACAATCCCAGAGACAGGAAGGTAGAATCAGGCACACCCGGGGCTTACTAGAGAGCCAGCCAGACTAGCCTACTTGGTAGGTTCTAGGTCGGTGAGAGACCAAAACATCCCATTACTCCCTGACATGGTATCCTATAACGATGAATGAATGTTCCACAGGCTGAGGGACAAAGAGCCTAGGGAGACACTTACCCTTCATACGAATTCAACCAACACACCACCCGTCACATAACCTAACATGAATATCAGACAGGCGCACTGAAGTGGACTCGGGAGACACATTTCAGTGTGCCTCTACCATCCACACTCAGCAAGAAGATGGAGAACAGGAAGAGAGGCTGGGCTTTTGTAAAACCTCAAGGTCTGCGTCCAATGCCATGCTTCCTAGGGCAAGACTCCACCACCTTCCCAGACAGTACCACCTTGAGGCCAGGCATGGTGATACAAGATGATAAGGCTAACACCTGGGGAGGCAGAAGGAACACCAGGTCCAGGAGAGGAGGGGCTACACAGCCAGACCCAGGTCAAAAGATGAATTTTGAAAGAAGTATGTCATTACTGTTATGTATTATGTAGTTAGTGCAACAATGGCTGCTTTAATGAAGGATTTTTCCCACTTATTATTCCCCAGGCAATGCAGTATCAGAGCTATTTAGATAGTGTGTATGTCGTGTCATTGGTAGTAGTCCAGAGATGATTTAAAGTCTGTGCGAAATGTGCATCTAGATTCTGTGCAAACACTGAACCATCTTACAAAGGGATGTGAGTATCTGGATATGACTATCCACCATCCGTGGTGGTGTAGGGACAAAGAGGATCACATTTGCTCACTCCTTGGGTAAAACAATTTTACCTCACAGCTCTCTACATTTCTTTTGATAAGTCACTTATTTCCTCCCCCCTCCACTAGAAGAGAAAAGGTGGGATTACCGTAAAGCTCTGTGCCGCCTGTCCTAATTGGATAGACAGACCTTGGGCAAAAAACAAATGCTGCTCAGTGGTCAGCCGGCTCTTGAACCGTGATTTGCCCTTAGCACTTCACGGACACGTGGCCACACTCCTCTGTGGGTCCCAAGGACTGGTGGGCAGCAGGAAAGGACAAAGGTCCAGGCTGTCTTTGTGCTGCATATACAAAGCCCAGGCTGGGCTCTGCTGAGAGTTCCCTGTTCCCCCCCCCGAAACCCCAAAGGCCTGAAGGCACTAACATGTGCCTTCCCGAACCTTCACAGAACCATCTGAACATGTTCCTGACCCTGCCAGAGCTTCTGGAAGCAAGCAGGGCAGCTGACTGTAAGCCCCTCACGTAAGAAGCTACTTGGTAAAGCTGACTTGGTGACTCGCACAGAGTCATGCCGCTGGGTTACAGAGGCCACCAGAGCTATGCTGTCCCTCCAGGCACAGACCCCAGAAGTCCTGCTGGGTCCTGCCCCCAGGGCAAGCAAGCACAGGAGGAACCCTGCCCTCCCCTCATGACCTCCATGCAGGGCCAACCAGAAGCCGCCATTCAGAGAAAACAGTCCATTTTATATCGAAGACCACGCGGGGTTTAGTTTCTGAAGTTCGAGAGACTGCTGGCACCATTTCTAGGAAGATTTTTCACAGCCATGCTATCTATTTCACGAAACACAGGCCTGGCCTCCAGCAATGAGGGGATTTAGAAGGCAAACATGAGAAGCTGTCAGCACACACCTTCTGAGAAACCAGTTTCAAGCCTGAAGCATCGTGGGATTGACAGGTGTGGTTCTGCCTTCTGCTCAAGCGGGTGTTTCCCCAGGCATTACCTCCTGTAAGACATGATCTTTTGGTTCTATATGCAGAGGCCCAAGCATGCCGGAGAGCGGACTCCCTCCAGCTTTGCACTTCTGACACAAGCAGGCAGGAGCCTTCCTAGATCCCAAGCCACCATGCTCTGCAGCATTAGCCACAGTGCACAAGACCAGCATGGGAGGCAGTCACTTGGGGAACACCTAAATCAACCTCAAACAGTGGAGACGCATGGGGCACCTGCCGCCTGAGGCAGACAGAGTATCTGGGCCCAGGAATGAAGGTCACTACCCAGACTGCTGAATGTGCTTGAGAGGGCAAGATCTGTATTGCCAGATGCAGTCTGAGCATAAAGAGCCACACTGGCCACAGATGCCTGTTAATGAGCTATCCAGGGAGACCAGTGTCCCAAGAAGCCATGTTGATTCACGTTTTCTACTTACTCCACCACGCAAGCACAGTGGGGAAGACATGGCCTGCGCATGCTTCTCAGAGAAGCTACAAATCAAGACCAGAGTCCCCGCCCTTATCCTTGCCTAGGACCCTCACAGAGGTGCTAGTGATGGGGACAGCAGAAGGAAAAGGGGGTGGGGAGAGGCCTAAACTCGGTCTCTGACCAGTGTTCCAGTCTACTCTTCCACATGGACGATCAAAGGTTCGCTGACTACTTGTTCAGATTGACGTTTGTGATTGATGCACCAAACCCAAGATACTGAGGTTTGGCCCCCAGGACCTCGAAATGAGAGCATAATGTCACAGGGTCACAGTATATAAGTCACCCTGAGTCTGTGGGTCTAGTGTCCTAAGAAGAGATGAGGACACGGGCAGGACCACCTGAAAGCCATAGAGAAAGGCTCAGGAGGGCCCGGGCCCTGGCTGCAGCCCCCACACCCAGGAGACGCTGAGTTTTAGTTTCCACTGTTGAGTCTTCGGTCTACAGTGTTGTAGACAACAGGCTATGCCGACGAATTCGATCTCTCTGTAAAAAGCAGTTAAGTTGCCAAGTACTGGCGGCGCCATGCAGAGCGAAGGCTTCCACAGCTGCCCAAAACTGCTCTTGCTCAGGGAAGGGCGAAGAGGAAGCTGGAGACGCCGCTGTGCAACCCTCAGCATGGACGAAACTCACTGCTGACGTCACAGGGTCCTTCTCCCTCCCGTAAGAATCTGCTTCCCCTACTTCGGATGTGAAATGGCTTAAGCAATACAAAGGAGAACAGCAGCCTGGGATCCTGCTTCAAGTTCCTTCGCCGCCACCACAACTAGGCGGCATAAGCATCCAGGAGCAGCACAGACATGGTACGAAACGCTCTCATGAACGCTCCAAGGACAGGCTCCCAGCATCCTCTCGGACAGGAGCAGCACTCCTTCATTCTCGAGCCAAGGACACTGCTGCTATCTGCCTACAGGCTGCCGATAAATTCACGAACAGTGAAGGGGACCATTCTTTCCTACGATTCTCCCAGGTCATAATCCAGCTGGGCAGGAGAGCTCACACCTGCACCAAGAGCTGAGGAAACTGGCCACACCCTACCCACAGGGACTGCTGAGAGATGGGCAAATCTTGCCAGATGGCAAGACTGTCCAATGTGTCTAAGTATGGCAAAACCATTGAACCAGCCCTTACTTCACCTGTCTAGGGAATGGTTCTGTCCACCATGGGCTGGATCTTCCCCCACCAATTCAACGGTCTCCTCAGATCTGCTGCAACTACTAATTCTCCACAGATATGCCCAGAACTCAGCTTCCATTGTCAAGTTGACACCAATATCTAACTAGCACACACTCTTATTAGGCGCTTGTTGTAGAATCATTCCTTCCCTCCAATCTTTACTGAGGGTATTCATACAGCTGCACCTCCTGTCCCTTTTCCAGCAAAGCAATAAGGAGGTAGAGCAATCCAGGATGATGCCTGATGCCACCCCTGGGGCTGCACAGGCACACACACTCATGAAGCCTCTTCTGCACACACACATACAAACACCATCTCCACACACATAAACAAGAATAAGATTTGAAAAAAAAAGTGTGAACGGAGGTGCCCTACCCATGAGTACACAGGAAACGGAGGTAAAAGGACAACAGAACTTCCTTAAGATGCTCCTTCCAGAGGCCACAGGTGATTAAACAAAACTCTCAGAACCAGGCGTGTGATCCTTCCAATCAAGCTGCAGGTATGGAGATCCCAAAGACCTCCGAAACAATGTGCCTTTTGTCATTGTTCTTGGTTGTTCTCCAGACCTGGTGGTAAGAGTTTATTGCTTAAGACACCACACATCTGATCACAAGACATGGGGGATTTTAAAGTGTCTAGGCAGCATGTTCTGGACATGACATGGCTTCTGTGGCCACAACCTCACTGCAGCTATGTGCATTTACACAAGTCCTGCATGGGAATTGTCTGCGACATTTTGCCACGGAAGGGGAAAGATCTCCAGAGGCTCCACACCCACCTGAGAGACTGATAAGAGTTAGCGCTGATGGGGAGGAAATGCAAGATGCCTTCCTCAATGGGTTCCCGCTGATGGGGGTCCATGCTGATGGGGGTCCATGCCAGTACTCAGGCACACAGCAGCAAAGGCAAACCTGAGGAAACCTAGTGATCCACACACGTCCCCACCAAAAAAATAAATAAATAAATAAATAAATAAATAAATAAATAAATAAATAAATAAATTGAAAAATAGAAGGGATTCTGCCAGGAGAAAAGAATTGTAATGGGAAGAGGAAGGGGTAGAGTTTTGTACTGACCCCAGCCCCTGAAACTTTAATTTTTTTTTTTGAAAAATATATAGAGCTGGAGAGATAGCTCAGGGGCTTAAGACTCTGCCTCCCAAGCAGAAGGTCCTAAGATCGTATCCCAAGTCCCACGTAAAAATGCCAGGCAAAAACTGTGGTGACCTGAACTTCTGACCCTGATGGGTGGAGCCTGGGAAATCCCAGAGTGAAGCAAAAGGGATATAGAAGCAATCTAGGATGATTTCTGAAGTCACCCTTGGTTCTCCATAGGGGGACACAGTGCCCTCTCTTTCTCTCTTTCTCTCTCTCTCTCTCTCTCTCACACACACACACACACACGCACACACACATAAAGTTTAAAAATGCTTAAAACATAGCATTTTCTCTCTGGCTAAATGATACATCCTCAGCATTACTATTTCCTGTCTCTATTCCTTATTTCCTAGTCTCTCTTCGCTATTAACACCCCTCAAACACATACAATTAGTGCAGGGGACGTTGCAAACAAGCTGGCACTGATGTGGGAAGTGTTCTTCCTTCCGGCTAGTTTTCATAGTATCAGGAGCTACGCAGGCTGTTGGGATAGAGAATCTGTCAACAGTCTTACCCGCCTGTGAATATTGAAAGCTGCAATAACCACCATCTTTCAAACATGCATACATCAGTGCAGTAGTGTTACGAACGTTAAGCACCAACTGCTTTCTGATTAGATCTAAGGTCAGCTCTCCAAGAGGCACCCTCTCTTCTCTGGCACTGTCAACCCATTTGGGAAACTGTGGCTAGGGAGGCCCTAGGCCCTAGGAGGGAACAAACTACTATTGTTTTTGCTGTATGGACAGGCTATCAAATGTTTAGGATTACATATTTTAAATTTTTAAAATTTTCTAAGTAGTAGTTTCTCAGTCTTTGACCAAGAAGTTTCATTTTATGACAGAAAGTATTTAATACAGATAATCACAACTGGTCAAAATATAGAGAGTAAGTAACCATGAAGTGCTTGGTCTTCAACATCCCTACCCCCCAGTTTAGAAGGGGCAGAAGTCTGTAAGAGCCAGAAAGGGAGAAGAGGTAAAGCCAAATAGTGTTTTCTGGACACCACAGGCTTTCTCACCCATGAACTCCTACAGCTATGTTTACCCTCCGCAGTACTGTACAAGATTTAGCCTATCGTCATTACAGCATGTGTCATAGTTAGACACAGGTGTCAACTTGATAGTTGAGGGTCTGAGCTCTGGGCACATTTGTAGAGAATTAATGGTTGAGTTAAGCCCAGAGCAAACCTGCAGGAGATTGTCTAGCTGATGGGGAAGGCCCAGCCCATGGTGGGTGGGATTAGGCCCTAAAATAAAATACAGAGAGCTGGTTGAGAGAGTTGCCATCCTTTTGTATACTTTGGCCAGACATGCTGGTCTGGCAAGTAAGGATCATCCCTCTCTCAGCCATATAATATATATGTATGTAGAGATGGTATGGCCACCTCACTTGGCCCTGGTGTTGGTGCATGCTCTCCTGGCAAGCTGGACTACAGACTGTAAACGGACTATTACTAAGAAAATAAACTCCTTGTTCCCTTAAGCCATTTGATGGTCATTTATGAGCAACCATGCAGGTGGACTCCAGCAGCATGGAATGGGGAAGATCTCATGAGGTACCACACCTCCCTGAGGAGCTACCGGGCACTACTGATAGGAAGGAGAGCTATTTTTTCAGTGGTGCACCCACTAATGTATCACCCATGTAACTGCCCAGGCATATGCTAATGTAGCAGATATGAGACTTCTAAGTGGGACACACACACACACACACATGCACGCACACGCACACACACATGCACGCACACGCACACACACTCACATGTCATGAGAGTTGGAGGGAAATTGGGAAGAAGGTTTTCAATGGGAGAAGGAAGAAGGAAAGGACTGGATAATATAGGGTGAAAATGATGTAAGTTTATTATATACATATATGCAACTGCTAAAGATGGGGAAAAAAAACCTTTAAAAATAGTAACTTTAAAAAAGCTGTGACTGCCTGGTGTCCCGACTTCACACTTGCCATGAAGGTAAAGCAAACAGCATCCCTAAATTCACCGGCCTGGGCAGGTTGAATAGAGAGGAACACTCTAAAGAGCCAATCCACAGACTCTAAGGGAGAGTACAAACCAACATTCTTTCCAAACACGTGTGTGTGTGTGTGTGTGTGTGTGTGTGTGTGTGTGTGTGTGTGTCCAGTCCCAACACATACATGGCTCTGGCACACTGGAGACTCTCACAGCCCACGTATCAGTGCTGGGGATGTATGTGAAGCGTGCTGTGGTCCCGGGAAACCAAAGAACCCTTCATTCCTGCAGATACGTGTGTCATCATGTTCTCCTTGTCAAGAAAAATACTTCCTTATACAGGTCCCCCAAAACACAGAGCTCCTCCATGCCATCCCTGCACCAGCGGGAAGCCGGCTAGAGGCTGAGATGATGTCCAATCTCCATTTCCCAAACTCTGAAAGCAGCGGGGCATTGGACCTGGCGCCCATCTGTGGTTCTTCGCATGGCTGGCTGCCAACTTCCTGCTGAATCCACGCTAGTCCCAGGTCTGTGTGCCTTGCCCGGAGTTACTCTCTCAGTGACAGCCGAGTGCTAACCAAATGCAGCCTTAACAGGGTCCCTACTACCCAAAGGAGTCCTGCCCGGCACTTCGAAGCCACCCAGCCACATTTAAGTTTGCCTTTTGCAAATATAGAAAATAAGAAGCAAGAACGCTTTTTGGCAAGTGGGGCCCCCTCAAGATTAATTCACAGTGAAGGGAGCAGAATAAACTGGGCTCCTGGCACAAGGACAAAATATACATCAGGGAGACACTGGCTTTCTGCAGTCCCCTTCGCTCTCCCCTCACAGTACAAGGCCCTACAAATTACAGCTGTTGATGTTTTTGCAAAATCTAAACTTTCACGCCACAGAATCCCTGCTTGTCTGAATGTATTTATGCTCTCGATCGTGGAGGACTCGATATGTACAACCATTGTTTAAACACTAACCTGACTGTTTGGGGCTGTGTGTGCAGGGTCTGCCGTATGGAGAGCACCGCTCAGCACCATAGGGTGGACGGAGCACAGCAAGATGGGGAAAAGGGTCTTTGTGATTGTGGATGGGTCCCAGATGTAGATATTGCATTCTGGGTCTGCAAGGAGCCACAGACAACAGGACATCAAAGGAAACCAATCCTAATTCCTGAGCCACAGCAGCTTCCAGAAGAATCCATGGGCCCCACTCAGTATGAATTCACAGCTAACTCTGGCCGCTCCGAGGCCATTTCAACGCTCCATTGTCCAGATGATCTTCCAGAGACACATGGGTCTGAGGAAAGCGTGTTTATGGCCCGGAAAGCGAGGTTTCCCTAAGTGACAGCAGCACACCCCCCACACACACACCGGCCAGGAAGGAGTAAACATCATAGGAAAGTCATAGAGGAAGGCAGAAGGCAGGCAGGACATCTTGATGGTGTGGAATGCTCACCCCAAATTACCCAGCATTTCCTTTATAAAGAACAAAACTGTGAAATAAGACATTTTATCAGGGCTCCGGGAAAACAGTTTAGTTGGCAAAGTGCTCGCCATGCAAGCAGAGGACCTGAGTTAAACCCCAGCACTCTCACAAAAAGTGAGGGGGTGGGTGTCTCCAGCCATACTGGGCGAACTCCAGGTTTAGTGAGAGAAATCTGTCGCCGTGACAATGAGGTGAAGGACAACAGAGGCATCCCACTCTGACCTGTGCCTTCCATAAGCACACATACCCGCACTCACCTGCACAGACACACACACACACACACACACACACACACACACACACACACACACGCTAAATATCTTTAAAAAGTAAAATAATAAACGAATAAGCTCTTTTTCTTATTCAATTGTGCGTGTATTCGTGTGTGCACATAGAACCACAGTCGAATTCGGAACCACCAAGGACCGCCTCCACCTCCTCCTTGTTCACTCTGCCCTACCAGGACCAGAAACGCAAGCTGCCCTCGCTTCCGCCCGGCGTCTATACCTGGGGTCTAGGATCTGAACTCAGGACCTTCCGCCTGCAAGGCAGAGGCTTAACTCTTGAGCCACCTCTCCAGCCCCACGAATAAGCTCTTTTATTAAGAAGAAAAATGTTGGAGGAGAAAACATGGAAGTGAAAGAAACCCAGGCTTCTTTCTAATCCTGACAGGTGTGTTGTACCAGTCGTGGGCAAGAGCCTGGCTCAGATGTCTCTCTGAAGAGGACTCTAGATTCTTATCTAATCTCACACACATCTAAAGAGCACAGCAGTGGTCCTGGGCTACAACCTGACGAGCTCTAGGGCAGGATACAAGCATCCCTGTACCTGGCAGTTCCGGAGACTAACGGTCCCTACGGGTCTTAATCACAGCAGAACTCACAAACAAAGCTCTGCTGTAACCAACACCACGAAAGCTGACCAGTCGCTGAATGAACGCTAATTTAATAAAAGAAAAGCTGGGGCTGGAGAGGTGGCTCAGGGGTTAAGCCTCTGCCTTGCAGGCAGAAGGTCCTGAGTTCGCATCCTAGACCGCATGTATAGACACCGGGTGGAAGCGGGGGCAGCCGTGTTTCTGGTCCTGGTAGGGCGGAGCCTGTGAATCCTGGGGCAGAGTAAACAAGGAGGAGGTGGAGGCGTCCATGGTGGTTCTACACACACACACACACACACACACACACACGTACATGCACACACACGCACACACGCACAATTGAATAAAAAAAAGCTTTAAAAAAAAAGAAAAGAAAAGGTTAACTCTTTATGGACTCCCTCGACAATCGAACTGTAAGACACGACCATGTTCACTCGATTCTCATCTGTAGGGAAAATGGCAAGCTGTTTCTCCAGTAAGGATCTGCAGACTACATGGGAACAATGGAACTCGGCAGGAAGAAAGGTGTGATACGTAACATTTAGGTTGTAGTAGGTAGAGTACTACTGTATCAGTCTGAATTGTTCGGTCTAAAACTGCCTTCTTACATATTTTAAATTTGGCCTAAAGGACTTTCCATACATGGTGAACTACAATTTAACTGGGTGTGTAAACAGACTGCAACCTACTCATTGTAAGCAGTGGAGTGTCAACCAATCACAATCGGCCAACCAGTTCACATTTACATGAGACAAATGGAGTGGTGACCAACTGGGCCATCTCTCTGCCTAGCCCATTCCCTTGTCTTTTGTTATGCATGTCACTTTCTCTTCTCTGGCTTCAAAGTTGAGAGATTTTGATATATCATGTATCTGGGATGCTGTCAGATTCCAGAATGGAATCTGCAAAGTCAGGCCAGGGGTAGATCAGCGCTAGAGCACTTGCCTCGCCTCCCCAACGGAAACCAAGTAGATGTGTTGCAATTTTGTGTTTTATCATGAATAACCTAGAGGTGATTTCAAGTATGTAAAACAGAGCCATGGACATACATTGGGTACAAATACCGTGTCCTGTTATCTAAGGGATGTGAGCATTTTACAGATATAAATATGTACACTGAGTAGAACTAATACAACCTAGGACATGCCTGTAAATTAAGAACCTGCACGCTTTATAATTTAAAGCACAGAGCGGAGGAGACCCGAGCTGAAACTGAGGCTCTACTTGTCTCAGTGGTTTTTCCTTTTTCTGATTAGTGCCCTGGCTGACACTCTGCTAATAATCTTGCAAAGGACTTGGCAAATACTTCTAGTATTTGCTCAGAAAACAAGGCACAGAATGACAATGGTCTTGAAGGCAAAGCTAATGAACTGGGAGGTCTACTTCTATAATGGGAGAGTTCACGGTCATATAGACTATGCTTCAAAAGGAAATGTAATAATGTCAACTTGTCTATCTGCTAAAAAAAAAATCTGCCTTACATTTTTAAGTGAGCAAAGGTCTTCTGGAACGGCACGTGCAGATTCAGGGCACGCACATAACAACCTTCCTCTGATGAGGTTGTTTTCCTCTAATGAGGAAAGAGCCCGGCAGCACAGAAACCACGGTACTTTCTTCATTCACGGTATCGCATGGTTTACAAAAGTAAACCTAAAGGCAATCAGAATGCATGGGTCAAAAAAAATCTCTTTTTTTTTTACATGTGGACCCTGACTTCTAATGTTCACATGCTTATTCAAGTCACTGTGTGCGTGGGGATAGTCTATGAAACTAGATGACAGACTATGAGAAGGGAAAAGGAGATGTTAAGTAAGGGCAGCAAAAGGACATATGTGACATGAAAATCAGGAAGAATCCTGCTGGGAGTAGAAGGGCCAGAGGACAGACAGGCAGACAGGGGGTGGAGTGGGTGGGGCAGAAGAATCAACAAAAACAAACTTTATCATAATGAGCACTGGAAGCTAGCTCTGTGGGTAAAGGCACTTGACTGCAAGCTTGTCCACTTGAGTTGGACCCCTACAGCCCATGCAAAAGTAGATGCAGAGAACGGATTCCAGGAAGTTGTCTTCTGACCTCTGCAAGAGGGTCGTGGCATGTGTGCCCCCAACATAACACAATAATAAATTTCAAAAGGAGATGAAGCCTGAAGTGCTACATGCTAATTCAGAATAGAAAAGCTTTTAAAAGGTGAGAAAAAGAGAACATTAAACTTTAAATGGCTGCAATTAGATGGAGGCACTGGCTCCCTATGGCAGTGGACAGGCTCACAGCGAACTGTAGGATTTTCACAAATCCTACAGATGAACGTTGAAAAGTACTGTTTTTAACCTTAGCATTTGCCTGCTGGCTATCAAAGGGTATTTGTGATGAAGAATTGACAGCAACTCATCCATCCATCTGTCTTTGAAAAGCAGACAGTCCCAGAGAAATTCCCAATAAGCAAAAACTATAGCTGGAACATCCCTTCTCCCCTTCCCCCCCCAAAAAATCAGAAGGCTCATACAGCACACAGTAAGTAACTCACAAATCCCTTCTCTACTGATCAGACAGGTAACATGTCTGCAGGCCGAGGTACCTCCCAAACCCGAGGACTACACAGAAACGAAGGGCACCCAGGCCTTGGATGTGCATGACCCTTGACCCTCTGGGGCCTACCAGGCATGCTCCTAGCCTTTGCTCCCCAGCCTTAGCAAACCGTTCAGAGTAACTGGTGGCAGCACGTCTCTCCCATCCAGCTGTTCATCACGAACTTTACCATCTTGTTCCCCTTCCAAATTTCTCAGTCTCGTGGATCAGTACTCAGTTCCTCATGGACAGAGATCTCAAAGCCAAGCTTTCTCCTCCCTGCTCCCATCCTAACACTCCCCACCACTCTAGGCTCTCCCCTGCCCCAATCTCTGCCTCCAAGCATAGCCCCATGACAAGGCTGGAATTCTTTGCTACCTTTGTTAAAAACCTCCAAATAGCATCCACCCACTCCAACCAAAACTACACTGCACTGGGCCCATTCCACTTCCACTGCGTGTTAGGCTCGCTGACATTCTGGCTAGCCTTGTGGACTCGAGCCTTGCCCTGTCATGATAGGCCTTCTCACAGCTTCATCTCAAGATCGGCTCCTGTAGGACCAGCTGATTCCCAAGTCCCCTCTCCATTTCCCCAGGGATCACACCATGCTCCACTAGTCTCTTCCAGTTTCTCTCGCCTCGGCACCTGCAACTCCCCATTTGTGACTCAACTGTGTGCTGAATTGGGTCCATTATTTCTGAGGAAATGACAGGGTAGAGTCCCGGGGCTTGGATGTGGCTTATCAACTGCAAACTCACAAACCTGCAAGGACATTGGTCCCATTGTAACATCATGGACAAGTGGAAGGAATCTCAAAGGCAACATGGTCATTCATCAGGATCAATGCCTTTCTCTTGGGACTGATTAGTCACCTTGAGAGTAAGTTCTTGGGAAGTCAGTCCATCCCTGAGGCTTTTCTTTACACACACACACACGCACGCACACGCACGCACGCACGCACACACATGCACACACACACAGTCTTGCCACTGTCTTTAGGAAGAAGAAACTGCAAAGGGCCATCACCAAACGGCAAGCAAATATGGGTGCTATGCAGGTCTTGGATTTCCCTGGTTTGGTGTTCTGTGATAACAAAAGAAAACAGACTGGAATGAAAAAGACATAAAACAATTACCCTGCTTCCCAGGGTGCATAGAAATGGCCAGGTAGGAGGGTGGGAGGGAGTGGAATGGATTGAAGAGGGAAAAGGAAGAGAACAGGAGGGAGGGGGATGGAGGAAAGCAGGGATTAGTAACCAATATGCTTGTAAAACCAAAAAAAAGTATTACCCCTTATAAATCTCTACACCATGGTCCAAGCACAGTGACCGTGAAGCTGTCCTGAAGCTGAGAAATAAAAAGGGAGAAAAGAAGAATCGCCCCACACAGGAATAGAACAGGCTCTGAGCAGGTGGAAAGATCCGTAGCCCTCCTGGCAGAACCAGTGAAAATCCACTGCCCAACAGGGAGGGTCCTCCTCTCTTGATGCTGAAATGGTAAGCAGGGCTTGAGAATCAGCTTCCATATTCAGGTGTGAAATTTCTGATTTGCTAGAGAGGTAGAGAAATGCAAGCCTGTCTGGTATCCAGCGCATGCTCAGGCGAGCACCTTGAGATACCATCAGAACCAACATTCTTGAGCTTTACTGCTGACCATTAGGCAGTCTCAGAGCAGCCACATTGGGAAGGTCTCTGAAGGTCAGCCCCCACTGCTGGGACCATCCTGGAGGACCCCCCCCCTGCAGCTGCAATCCTCCACAGAGATAAGGTGGTCAACTTCCCCCAACCCCTTGCTTATGAAAGGATATGGACATTAGTTCTCCTTTACAGATAATCAACTGAGTTGGGCCCAATGTGAGCTAACCAATGAGGAAAAGATACTTTTTCCAGGCTTGCCTCACCACTGAGGAAAAGCCATTTTTCCCAGGTTTACCTAAAAGCATAAATATACCTGATCTTGGCAGCCATCTTTGGCACCTGCCCCTCATGGCACTCTGTTCTGTTCTTTCTCCTCTAATAAACTCTACCTAAATCCTCTACACATGTTCTGGTTGCAATCTTTGACTCTGAACACAAGAACCCTGGTACATACAGACTTCTAGAGAGTTACCCTGCAACAACCAGAGAGAGACAGAGAGAGTGTGAACATGAGATATTTCCACTTCAAAAAGGAGATCCCTTAAGGGGCCCGAGGGAATACCAAAGGGACAGACCAGTATATTGTCCAAGGAGAATTCAGGACCTTAACTATTTTTGCCAACCTTAATGCCTTTTCACCAGGAATGAGATCTCCTTTTCTAAATAGGTGGTGTGCCACGCGTCACTTTGCACTACGTGGCTTTCCACACCAGAAAACCATCCACAGGGAACATGGAAATGAGCTATGAAAATGCACGTGGAGAGTAAAGCCGTGATTACACAAAAGAGACTTGCTCAAGACTGGGCTATTGACTTTCCATCATAGGGGTGCAGGCGCTCCTGAGGCCACGCCCCTCCCCCCCAGACTCACAGGCAGTTAATAGTTACTAGGGAAGGGGCTCACTAGACTATGCCCTTCCCCCAAGCATTTATAGGCAGTTAATAATTGCTGGGGAGCGGGAGCTCCAGTCCATACCCCTCACCAAGATTTATAGGCAGTTAATGGTTGGGGGGCTCACAAGATCATCCTTCTCCTCAAGGAAATTATAGCGCGCACGCGCACACACACACACACACACACACACACACACACACACACACTATTGTCTATGCCAATAAGCAAATCTGATCACTGCTTCCGCCAAACTGCCCTTGGGTGGAATGGTTTCTTTCTCTTGCTGGAGCCTTCTCTGGAGTTAGGTACACCTAACCATGTTTCCTCAGAAGAAAAAGTTTATACAGCAGGGCAAAGATCACCAGGGGCCATTTGTAATTGCTGGGGAGTCTAACCCCATAAACACAGGAAATCTTCACCCTTCACATGAGCTAACCTTGATGCTTTGAGTTCACACGATTTTATGCCTCTTATAGCTGTGACTCAGGCTTTGCAGCAGTGGGTCCTGACTGACCCCTGATGCCTTGGAATCATTCAGAAGACACTAAGCAAGTTTGAAGGGGGATTCGGAGCTTCCAGGGAGCTGGAAGTCTGCTTGGCCTCCAGCACTCCCCTCCCTCCTGAAGTGATCCTGAAATAGCAGACAGTGCCCAATGCCAGTCACACTACAGCAGGCCCTCAGGGCTGGCAAGGTGTCTAACCCACGAACCGGTCATGGGAAGGAAGACATGGGGACGCATTTGTAAAGGGCAGAACTGAATATTTTCACCCAGGCTCAGAAGAGAGTGCAGCACAGTCACCACTTCTGTATAGTCAGTCACTCCACGGGAGCTTAACCTCACTTGTGTTAGCGCGTCTGAGGAAAGACAAAGTCAGGACTGGCTGTGCAGAAAGATCTCCCTCCACCTTCCACCCTCCACCGGGCTACCTGAGCATGTCCACTCCAGGAAAATGGACCACACATGGGAACAGTGGTCAAAGGAAAGGTGACCCATGATTAAGTTGCATGGTGACCATCTCAGAACGGCTTGAGCCCCCTGTGCAGTAGCTGCCATGCCATCCCTCCAGGATCCCAGTCCCAAGGACATCTCATGGAGATGAGGCCCTATCTGGTATCCACGGCAACAGAAAGAAAAGTCAAGGCTAGGTTTAAAGATCATGATTAAGATTTACTTAGGGAGTAAAAGCAGAAAGAAAACAGTTGTAACCAGGAGGGGGAGGGGAAGCAGGGGGGGGGGGGGGGCTGCGATGTTTGAGTTGTTTCCAGGTTTTGTTTATAGCAGCGGCTCCAGACAATCCTAAAGTTATCGGGTGGGGGAGGGGCCCCACCACACTGCAGCCCTTTTGATGCGACTGATGAAGCCATTTCCTCCTCTCCAGGGCCAGAGCAGTGATCACATGAGCCTGGGGCTTTCTAAACTCATGTTTGTTTTTGTAGTTTCTGCCAAGTTAAATCAATCCTGCCTGTGGCACATTCAGGAATCACTACTCGCTTCAACAACCTCAGCCTTTGACTTCCTTCCAAGAATGTCAAGCAACATTTATGTAGGTTTCACAATTAGCTAAATCTGTGTCACCGATCTGCACATTAGGGACTTCCAGGATGACAGATTTCCAGTATTTGATATGCATGGCATTCCTTTCCTTCAAACAGGGCAGAAACACCAGGCTTCCTGCAAAACTGTACAAACAACATAGGAGTAGATCTGGTCACATCTTGAACTGGAACAAAATAACACCCTCCCCACCACGGGCTACCTTCTTTGGCTCCCACTCACCACAACCTGCCTTGTGGCATGCCAAGCCTCTCCCACGGAGCCCCTGTCACACCACTGGCCCCAGGGTGGCGACTGCAACCCTTAGAGTACTGAATCATTCCTAGCAGAGCTTCTTAGTCAGGACAAGGCAGTTATTACAAAGCAAGCCTCCTGATTCTCTGCAGGTCCTGCCTCCAATGCTGTTTGAAAGATGCATCCGTGGAAGAAAGAAACCATTGGCTTGAGACTTGGCCACTTGGACCAATGGGAACCTGGATGCCCACAGCAAGATCTCTTTGGTCAATATTGTCAATTTAATGAGATGTAGAATTACAAGCGTCTGGGCTTGCCTGAGTGATGACACAAATCAGGCTAGTTAGGATCAGAAGACCCACCTTAAGCGTGGGGAGCGCCATGACCGCGGGGAGCGGACTGAGAGACAGAGTTGAACAGAAGCCTTCACCTCTCCCTGCTTTCTGACAGGTGGACGTGCTCAGCGCCTCTAGCTCCTGCCGCCATGTGTTCCAGCTATAATGGACTGTCCTTCAACCTGAGCTAACATAGACCTTTAAGCTGCTTTGGTGGAGCATTTTGTCACAGTAACGAGTAACTAACGAAACACCCACACGGACATTGCCATGGGCCTCCTGGCCAAAGGACGACAATCAAGGGTCTTCCTGCAGTGACCGAGTGTCTCATGTGGGCAATACTGGGCCCTGACCAGACCCACTTTTGAGAAGTTCCACAAAGCTTGGGCCTTTGGATTCTGCCCCTCCCCCTTTTGGCAGCTCTCTGCTCAGGTAAGGCCATTTGTCGCTGGTCCTGAAAAGCGCTCACCCCCCAAGCGAGGGATGGTTCAGTGATGACACAGCATTCAGAAGGACCTGGGACTGATCCCCAGGGGAAGAAAACAACAAAATAGCAAAGTGTGTCAGCAGTCTCCTGGCCATGTCTGCGGATGTCCTGCTTGTTCTGGCCTTATGAGAGTCCCCACGGCTCTGCAAGAGAAGGGAGGACTGAAGAGGCACCGGAAAGCTTGGGGAAGGTGTGATGTGTGACATCACAGAAGGATAAAATCCACCACGTGAGCTCTGAACCACGGCTGACGCTACGGCACCAAGTCACTGACTCTTGCGTACCGTGTAGAATGGCCCTGTGAAGCGAGGTTCCTGCCTTTAGACCTGTTACGAGGCCCCCAGGCAAGGCAGCAGTCTGTGAATGTGAACCCCAGAGTGTCTGTGACCCTGAGTGTGACCGTGTGTGTCTCCGCGTGGGGTCAGCTGTGCTTGTGTGTGAGCAGTTATGTGAGTGAGGGAAGGAGAACTGGGCAGACAGGGGATGGGGAGCTGAAACAGACAAAAACTCCATGATCTTTGCTTTTTACTTAGAAACTTCCTTGAATTATGCGCTCTTCATCAAATATCCGTGCTTGTTTCAGTGTTTGCAGTCAATGCCCCCACCAAGCACAAGGCAAAAGAGCCAAGTGGCTGGCATGTGGTGTATGGGCATGATTTTCTGTGGCTCTGCGCCCCGTCCTCATGACAGAGCAGATTCCCCACTGCACCTAACAAACAAACAAATCAAGGTCCTTCAGGGGCAAGCTTGTGCGCACGCGGGCACGCGCACGCACACACACGCACACACACAGACACACACACACACACACACAGACACACACACACACACAGACACACACACGGTGTTGTGTATGGTTTTAGGAGAGGGGGATGTCAGCCCCCACTGTGGATTGTAGGCCCCCACAAGGCAGGGTCCTGGCCAACTCATTAGGAAAATAAATGAGCTTCCCTCCTCGGGGAACAAATGTGCAGCACCCTGAGAAGGGCCTCCTCTGTAAGACACACACATGCTGGCCTGTAATGGCAAACACATTCGCAGGAAGAGAAGGGAAAGGGAGAGAGATTTCAAAGCCCTTCGCCACAAGTAGGGCAGGAAGCAGAGGAAGACAAACCCCAGTGTTCCACCTGAGGCAGCTGTCCTCTGACCCTGGTACCAACACCCCAGTTTCCTTGACGAGAAACAGGCAGCTGGGGTGGAGCAGGCTCAGCTCTCCTCAGCCTCAGCGGGACCCAGCCCATGTGTTTGCAATTAGGCCGGGCAGGCAGCAGGAGGGGCTGCTGCTAGCCAGGAGGCGTCTCTCCCCTGCGAAACAAGCCGCCTTCTCCCAGCGGCCAGGGGCCCACGGGGTGGCTGCGCCCTCTGACCTCACAGCGACAGATGGAAGGAGTGTCCCTGTGTCATGCCATACAGCTGGACGCTCGGTGTTTCTTGGCAGCTTCAGATACAGGGACTAAGAGGAAACACACCACACCACACACACACACACACACACACACACACACACACACACACACCTGTTTGCACGGCAAGTCTTCACACAAGCTCTCCTTAGATGCAGAAGAGAGAAGGCTAGTCATGAGCAAAACAAGTGAACACTGCAGAAAGACCATCTGCTTCTGGAAGCAGAGGTGGGCAAGATGCCATTCTCCCCCATGGGTCCTGGGGGTGCTGGAATTCGGAAGATGTGAAACTTGCTGTGTGAAGCCTCTAGCCACCTGAGTGGGGTGGCACAATGAACAGCAGCAAATGGTGCATCCAGGGCTGAGCCCCTTTGCTCGGCAGTCCTGGGTGATGCCCTGCCCAGAGGATTGGCAAAGGCAGAGAGGACCATTGGGTGCCCGAGACGCAACAGAGAAGAGCAAGTCACCGAGACCAAATGACCAAGGCTAGAGTTTTTCATTTATCATTTTTGCTGTTGATGGGTTTGTTTGCTCGCTTTGTCTTTGGTTGACCTCAAACTCATACTGTAGCCAAGATGATCCTGAACTTCTGAACCTCTAACCTTTACCTCCCAGTGGGGATGAAACCCACGGCTGTACGCATCCTAGACAAGCATCCTAGACAAGCATCCTAAATAAGCACTCTATACTGAACAGCCACAGACCCTCAACAAAGCACCGACTAAGAAATGGGGCATGAAGTCAACACCAAGGTCCCCATGATTCAGGAAGTCATGTGGGAAGGGGTTAGGGTGCTTCAGAGTTGGGGTAGCATGAGATTCCCCATGGAGAAGAATGACTATAAGTGAAGGTAGTGAATGCTGCCCCCTCCAATCAGACATGGGGAGAGGAGACCTCACTTCAGCCACAGAAGCTTCCAACGTTTCCAACTTCCACAGATTGCTCTGTCATGTCCTGTGGGTGGGAATGGCCGACATCAAATGTCAGGATGACTTAATGAACTCAGGTCCAAGCCGACTTTCAGCTTCACTCACAGCCGTTCTCCAAACTTAATGGGGTCTGCACTGCACTGAGGAAGCTCTGTCCCCTCTTAGCTGCTAGTCACATGACTGCTTGGGTTATAAGAGCGATCCTCACCTTTGTCTTCTAATATTGTATACGCCATGGCCCACAGCGCATACTTTGTGGGCTTAAATCTCAGCTACAAGGGACACGTCTATGAAGCCTGAAATCTCAGCCCTGACTTTTCAACCTTAAAAATGAAAAAAAAAAAAAAAAAAAAAAAAAAAAAGCCTTTCCAGCATTAAAGGTAGAGCAAAGGAAATTTATTTCCTGTTCTTTTCACCCTTGTGTCATGTGATTGTCAACTTGATGGGATTTAGAATTGCATGGAAATAAATCTCTGCTCATGCCCGCGAGGGATTATCTAGACAGACTTCATTGATACTAAATGCCTTGGACTGGAGTCCCAGACTGAATTAAAAAGGAGAAGGCAAGCCGAGCACAGGCATGCGGCTTTCTGCCTCCTCACCATAGACACCGTGTGCACCCGCTTCCTGCTCTACCATCATGCCTTCCCACCAGGATGGGCTGCATCTCCTCAAACTGCGAGCCAAAATTAAGCCTTCTTAAATTCCTTTTATCACATATTTTGTCTCAACAATGACATGAGTAAGTATACAGCATACTTTTCATCTAATGAAAGTTTTTCTTCTGAAAAGAAGATACATGGGAAGTTGTAATACAGGATTCTGCAACCATGACAACCACCTTGTGGAGAAGCTGGTGGTTAACTTTGGGTAAAGTAAGTGAATATTTGCGAATTTGACTGTGTTCACTGTGTGAAACTGATGAACCTTTTGGGAAGAAAAGACTGTAGATTACTGGGTTTAAACATCCCAACTCTCTTTCTGAGGTGGCAGGATAAACATAATTGGTGCACTTTTTTTCCCTTAAGATTTTACAACAGGATTTACTGAGAAGTAAAGGGAGAACTCTTTCTGAGAGGGGAAAGGAAGCCACCAAAGGATGCGTGTGTGGGAAGGGGTTAGGGTGTTTACAGGGCAGGGCATGCTTGAAAAGTGGCTTTTTCTAATGTTAGTTTTAGTCTTTTAAATCTGACTGATATTTATAGCTCTCGTGTCTGATTGGTCTGTGTATGTGAGGAGGTCCATTCTTGTTGACTAAACTTTTTCCTTTTTTTGTAAAGAAGGAACCTATCTCCTTTTGCAAACAAAGGTCTGCGTGGGTCCCTGGGACTGGCTGGAAAAAATCTGGTCTGTGACAAATCCTTTTTGCTTAGAACTTTCCAGCTAGGGGCTGGAGAGATGGCTCAGGTGCCAAGCTTCTGCTCTGAAAGTAGAAGGACCTGAGTACAAATCTCAGATCCCACCTAGAGAAGCTAAGCAGAAATGGCAGAGGGGGAAGGCGGGTCTTGATAAACCCCAGTGGGAAGCATGAAAGAGGTAACACGATCCAGGATGATTCCAGAAGTCACTCATGGGCTTCCATAGGCTCACACAGTGCCTTCTGATACAAACAGGTACAAGTGTGGGTGTGCACGCGTACTTGTGCATCTGTACACTTACACAACACACAAAGAAAGCAAGAACTTCCAGTATGACCTTCCAACCGTGTCTATTGTGTTCTGAACTGCCTAACGAGCTATTCTGTTATTTCCCCCTCTGTCTGTGAGGACATATGACTGCTTCAGGAAGGACAAGGACTTATCTGGCTGCTTCTTCTGCAGAATGGGGATGAAGAAAAGAGCTGTCAAATATCCTCATTTCAAGGGTTAGGACGGTCCAAGATCCATGATAGATGGTGTTCTATTGGACCTTTAAAAAATGTCTTGGAAAGTATAGAGAGAGAGCATTAATGTAGAAGGTTGCCTCTTGTAAATTAGCCAGATCGAAAACACTGAAATCTTAGTGCATTGTCTGACTTTACACTCTTCCTATTGATACAAACGTTTTTTATTAAAAGACTAGAGCCATTTTTCAATGTGAACGCTTTGTTGTTGGCAATATTAATGACGTATCACATCCCAAGACTACATTTCTAAGTTCTGGCAATTCTTTTGTGCACTGACATGTGCTCCATGTGTACTGTGCATGACCTGGGGGCCAGGAACATGAGCATTCTGTGTGTATTATATGAACAGATGAGTATGTGCTGTAGAATGTCTCTACATCATTGTACTTATTTAATTTAACATGTCCAAAAAACACAGCTCTATGCAGGTTAGCAGATGTACTGAATACTTGCATCATTTCTAGTTGTCTCCTGCACTAAAGTCACAATTAATATCCCTATATGATAATATTTCTCCATTTTCCCCAGGGCAGATTCCTGGAAGTGAAACTTTTAGATCAAAGGCATGAGGAAGTAGGCTTTGCATGCACTGCCTGACCAGTGCTGGGTCCAACTTACAGATCTACTCTCAAAGTACTAGTCCAGAAGGTCTTTGCCATTTTCATATTAGCTTTGTCTTGCTGGGATTGTGATCGAGGACTTAAAAAGAAGAAAGGTTTGGGCTCATGGTGCCAGCAGTCTCAGGGCACTGCTTTGTCTTGCTTGGCACATCACCACATGGTAGAAGCGCACGGCAGAGGAATATGGTTATCTCATAGCAGCAAGACTGCAGAAATGAAAAAGTAGGCCCCCTATAATCCCTTAGAGGGTGAGTTCCCAATGATTCGAGTTTCTCCACAAAACCTCACCTCCCAAAGGTTATGACATCATCTGAGGCCCATACTTCCAGGCATGAACTTCTGGGGTTCATTTAAGATCCAACTATGGCCTGTGGGGATTTCTTAGTTGGCAAAGATGAGCACCCAGGTTTTACCACTAGCACTAAGAAGCCAGCTGTGGTAGCTCATACTTATAATCTAAGGGCTGAAGAGATGGGGACAAGAAGATCCCCAGACTAGTCAAACCAGCCAGCCCCAGCTTCCAGAGAAAATGTGTCTCACAAAACAAGGTGGACTGATTCCTGAGGGACTAAAACCAAGATTGAGTTCTGGGTTCCACACACATGTGCACACATACAGACACACACAGACGTATAGGTATGCCTATGCACACACATACATATATACATACAAAAGAGTCAAACCCAGTCAGGTGTGATAGTGCACATCTATAATTCCAGTACGAAGGAGGTCTGTACAGAAGCAGGACTCATGATAAAACTGGGTCATTTCAGGCTCTGTTTCAAAAACAAAACAAAACAAATCAATAGCATGAACACATGGCTGGGGCTGGTAATCATAAAATATGATACACACCCACAATGAATGTTTCACATTCTCTGAAGCACAATAATGAGCTATGATTAATCTCCAGGTGCTTTCTTTTGAGTAAAAAAAATCTGATTGCTGCTTGCGTTATGTTGGCCACAAATTGTCTACATCATGTCATCTGCTTCCCGGCCTGAGAAGTGTTTAAATATATCAACTCGCATTAGAGCTAAAACTAAAGTCAACAGAAACTGTTTAAACAAGTTTTCTTCATTCTGCATTTTCAAAGTATTCAACCTGAGCTTTTCCATTCTTCTGGGACTAGTGGATTATGTAAGTTATATCTGTGCACTATAAGCACAATTCCCAGAAGCAAGTTTGGGGACCTAGTGCTAACAGTCTACAGCTCAACCATGCGGGCACACAGGAGGGGGCTCACCAGCATCCTCAGCTGGGAACAGTGGGCGGCTGCACAGGGAATGGGGTCTTGCTCCTTGTGCACCCATAAATATATGAGGAGTATAGATAGAGTTCAGGGGCAAAGCATTTGCCCACCCTAAGGTCCTGGGTGCACTTCTCCCTAGTAGGATCTCTTCAATAACTTGGAACATGTGCACATTTTATCATGAATTGCCCCAGACTTTGCATCAGCTCCCCTAGAGGGAAGAAGAGGGTGGGCTAATGGACAAAGCCCCTGCTCTCTCTCTGCAGAAGGTGCACTGACGGAGTCAACCGACACTCAGGTACTCAAGCTTCGTTGGACCGTCCTCAGCTGGATGTCTGCGTGATACACTGAGCACATGGGGCTCTTTTTGCTGCTCAGAGCTTTGACCAAAAACACTACCTGTGCCTCCCAGCGAGCAGCAGTCATGAGGTACTCGGCTCAGCTCTCTGTAGCCCACCTTGCAACGACTCCAGGCTGAAAGGACTCCTTTGGTAAGCATACCGCACGCCTCACATAGTGACTTCCTTCCTTAGGAAAAACAACTCAAGCCCCAGGTCAGCCTGCAGACCTGAATGCATGCCCCTGATTAATTCTTCATGGTCCCAAAGGGCATCCTGAGAATCCAACATGCAGAAAGAGATGGATGTTCAACTATCTTCACTCCCCAATAAAGCCAGAGGCCAGAGTCAGAGTGATCCCACTTAAAAACACCTTATCAGGGGGCTGGAGAGGTGGCTCAGGGGTTAAGCCTCTGCCTTACAGGCAGAAGGTCCTGAGTTCGGATCCTAGACCCCATGTCTAGACGCCGGAAGCGGGGGCCGCCTGCGTTTCCAGTCCTGGTAGGGTGGAGCCTGTGAATCCCGGGGCAGAGTAAACAAGGAGGAGGTGGAGGCGTCCATGGTGGTTCCCGAACTCGCCCGTGGTTTTGCACACACGCATACACGCACAATTGAATAAATAATAAAAAAAAAAATTTTTTTAAAAAAACCACCTTATCGGGCTTAGGGGGAGAGCCTGAACAGCAAAGAGCTTGCCTTGCAAGAGTGAGGACCTGCATTCAATCTCTAGAACTCGCGCAAACACACCAGGCATGACGACGCTCGATCCCAGGGCATGAAGACAGATATGGCGGATTCCTGGTGCTGGCTGCTGGCCAGCTTATCCTACTGGCGGGCTCTAGGCCAATGGCAAAGCCTGTCTCAAAAACCCAAGAGCAATATCCAAGGTCATCTTCTACCCTTCATACATGGGAAGATTACCCCCCCCACACACACACGCGTGTGCTTCACACACGTATCCACACACCTTCAGAAATGTACTAAGCAGCAACTTCCCCCAGTCCAGTTTTAGGAAAATCTACTGCGTGAGTATCATGACTTCTTTCTCTCAGGCACCCCCACCCCTTGAAATCCAGAGAGATCCCAGGAGGGTGTCATGTGGAAAAAGACGTGCTGGTCAGCCCAGCTGATGGGTGAGTAGTAAGGACAAGTTTCCCAAAGCACACTGCTCATCATGCAAAAAAAAAAAAAAAAAATTAAAAATGAGGTTCTTGAATAAGGAAACCCTTATATATTTTGGGGTCATAGGAGCCCCCAAAGGGAGCACATCTTCCAGGTATTTGCTTGGGGGTGAATCTGCTTGGAGCTTCAGCTCTGTGCTGCACTTCCTTCCTTCCTGGCTCTATGGATGCCCCCCGAGATCAGCCTCCTACCACTCAAACCTATACTTACCGGTTGCTGGACAGCTGTAAGCTCTTAAAGTGAGTCTGACTAGAAAGACAACTGGCATTTAGTGGTTTGCTTTTTAACCCAGCCACAAAGCAGCGCCGACTCCCGGTCCCGAGTCTAGCCCAGCGGGAATCAATCTGAAGTTCCCTCAGGTCTAACGCCACCATGGCAGAAGGTGAACTCTCAAAGCTACCAGAACGCCTTTCTAGCAGTCCTCAGGGCCGCCCTCTGAGCCACAGAAGTGAGCTCCACCAGATCTATGTATTGGTGGCCCTGAGATTCTTCTATCACAATCTTTAGGCTTCCAGCAAGAAAAACGTCCAAGGTCTTGCTGAAAGGCATGGGTGCCCAGTAGAATCCTCAAGATTTTAAAATTGAGCCAAACTTCCATAAGCCCTGAAAGCAAGAAAAGTGTTGTCAAGCAAGCACTGGGCTTCCCTGAAAAGTTCCATTTGCTCTGGCTCTGGCCTCCCATGGGGTTCAAGATAAACACAGTACCAATAAAACTCCATAGTGCGGGCTCTGTGTAGGGGAGGCCACTTTATAACTTGACCATGCTCTCTGCCAGGAAATGATTGCTTTTCCAGTCTGCCCAGGAATGTGTCCTGCCTTATGTCTCTGGGCATGAGCGCCACTGCAAGTGGGTGGGCCAGGGGAAGAGGGGCCCTAAGCCAGTGGGGTCTGACAGTATGACCTGGGGGCCCCGTGTATACCCTTCTTCATGCAAAGTAGCAGGAGGGAGGTTTTGTATTGCAACCAACCGACTGACCGACCGACCGACCAAGCAAGCAAGCAAGCAAGCAAGGACTTCCCTTTCCTGCAAGAGGTCTCACCAACCCAGCAGAAGGGGAGCAGACATTTGCTCAGCAAGGATGCTAGTCCCCCCGAGAAGTGCTTCTCTAGGAGCACATGCAGTTTCTCCGTGACTGGCATGGTGGGGGACGTCTACTCCTCTCCCCACGTGCTGTCCCAGCCTTCACCCCATCCTCTGAAAACACAGCAAAACCCACAGCTGGATCTGCAGGGGGCTATACCTGTATGGGCTTCTCTGTCCCTTACCAGCTGCAGTGATGTTCTCAGTGAGGCCTACATCTCGGTGCACCCAGGACCCCTTCACATCTGCAGTGGGCATGTCAGATAAGGCCTGCAAACCAGACTATGTCTTTTCTGTTAGAATACAGATGCTCGGGGCTGTAAAGGTGGCTCAGGGGTTAAGCCTCTGCCTTGCATGCGGAAAGTCCTGAGTTCGGATCCTAGACCCCACGTATAGAGGCCAGGCAGAAGCAGGGCGGCCTGCGTTTCTGATCCTGATGGGCGGAGCCTGTGAATCCCCAGGCAGAGTAAACAAGGAGGAGGTGGAGGCGTCCATGGTGGTTCCTGAATTCGTCCGTGGTTCTACACACACACACATACACACACATACATATACACACATAAGTACACACACGCACACACACGCATACATGCACAATTGAATAAAAAAAAAAGAATACAGATGCTCTACTTGTGAGCCCCCCTCCCTTCCAGACATCGGGCCCACCCCTAAGTCCTCCTCCACAAGTTCCCTGTGGCCAGGGAGCTGATAAGACCTGCCGTGACCTTGCAGTCTCCCTTCGGCCTGCTGCAGCAAACCTGGTTCTTTTAATGCTCAGAACCAAGGGTAATTCTTATCTACTGCCTAAGTCCCAAGCCTTGGCACATGGGCTAGGTGTGGGACTGCCTCACCAAAACCAACCAACCAACCAACCAACCAACCAACCAACCAACCACTCCTGTAACAGTAAGGAATTCCCTTTGTTCCTCAGCACTGAGGACATCTCACTTCAGACTCCATCAGGCCATCCGCGAAGGTCATTATTTTCCCGACAAACCTTTTCTGAAAGATAATTCGTGTCGGTTTCCTGGAGGGATGTTTTCTCAGGTAAAGAGTCTCAGGGGCGTCCTCCTTTCTCCTCTCAAATTATCCACTTCCTAACTTGCCAACAACGTCACCATGACCATGTGTTCCTGACCATCACCACCACACTTTACTGTGTGTGTATATGGACCCGTGGGATACCCGCGTGGGCAGGAGTCAGAGGCCATCCTCAGGCACTATCCACATATTGAGCCATCTCTCGATGGCCTGGAATTTGCCAAGCAGCTGGGACTGGTTGCAGCAAGTCCCTGGAACCCTCCTGCCTCTGCTTCTCTAGCAATGAGATGACAAAGTGAGCACTACCACACCAGTGTTTAATATAAATAATCTATTAAAGGGGAAGAGGAAGCACCTACTGTTAGTCCATCTTAACAATGGTTCTTAAACTTGGTGCTACTTTAGAACTGCTTGAAGACACTTTCAAATGCATATTCTGCTGTTCAGGAAATGGTTCAGTTGGTTAAGCATGTGCTTTGGAAGCAGGAGGATCTGAGTTAGATCCCCCAGCACTTACATCGAAGTTGGATATAGTGTTATTATGCACTTGTGATCTCAGACATGCAGATCCTTAAGACTCAACAGCCAGCCAGCCTCAGCAGTGAGCTGCACACCAGTGGGAGTCTTAAAAAGAAAAAAAAAATTAGGTGGACAGCATATGGGCATCATGTGAGAAACGCCTTCTGAGTTTATCCTCTGGACTCCAGCTTACACACACACACACACACACACACACACACACACACACACACACACGTGTATGAGTAAAACTCTTTTTATCTCTCTCTTTCCACATATCCTTAGACTATAGATGAACTGCAGCATCTCAGTACCGCTGAGGACATCAGCACTTTGAGAGCCACTAAATGCATCAGCCCAAGGGTGGGACTGTGGTGCTCCGTCTCCCACCTTCAGCCCAGGCAGCTGTTCTGACCAAGAGTACATAGCAGAAGAAGTCGTGCCAGCTCCTCCTGGTGCCTGGGCTGGCGGCCTCCACTTCCTGTCTTGGAACACTCACCACCATAAGCAACAGGACCAGCCTCACCAACAGGTAAAAACTTGAAAGTGAAATCTGCCAACTCCTGGGGCTCCGGCCCACAGTTCATGTGCCAAGTGTGGACTTGTCACTGACAGTTGCTGCCCACCGGGTCTCTGGCTACGACATTGCCCTGCACAGTCCTGTGATGCTATCAGTGTTTACAGCTTGGGTCACCGCGTCTAGAGAGCTTGAGGACAGAAGCTGCACTAACTTAGGATCTGGGAAACACCAGTAGAGAATAATGAAATCTCTTTTGCATGTGTGTTCATATACAGTGTGTGTGTGTATCTGAGTATGATGGGGGCACATGTGCCAGGAAGAGGATAATGGGTGTCATACTTTGCTTTCCACAGTGTTTTAGACAAGGTTTCTGTGTCTTTCCACTGAATACACCAGACTACTGTCCTATAAGTGTTGCGGGCTTTCTATCTCTAATCCACCTTCCCATCGGAGCACTGAAGCAGCAGAGGCTCAGAACGACAGGTCTAACATTTATGTGGATTTGAACCCGGGTCCTCATACGTGCACAGCAGGCACTTCTATCCACTGAGCCATCACTCCATCTTCTCTTTTTCTGCAAAGAAAGATATTTTCTAAGATTTTTTTAAATGCATGTTACTAAGGTTTTCCTTAAGAATTCAGTTTTCTGGTCTCGAAACACAGCCCCAAGTAATAAAGCACATCTTTCCACTCTAAGGAAATAAACTGTAGCAATAAATGAGAGTCACTAACAGTCAAAACTTCACTTTGGGGGAGGGAACTTCCCCCGCAGTGAAGAATTGCACCTCCACCTTGGCATTTTATGAGCATGGTCCAAGAATAAGAGATCACAAGGGGTTTGGGGGAAAGGCCAATCAATTAAGGGGTCGACCATTATTCTCAAAACCATCTCATAAATTTTTCATTTCCCAATGGCCTCATTTTCAAGATGTTTAAGCTGTTTTAAAAAGAAGAAAAATTCCAATTGTGCAGAAAAACAGTCTAAAGGTCTGAGGTTTTTGGGTTATTTTATGCACATTTAGCAGGTAGGAAAAAAGTACATTTTTAAAATCATTGTTAGAGGTTTGCTTTATTTTTCCCATCTCTTGCATTGAAACTACAAAGTAGAAGTAAAAAAAAAGAGAGAGAGAGATGTCTATTAAAGTGCCCCATGCTCGCTGATTCTAACTGAGGCACATGAAAGGAAAAGAAAAGAAAAACCTTAAAATTACAGTTTCACTGTCAAACTGCAGCATTAAATGTGTATTTGGAGAAGGAAAAAAAAAACAGAAATTATCCATACTCCCCTCACCCTCACAAAACTGTTTTCATTTTTGCATGTTGACATCGACATTTTACTGCCTTGTCCAAGAGTTTATTTTGGGATTTATAGTTTATTAGGCAGTTAAAATCATTGCCATATGCCTTAACCTAGGCATACCTATGTGTACAATTCTCCCTTTAGAACGTGAAAATATATCCATTGCAACTTATTGGGGGGGGGGTCCCTTTGAAAGGCTTCTCTGATAGTTTGTAAGTCAAATAAACCCAGGCCAAACGAGGCCATTCTGCAGCCGGCAGGTCTGAGCCTGTGGGTAGACCCAGAGCCAGGACAGTGCCAAGCTCCGACCTGACCGGTCACCCTCAGGCTGTGGTCTTCCATGCCCATCCTGCTCCCCACGGCTGAGCACGAGGAGAGTCGAGCTGAAAAGCCGCACGTTCTCAACCATCTAGAAAGGCTCCTCTGCAGGACAAGGAAGACTCCAGACTTGACTGCACCCAAAACCTCCACTTTTTAATTTTTCAGGGCTGGAAATAAACCCTGGGCCTTGGGCATGTTAGGCAAGCCCCTGCGCCTAAGCCACAGCCACAGTTCTTCATGTCTCATGGCTCTTCTTAAGACAGGGTAGCTGCTAACGCCCCCAAAGGAGAGAGGAGAGAGACACAGGGCAGAGTACAGTGCTGCAATGACCCCGCCTTGGTAAGTTAAACAAAAGGAAAAAAAAAAACAAAAACAAACAAACAAAAAAAACAACCACCCTCATCTCTTATAATAGGAACTTGAAAAAGTGCAGCAGGACTGTGGACATTACTTGGTTGGTCTAGGCCTTGTCCTGAGAGCATGAAGACACCTGAGCTCCAGCTCCAGGACCCGTGTGAAAGTGCCAAACATGGTTGGCCACACTTGTACTCCAAGCTGAGGAACTGAGGAAACAGGAAGACTCCTGGCGGTCATTGGCCTACCAGAGAAGTCTAACTGGTAGGCTCCAGGTAACGAGAGATTCTCTCTTGGACCAGGCGGATGGTTCTTCTGGGCGTGACACCTGAGCTTGTTCTCTGACCTCCACACATGTGTACACACAAATATACACACCTACACAGACACGCACACATGCCTCTTTGTGTACGAGGGAATCCAGTCTTGAGTGAGGTCTAGGCCTTTAAGCTATAGACATTTGATGTGTCCAGACTCAGGCTTTGTAAAAGCAAAAGCTCCACAGTGAGTTTCAAAGAGCACAGAAAGCAGGAAATAGCCTTTTAGTCTGCAGCAGCAGTCCACTCTGAAGAGGTTTCTTTGAGCACTCTGAGGGAAAGCCCTGCGAATTTCAGTTTGCTGGAAAGGAAAATGTACTGCTGAGTCCTGGGCAGAGAGTCAAACTGGCATTAATGGAAAGGACAAGTAGGCGTCTGCCTCTCAGGGAGGCCTTGGACTACTTCCAGGCAGCCACAGTGCAAGGGGAGAGGTCACCTATGGGCAGGGGACATCACGAGCGTATGGCATCAGCCTCGAGGCTTGAACAACAATCTTTTAGGCAGTTGACCAGGGAGGTGAGGCACAGCAGCCAAGAGTGGGTTGTGCTAGCTATACTTATTTTAGCAGTCAGCAACACCTACTTCCAGGGTTGCTACATCTGGGAGGCGGCATGTGACACAGGGATGTGTGCTGGGTGCACGTGCAGCGTGTGGTGTGTCTGTGGTTCTGGAATGACGTATGGTATGTTGCATGTGGTGTGACTGGCTGTGTATTGTGTATTGCGCATGTATGCATTGTGGCATGTGTACCAGGTGTGCGCTCTGTATGCCTCTGCGTACTGCGTGTTGTACACTATAGGCATGTGAATGCATTGTCGGTGGCTACAAGCATTGTACATGGCACGCCCAAGGTATGAGGTCATGCATGTGCTACACATGCATGTTACATATACGTATGTAATATACTGCATACGATATCGTAAGAATACGTGTGAACATGGCGTGTGGCATGTGTGCACGGCATGCAGTAAATGTGGTATGTTGCCAGCACAATGGTGTGCCTTTGAGCATGAATATGGTGCATGTAAAGTGTTTGAGTCAAAGATGTGAGCATGGTCCTGTCATGTGGAAGACGGGCGTACTGAAGGACATCAAGAATCAAGGCTCCCAAGGGATTTCAGAGATCACTGCAACCCAAGGTATTTCGGGAATTACTTTTCCTGGGGAGACGCCACACACACAACCGTCTTCCCACCCCAGAAGGAGTTCCACAACAGATGAAAGTATGCCAAGCTCTGACTTGATGAACCAACGAGTTTATTGAGCTTGCTTACAGGAGCTGGGCTGAGGGTTACTGACTTAGGAGCAAGGACAGCTCACCCCAGCATGGTTCGTGGCTTCCTCACTGCTGCCCAGACGGGATTCCTCAGCTTATATATACTCTAGCGGGCCTTTCACCCTCACCTGTGAGGGCACATGCATTCTAGCCCTTCCAAGCCATCACACGTGTGCTGGCACGTGTGAGGGCATGTGGGTAAAAAACGTGCATCCCATCTCTGATGAAACTTCAACAACAGGTGTTGATCTTAATAGTCTTGGGCAAAATGGCATCTGTTGTTCACAGGAATGAACCACACAACACTCCACCCCTTCCTCCAGCTCTTACATTCTTTCCGCCCCCCTCTTCCGCAATGTTCCCTGAGCCCCGGAAGAGGTGTTGTCTCTCGTTTTCAGGATCTTCACAAGTTGTTATGATTCTCTCATCAGCAACCACGGCCACTGTTAGAGCTTCTTCACAGCTAAAAGTGACAGCAACAGTGCACCTCTACTCTACGGATGCAAGCACAAGAGTTTAGAAACCAATCTAACAGCCACATCATAGCCATGGGGTAAAACAATTGTAGTGTCCTCCTAGTGGGGGCCCATGACCTCCTCAGCCACAGGTCTTTGTGCTGGCTCACAGTAGCAGACATGAATTTCCCCTGTGGAGCGGGCCTTAAATCCAATCTGAAGCTGCTAGTTGCACGCAAAACAGCCTGTGCCACGATTGCACCAGCAGGCATGTACAGGTGTCCATAGTCTCTGGGCCATGCCAACTGGCTCCCTGGGCTACCTGGACAGGACCGTAATCTCACCCACCTGACCATTAGGGCTGCGCTGTTGCCCGCCTGGCATCAGGACCATGTTTCCACAAGCCTGGACAGGCCATCTTGCATCCACAGCATGCGATGTCTTCAGCAATAGGGTCTTACCAGCTAGTTTTGGCATGCGACCAACAGCAGTAGCAATAGCCTTCTCCATTTGTGGGGTCTCTGAGGCCTCCCTGGCCAACAACTCATAAGAGACAATCCACCTCTAGCACTGTGATCCACATTCAACCACCACATGGCTTCTAGGAGTACCCTTTACATCTCCACAAGTATATATGTTAGTTTCCTCTTTAACCATTGCTTTAATTCCACTTTTGTGGATCTTAGCCATGTCTTACCCAACCTGAAAGTTCCCCAGAATCTTGCAGTTGCTCCTGACCCAGCACTCTTTGCAAACTGCTTTCCCACTTTTTCTTTAGAGACACTTGTATGACTTCTACATGGGCTTCCAAATCTGTAATACACTCAGGTTAGCATTATACCATCTATATAACAAAACCTTACAAGGAGTTGATGGGATCTCCAAAAGTTCATCATAGTCATCACAGGTGTCAGCAACTGAAGGGAAACTAAAGGAAAACATTAGCAACATCCAAGCAGCATGAATGGTTTCCATGGCTTGTTTCAATTGCTTTCTAAAAAGAACCTTATGGAGTGCCATCTTATGTGGCTTTCTGTAACCTACAGGTATTCTCCCTGAGCCACCACCCTGCTCCATCAGCCTGGGTTACTTCTGTGGGGATTTCATGCATCTCTCCATCTCTAATAAGCTCAATGTGGCTGACTCAAATTGCTGGACCCTGCCCAGGGTCAATGAGGAAGGACCTTGCTCTCCCCTCCTGTGCCTGTGGCTCAGGCTGCATCCCTGCATCTAATGGGCACAGAGGTGGCACTGTGACTGTGGCTTCATGGTCATCTCCTTACCAACTATACCTGATGGCAGTGGGAGTTCTGGATCTGCAGGCTCTGGGCTGGCACTGCAGCTGTGGACACTCCATTGTCTCTCTCTCAGCCATTTCTGTATGTCATGGGGGCCTTGAGTGAACAGTTTCCACCTCCGGCATATCTTTTTGCAGGAGAGAAATGCACACAGTTTTCTGGGAAGGGGACTACTGCCCAACCTCTGGGATATGCTTAGTCTTTTCCTCTTTTGATATTCATTCCTTTTGTAAACTATCGCTCACACTTCAAAGCTTTCCAGAACCTCACAAACACGGCATTTAGCTTATCAGTCTTTTCCTTAGACACTCCAGGGTTACACCAATCTTCCCATATCTGCCTTCTAGAGACATAAATAGACCCCTTTGTCTGCTTTGTCCTCTTCCTAACATTTCTAGATTGCTTTACCATTCTACACACTTGATTTGCATGTTGGGCCTGATTTACATGCTGCTCTAAGTCACCCAGATCTGTCAAGAGTCTCTCCAACCCTATATATCACCTCTCACCAAGGGGTTTGGCAAATCCACTAAATTACCATACCGCTTCTGTGGTCCCAGGAATTAACTCCTGTTAATTCCCAATCGAATTAACTTCTTTCTTAATTCCCTTGTAAACACAGTTTATCTGGTCCAGTAAACTGGACATCAAAAATGGCCTCTCTTATTCCCAGTTTTCTCAGCAATGCCTGTCCTTTCTCTACAGGTCTTTATTCCCTGACATTCATGGGGACCTCAGCAGGTGATAACCATGTGTTCCTAACTGCTCATAGGAGCCAACCGGTCAATGACTGATTCTCCTCATACTGCTTCAGATTATGCAGCCTTTGTCTCAAGGAGGGATGGGCGCTCATGTTACTTAGCGCCTCTGCTTCCACAGCGCTTAGGCTAACTCCAGCCGCCCTCACGTCCCACAGCCTCACAAGCCAGGCTGAGACGCTGTGACCTTTTGTCACTTGCTTAAAAATCCTCCTGGATTCTAACAGTTCAGGTGCTGAGTATTCCCTGACTACCATAGTTTCTTGGACTGGACCAATGAACGCTAAGACCCCCATATACATGCTGAACCAAGGACTTCCCCCTTTTCTCTATCAAAGGTCGGACCTGAAGGGAATCTTCCTTCTATCACTGCCACCACATTCTCATCATCCTCGCTGACTCTTCCCATGAGTTCCAAGTTTTTGGATCCCAGGCAGGGTTTCTTCAGCACAGATCTACCGTGAACTCTTTTTTTCCTTTCGGCTATCAGGCTTTAAGAAACGACAAACCAACACTTTCATCTCATCCTCTTTTTAAATCCGATTTGTTCGCCAAGTCAGAAGCTAACACAGAAGGTGACGGCTGCATCTCTCTTTCTAATTCCTCCACGCCAACTAGTTCCCTGCGGGCCACCGCGGCCTCAGATGCACTACTCGCAGCACACAGCCACGCATGGGTGCCTGGGGCCTGCTGGGCTACTGTCAGTGACCAGTGTCTGCTCCAGACCATTAGCTGTTCTTGAAGTATCTCCATGTTTACGCATGCCACACAGCCGTCCTACTACCCACACCAAAACCTGTGCCAACACCACTATATCAAGAAGGCACGCTGCCACGTGCCACACAGGCAAGGATGAAAATACAGGGTGGCTTCTCCCTGCAGATACTCACTCCACTCTCAACCTGTTCCGTCTTTGTCACCAGGCTTGTTGCCCACGAACGGGCCACGCGATCACTCTTCCCCGACCCATCCTTTGTTCCGTCGGTATTGAACCAATGAACTTGTTGGGGTTACTTATAGATTATATTGGACTTTCCCCCGCAGAAGCCCTTGCCTTACCCAGACACAACAGGGTAAGCAAGGTTTACCTATGGGAATGTGCTGGGCACCGTTCCTCCCTTACCCAGCCACAACACTGCCTAAAACATGGGACTTTCCCCCGCAGAAAGTCTTCCCTCATTCAGTCACCGTGGCACAACTTGCCTTTGGTCTGCCATGATCTTGCCAATTATGCCATGTGTTGTGAGTTGAATACTTTTCGTGGGGAGATGGCACACATATATCCATCTACCCCATACAGGAGTTCCACGAAAGAGCGAAGAAATGATTTTGCCAAGCTCCGACTTGACGGACCAACCAATTTATTGGGGTTGCCTCCAGGAGCTGGGGCAGCTCACCACAGCTTCCTCGTCGCTGCCTAGACGCAATTCCCTCAGCTTCCTCAGCTTACATACTCTAGGGCCCCTCCCATCCTAACGGGTGAGAGCTGGTGGGAGACACATGCACGCATATGGGCACACACTCAAGGCTCCTGCATGTGCATTCTACTCCCTCCCAGCCCTCACATGCGTGGGCACATGGACAGAAACATGCATTCCAGACCCTTGTGAGTCCCTCTGTCTCTGAGGGACATCAGCAATCAACAGGTGTGATCTTAATAGTCTTGCGCAAAATGGCAGCCGTCGTTCAGGGGAATGCGTCACATTAGCACAGTTTCTCTTTCTCGCCTGCTTTTAATTTGAGATGCAACACGAGTATCTCTTTATTCATAGATGCATTTCTTTCCACTGCTAACAGAAAATCCTTGGCAACAACTCCTAGTGGTGATGCCTGAATTTCCCCACTTTAACAGGATTGCTTGGCTTGGCCTCCCTGGTCACAGGCAGACTGTTTCAAGTACACTAGAGCCTAAAGCAGAACAAGCACCCAAGGCACTGAGAGTCCCTAGGTGTCCTGGCAGGCAGACATGGGACCGTACAGTGGCTTACATGGGTGGTATGGTACCTGTGTGTTCTGTAGTGTGTTCTGTATGTGTGTACTGGGTCATGCCCCACCCACATCAAAGGAGATGGGAATATATAAAATGAGAACCACAGGGTGCATAGGACTATCTGTGACCTCAATAAAACACCATAGGGACTCCAGGTTATCATTCCACATTCCTCTCCTTCTCCTAGCACTTACTTTTTATTGGCTGGAGTTCTACAGCCAGTCATAAGACTCGTGCTTCTAAGTGGCAGACCCACCGTTTACAAAACTTTCATTTCCCATGAATTAGAAACTTCTGGCATTTTTCTTTACCTGCTCCCCTTCTTTGGACCAAGGGTCCTAAAGAAGGTTGAGTCCCCGACCAGGCCTATGTGTGATTTGCCACACGGCTCTCCAGCACTAGCTGCTCTCTTCTCACAAGAGCCGAGGTTGGCCGTATGCACAGCAAGAAGAGAAAGCAAACATGCCAATCACCATCCCTGCTGGGCAGGTCACGATCAACATCAGAGCAGGACACATTTTGCAACTCCAGATGAGTCATGAGCCCCAGACCTGAGGGACACATCATGAGCCTCCTCCTCTGCAGGATTCATGCACCACTAACAGTATGCATTCCACTGGATTTCAAATGCATAAAGCAGAAATGCATGAGAATCGCTGGTGTTACCTGTATTACCTTCTGTCTAAACACAGGTTAGAAATACAAAAATTACAAATACATTGTACCAAAATGCTTGCGCACTGGCAGGCCAGGGCTGAGGAGGGGATCCTCTGACCTGCCTTTCCAGCAGCATCTGCCTTCTCTTGAAAGCCCCAAAACTCATGCACATTCATATTCCCTTTATACTCAATCTGGAGGGCAGGCCACCTACACAGGTGACCTGGACCCTCGGGTTGTCACTTTCAAAGAAAGTAGTAAATGCTACATTCAGTTGATCCCTCCTCAGTCCATGGAAAATGCTCATTGAAGTTTACGCAAAAACTTTACACTTATAGCAGTTGTTTCTGTCCTTCCTCCTTCCTTCCCTTCCTCCCTCCCTCCCTTCCTTCCTCCCTCCCTCCCTCTTTCCCTCCATTACTTCCTTTTCACATATTTATTGACACCACCACTACAAGGCGTTGCACATGAACACGGCAGGAAACAAGTGAGGAAGACAAAGAACCACCTCAGGGACTTTCCTTAGAAACTCTATTCACCCTATTTCTGAGACACTCCCTCATTCACTTGGAGATCACCACTTAAGCTAGATTGGCAGCGCGAGGAAACCCTAGTAATGCTGGAAGACTCCATCTCTGGAGGAGACTAAGCCTGAGCCCCGAGGCCGGGGAGGAGGAGCCTGCCCCCAAGGAGAGAGAGCTTCTCTCACAGCTACGCAGAGCACACACAGCCTATGGCTTTGAATTGTCTTCTAATTGAACTGTCCCCAACCCTGCCTCCGGACAGGCAGACACAACCAGGAGTTTTCTAACTCTATATCTGGCCAAACTGACAGTAAACCCATTTTCTGAACTGCTTTGTGCTTCCCAGTGTCCTCAGGAATACAGGGACATTGGGCAGCAGGACCTTGCAGTACGTCATTGGCATGACGTTCATCCTTTGCACCACCACTTCTCTCACATTGCACTGCTGGGTTTCACACTGGGGACTCTGAAACTTTGACTTTTCACTTCTTACTTCCTTTCATGCTGCTCAGAGCAGATACTATCTATCACAGCTGTCCTTCGGATCCAGTTGCACTTAAATTGTGCCCTATCCATGGTCCATCTTGGAGGAAGTCCCACATTCTTTAAGAATGGGGATTCTATTGCTTGAAGAAAATGTCTGTCACTTTGCCCATGAGGACGTCTCCAGACATTCAACTTCTCCATCGGTCTCCCTCCACCTTCACTTTCTAGCTGTTCTACCTGATGTGGAGAAAGGGACCTGGGGTCTCTTTCTGGCCTCTGTAGGTTTCCTAGTCCTAGGGATTTCTGTTCACGGAGTTCAGGTCAGACAATGAGAACAGCACATTAGACAGGCAGACATTACAGAATATCACGAGGCATCGCAAGGCTGACCGCGAGTGATGGTGATTACAGAGGGAATTCTTGAGAGCTAAGGATGGACATTGGCCAGAGACCACTGGGCTGACCTACACAGCCAAATAGGATGTCCACTGTTGTCCAAGGTTTCAGAGAGACAACATTCCTGACTAACATTCTGCGGTCTAGGGACTGACACACCCATTTGCATGAACTCTTATGGGGGGGACAGTTCGTGTCCATTCTGGGTTGGCAGAAAGCCTCCTGCGAAAGGGTAAACTTTCAATCTTTCTGGTGCTTCAGACTGTCTTGTCTGTATGTAGGACTGAGATACAAATTACATCCCATGCTTTTGAACAAAAATCAAAGCACAATCGAATAAAAGAATTAAAATAAGTAGATCAACAGAGGAGCACACCTGTGCTGATAGCCCTCTCTTGGAGACACACAGTTTTGCCTCCATGTTCTCAAGAAGTTTCGTTTCCCTGCTCCTTCCTCCCTCCTGTCTCTCTGTAGCTGGCTCTTCATGTACAATTTTCAGACTTAAGACCAAAGACTGTGGTGACGTTTTCTTACCCTTTCACGTAGCATTTCATGCTCTCTAGAGAGGAATTATTGAAGATCCTGAAAATCAATGTGGTACAGGACACAAGAAGTGGAAATCCCAGCTGATTTTGACTTTTTGAATCATGGGTTTCTGATGGGAAATTTGATGAGTGTCATAGGTGGAAGGTGAGGGGCAGCTTGCTGTTGGCGTCATACATACTCAACACAAGTGTTGGGATGTCTCAGGGAACAGAGCAATTGATTGAGGGTCACGAGGTCAGACAGAGGGGCTGTCATTCTATTGACATCATCATTTGGAATTTAAAGAGGAGGGAATCACATATCCCGAGTGCAGAGATGCTTACAAAATTGCGGGTTGCGAATGAGAAGACCACTGAAATACCTTATATATGTACTCTGTTGAATCCCAGTATCCATAACCCAGCCGGGTATGATGGGCCTCGAGTATACCATCATTACTATTGCTTTCATAGTGGAAAAGTTTCATAGTTTCATAGTGGAAAACTCCTTGCAGGTTTGGCAGAAGAAGGCCATGCACTGTCTTGTGTTTTAAACACTTACTTGCTCCCCAACATGATATGCTGCCTTGGGAGTCAAGAGTCTGACTAGACAAAGTGGAGGGGGGGGTGTGCAACAGGGAAACTGCCACTATGATAACCAGGTGTCTCACGCCCTTTTGACGAAGATACCACTGTTCCACCATGCTTTCCTTGTGCTCTGAAATCCCGAGCAATGTTTGAACTGTTTCTATTCCAGTGTCTTTGTTAACTGTTACCCATTTCTTTATTTTGAACTCTTCTTAGGTTCACCTTTTACTTATTTTCTCATCATTTTATGTTAGAGACAGTATATGTTAACTACTAAAAATTAGGAATTGTATTAAGACATGTCCACGCAGGCGCAGAACAAACTTTGATCATAATCACATGACTCGTTCCTTTACCTGAACCTGTGGCATGTACCCAACAGTCCCTCTGGAATGAGATGTCCTACCTCCTGCCCAAGTCACTTAGGACGTAAAACATGCCTTGGGGGGTCTGACAGAAAATTTAGGCACAATATGCTGGTGACTTCACAGGCTCTCATTGTTTTTGTAAGCCACCAATCTGAGTTTCTAGAAAAAGGAATTGAATGTCCTGAGTGTAAGAGATGGAGGTTGACAAAGTCAAAATTATTATACAACTTTAGGGTCCGAGTAGGAAAGTAGGAATCTCTGTTCCTACACCCCCTATTAAAAGTCAGTGAAGTTCTGAGTCTAACATCAGAGTCTGGTTACTGTTGTTTATATACTAGTAAATTGGAAAAGATTCTTATTATGGATTGGATATGAAACGCCCTACAAGGTTATGTGTTTAAACGTACAGTTGCCAGCATGGTTGCCTTTCAGGGAAGTTATGGAACCCTTGGGAGGGGAAGCCTATGCAAGAGTCGGGTGCCCAGGGGCATAGGAGATTGTCAGTGTGGTGTAACCAGCTGTTGCACCCTAAGTCCAAGATCCCTGCTGCTCCCACAATCATTCCTCTCCCAAAACCCTTTTTCCCTTAAATCAGATATTTGGTCCCCCATCAAGAGAAGATAACTATTTATAGTTCAGGCCTTAGAGACAGGATGTGAGAGACCTTAGAGACAGGATGTGAGAGAACCTAACGGCTGTGCCCATCCATGGTTGGCTCATGCTCTGACCTAGCAAGGAGTCAATGTAAGGAATTCCAGACAGCCACGTAAGGCTGTGGCTGAGACTGGATTTTGTCATTTGACTTCAGATCAGTTCGTCTGACTGGAAATTGCTTGCACTTTTCTCTTGGTAGTGACAAACTTGGAATTTTGATCCTATTGTGTTTCCATACAGTGAGCTGGTTTACCAGCTTTTGGCCTAGATTTTTTCATTTACTGGTTTGGGTGTGAACTTTGTAACAATCTTTTTAATTTCCTTATTTTGATTACTCATTTTCATTCATCATTTCTTTTTTCTTATTTAACACCTTGCCAGTCTCTATTATCTATAACAAGTAAGGAATTTTGTTATGCCATTTCCACACAAGCATGGGATGCACTCTTATCGCATCTCCTTGCTCTATTACACTTCCCCACCTTCCCTGCACCTAACTGTCCCCTTCTACACTACAGCCCCTTGCCCTCTGCCCTTACCTGTGGCAGAAAGTACAGAAAGAGACCTGTGGCTGATGTCTCTCTGTGGGACTGGCCTGCCCTATGTACTGTAATGTCCAGTTCTGTCTTCCCCCAAAGGACAAAATTTCATTCTTACTAGGCAAGGATGTGACTTGCTCTGTGATTCTCCATACATGCTCTGCCATGGTTTGAAATGTGAGTTGTCCCCCACAGGGTCATGTGTTTGAAATGTTAATTGTCTGCAAAGGTCATGGCACTTTAAGGTGGAGCCTTGACGAAGGAAGGGAGTCACAGGTAGTGGGCCACGAGGTTGGTTAGCCTTGTCCTACTTAAGTGAGTTAGTCTGCTCTTGAGATTGCGGCAGCAGCACTAGGCCTCCATGAAGTCTGCAGTGACTTAGGCTGCCTCCAGTTTCTGCCAGCCAGCCATGCCTTTCTCACAATAAAGGACTGTATCTCCCTTCTGGAGGTATAAGCTGAAAAAAATCTCCCTTTCTCCCCTTAAATTTGTGCTTGAGAACTGTCTCAACAGGGAAGAGAAACTGCTACAGGCTCTATTTTTCAAGATTAATGTGCATATGTGGAATTACCTGATGAAGCCATCTTTGTAATCAGGTAGGGTTTTTTGAAAGAGTTGTTGACCTTGGTGTGGTGCAGCGCGTGGTCTCACTAAGGATTTGCCATGGTCAAGGAAAACATTGTTTTTTACATGGGTTTTGATGTTAGAGAAATACTGATTTTCTCAAATGAATTTGAAGAGTTCTTACCCTTTCTATTGTATGGAATAGTTTCAGAAACATTCATGTTCCTTCTTCAAAAGTCTGGTAAAATTCATCAGTGAATCTGTCAGTCCTGGACTGATAAAGATTCTCTGGATTCCTCTGGGGTCTCCTGTAATGGTACTTGCTTTGGTCTATATTAATGTGTCTTCTCTCTCGGTTGCCTTGGCTAAGGGCATGCCAATTTTGTTCACTAATTAAATAAGCAACTCTTTGCTGCTTTTTAGTGCTCCTTTACTTTTGACTTCGTTCAGTACAGCTCCAATCTTTATTAGTTTTGCTTTCTATTGCTGTGAGGCTGTATTTGCTCCTTTTTATCTGTGACCCTGAAGTGCATCTAGTTAAGATGTGTTTGATTTTAGGACTAAGGGATTTATAGCAATAAACTTAACTCTCGGACCAACTGCTTATTTTGTTTCTCCTCTACCATTCTGTGGTGCTATCGTTCCCCAGATATTGAAGTAGTAACAGTGGAGTCAGAAACATGGAAAAGGACAACTTCCCAAATGATTAGGATCTTAAGGACCCTCGGCGAGGGCAGTTTTGGCAAGGTTATGCTGAACTGTCATATAACCACAAATACTCAGGAGTCATAAAGATCCTGGATAAGACCAAAAATAAAGCTCACAGGATCACCACGGAGGTGGATACGATGAAATCCTTAGAGCATACCAACATTATTAACATCTTTGATGCTATTGATATACCTGAATTTACATATCTGGTGATGGAACACATATCAGAGGGAGATTTTGATGGCATTAAAGATCAGTATGGTTATCTAGAAGAGGAGGAGGCACACCCTATTTTCTGCCAGTTAGTATGGGGAGGTCAGTTACCTGCACGAAAACAAAATATCCCATAAGGATATAAAGCCTGAGAATATTTTAATTGATAGGAAATGGAATGTGAAATTATGCAACTTTGGATTGGCCTTGAAATTGATCACTGGGCAGAAGTTGAAGGAGTTGGGTGGAACAATCTCATATTTAGCACCATAGAATCTTGCTCAGCAGAAGATACCATGGACTAGCTAGCAAACTATGGTACCTGGGTGTACTTTTGTACGTGATGCTCACCGGACAACACCCCTATAAAGTTACAACTGTGTCAGATTTATACTGGGAAATGAGACTCACCAATTCTGTTATTCCACCTCACACAAAAACACAATGAAACATCTATTGAGTCTGAACCCCCAATGTAGGCAATCTATCGTGGGTTACATTTCGGGGCCATCCTTGGATCTGTGCCAATAAAGAGGTTCCATCGCCTTCCTCCACAAACTTTCACAGTAACATTCCAATCCCCAGTGTGGTGGAGTCCACGAGCCCACTGGGATATGACTTCCAGGACACCGTGGACTCAGTGAAAAAAAAAAATCATGGAGGCAACTGCACCCTATTACATTCTGGTGCATCATTCAGACTGTGGCAACAACAAGCAGCCAAAAGTGAAGGCAGCGAAGCCAGTTATCAAACCCCTTCAAGGACTCCATACTTCTCTTAGCGTCTGAGTTGAAGGGGGAGTGAGCTCACTCTTCCCACAGGCACCTGAGAAGACTGATCTCCATGAAACTGACCAGAAAATGAGGCAGGGTCTTGTCAGAAGAAACAGCGACCAGCTGCACCGTGCACCTGCAGGACACCTGCTCCTCTAAGCCCCGCCCCGGGTGGAGTGCTTCAGGGGCTGAAGACATCCACCGAGGTGAGAGAGAGAATGAGGACATCCCAGCATCTCCTAAGACCTCAAGAACAGAACCTGCCTGCTGGAGCCGCCTCTGACTGCGGTGACCAAAGACCCCCGGCACAGTACTCAAAGTGATGAGGTCATCGCCATCAGTGGGAAAGACAATGAGGTCACCCCAATACCTTGTGAGACCTCACTTGGAACAACCTTCATCGTGGAGCCAACCCTGGTTCTGCCAACCACAGAGCTAGGGAAACATAACAGAAGCACAAGTCTGCGGGAAAGATCTCCTGAACCAAATGCCCACCAGCGGGAAGCCCACGGGTGCCACCACAGCTTCCGCCCCCAAAGACAAAGGCGCTGGAAAGGATGAAGAGAGCAATTACCCACGCTCTCAGAAGAGTATACTGCTGTCTGCAGGCCGCAGAGCAGAGGTAAGGGGCAATGATGAAAGAGGGGGACCATGGAAAGCCCAGCAGGTAGGCTGTCAGGAGCATCTTCCATTATTGATTTTCTTTTAAATGAGCTTTGGACCCATTTACAGGGTAGGAAAGCTAGATGTTATCATCTTAGAAAACCAGTCCCGCAGCACCCCCTTCTGTGGAACCTGAGAAAGTGGAGTTAGCAGCCCACCCCAGAGGCTGGCCACAGAGGCTGGGCGGCAGTGGGAGGGGCTGGTCAAAGAAGCAAAGGGTGGGAAGGGAGGAATCAGCGAGGAGCCGCCGCAGCAGGCACAGTCCGAGTAAGTGCTGTGCATGTCGTGGTCACCAAGAGTGCTACTCATAGGACTGTTCTGGTTTTCAGCCATGGAGAAGAGGCCCAGCTCATGGCTCCTGAGTCACGGGGTAGAGTCGGCCCCGGCTAACCGAGGAGGGACCCAGGCCAGAACTCCCGGACCGCGCGGCCACAGAATCTGCCACTACCGTGTCATCAGGACCCTGCACAGCCTCCTCCAGCTCGTGGGTCTGGGCCACTTTCCACTTCCGTCCCTCGGCTCACTGTGGCCCCAACATCACTTTCTCGAGCCAGGGAGATGTGGTCACGCCTGGCGTGCAACCTGAGGGCACAACAGCTTCTGAGACCTGTGGACGGGCATTCATCCATGGGCTGCAGGCGGGCCCGTCTAAACACAGCACGGACAGTTCCAGGGGTCTCAGAGGCCACCCAGCTTTGCCCCTCAGATCCTCCCGCCTCCTCACTGAGCCGCTAGGTGTTGGGCACAGCAGAAAACTGTGAGCGCAGGAGGAAGGGGACGCATGGGGAAAGAGTGGCAGATGAAAAAGGAGAGGAGGAGCAGGAAAAGGAAGAAGGGGAAGAGGCAGCCGGCAGGGGAGGACTAGAGGCTGGCTGGGGAGACTAGTCACGAGGCGAGGCCAGAGGGACGCAGGAGCAGGAGGGTGTCCCTGAGAAGAGCAGAGGAGGAGGAGGGTTTGTGCTTGGCCAGCACCTGAGGAGCACGGGTCTGGTGGAGGCCCCCGCTTGTGGCGCTGCCGAAGACACAGCCTGGTGGATCTGTTCCCGTGCTGGGGACACCTGCGTGTGGTAGGAGAGGAAAGAGAAGCCCTGAGCCCCCATGGTGCCTCCCCCCTCCTCCCTCCTCCTCCCTCCTCCTCCCTCCTCCTCCCTGCTCTTCCTCTTCTTCCTCCTCCTCCTCCTCCTCCTCTTTTTCTTTCTTCTCCTCCTCCTCCTCCTCTTTTTCTTTCTTCTCCTCCTCTTTCTACGGAACTCTTAGGAACGCTGCCAACTTCTCTTTGTGTCCTCCACAGATTCCTTTTAACTTGCTACCATGATTTTTTCTACACCATACATGAACCGACTATTGGACTTTCACTCAATTTTCATATTTACCAGATAATCGAAACAATTGTATATAACACATGGATTGACTACTGTACATTTGCTAAATTTTCATATATACTAGATAATCGAGAGAATCATACTTGATCATGGATTGACTACTGAACTTGCACTAATTTTTCAGATATACCCAATGCTCAAGACAATTATACACAACACGCGGATTAGATCCTGCACTTTCACTTTATTTCAATCACATTTGCCGGACAATCAAGACAAGCTTGTACACTTTAGAAAGATCAGAAGGTCCTGCTAGGCCTGGGGCGCAGCAGCCACCATGTGGTCATCAGCCACAGTACATGTCCAGCGACCATCTTAAGGCTAGACATAGAAGCAAACCTTATCACCGTGGGGCTGTGACTGTCAGCCAGTGATGCCTGCGTAGGGGTCCTGTGGAGCAGGTCCTGGACACCTTCCAGGTAGAAGGGTGTTGCAGTTTGTCTGCATGGTTACTGATAAATTCAGCAACAAGGGGGTTCTATTCTTTCTTATGATTCACAGTTACAGTTTAGTTCAGCTCGGCAAGACAACTAGCACCACTACCAAGGAAACTGGCCACACAGTATCCACAGGGATTGTTGAGAGAGGGGCAAACTTTACACGCCAGACAGCAAGACTGCCAAAGCATGATGCGTTATGCCAACTTACTGAACCAGCTCTTCCCACCCCACCTTATCCATGTGCCAGGAGAATGTTCCTGCTCACTGCGAGCTTGTCTTTCTCACATGACTCACATAGTCTCCTGCATGCTTGCTCAGGGACCCTAATATCATTTCTCCACAGATGTGCCCAACAGCACAGTCTGTCAAAACCTACATATTTAAAGCGGAAATGAATGGTGAACACAGAGGCTAACTAACCTAGGATCACTTCTCTGGAAAATGAGACATTGAGTCACTAAGTGCCGGCCTGCAGTAGAAGATGCATTCGAGAGTCCTTGACCCCCAAGGGACGCTGGCACTGGACCCACTTCTCAACCCTGACTTTCTGTCCCTCAGACCACTTTGCATCAAGCGAGATACTCTTCTGCCTGTACATCACAAAGACCCTGCTAGTATGGACCACTCACTGCATCTGCATCAACTCTAAGACAAGGAGCACCAGGTGGGCCCACATGACCCCTCATGGGAAATGATCAGGGACACCGAGACGCTTACTCCTAGGACTAGAAGGTTAGGTCCAACTGCCCTCTAATTAACCCAAGGCCTGGGAGAGAAGGGCCTGGGACCCTATCAGAAAATCTATGGAGTGACAAGCCAGGTGAATGAGGGACTCCACAGCACTGGGCTGTCAGTTGAGACAACCACTAGACCAGTAGAGAGTGTGAGGCCTGTGACTCACAGAGCTGCTACCCTGAGCAGAGCCCCAGGACCAGGCACTGTTGCTAGGGAACCATCCAGACTGTGTGATCCCAGAACCTGCTGCCCAGACCAGCGAGGTGCCAGCTCGTCGCTGCAGTGGAGGCCCCTGAGCAGGCCCTGCTGGTGCCTAAAGAGAAGGTCACCAAGGAAGGCTAGACTTGTACACATGCTTCCTATGCTGAGAATAGAATAGAGGTCATCACCAGCGTTCCTCCTAACCTTCATTTTTGGTCTCCTCCTTCCTCTGCACAGGTTCTCAGACATATGTGCATGACTCTATAGCCCACACTTCCTAAGACTCTGGCACGGTTTCTTCTAAAACCTACAAGGAAAGGGATAGATGTCTGGGCTCTGCTCAATCCATGGACATGAAGGTCATGCCAGCCCTCGTCTTTGCGAATGGAGAGATGATCCTACTGAACACTGGTAACACATGAGTATTGCCACATTGATACTACTGGTACTGTGGCCTCTGGAGAATTCTTGAGAAGACAAGCCAGATGAATGGTCCTAGCACTGGTTGATAGACACTGAGGAAGACTGGGTCTGGGGCTTCACAGAGATATGGGAGTGTACAGAGAAGCATGTCTCTGGGAGGAGGCCCAGACTCCAGGCCCCCAGGCCAAGAAGTCATGCCAGCACTGTCTATGGGGGATACTTCTGATGCTCTGCTCCCAGAGTCCGTTACTACATAGCAGCAGGGTCAGCAGAACTGTGAAAAGTGAGATTCACCTACATCTATCCTAAGGACCAGCTGAGGAGAAAGACAGTGCCCATGTGTGATGCAGCCCCTTTCGAAGATAGGGAAACTGTGGTCATCTTACCCGAAACATGTCTCACTCATGTGCCCTAAATGGCTTTCTTCTCTGTGAAGAAACCACAGAAAATTAGGGCCATTTACTGAGATCACAAATTCTGAATATTTCAGAAGCTGCTGCTGAGTCCTATGTGCCCAGCTCCACCGATAGTCTAGAAGGCAGTGTAACTGTGTAACTGAACGCAAAGGGCTCACAGCAGTGTGACAAAGTAAGATGTGACGTAAAACAGGAGAGAAAGATCTATTCCCCACAAGCAAGGACTACATGGCTCATTTCAAAAGTAATGCCCTTTTCCACAACGCATCAGGATTTTATTCTGCACATAAACATGGGTGAGGCAGTTCCTAAGCAGGCCCAGTGAAGGAGAACACTACTGCTGAGCATGCTCAAATGGAGAATAGCACCCCTTTAGCATTCTCAAGAAAGGAAGACTATACTTCTGAGCCTATACAGCGAAGGACACTACATTCCTCAATATGCTGAGTTCTAGGCCATGGAGTGCACGTGGAGAGGACTAAAGAAATGGGAGAGGTATTTATGGGTCTGAGCAGCTTCCACTGTAACGGTGAAACTGAAACTAAGACACGTGGAATGTCCGCTGATGTGAGATTCTACCTGGACAGGTATCTGCGCCGCTTCCAGGTTGTCAGTGCCACTGTGGACATATGACCCGTATTGCTACCCGTGGGGCAGAAAGCTCACAGGAACTCTTGGAGGCCTTGGGCCTGCATTGTCTGGATGTCCTGTTACATTTAAGATGTGTCCGCATCCCTCAGTGCAGCCAGTGCGCAATGCACCAACTCTGAAGCCATCTGATGAAAAAGAATAGATGATGTCAGTCTGTCCCTTGCTGGTCTTCATGTCTGGTATCTTTAATCCTCTTGAACCAGGGATAAGGGCCTGGCCCTGAAGAACCGCCCTGCCATGATGGCTGCTGCAGAACTTCTTTATTTCAAGGGCTGGTGTCCAGCCTGCGGACGGAAGGCTGTTCGTGGACTTTAAGATGCCCTGGGCCACAGGCCCAGATGGCACTAGTGGGACTGGGTCTTCTTGAAGCTCCTTTATTTTATTGTAGTGCACAATGTGTCTTTCCTCACTCTGTCTAGCAGGTTCCAAGTTTACAGGTGTTCCCTGCATGTTCACTCGCTGTATGGAAAATGTGATTGCTAGAAATGAAGAGTGTTGGGTTGTTAACCAGGCATTTGCAAAGCTTCTTTGAAAAGAGAGCCCCTTGTGCCATATAGGCCTTACTCACACTTGCCCAGGGTAAGCGCATGTTTTTTCTGAAGAGTAAAAGCTGTGACATGCAAACGTGGAGTGTTCAGTCATTCCTAAGGCACAATGTCCCTTCTCTACAGTGCTGCTGCCCACAGCTGGTACCACTTGTTCTTATCACCTGCCCACATTGTCCTGCTGCAATTCTGGGTATTCTTCCCACACCATCCTGTGGAATCCACAGAGCCACAGAGCTTATCAGTCTTCCTTATGACTTGGTGGAGCACAATGAGATGCGCTGTTCACTGAGTGCCCCTTTGCAATGGATACGCTGCATCAAGCATTCTGTGGGGTCCTGGACACGCACGCTACAGTGACCAAGACACTGACCCGTCCTGGGAGCTGGAACCCAATGGGTGACAGAGGCCACAAAGGGTGTGCATGGAGCGCAGTGGCAGGGCACATGTATGAGGCCCCAGGATCAGTACCGGGTCCTGGCACACATGTGTACATGCACACACACACACTTGAGCACAGAAAGCAGAGATGTGTGTGGCAAAATCAGTGCGATTTTGAAATGAGAGCAAGGTCCTCAAAGTCCATTTGGAGAAATGAACCCTCGGCTACACTGTCAAGGGTGTTATTGTTAAATATATTAGGATTCATTAACACAAAATGGTGCCTGCTTCCTCCTCTCCCCTTCCCCTGCCGTCTTGTCAAGCCTGAGTCATCCAACCTGGCTTGTCCTGGGTATGCAGAGTAACTCCTCTCATTATCGAGCCTTTTCCAGGTCTCCGTCTCTTACTTTCATTTTATCCCAAAATCCCTCCCTGCCTCTGAACACTTGTCCACGCTGTGTGTTTATCGAGAATGAAAACTCCATAGACACTAGGACTTCTTGCCCGGTCACCCTCCAAATCTTGGGGATGCCCTCGACCTTGCTCGGTGGTATAACTCCATAATCATGTTTTGGCTTCTCTGTCCCTGCGGACTTGCCTCTTGGACGCCTCTAACCTGACTTCTCTTCATTTGGCCCCAGCCCCTAAACTTATTCACTTAAATATCTACCCATGATTAGCCTCAATAGCCCATAGACAACCAGTCCAAATGGGAGCCTGATAGCACACTCCGTCCCAGTATTATACAGGACCTTTACAACTTCTGTGACCACACAGGAAAATGGAAGGAGATTTCTCATGTTTCTGTTTTTTTCAATCTCCGCTGCAAACCCACCTTGTACACCCCGTGTCCTCCAATTCAACTCCTCTTGGCTATAAAATGTTCCTCGCCAAGTGCTCCCCCATCATCTTCCTCAGATTTAACTGCCTTTGATCCCAATGAACCCCCTCCTTATGTGCCCCCTCCTTCTTCATCCTCCATTCCTTCCTCTTCTTTCTCATCTCCTTCTTTGACCTCTTCTACATTGAGCCCCACCTCTACCCGTTCTAGAGCTGCAGTGGGGACCTGCCCTCTTCTAGGTCCGCCCCCCTCCAAGAGGTCACAGGCACCCAGGGTCCCACCCTTGTCCCTGGTTCCCTTTTCTCTGTCCAAACCCTCTCAGCTTGAGAAGCATTCTAGGCTTTTTCGCACCCGACCCAACCACCTTAAGGAATTTCAGTATCTTACCCAATCATATGACTTAACTTTCATAATGTCTTTATCATTTTAACAGTAATTTCCTTCCCCAGGAGTGCAGGTGAGTCTGGGAACAGACCCTCAATCATGCAGATCTCATACATCAAACCGATCACAGCTACCCACTTGGCCCCGAGGCCATCCCAAGAAAGAAATCCCAATTGGGACTATAATGATCCTGCTGACTGCCAGGCCAGGGACCCTTTTTTACCTATCTCTTGGTAGGACTTCACCAGGCAACCCATAAGGTGATTAACTTCCAAAAGCTTTAAGATATAATCTGGGATAAATCTGAAAATTGCTCCCAATTTTTACAGTGCCTTACTAAGGCCCTGCTCCAATGCACTAACTTACACCCAGAGACCCACCCCCACCATCCGATGGCCAGCGACTACTTATGACTTAAGATTTTTTTCTCCCAGTCTTATCCTGACATTCAGACAAAACTTAAAAAATTGGACAGAGGCCCCCCTAACCTCTTAAGCTGATGTGTTGCCTTGGCCTTTAAGGTGTACCATGATCAGAAAGAACATACCCGGAGGCACACGTAGCAAATGCCGGCAAAAGTTCTCTAGCAGCCTCAGGCCACTTGAAAGTCGCATCAGGCTCGACATTCCGGACTCCTGGCCCCCATTTTTAAGTGCGTTCAAGAGAGACACTGGGCCCAGCACCCCATTCAGCCTTGCCCAAAATGTAATCAGGAGAGTCACTGGGCCTCTGACTGCCCCAGGTACCAAGAACCCCGACAACATCTCTTCCTCCAGCTCACAGTTGGATTTACTTAGCTTGGCCTCTGAAGACTGACGGGGCCGGGGTTCCCTTCTGTGCCCAATGTCCTACACCCAGACAATCAACAAGAAGCCTAGGGTCACACTCATTGTGTCGGGGCTTTCTATCTCATTCCTGTTGGACACCAGAGCCACTTTTTTGGTTGGAACCGAGTTGTGGGGTCCCAACTCACTTTCCCAGTCGCCCATTGTGAGAGTAAATGGCCTTCCATCCCGGCCACACTGCACCCAAGGGCTCTCCTGTGTCCTTAATGCAAGTTCCTTTCCCATTCTTTTTGGTCATCCCCACGTGCCTTGGGGTCAGGACATTCGCTAAATTAAGGGCCTCCGTTTCTTTTACTCCTTCTAGGCACTTCACCCCTAGTCTTCCTCCTCCTCCTTCTCCACTCTTCAACCTATTCATTCCTCTCCTTCTTTCCCTCTGCCTCCCTCGAGAGTAGATCCCAAAGTCTGGGATACTGATAACCCCTCCCTCGCATCTAACCATAGTCCCCTCAGGATCCCACTCAATTTATTGCTCAGCCCCAATGCCCAATACTCCTTACCCCTTAAGAGTCTCCAAGGCCTACAGCTCCTTGCTCCACAAGGGCCTCTTGCAGTCTACCCCCCTTTTTAAATGTTTTACTTATGTTATTCATGAGTTTGTGTGTGTATGTGTGTGGACCTACTTGTCCAGGGACGGCCCTCTTGCCGCCAGTCTTTGGCTGCCACCAGTTCCCTCATAAAGGAATCAACTAACACTAGGATCCCCGCTTACCATCTTTTCTCATCGTCCCCTCTCCCAACTCCTCACCTGCAAGGATTTACGGGCCCTTCCTCCCTCCTGAATTCTCTCTCCAAGCCTCCCTACTCAAGACCCCATGCTGTCCTATCAACAGTGTCCTCCACTCAATCCCTCTACCTACTCCCTTTGCCACAGGCTACAAGTGCTACCCGCGTCTGCTTAGAGATGCTGGAACAGCTCCTGCCACCCTGTCACATCCAGGAGGACCCCTTACCCAAGCCACTCACACTTGGTGCGCCGACGGTAGCTCCTTCATACATGAGGGAACACATGAGTCTGGTTACGTGCTTGTCGTGGACTCTGAGGTCATCGAGGCGCAGCCTCTGCCGCCCACACCACTAACCAACAGGCTGACCTCGTAGCACTGACCCTGCGCTTTCCAGCTTGCCTACCGTGTCTCCCTTAACGTTCACACAGACTCTAAGTATCCTTTTCACGTTCTTCTTCCCCATGCTGCCATCTGGAAGGAGCGTGGGTTTCTAACAACTAAGGGAGGAGCCGTGTCCAGTTCCTCACGTATTGTAGCCCTTCTTCAGGCTTCTCACCTACATAGGGCCTAGTCATTGCAAGGCACACCACTCCAACGGATAATCTAGGGGCAATGCCAAGGCCGACACCGCTGCCCACCAAGCAGCTTTCCTTTCTACCTCCCCCCCCCCCGGGGCCCTGGTGCCCATTGATTCCCTTCTCTTGCCGGTGCAGCCCCTTGATTACTCGCCACTAGGGTCACCCTCACACACCTTTACCGCCTCTTTCATCCCAACACCTTTGCCTTGCTCACATTTGCTAAGATGTATCTAACTCCTACGGACATTTCCTTGGCTCACGAACTCATCCGAACATGCCCCAACTGTCAGAAATCTATCTAATCCCTCTACTCCTCTCCAGAGACCCTCCTTTCCCGACTCATCGAGCACAAAATTCCCTCCTGGGTACACACTGGCAACTGGACTTCACTCATGCCCCAACTCTGCTGACATGGCTACCTCTTGGTCTGCGTTGACACCTTCTCTGAGTGGAAGCTTTTCCAACCACCATTAAGCATACTCAGACTGTCACTGATAACCTCCTTCATGAACTTATCCCTCCTTTCACAGTCCCTGACACCCTCTAGTCAGACGATGGCCCCAAATTTGTTTTCCAGGTGACTCAACCTCTATTTTCGGATCTACACTTTCCTTGGCACTTTCACATACCCTATCACCCTCAATGTTCTGGTAAGGTAGACTGCAATAACCACACTCGCCAACTCACCTTAGAGCTCCACCTGGACTGAAGAAAACTCTGCCCTCACTCCCTTTCGTCTTAGATCTTTTCCCCATAGGTCCCATAACATCTCCCCTTTTGAGTTCATGTATGGGCATCCTGGACTTATTCCAGGACTGTCCCCTACTACTCCCTTTTTCACATACCACTTTCTTCCCTCCTCCCGTTCACACTCTGCTCCCTCCTATGGTAACATTGTACCTGACCCTCCATCCCCTCTCCCAAACACCCCCTGCTCCTCTACACAAGCAGGGGATTAAGTCCTTCTCTCCCCTCCCCATAAGTCTCATAACCCCCTTATTTCTAAATTGGTGGGTCCCTATATCATTATCCTCACAATACCCACAGCCGCTAAACTTAAAGGTATTCCTCTTTGGGTCCATCTCTCCCCCTCCCCCTTCAATGACACGTACTTACACATCCACACCACAGGACCCAGCTCCCCAAGACTCCACCAGCACACTCCCATCTTCCATCAGTTCCTGAGAGTCATGAGCCATAATTTCCTTGACGGCCTTTTGCTCCAGAGTGTCAATGATTCTACAGCATCACCTAGGACGACCCCTTTCTCTTCTTTCTGGTGTTCTGAAATCACTCAAGAACAAACCATTGGGCCTGTCTCCCACTGGCTTCCTGTGGGCATGGCTGCTCGCCTCTCTTCCAGCTGCTCCACTGCGGTACGATTCCCTCTCACCTCATTTTGTCCTGCTCACCCTGTGTAGTAGACTAACTATGTTTTCTCAGAGACCAGACTACTGAATGCTGCCTGGTGGCCCAGCATTTGTTCTGGATACCCTTCCTGGTCCTGCCAACATCAGGATGTCTATGGGAAAGGCAGACCAGAGTTGTGCAACACCTCGGGCTAAATTTATATACATTCAGGATTCCTAGGAGACTCGCCAGGCAGAACCTCAGTCTTTTGCCTTGTATCAGGGGGTCTCCTCTAAACTCTCCAGGGTCTGCTGCATTCTGAGGCAATGGATCTCTCCCCAACTCCTCCTACACAATGTTAATTCAATAATTAAGCAGTCTGTCAGCGTAGTCAATAAAACTATTCACTTCCAACCTCTACACTTCTTTACAGCCTTAAATACAACTTATACCCCCCTAATCTGACCATCAGCATACACCGTGCTCCCCTTGAGGCAGTTCCCTTGCTCCTGAATGATTCTGCTCTCTCTTTGGTACCCTCCAACTCCTCCTCTCCTTCAACGCCTATGGGACCAATTTTCTTAGCAGGGCAGAGACAATGCTTCTCTTCCAACCAGTCCCACGGCTACACCCAGGGTTTCCTCTCCCCTTTGAGCTGTAACTGTTATCATACAAACCTCCAGACACTCACCCACAGGCCCTCTTTATGTACTCCTTATAACTCTTCAATCTTGTGCGGTCGTGTCTTCCGATGCATTCCCCCTTCCTGGGAAGGTCTCTGCACTCTAGTCCTCCTTTTCCCTCAGGTTGGGATCAGTTCCCATGACCCTCTGGTTGGACAGGCCTGTACAAGCAGTCCAAACCCTCCCTCCTCTCCTCGAAGGCTTTGGTGTCACTACTGGGGTCTTTATGGTGTGGTAGATGGATCTTGTCACTTCCCTCACCTCCTATCACTCCCTATAGTCTCAAACTATCCACAACTTCCAACGGGTCATCAAGACTCTCCTTGCCCTTCAGACCCATGCTGGCCTCTGAGGATGGACTCTGCCTTTTCCTCCAAGAGGAATGCTGTATCTACCACAATTGGTCCAGGCTTGTCTGTACCAAGGTCACTGATTTACAATGAGATTTACAGGACCAACAAGAACAATTCAATAGCCTCTGGAACCTGGGCATTTCGTGGGTGGGCATCAAAGGCTGGATATACCTCTTTATAGCTATTCCAGCACTAATGCTTGTGGGGCGTCTTTTCGCTCCTGTGAACTTTAATTTCATCACATCCTTTATAACTAAACAGGTCAATAAAATTACTAACCAAACATTTAACCAGTTCCTTCTCAGAGAATACTAACATATTCTGGTCACACAGGACGACTATTCCAATGCTGACAAGTGTATCATCAGCCATCCTACCACAACCTGAGGATCCTCCCCAAAGTGACATTTCAGGGAATAACAGACATCCATGGTGGTGCTTCCACGAGCCTCTCCAATGTCCTTCAATCTCCTACACCTTTATTCAGTTCCTGACTGCTCTCCTCTCTGAACTAACAGATGGCTCATCCCTATATCCATAAGAATTTCAATGCTTTTTTTGACAACATTGATGAGTTACACTTGCAGAGAACCTTCCTTGGGTTTCTTCTCACCAAATTACTTCCTTACTTTTGTTCTAGCCCCTGTCTTCACTCGCTTACTTAGACCCCTTTCTCTGGATTAAGCTTGCGCCCTTAACGAAGTTCAACTCTCTTCCTTGTCTCCCCGTCCCTAGGCAGTCCTACAGGACACACCCAAATATTTTTTCTACAGACTGCTAATGATTACCCATATTGTCCACACTACCTGACAAGGTATCAGGACCACCACCTGGTCGAATAATGACGCTTAGGCGGATCATGCCTTTGTGCCAATAGCCACTACGTGTCGTGATCCATTTTTTCTAGTCCTGTGTTATGCTGTGTTCTTGCTTTTTCTGACATGCCTCATAACAGTGGCTGCAGATAGGTCTGGCAAATTATTGGTTTTCCTAACCACATTTTATCCGTTGGAATATTCATCAGTATATTTTGTGTTCTCTCCTGCCGGTAACATCCCCTAAACGTGCCCATCTCAAAATCTGCAGCTAACCTGCCCAGCAGGAAGTAGCCAGACTGATGTTGTTGCCCCTCGTCCTTTTTCAAATAAACAAAATGGGGGAATGTTAGGGTTCATTAACACAAAATGGTATCTATTTCCTCTCCCCTTTCTCCTCTAGCCTTCCTGTGCACATGCCCAAATGACCATCACAGTCCCAGCCCCCCTGCACCGGAGACAAGTCGGCTTGCTCTCCCAGAGACTCTCCACTCACCCCCGAGGGCCCCTCCCATCCCGGTACGTGTCTCTGCCGTGTAAAGATTTCCAAGGCTGAACCTTGCTGCTGTCTTCCCGACTCAGAGTCAGCCATCTTGCTCACTAATAAATCTCCCGCATGCACTATGTGGTGATTTGGTTTTGTCTCTGCATCTCTCATCACAGCCTGAGGTCCGAGGGCTCTCCAGAACCTCTCACAAAATGTTGCTGCCAAGACAAGAAATGGGGGCTCAGGGTGCAGCTTAGTGGCAGAGTGCTCACCTAGCATGAAAGAAGCCGTGGATTCCACTCCCAGCTCCATAAAAAGCAGGTGTGTTTGTAAACACTTGTCGCCCCATCACTCAGGAGATGGAGGCAAGAGGATCAGCAGGTCATGATCATCCTTGGCTACACAGCAAATGCAAAGTCAGCTTGGGCTACAGATGCCCATGTCTCAAAAAGGAAAAATAACATACAAAAATAGTAATAGCTAATTCACTTGTACCAGGTATAGCAGCTGTATTTTCTCTCCACATTCCTTATGCTGACTCCACTGACAGAGAAGCTGAGGAAGCCCATACTCAGCACGGCACACCAGCCCTTGGGGGTGCAGTCCCCTCTCTCTGCACTGGCTTTCTGCACTAAAGAGAAACTGTTAGGAACCCCCTTGTCCAGCCTTCTTATCCATTGTCCTCTAAGGGACCAACGAGCCAGCAAGTCCCACCTTTAATTATTTCAATAGCCCCGAATCCCACATAATGATACCTTAATTCTGTTGGGCAGGGTTTGATCAAAGGTTACCAAGGGTCTACTGAAATAAAAAATATAGGGAGATTCCTCAAAAACTCAAGAAAAGTCTTGGGGTTTCCACCACCCCTACCCTTTAACTTAGAGGCACATGAGCAGGACTTCCCAGCTTCCATGTGTCCAGCTGGAAAGAAAACTAGACACCAGATCATTCTCTGCTTGTCAGTAAGTGGTCAGGATAGTAGCCCTTCTAATGTGTAGACTCACCCCTAACTGAGGTGGAAATAATGGGTTCCTCTGACAAGTGTCCGAATGTGTCTGCTTGTGATGTCCTTTAGAGTAAATGTTCACGGATTGTTCTCTTCACACACACAGAAAAACAGAAATTTTAAAGAGACGCCTTGGGAATCCAGAGGAGAGATTATGCAAGCAGTGGGGAATGCAGGTTTGAATGAGGCAGACACTGTGGTCATGCAGATAATTTTACAAAGAGGGGAGTTGAGGTCTGCAAAGAACCTAGGTGCCCAGTGCAAGATCCCGAAGTGGCCTTCAGACAAAAGGGTGACCAGGATTCTTGGGCAATGACTAGAACAATCATCTCCATAGTTGAGCAGGTGGTCCCTTCTGGGAAAGCCAACAGCAGCAGCAAGGGACCATCCTTCTTTCACAGTCCCACCTGGGACAGGCCAGAAGCATCAGCCAACTAAAACCCAAGGTCCATTTTATCCTGGACTTTCTTGGAATGTTTTTATTCCCCACCTAATACAATTTTCTTGACAGCAAAGTCTCAATACAAATTGTTGATCTAGATTGTGGGCTGGGTCAATGAGAAAACAGCCTCCCCCTGTGTTTTAGTTACTTTTCTTGTTGCTGTGACAAAATACCCAACAAAAACAACTTTAAGAATAGAGGCGAGGAAGAGCTTTCTTTGGTTCCCAGCTCTAGGGAAAGGCCATCAAGGCCATGCCACGCTGCACCCAGAGTGAGCAGCAGAGACTGGGAAGTGTTCGTCTCAGTTCTCTTTTTCCTTTGTACTCGGTTCACGACTGCAGCCCACTAAATGGTGCCATGCACAGAGAGGGTAGGTCTTCTCAGTGCAATCTACCTAATCTAGAAAATCTTTCCAGACATGCCCAGATCCCTTCTTCTTTAGTAAATCTAGGTCCTATCAAGTTGGCAAACAATATTGACCATCATGCCCTGAAAGGCTGTGCCCCCATTCCCTCCATCCTACTCACACTTAGCAACACTACCCACAGAAACCCATGATATCATGGTCTACAGGATGAGTTATTGAGGGGGGTCTCTTGAGGCTAAGGGAACATGTGACATCATTTGCCACCTGTCTGCTACCATATGGCATCTCACCCACCTCTCAATGGCTGCATTTACCTCCAGACTCTGTGTCTTCCCTCTCTACATACCCCAATCGCTGCACATACTTGTCTGGGAGCAGGGACTGAACTGCAGTTCTGGGGACCAAGTATGGAGGAGTTAAAGTTACAGAACTGAATCTCGGTATGTGAAAAGAACAAGCTGACAATGGATTGAGGATGAGGTTCATAGCATGAAAGCCTCACGTAGCTATAAGATGGATGAGAAAGCTTCACCTGCCCATTCAACAACCAGTCTCCAACCCACCTCAAAGAAAGATTCTCGGCCCCCTCAAGAGAGACCTGCATGCAGAAAGTGAGTGTCACAGCCCATATTCCATAGTCTTATACACGTTATCCTGCATGTGCAGTTCTCCATTGCCTCTTAGAGGAAGGGCCGTCTCTAAAACTGTATTCAAGTTGGCTTGGCTAGTTAGAAGCATGAAACAAAGGTTTTCTAAAAAATCTCAAATCAGAGTGTGGAATGAAAAATAGTCTAATAAGTAAAGTGCCTGACTTGCAAATGCAAGGACTTAAACTCAATCCCAGTACCCACATTAAAAAGAGGAGGAGGAAGAGGAGGAAGGGAGCTGTTCATGGCGGAGCACTGTTGAAATTACAGCAGTTGGGATGCAGAGATAGGAGGATCCCAGGAGCTAGCTACCCAGACAGCCTATCATACCAAGCAAGGTCCAGACCAGTGAGTAACCCTGTCTTTAAAAGAAAAAAGAAGTTAGGCAGGTGAGATGGCTAAGGGGTTAAAGCCTTTGCCTCCCAAGCAAAAAGATCTGAATTTCAATCCCCAGATCCTACATAAAAATGCCAGGCAGAAATAGCAGCAGCCTGCAGTTCCATCTTTGGAAAGTAGAGCCTGGGAAATCCCAAAGCAAAGCAATGAGGAGGTAAAGCAATCCAGGATGATTTCCGATGTCACCCTTGGGTCTCCACAGGTACACACTCTTAAGTGCACTTTTGTATATATACACACACAGAAAAAAAAAAAAGAAAAAAAATTTGAAAAGTGAATGACTCTGAGGAGCAACACACCAGGGTTTCTGTAGTTTCTCTCTCTCTCTCTCTCTCTCTCTCTCTCTCTCTCTCTCTCTCTCTCACACACACACACACACACACACACACACACACACACACACCCTTAAGTGAAACCTCAACCCAACCCACCAGTCTTGGTTCCAGCTGCTTGGAAGCCCAGCTACATGTTAGGCTGTCTGCACATCCTGCCCCAATCCACATCCCTGAGAACTGGGCTTTTTCTACAGCCACTCTGGGGTGCTGGGCCTTCCCCAAGCTCTCTTTCTTAAGCCTGTCTCAGTACTGCAGCAACCTCTTGGTGGGAGGAGGGGAACAGCCATCATAACTCTAAGGTCTGCGTGTCAGTAAGCTGCCTGGGCAGACAGCATCAATCACAATGTGTTTCAGGTTTTCTGGGGGCCAGAGGAAATGGTTCTCCAGCTAGGTTCCCTACTGTTTCTTAAAGTGATTATTTTGATTTAAACCACTGCCTGGTGGCAAGTCTGCTAGCTACCAGCTAGAGTTGTTAGACCTGGGAGCTTAGAGCACAAAGCAACTCTGTTGTGGGGGGGGGGGCTCCTACTGGCTGTGCAGACGGCTCTGGGCACTCACTCACCCAAACAGAAGAGCTTTGCTCCTGGCTAAAAAGACATGGCATGCTTCTTACCAATGGCTGCCACCCAAGCTGTTTCACTAGATATCTCTGGGCTGTCCACAGAACACCAGAACCTCTTTGTATCTTACAAAGCCACAGGAGGAGGCACATAGTCTACTACACCGTCTAGTATCTGTTGTCCAGTCTTCTCAATTTAAATGAACAGACAGTTCACAGGGAGCCCAGCGGCCACTGTCTCAGCTCAGTTCTATCCACTGTCCCACCTGGACCTGGAACCAGACCTGTGCTGTTCCTCAGGGAGACAAGGAAAGCAGGCCAGTTTGATGGGTCAGTGGGTGAAAAGGCTGGGCACCAACCTAGTAACCAGAGTTCCGTTCCTGGAGCACACACAATGGAAGGAGAGGTTCCTTGGCCTCTACATAGGCACTGTTGCAAACCTGCTTCTTCCTCTTTCACTCAACATTAAAAAGAAAAAAAGAGGAAGGGAGAGAGGGAGGGAGGGAGGAGGGGAGAAGGAATGGAAGATCATGAGAGAGAGAGAGACAGACAGACAGATAGAAAGCACAAAAATATTTCAGGGAGAGGAGCTGTATCTGATCCTACGTGCAGAATAAGGAGGAGGCCACAGCTCTCTGACGCTCCTATGGGACAGGGTTTGGGGGGTAGCAGATGATCTTTCCTGCATTTCCCACACATCTGTACTAACTTAAAGCAAGTTTTTCATGCTCTGCAAAATGTTGCTAAATAAAACAAAATGTATTCACGACATAGTTCAAAATTGTGAATCTAATAATAATTTTTAAAAAGGGAACATGTGCAGGAGTCTAGGCTGCCCCTCAAGTGCTCAGCCCTCCCTGCAGGCCAGACAGAGACAGCACCCTCCACACCCTGAGGTGCTAGAGGCATAATAAGGTTTCCCAGAAGGAAACCTCTGCCCCATGACACGAGATGACACATGGAACCACCAAGATATCCCAACCCCCCAGTGTCAGGCCTGTTCAGCCCAGGTCTACAGCCTATGCTAGAGTGTCAGGCTCTTACTCACTCAGGACATATCTTTTGGGGTTGCAGTCAGGGCTGCAAGGCCATGTCCTCCCCCAATCCCAGACCCTCGAGTTGCATCACTGGACGAAGTCCAGGCCAGGGGTGTTCATGGAGGTTTGTCTTGGTAAATTATCAGCATGCAGTTCTCACTCAAAATACACCTGTTCTACTCATACACAGGAGCTACAAGGGACAGTCCAAGGGATCCCTATGAGTATCCTTCTAACACTGACCCCACACACACTCAACCTACCACACTACCCAGGTCTTACCAAGAATGGGCTTTAAGTGAGCTCTGCTGGGGTGTTATTTGCATACTTAAGAGCACCCACATCACGATGAAGGCTGACAAAGATATACACTATTGCAACCACAATCACAGTCCCGAGAAGCAATGGACAGAAGCAGCAATCAAGGGAGTTAATGTGGTCAGAGGTGGGCAGAGGTGGCTGATGCCCCGTGGGGATGCAGCTTGGTTGAGCTATTAAAATGACAATGTGTGGTGTGGCAGAGAGATGGGGCTTAGCCAGAGCCAGAGCTCTACCTCGATCACCTGAACAAATAAGTCCCATTCTTCCCATCTTTGAAGTTAAAAGGGCTGTGCAAGGAGGTGAGGCACAGGACCAGAGGGCCTGCTTAAGATGCACGAGACTCTGGGTTCCATTTCCAGTCCATGAATGAAACAAAGAGAGACACAACAATTAAGACTGGTGTACGGTTATTTTAGAGTTTGCTAACTACAATTGTGTCCACTAATCTACAGTAAAATCCAAGCTCCAATGTGACTGTATTTGGAGACAGAGTCTATAAAGAGGTGTAACACAGGTTAAGTATAGGAGGAGTAAGTCAGGGGGAGGGGTTCTAATCCTAGAACTCTAGGTACTTTTCAAAGAGGAAAAGGGGCTGGGGGGATTGCTGCCAGGAAAGTACTTACATCACACAGTAGACCATGAGGTAGATCATCAGCATCCACATAAAAAAGCCAGGTAACTCAGCATGTGCCTGTAATCCCAGCACTGAAGAGGCCGAGACAGGAAGATCCTGGGGCTTGCTGGCCAGCCAGTCTAGCCAAATGATGACCTCCAAGTTCAGGGACACTGTCTCAAAAAATAAGTTGGAGAATCGCTTGAGGAAGACACTTGACATTGTTCTCTGGCTTCCATAAATGCGTGAGCACGTGCGCAATACTCTCTCTCGTGCACACATACTGTCTTGCGCGCACACATACTCTCTCGTACGCGCTTATACGCACACACGCACGCACGCGCACGCACACATACTCTCACGTGTGCGCTTATATGCGCATACGCACACACGCACACATGCGCACGCATGCAGTAAGAGACTAAGAGACACTGAGTCCACTTATAAGTATATCCAATGAGGTTACAGCTGAGCCACCCAGCAACTCAACTTTGGGTTGGCAGCCTGCACAGTGATGAGCGACAAGCACATGTGTGTTTCAGCTGTGGCATTTGTGCCTTTTTGCTACAGCTGCACAAACTGACAAAGATATCCTCAGCAGAGAACTAGGAAATTTTTTTTATTATTCAATTGTGCATGTGTGTGTGTGTGTGAGTGTGAGTGTGAGTGTGTGTGTGTGTGTGTGTGTGTGTTTGTGTGTGTGTGAGTGTGTGTGTAGAACCAAGGACGAATTCGGGAACCACCATGGACGCCTCCACCTCCTCCTTGTTTACTCTGCCCCGGGATTCACAGGCTCCGCCCTACCAGGACCAGAAACGCAGGCGCCCCCGCTTCCACCCGGCGTCTATACCTGGGGTCTAGGATCCGAACTCAGGACCTTCTGCCTGCAAGGCAGAGGCTTAACCCCTGAGCCACCTCTCCAGCCCCGAGAACTAGGAAATTCTATAAGGAAATCTCAGGAAACCTCAACCTCGAAACCTCATGGAACTGGTTCTTAAAGTTGCAAGGAGTGGGGTCTCATCTGTCCCTATGGTCATATACACAAGGGCCCTCTACTGTAGTCCAGTGCTTCTCTGAACTCTGAGCTCCTTTTACTGCCTGCCTAATGCCTGCTAGGAAGGATGGAGCCAAATGTTCACAGCTTTAAGAACAGAATTGTGCCTCTCACAGTTCACAGAACTTAGCTGTGAAAATATGCCCTAAAGATGCTAGGATAACCACAGGGCACAGTGTAAAGAGAGGCGGAACAAAGCTAAGGACACTGTAAGATGCAAGAATAGCACATGCAAAGGTCCAATGATACAAATGGTGTCAAATGGCGTGTGGTCATAGGGAGGAAGGAAAGCGAGGCCATGGGAAATGAGAGCCGAAGCAGCCACAACCAACAGAGAGACGGCAGACAAACGTGCAGATGTGGGCCAGCCCTGCATACTACAAGAAACCATCACAGACAGGACTTCTGAGGAGCCGGCCAAAGCAGCCACAACACCCAGCCCTTCGTTAGGCCCAGCACCCACCAAGACCTTACACTTGTGCGAAAGACATTTGCTGATATAAAATATACTCCAAATTGCTAAATGTGAAATATACCTCAGAATGGGAGTCAGTTTCCACCAGCAGCACAGGTCCACCCCCAGAAATGGCCCCAGTCCCCCCTCCCTGACTTCCCTCAGTGGGAGACTGGAGGACGCCAAAGGGAACAGACGGTGGAGCGGCTTCCATTCCAACCATCTCTGCCCCTCAAGGTCAGGCTAAACAGACAGACCCCAACCACCTACTCCACAGCAACTCTCCCCGGGGCTGTTTTTCTCATTTCCAGATGAAGCGCACCAGGGCTGGGGTGGGAGGCCAGGCTGAGAGCAGCCCACCCTGCACAAGCTCACGACTCTCCCCTCCCCAGCAGGCAGGAAGACATCCTTCACATCTCCCCGTCTCCACCGTCCGCCACCCAACAAGACGCTCCTGGAGCTCGAGTTCCTCCGCCTGGCTGGGCTGCAGTCTGTCTTTGATCTTGAAAGCAACACCTACTGGTCTCTTGGTCCAGGGTCTGAAAGGCCCAGAAGCCCGGCTCTGCAGAGCTGCCAGGCGGCCAGCATCCCCCACCCAGTGCGGACGAACCCGCCAGAAATGGAAAACAGATGAGCCCGCGGAGAAAAAGTTATTTATGTTGTGGAAGACTTCAGAACAAGCAGTGACTGGAAGGAGTTTATCACCTGGGGCACAAAACTGATCCTTGTGCCTTCCCGCAGTGAAGGGGTAGATGTGTTTAGTGGAAAAGGAAGAGGTGGAAATGTGTTGGCTCTAGTCTATTTCTTCATTTCTACTTGTAGTGATGTGTGTTCCGTTTGCCATCTATCGATAGGTGCCGCTCATCCTGGGAACCCCATAAGGCTCAGACCAAGATGAGTGTGTAAGTGGATTAAACTTGTACTGAAACTGCTTTCTCTCTAGGGAAAGGGCATGAGACCGACCTGTAGCTTTGTCAGGGGCAGCCAGACCCTAGGCTAGACTCCGAGTGCACTGCCCCATCCCTGCTGGGGACATTCAAGGGGTCGCCGAAGCAACTATTACTCCAAAGATATTCTTTTCCAGGAAAGTCAAAATTCATTATTATATGGATTTTGCTTTCAACCTCACTACTGATCTGGTAAGTGGGAAAATGGCTTAGTCAGTAAAGCATATGCCACATGCGCATGAGGCCCTGAGTTTGATTCCCAGAACCCATTTAAAAAAAAAAAAAAGCCACATCCAACATCCAAAGGCTGCAAGCAGAGAATCCCTGCAGCTTGCCGGCCAGACAGTCTAGTGGAGTCATGAGATATTGATGGAGCGCGAGACCCCGTCTCAAGACATAAGGGAGGAAACAACTGAGGAAGACTGATGTTGGCTTCTGGCCTCTGCTCACACAGATGCACACTTGGTGCTCATACTTGACCTGCACTCATGCGCACACGTATCCATGCAAATGCATACAAGGACACTAAACAACGCTGAGATTCCACCTCACCTTGGAATGTCAATCATTACAGAACCAAATAATAGCAAATGCTGTTAGACCGCAGAAAAAGGGAACCTTGTCCACGCTAGAGGGCATGTAAACTATCCAGGTACTAAGAACATCTGTATGGAGGGTGCTCAGTACCAAAACCTCAGACAGCCCCCCGCCCCCTGCATGCCTCTCTCAAGCTGTCCTTCCTCCCTGATGTTCCCACAGTCTCACTGATGACATCACTCTGGATGTGACGAGAGGGCACACTGCTTGCTGGGCCATACCACATCAGCCTTCTTGGGGTCTTAACCAATCATGGGGTACTTGTAAAGTTCCAGCGGGATCACAGGCCATGTTCCCACAGAGCTAAGACCCCATCCAACTTATGTTCACTTGAACAGCAGCCGGGCCTTTCCGACCACTCAGGGACGTCGCTGAGAGCTGCACATGGTTGCTGAGGTGCCCCGATGACTGTGACAGGACCTTTCCACCCCTCGCTCTGCTAGTTCACGGACATTATTAAGCAGTGCCATTCGTTTATAACTGGGCTCTGACCGCCGACAGCTTGCCACACTTCAAGGCTGGTTCCAGAACTTCCGCACGACTGCTTCCGATTTTGTGCACAGAGATGAAAAACCAGCTGCAGCTCAGGGCAGTTTTCTCATTTGGAAAATGGATTCCTGGGTCTGGAGACGCAGCTCAGTAGAAGAAAGAGTGCTGTGCATGGCCTGGGCCAACTAGCCAAAAATGATACTAAAGTAGAACTAATGAGTAAAAACATAAGTGCAGTAAAAACGTAAGTGCAGAATACCTATCATGTGCTTCAAATCAACTAACTTGGCTCTTTACCACCTCCCAGAAAACTAGTTCCTCATACAGAGTTGACACGGCCATGAAACCAAGCCAATCTCCCTCGAGGCAAGCAAGGACCTTCGCCGCGAGTGTCATGTGTCGTGGTGCACCTAGCAGCACAGTGCTTGCCTGACTACATGAGTCCTGGGACTCCACCCCCCACAATGTCAGAGAACTTCCTACGAGAGAAGTGGACAGTCTTGCTGTCTCAAACATACCGAAACGGAGGTGTAGCCTGGGCTACACAGTAAGAACCCGGGTCAGCAACTGGAATGCAGGGAAGAGGGAACAACAGATTAAAGAAGGTAGGAAAGAAGGGGCAGAGCTTGGGAATGAAAGAGAGAAAGAGGGAGGGAAGAAGGGATAACCTTTCCTATCTTTGAAGAAAAAGTCAGGAAAGCAAAGAGGGATGTGAGGCAAGAACCCAGATTTCTAAAGGGGAGCGGGAAAGAGGATTTCTCATTTTCTCACTTGTGTCCCAGCCACCCACAGTGGCATCTTGTCTCCTTTGCAAGACAGTACCAAACACTCTAGCACACACATAACCACACAAACATATGTGCACACTCAAATACATGGCTTTTGGGGGGAGGGTGCATAAAACCAGTTTATAAAATACAGAAATACACCTGAGCCACATAGATGAATGTCTGTAGGCCCTGCAGGAAAAGCTGAAAGAACTGTTGTTCTTTCACAGCTCTGTGGCCCTTGTCTGGATGGAAAGGACGCGAAAGGTTTTAAGCAATCACTTTTCAGCCTTGACAGTAATGCTCACTGCATCAGGGGCTTATTTTTTTAATTATTTTATTTTTCTAGTTTTACAAGCATATTGAATACTTACCCCTGCTTCCCTCCATTCCCCCTCCCTCTCATTTCTTTCCCCTCCCTTCATCAATCTATCCCACTCCCTCCCATCCTGCTACCTGTCTACTTCTATGGACACCCCAGGGTTCCTCTGGCATGTCTACTCTTCTGGGGGTTCAGACTTTTGTGGCATACAAACTTGCCTCTCTTTGGGCCACCTCACTGATGGGGCATTTCTCATTACGCATTCAACTTTAGTCCCTGAAGTTTCCACTGTATGTTCTTATCTCTTTTGAGTTACTTAATAGTCTGTGGGGCATGTTGGTATGTCCGCCATTATGCACATCTGGTAAGTACAAGTTTCACTGCAGTGAGTTCCTAGATGCAGCAGTCTTGCCTTGAATGGAATGTTCTGTCCAATAACGAACCTTCCCATCTTTAGGGTCTTATAATCTCACTGCCCCCTCTTCTGCAAGGTTCTCAGAGCTTTAAGATGGGGAGAGAGCAGGTTGGCCTGATTCTGGGTGATTCTTGCTGGGGGGCCAGTACTCTGTATTATGGCGGCCATTGCTGTCCACCTCACTGTTCTTCTGCTTCCCTAGGCTGCATCCTGTTGGGGTGTTGAATTCTCTACCTCTGTAGTAGAAGAAACTTCTCAAGTTTCATTGGCTGTTTTTCCCTATTGATCTATTTCCTTCCCTTTTTTAGGTTCTTGTTCTAGTTAATAGTCAGAATGTTTTCCATTCTGACAAGTGGGTGCTTAGTTCAATCAGAAAGCTGTTGGCTACCTCCTTAATAAGCATGCCACTATTACATTGGTGATCACCTGTTGCCATGGTGATTTTTATTGCAACTTGCATTTCTCATGAGTTGATGAGGTCTGTGATTATTTCTTTCCCCAGTAGCTTCTACAGTATTCCTTGGTACTGTGTAAGTTATCCAGCCATAAGGAAGTTCTCAGACCAGTTGTAGTGATATTTTTTGCCTATGCCAATGTTTAAACACATATTCACTCTTATACACATATATGCATACTCAAACACACATACACACACAAACACATGTATGTACTCACATACGCTCACACAAAAAGCACACATGATTGCTCTTTACCTTCCTTGTTGCTCTATGACATAAACTCCAAGTGAGCAGATTAGAAAATGCTAGCTGACTGTATATATGGATAAAAATAACCCACATGGCGTGATCATCCCCTTGAACAAGAGACTCAAGGCACCACTTCTCAGCCTAGCCTAAAGCTGCTGAGGTTACAACCAGCAGGCTCCTTTATTCTAGGCCTTACTAGAGAACACTAGGAGAGACTTCACCAGAGTACCAATGGTGGGCCCTATGAACCTAGCAGATGGCAGGAGGGGAGGTTACACTGGGGATAGAGCCTAGTCCGGGTTCAAGTGCGCACCAAGTGTGGCAAACCTGCCTGCTGGGTAAGGGCCCAGGGTCTTGCTTTCCTCCCCATCCTGGGGCTCTAGGCTCTGGAATGGCAGAAATGAACAGGATCCTCTGCAAAATGTGGCGAGAGGCTTGCCCAGTAAAAGCAAAGACATAGTAGTTAAGGGAAAATGCGCTGTCCTTTACTGACTCAGATCTTGTATGCAACACAGAGGCCCACATGTGGAGGATTTGAACCCCTAGTTCATGGCCCATGGAAAGTCAAGTGGAACCACTGGGAAGCAAGGCCTAGAAAAAGAAGTTGCTACACTGGTGTGACGCTGGAGGATACATATGTCTCCAGCCCTTTCTTTCCTTTCTGTGCTTCCCAGCTGACATATAACGAACATCAGTTCTACCGCATGATCTCGTCAGAACGTTTTTGCAGTGCACAGGATCAAAAGCAACAGGTCAACTGGCCATGAGCTGATGATACTTTTGCAAACATGGGCCCCCAAACCTTTTCTCCTCCATAGTCATGGGAAGCTGACTAACAGATCTTCTTTCAGTAAATACAGATGACAGTCATATAAACACTGCAAATTAAAACTGTCTTGGGCTGGACAAGCAGCTTAGTTGGTGCAATGATTGCCTAGCGTGCACAAATTCCCAGCACTGAATAAACGGGGTGCGGTGGTGCACACTTGCAATCCCAACACTCAGGAGGAAGAGGCAGGAGCACCCTAAGTTCAAGGTCACCCTTGACTCACGGCAACATTGAAGTCATTGTGGGCTACACGAGACCCAGTTTCACAAAGAAAAGTGTAATGAGAACATCCGTTCTGTGCATCACTGGATGTTCAGCCTCACTGTCCAATTGACTGGAGAGGACCCTGGCCTTGACTGAGGCTGTAGGACACTCCCTCTCCCACTGTGAAACAGCCCCACCAACAATGGACCCAGTATATCAGTGTAGTGTGACAAAGAACTCAACTACACTTCTGACTACAGTCTGGTTTCCCTAGAAGCTGCTTCCTCCCCTCCAGCCCCCACCTCCTCTCCTCCCACTCAAGTGTTACAATACTCATGTCAGAAAGAACAAGGTCATCTTCCCTCTGTGCTGAGGCCATGCCACAGCTGACCTCGACCACTGACCACTGGGCTGCCATGGGCCTCTCACTGTTACAAAGATAGTGACCTGCACTGAGGAGCCAAATGTGCTTGCAGAAAACATCCTAGGAAGGGATGGGGCAGGGGGGACCCTAGCACAAGGAAACCCCCTCCCATGTACTGCATGGGAGACTCTCGGGCTCCACTGAGAGAGGATCTTTGCAGATTTCAAAGCCTCCAGTCCTTCCCTGGTTCCCTTGAGGATACAGCCCAGGGTGACATGTCCAGACAGTGCCATGGTCCCGTCATCTTACGGGCAGGCAACTTCCTCCCCGGGCACTTAAGCTGCTGCCCTGGGCGCCCGAGGAGGAGGCTCCCGGGGCCCGGCTGAGAGCAACAGGGCTGCCCTTGTTTTCCTGCAGGTTGAACAATCTGGTTTTCATTGAACAGAGTCCTCAGCCTCTCCCACCACATTTTTCTTGAATTATGATAAAAGAGAGTAACTTAATCAAGCATAAATCCTGTTGAAATGAGCAGGAGAGGATAGGGGGTTAACATTCAGAAGGGGGAGTATAGAGACTGCATGTGAGTCCTCCTCTGGATTCAGGGGACAGCCTGAGAAAATCCACCAATGCCAGCATAGAAAAACCAAGATGGGTTCCCACTCGGAAACTGATCCGAATCCTGCAGAAGGAAGAAGAAACGAAGGCCACGAGCTGCTCACTTGACCGAGGCACTGGGAACGAAGACCAGTGTTCACCAGGCAGCCCCCAAAAGCAGGACATGGCCACCAACCTGGAGTCCTTCTCTCAAACACAGAGCTGTTCAGGGGAAGGTAGGAACCCTCGGTGATGCACCTGGCCAATGAAAAGGCGTGGCTGCATGTATATGCCTTTAGAAACACTCACATGTGAACAGGTGGGCATGCGCACAGCCATACATGCATGAGGCACAGTTCTCCAAGATGCTGAGGCCACCAGCTGCTGAGGCCACCAGCTGCTGAGGCCACCAGCCGCGGCAGCGAAAGCTCCCAGAAGCATACTAGAAATTCGCAATCTCTGGCCCATTCCAGATCTGCAGAATCAAACCCTCTGCAATACAGAGTCAGGCTGCCCTGGGAGTGAGTACTGAAGATGCTGCCCTTGGTAACCCTGAGGACCCACTGGTACTCACAGTGTATGTGTTACATACATGGAGGCAGCCTTGACTTACGAGGGTGTGGTTGCACACATTCATTTAATGAGTCATGTTATACACTTGTTACAAAGAGCCCTTGGCGAATGGAGCCTCCTATGCATGCCACAGGCAATCCTAAATACAGATGCAATCCAGAAGATGAAAGAGTTAAGTCCAGCAAGAGACAGGACCAGGGAACTGGGAATCTGCTCTGTGTCCGTTCCTCTCCCCCACCCCCGATCAGCACACAATGCCAGGCATCACACAGGACTCCAGGTAAGACAACATCCTCTCTTCCAGAAAGCGCCTGCCTAGAAGGGATGCAAAGGCCTAAGGCACAGGGGATTCGGGAGCTGGGTACCATGACTGAGTCCAGAGAATCACAATACCTGGGGGGCAGCCCACCACAACTCACGAAGTCACTGACTGGAGATGGCAGCACTCTGCAAAGGCTGCACGAGGATGACTTCGCCCCGCTGAAAAGGGACATCTGAAAATCTCCTGCACTGATTTGGGAAAGGGCAGAGTATTTCTGCTCTTTTCTACAACAGTCTCTCCCATGGTTAAGGATAGACAGATGTTGGAGACACATAAGGATATACATACCTCCATTTGGCAAGATCTTCACTAGGAAAATCATAGAAGGAAGACCTAGTCTCCCCCAAACCAATTCTCAGGGGCAAGAGGATGATGTGCGTAGTCTGCAGATGGCTCCAGATGGGCACAAAGGGACCATTCTGCAAAAAGGTAGCATCTGGAGATGAACAGCTGAAGAAGGTAGGGAAAGAAACAAAACAAGAGATAAAAATGAGGGAACAAAAACTGCTCATTCCAGGCCAAATGCAGACTTTTTTTTTCAAAGATGTTTAATCCAAGTTGGCTGAATTCAAGGATTCAGTATGTTCTGGGACTGCATTTAATAGAAAACTTAATCTCCCAAACGTATGAAGTCTTTATTCTAAAACTACAAAATACTGTAAAAAGAAATTAAAAAAGATCTTAATAAATGGGAAAAATCTTCTGAGGAATTGGAAGACTGAAAACAGTAAACATGATACAATACTGGTCATATTTTTATACAGATTCATTGGGCTCTTATTTTCTCCCCAAGAGAAATTGACCAGCTTCTTCAAAAACTCATAGGACTTAAGGATCTCAGTAGCTAAACAACCTGAATAAAGAAGGTTGGGAGCTGGCAAGATGGTTCAGTGGGTGAGGGTTGACAATCTGAGTTCAAACCCCAGAACTGACAGGTGGAAGGAGAGAATGAACTTCACAAACACACACACACACACACACACACACACACACACACACACACACACAAAACACCACATTATATATACATGCTAATTTAAAATAAATAAAATATTAACAATTTTGTAAAAGATTCAAAGACTCTCAATTGAGAGGCATGGGCCAGTGGTATACAGCAAGCCCAAAGATCAGGGGAGGTCTTTATCAGGAAACTTATCAGGACAGCAAAAGAAACACATGTGTAAGCATGTACACACACACACACACACACACACACACACACACACACACACTCTCTCTCTCTCTCACACTCTCACTTATGATGAAATACTACTGATTAAGATGATGCTAATCAAAGAGACTGATAAGAAATGGTTAAGAGGATGTGGAGAAACTGTTACCATTGTACACTGCTGGTGGGTCTACAGAAGATGCCAGGCACCATGGGAAAACAGTCTGACGGCCTTCCCAACTGCTAAGTAGATCTGATGTAGATCCCACTCCTGGTCACATACCCAAAGACACTAAAACACACACATGCTCAAATATTCAAATACATTATTCCCTGGTGCACTGTTCTGATAGCCAAAATGTAGAAACAACTTAAATAATCTTACCCTGACAAATAAATATAATGTGTCCTATCAATGAAAAGGCACTGGTTATATGGAGCTGTTTCTTGAATAGAATAGAGTATATAATACCGTATTCTCCAATATTCTTCCAATATCTCTTCTATATATTGGAAATTTTCTAGTGATTACTTTATTATTTTTAAGTGGATGCAGGAGGACTACTCTGGGCTTTTTCTTTATGTGTAGACTTGAGATCGATAACTTTGTTGTTGCTGTTTCTTGTTTAGTATTCGCCAAAGCTATAATTTTAATTACAACACATGCATTTTAAATCCTCCCCCCAAGGTTTGCAGGAAATGCTGCCGTGGATCAAAGCATGTGAAAGGGACTTGTCCCCGACAGTGAGAAGCACAGGATCGAGACGTCCGTGATGAGTCTATCAGACTTCTCTGTCCAAGCAAAGGCTCTGAGCATCCGCTGTAAACCCCTCCCTCATCCCCAATCCTGGCAGAGTACCAAAGTGCTTGATGAAAAAGGGGTGTTTTCAAGCCACGCTTACCTTAACTCACTTAAAGACAGTTTGGCGACAAGTGAAGAAGGCCAAGGAAGAAAGGGACGGATGACTCACTTCTCGGCCACTGCTAATGAGCCCTACCTCTTACTGACGCGGCTGTTAACACATGCCATCCTGTCTTCCTTCTGTGTGCTCTGGTGAAGATAAAAATCCTTAGCAATGATTAATCCACAGCTTCTCAAAAGGGATGTTTAAGGCCACAGGAGCCCCCACTGGGGACAAACCAGGGTGCCTGGCATACTCGAGTCTTGCACAGGTCTCTCTAATCTGCAAAATCTCCACTGTACAAGCAAAGGTTAAAACACTTTTCGATATGGTTTTCAAATACAGCAATTCTACACAGCAATAAGGAGTTTAAGAGATCTCCATGATTTCCTCGGTAGGACAACAAAGGAAGAAAACCACATGAAAGAACCCCTGTTCTTAAGCCCACGAGCTGGCAGTTTACACACTGACTACATGTAAGAGATACTCCCAAAGAATCCCCAGATTAGGGCCTCAGGAATCAAATGACTCAACTGGGAAACTGTGCTTTGTTTCTTTCTTAACTGAACTCGATGTGTGTACTCTCCACGCTATGATTTAGACAAGGCTCCATCTTCTGAAGGTTTGGTCCCTGCCCGACGACATCACTGGAAGGGAGTGGGACTTTTAAGGGGTGGGGCTAGGAGCTAATAAAACACAGCCCTCTCCTCTCGGCTTCCTGATATAAAGTGAGCACATTCCCCCACTGTGAGCTCCTACAGGACTCTAAATCGGCACAGGTACAAAAGCAAAGGACCAGCAGACCATAGACTGAAACCTTTGAAGCCATGAGCCTAAATAAGCCTGTTCTCTCTGTGACTCCATTACTTCTTGGACTTTACCACAATGGGAAGCTCACTTTGAGAACCAGTCTTCTTCAGCAATTAAGTTTCTGGACCACAAAGAGTGGGGAGAAAGATGGCTGCCAGAGGCTGGAGGATGGCATGGAGAAAAGGGAAAGGAAGGAAAGACTGATAGCAACCAGCACAAAGTCTCCGGTGGAAGAATGTCTTTCAGCAAGCTCTCCTGCTGCACAATGACCACTGTTTAAAGTTTGTGGATTTCAAAACTGCCAAATGTATTTTTGATGCCTTCAACATGCACGCGCAGACATATGCACACAAACACACCAAGCCGGCAAGGTGATTAATATGCTAATTACGTGACTGAATCTTCCTCTGCAACTCATTTTTCCCCAAGTGTGCTTGATTGCAGCTGTAATCACTCATTTTTAAAAGCACACCATGTAACCCAAAACAGTTTAGTAAATACCATCATCCAAGCAAGAAAGAAATGCTTTACAGATGAATTCTTTGCTGCTCCTTAGAGAATGAGACTTAAGCTCATACTGTATTTCCAGCATTCATGAGGTGGAAACAGAACTGACCTGAGTTGAAGGTCAAACCTGGGCTATACTGTGAGTTTCAGACCATCCCAGGCTACAAGGCGAAACCGACAAAATCATCGAGGCAGGAGCTGCATGGCATTTCCTTTAAAACATGAGTCCAGACACAAGACAACTTTAAACAAACAAGTACTGGTTCCTCTTCTCTGATGTTAAGACAGCTCTCAAACTCAAGCAACTTAAGAGAGAGAGGGAGATTTATGTGCTTATGGTTCCAGAGGGGAGCTGTGGTCTATTAAGGCAGGAAAGGCATGGCTGGCTGGCAGACGCGAGGCGGCTTGCGTCACAGCAGACATCAAGGAAGGCCTAGTTCACCTCAAGGCCTGCCCTTTCTTCTAGCAAGGGTTCTGGCTAGAACCTCCCACAGGGGCACTTACTTTCCCAAACACTGACAACAACTAAAGGTTAAACACAAGAGTCTGTGGGGGACAACTCACATTCAAACCTGACAAAGCACTAGAAAGGCTTCAGACCCTTCCCCTTTGGTTTCTGGCTGGACCCATGTAGGTTGAGGTGCTGTGAAAGGCATTAGCCTTTCTGGGGCCCCCGACAACCAGGGGACCTGTGAAAGCAGCTAAACCCAACCTGCCAACAATGTTTAATGGGGTCCTACTTCCCCAAAACTGATAGCATCAGGTGCCTCCTCACCGTGGTACCAGGTGTGCCTCTGAAACGCAATCTCACCTACACTTGGCGTGCATAGGCAACATCTTTCCGGACGATCAAAGTCAGAAGTCTGCATAGTAGAAGGTCTACTCTTCCTTCGCCTACATCCAATTCTGCCCATTGTGCCTTTCAAGAACCACTTCCTCCGCACAAAGACACACACAGCGTGCCTTCACAACCAGTGGACACGCAAGGGACTAATAAAACTTTAATTAAAGGAGACTTACTTTAAACCTGTAAATGATTAGGTCATTTTTGTTCCGCTATCACAGAATACCTAAAAGTATGGCACTTAGAAAGAACGAGAAATTACTTGTTATAATTCCCGAAGCTGTGAAATCTGGGTGGAGGGGGCGCATATCTGGCAAGGGCATTCTGGCCACGTCGAACCCTGAAATGTGACTGAAGAGCTAGAGGAGAAGGTAGAGAAGGAAGGAGGGGAGTGACAGGATGGAGATGTGTGTCCCGATAAAGGAACCCGAGAAATAGTCCAGGTTTGGAAGAGCCCCCCCCACAGACACCTTTCTTTTTAGATTCTTTCCTTCTTTCTTCTCTTGCACTGCAGCCACACAGTGATATGGAGGTGAGAAGAAGTGATAGCAGATGACAGAACTCAGTATTAAGCAAAACAGATGTGATAATCCCAGAGGTGGGACCCCTGAATCTCATCCCTCCATCTCAGTGATCCCAGATGGCGGCACAATCAAGGTCACCAGGGCAACTGAAGTCCAAAGCTTAAGAAAGTACCAGGGAAATAATAAAGAGGGAAGAACTCCAAAAAAATCAGTCTTGTGGGTTGTTTAAAACTTACAGACCACCCATGAGCCCCGTGTGTGTGTGTCTGCCCCCAAAGCAGATGCTGAGAACAGAGTTGCAAAACAAGAGCCTGGCCTAGGTCCCACAGCGGCCATAGCGCTCCGTTCACGGGACACATCTGAGCAGTTCTGCGAGGGCTTTCGAAGCAGAAATGACAGAGGAACCACAAACACATGTCACTAGGAGAAATCCTCAGCCAGAACCCAAACAGGCTCCGCCTCTTAGAAGTACAGCTCCCCGCCATGTGGACAGCACCCAGTGTCACAGCCAATGGGCCACATCTAAAATTCTCTTTATGATCCAAAGATACTCAACATGAAAAGACACAGGAAAAATTAAATGACATGTTTATTAGAGCAGGATACTGTAAACGTCTGTCAAAGACTTCAGTACAACCATGATCAAAATCCCTCAACAAGTACAGGCACCTCTGGAAACATTATGGGGAGAAAACTTGGAAATTTGAAAATTAACATGTCTAATGACAAGAACTCCCCACTTCACATTATAGGTGGCACCAAGAACAGAGACATAAATTCCAGAATCTAAAGAGAAAAAGAGACTTCCAGAAGTAAGAGTGAAATGGCTGACACTCCACTTACCAAGAGACGCAGAAGAAAAAAGAATGCAGGAATTAATGGCTATGAATCTCCTAAAAATTGCCAAAAAAAAAATAAACCCACAAAATCAACTCAATGGAGTCCAGAAAAAAAATCTCAAGAAAACTATACCCCCAAACACAATAATCAATGTGTGAAAAGCACAAGACAAGGGGAAACAACCTTAAAAACTCCAGAGAAAAGCAAATTATTGATAAGGAATTGGAGGAACCAGCTCAATGACTGCAGATTTCCTACTGGAAACAATGGAGACAGGAAGGATGTGGAGCAGAACACTGGCAAGAATCACACATGCAGTGACGTTAGGAGTGTGGCCTCTTACATAGTCCAGCGCCAGCAATCCATGCCTAGGTATTTACCATTGAGAAGTGAAGAATCTATTGCCCTCACAAAAAAACCGCATCTGTACATGAAAGAAGCTCTAGCTATAACTGCCCCAAACTAATGAGATCAAAATACTCTTAGCATGTCTATCGGTCCTTCTCTGCATTGCTGTGACCAAATACGGACAAGAGCACCTTAAGGCAGGAGGGGTTCGCAGCAGTTTGCTGGTGGGCAGTGCAGTCCATCATGGTGGGGAAGGCCTCGGAGCGGGAGCTTGGAGCAGCTGGTAACGGATGCCAGAATCAGAGAAAGGGGAGGACGCTGGTGCTCCGCTCAGTTCCTCCTCCTGCTTGTCTCCAGCTGCTCACATTCCGGATGGGTCACCCCTCTTCAGCTCACCTTTCTGAACACACCCACAGGCACTTTCAGAGGTGTGTTTCTATGGTGACTCTAAATCCAGTCATGTTGACAGTGAAGATTAGCTATCATGATAGACGAGTGGAGAGCAAACATGAGCTAGCCTACTCAACCAACAAGAAACAATGGATCACTGACACTTGTAATGACTAGGTAAATGGCGAAACACTCATGCTAAATGAAAGACGATTAAACGCTGTGAGACTCATTCTGCAATGTTCTTGAGAAGACAAAACTGCAGGACTCCAGTGAAGCCCCACAAAGTCTGTGACCAAAGTCTGGGGACAACACACAGCAGTTCTCTAGTACATGGAAGAGCTGTCTCCTGAATTTGCTGCAAGTTACACAAGTCTACCTACACTTATGCTAAAATTCATAAATCTGTATCCAAAAAACCGATTTGCGTTCATCTAGAAGCTAAGCTGTGTCTTTCTCAGGACTTTGCTAAGAGGAAAACATTAAATCTTCCCAAAAGTTACCTGAATGATAGTCCCTGTTCACTTGAGTCTACTGCTGCCAGAATGTGGGGAGCCATCAACTGTCAAGTGCTCAGGGGCAGAACCCCAAGAACGCTGGTTACATTTTAAAAGATTTATGACCTGGTAACATGACAGATGGACAGATGCTTTCCGATAGGGAATGTCCCAATCCAAATCATTCAGTTATCAAAGATGGAGGCACTGTGTTTTCTTGATGGGTATCAACGGCTCAGAGGAGACAACACTCTATGTGGTCCGTTTTTAAGCCAAGGACGTTTGTTCAGAATAGAACAAAAGGGGCAAGGCATGTGGTCGCCCAGGGTCAAGGTGCCAGGCATGTGAAGACGAGGATCACCAGAGCTTGTCTCCATAGCAACCCCACACACAACCCTCGGAGGTCCCAAGCAAGGCCTTCAGCACAGTCAGCTTAACAAAGAAAGACAAGTGTGCCTTTCCCCTATCACTTATTTCCTTGGCTCGGTCAGGTTCAAATCCTGTGAACAGTCCCGAGGCACCTTCCTGTTATGTTGAAGGCGACTCAAGTACAAAGTGACTCTACCATAACTGTGGGACCTTAAGATAAGCTCCCATAACTCAACTGCCCAGAGACACCGCTATCAGCAAAAGAACATCTGGTGGTTAACTTTATTGTGTGCCGTGTTCCCATAGAGTTCAGCTGTGACTGCTTTCATTATAAAAACCCTACCCCGATCTCAGTCGGGGCCTCTCCTTCCTAGCTTGCAAGAGGGACGATCCTGGCGCGCCAGAATAAACTTGCCTTTTGCAGCAACCTCTCGGTCCTCGTGGTTCTTCTCGGGGTCTGGGTGGGTGATAAACAGGGACCTCGGTTCCAGCATAACCAATAGTCGTATGTGCTCAAAGTGTGAATGGCAAAGGAGAAAAGCAGATGTCCCGTTTCGGTGACCCACCGGTGGTGTTCCATGCAGCCTTCAGACAGCCCCAAGGCCCCACTGCAGCACTGACTTAGGGAGGAGCTGGGCACGCACAGCAGTGTCACACAAAGGGGATGAACGAGACCCCTTGGGCTCGGTACACTGCGGTTTGGATGAGTGAGTTCCTTGTGTATATGGGAAGCAAAAGAATAAACAGCAAGCAGCAGAGAGTGGAAAGCAGCAGACAGAGAGCAAGACATCACCACGCAGATGCTCAAAACATCTAGCCCAACGACTGCGCCTCCCGACCGAGAGCAAGCCAATAACACACCAAATCGAGGCTCACGCCACCCAGCATGAACGACTAGGGAAGTCGAGGCAGTTGTTGTTCCCACTGCCACTGAGCCTCTGTTTCCTTTGAGTACAATACCTGGAGAGCTTAGCTCACTGCTGTTGTGGCTGACTTTCCAGTTTCCTCTACCAACCACAGGCGTTCTATACCACGGGACAAACAGAGCCAAACCACCAGAAATGACTTGCCTTTCAGCCACTGTCTAAAGGACAAGTGTTTTTACCTGAGCTGCTTGTCATTAACCTTCCTGCCTGTTGTCTGGGAGGAAAGGGGGCACCTTGCCCTCCAAGGGCCCTGGAGGATAGATAGTCAAACATGCTTGCATATAAGAGGAGGGGGGGTCCACCCTGCTTCCACTGTCCGATTCTCAGTGAGCCTTAACATGACTTACCAATGTATTGCAAATTACTCTAAATTACTGACCCCTTGTTGTTTCAGTAGCGGGAGCAGGCTGCTGTTCTTCCAGACATGCCACTGAGCCCCAGGCCTCTAACATGTCCAGCTTCTCCCACTTTCCTGCGAGCCCCTGGTACTTACACACTGCACTCTGCGCCGCCAGCATAGGTTCCTGTGAGGTCATCAGCAGCTCAACCCTCCTGTTCAGCTCGGTTTTCCCAGCTTGGCCCTGCCAGTGCCCTCTGGCTCCAAGGGTCTGTCTGTTTCCTTTGAGTACAACACCTGGGGTTTTCCCTCCTTGAATCACTTTACCCTCAGGTGAAACTATACACCACACACTGTGCCTGGCCCACATCCCTCTGTCAACCACAGTGAGCTCTGTGGCAAGACCAATCAAAAGTCTCAAAGAGAACACAGGGTCCAACAGGGCCCACTCTGTTGCATGAGGGTGAGGAGGGAGTGGGGAGGAGCTGGGACAGACACACACACCACCTTCAGAAGCACACGCCATACCCAGCCTGCCAACACACACGTCTGTGCTGACAGGCTGTAATTTACCCAGCTCTGAGCAGCCAATCCCCAGGGTTCATGGCCACACTCCACATCCAGATCCTCCCACAAAGAAACACCTTTGGGGGAGCTCGTCCATGCTGAGAATTCAGGTTGTAAATTACCTTGGACAAATTAACTCTCACTTCTCTCTCTCGAGAGAGAGAAATCTGAAAAAAGAGGCTCTACAGGAACACGTCCGGTGGTCTTGTCAAAGCAGGTAGAGGGACTGACCAGCTTTGATCTGATGAAGATTTACAGTCTGTAATTCCATCTCTGCCTGTAGAAGATCAAGTCAGGGCATGGGAATGTGACAGCAGCCACCTGGAAGGGAGCCTACAGTCTTCCACCCAGGAAAGGCTCTCAGAATTCATTACCTGTCCTATGACGTTTTCATCCGAACAAAGGGCAGCCATTTTCTCCAAGATTAATAAGATCGTACTTGTTGACTGTTGATGCTCCCTTAGAGACAGAGGGGAAGGAGGGGCTAAAGTGCTTGTGTCACCTATATAAGGTTGGGAGGAGCCCCTGGGAAGATTAGTTGAGGGGGTTCTATCTAAGTGGCCACTGGGGTACCCTGTCATGCCGTGGTGAGCTGCCTTTGAATCGGCCCTGCTCCTGTTAGTAACCCTCCCCCTACACCTATAAGTAAATCCAAAAAACTAGTTGGTTTATCCTTAGTTTGGTCTGTCATGGAACTCCTATCTGGGATGTGTAGATGGCTGTGTAGTGTCCCCAGAAGTCTTTACACAGCGTTACCTTTGGGTTCGCTCAGGAAGATCCTTCATTTCCATGTGGAGACCATGAAACTCAACTGCTTCTGAGCAGGACTATTGCAGCTCATGTGCTGGTGAGCATTCCATCGCTGTGACAAAATATCTAAGGCCCGTTAACTTAAAAGGAAGAAAGATTTGCCTTGGGTCATAGCTTCGAGCTTCTTGGAACGGTCACTGGCGGGATCTGAAGCTTCGCGTCTCCGATGAGGTACTGCATTATGGTGGAGCTCACGTAGCACAAAGCTGCTCACATTAGGACAACTAAGAACCAAACAGAGAGACACAGGAGGCTTGGGTCCCGGTAGCGACTTCTGCGGCACACCCCCAATGAGCAGCAGACTTCCTTTACTAGACCCTACCACTAAAAGGTTCCATCCCGCCTCCCCAACCAGAACAGACCGGTGGCTAAGCCTTTATCACATGAGCTTTTGGGGAACATTCCAGGCACAAAGCAGAGCAGCCAGCTCTGTTGCTGTGCACACAAAACCCCTTACCAAAGCAACTGCAGGGAGGAGGGTCTGTGGGGGCTCACGGGGCTAAGATAAGGAAGGGTCTGTTGGGGTTCATAGGGCTTAGATGGCAGGGAGGGGTCTGTGGGGACTCACGGGGCTAAGATGGCAGGGAGGGGTCTGTGGGGACTCACGGGGCTAAGATGGCAGGGAAGGGTCTGTGGGGACTTACGGGGCTAAGATGGCAGGGAGGGGTCTGTGGGGGCTCACGGGGCTAAGATGGCAGGGAAGCAGGAGCAGGAGGCTGCCTGGCACACTGCTGCACCAGGCGGGAAGCCACTGAGAGGCCAGTGCTGGCCTTGCTTTCTCCCTTTCAACCAGGCCAGGGCTGTTGCCTCAGGCACTGAGGGTGGGTCTCCCAGCCTCAATTAACTTAATCTAAATAATCCTTACAGGCACGCCCAGAGATTTATCTCCAAGGTGATTCTGGCTCCTGTCAAATCAGCAGTCACTATAAACCATCACAGGAACAAACTGTATTCATATAGACAAATTTGTAGAAATATAAACCACCAATTCTTCTTGCAGCTGAACTCAGATTGAGCAATATACTCTTACCCTTCCTACAACCCTTGTAAGGGGCAAAAGAGGGGTATCTGTCACTAGAAAATAGAACTAAAGCCACAATCCCAGGAAAGTATTTGTATATCTTAGTCTTCAAGGTCTCTGGCAACATAACTAGCCCTTGACATAGAAACCAAATAGAAATCCACCAACCACAGTGTGTGTGGCCTTTGAGTCACATGTTATCACTTCAACCAGGAACCAACCGAGAACTACCAGATAACTACTGAAAGTCCCTGGTAAGAAAAGGATGCCACACACCAAAGAAATAAATGATTCCAAAGGAAATAAATGTTAATTCAGATGTCAAAAGAAAGCTAGACATTTGAAACCATTAGAGAAATATCACATTCTTCCAACATTGATCAGAATGCAACACAAACAAATGATTAGAGAAGGAACTATTAAAATCCAAACACAAGTGTTCACTTGGCAATTGAGACCTGGACCTTCAGGCAGGGCCATGAAGTCATTTAGCTAAGGCGAGCCTTTGAGCACCTCTGTAGACCACCTATCTAATTGATGTGGCAGACCTAAGCCCACAATGGATGGGACCATCCTTCAGCAGGTAAACAAGATGAAGAGGGAGCTGCTTGGCAGACTGGCCAGCTAGAAGGAACTCATCTCTCTCAGCATAAGTGCATATGGCGTAGCCAGTTGCTTCAATTCCTGATGCTTGTATCACTGTCCTGCCGTAAAGGACTGTTACCTGCAGTGGTAAAAATCTCCATAATTGTTTGGGTCATTACAATGGGTTATATATATATAGTATTTAATGTATTCATTTCAACTATGGGAATTTGAGACTAAGACAGACATCCACGTAAAAGGGAAACACATCTGTGGGTTTGAAAGAGACAGTTGAAATCCTGTAGCAAAAAGAAAAGGAAATAAAGAGGAATGTCAGAAAGGCAGAAGGAATAAATAGAAAAGGGGATGATTTTTGGAGGTACAAACTTTCTCAAATAGACATGTGTTCACATTTGAAAAGCCACAATGGCTCTTGGAACAGCAGAAAAATCATGGTGGGGGCTGGGGAGATGGTTGAGCCAGTGAGGTGCTCATCATACCAGCATTAGGGTCTGAGGCTGGACCCCGTTGCTCCTGCTGCTGCCGTGAGACTATGCTGTAGCTGAAGGGAGAAAGGAAGCCCACTTGGGTTACGGCTCCAGAGAGAGACACGGTTCATTATGGTGGGAAAGGCTGCGGATGCTGAAAGCCAACTGGTCATAATCATTACCAGGACACAGACAGAACAAGGACCAAACTAAAACCTCAGTGCCCAGCCCCTGCCATCCCTCCAGCAAGGTTCCACCTCCTAAAGTGGCCAGCCTTTCCCAAGCATTGACATCGGCTAAGAATTCAAACACATGAGCCTATGTGTTTGAACCATGATAGGTCCCCAGCACCCAGGTGAAAACCGACAGAGCAATACACATCTCTCTTGTCCCAGTACTGGGAGGTGATCCAAATGGAAAGCTCTAAATTCAGTGAGAGCCTGTCTCAAAAAATAAGGTAGGGAGCAAGTGGAAGAGGTCCCATGTTAACCCCTGGCTTACACATGTTCATACATTTGTGCACACACATACACAATTTAAATTTTAGATTTAATACACAATGAAGACATTTCAGAACACCAAGGGGGTGACTTCAATCACTCCTCAAGCAAAAGCAATTCACCAGAAACATGAGGTTCCAAGTGTCATCCAACCTCTCAGAAAAGAAGACCATCCAACTAGGAATGATACCAGTTCCACTACCAGGTCAATGAATGTGGGATTTCAGCAGACTCAGAACACTTACCTTCATGCATTATTTGTTAGTGTTTCTGTCTGCCCCCCCCTTCCCTCCCAGCTGCTTCTGCCTGGCTCACCAGCAAATGCTCCTGAAACATGACCAGAAAGGTCCACCCCACAAAAGGAAGCCAGCCATTATCAGATCACTTTCTCACTAGACTTCGCCAGAGAGACACACTGCTTTACTAAGCTTCGCGTCACTGCACTGAACAAATACTGTTTTTCATGAACCGAACGTTTGTGGGGCTTTCGTGTGGCTACCTTCCTGAAGTACGGAATCTGTTGGTGCCATTTTCCCAACAGCATGAGCTCACCTCACATCTGGTCTCATTTTGATGACTCCCACAATATCTAAACTTCTTCATTAGTTTCATCACATCTCTTACGGTGGCCTATGATTCATCATCTCTGATGCCACCATTTCCCATTTTGAGGGTGCCATAATTGAGCCCACACAAAGACTGTGAAGTTAAACGACAAATAACGTGTTCCACTGCTCTCGGAGACGTAATCATCTAAAGGAAAACCAAAGAAGAACCCTCCAGTCTTGAGGTGAAAGGAAGAACCCACACCCCTTCATTGAAATAAGGGACATGAAGAAGCTCAGTGAGCAAGGCCAGTGAGGTCTTGTGCCAAACCGTAACCAACTGTAACTGGCAAAGAAAGACTAAAAAATATCAAGTGCCTCACCTGTGAGCAATCCGTGTGCCAAGCAGTCTTAGCACTGAGAAGGAGAAAGTTTCACGGTCTGAGGAGAAGATCACACGAGCCACCCCGTTCCCTTACACCAAAGAGAACGCAAAGCAAGGACATAGCTGTCTCCCATGCTAACATACCTTGGAGAAGGAACTGCAGGCCACGAGCTCCACGCTAGCAGAGATGGGTCAGGAGGCTTAAGGAGGGTTTTTCTGTCTCCTAACAGAAAAACCCAAGTTGAGGCTGCAGGAGCTGCAACCAGTTGCACAGAATATAAAGTTAGGGCCATTGATAAAGACAAATAGCTCCTGTGTAAACAAAGCCAACTTGAATCAGAAGAGACCACCTAGAACTTTCATAGCTAGAGAGATTTAAAGCTTCAAAGCTGTGGCTGACTCGCTCCTGAGGGCTAACCCATCAGTGACCACTAGAGCCAAGATTCACTCACTTTCCATTGTGAAAACCACAGGGTCCTTGAGAAACAGTAAGCGGGCTGGAGAGATGGCTCGGGGATTAAGACTCTGCCTCGAAAGCAGAAGGACATGAGTTCAGATCACAGATCCCATGTTAAGCAAAAGCAGGAAGTGATCCAGGATGATTTCTAAAGTCACCCTTGGTCTCTCCCTCTAGGGACACATAGTGAACTCTGATACACACACAATAATAATAATAATAAAACACAGTAAGTCAGGTTGGATGACTCTGTGGATAAGAGTGCTTGTTCTGAATGCATGAGAATCTGAGTTCAAATTCCTAGCACCTACATTAGGAGGGTAGAGGCAGGACAGCAGTCAGAGCTCTCTAGCCAGATAAGCGCCTGGTCCAATGAGAGGCCTTGTCACAAAGAGAAAGATGTAGAGTGACACCTACCATCCTCCTGTGGTACTCACATACACACATGTATATAACACACACACTATACACACACAAAGTCATGTACACACACATACATGTGCATACTCATAGTCATACACACACCAACATACACACATGTGCATACACAACACATACATTCACACACAGTTGCACATGCTCATATACACACATGCATACTCATGTATGCACACACACACACACACACACACACACACACACACACACTCTATGATGACTGTGTTCCATAAACACAACAAGGCTGGGTAAAAGCATGTCTGTTGTCCTGGTTTATTTGATGTTTCAGGCCTGCTGTTGAGATCTGCTCTTAGAAAAGGAAAGGCTCCTTTCAGAGTGTTGCTGCTCCCTGACAATTTGTCCCCCAAGAACTGTGATGAAGCGGTATAAGAAGATTATTGTTTTCTATGATTGTCTGCTAACACTCATCCATTTAAAATTTTCCTGACTTTCAATCCTAATCAGTTAAAAAACACATTCTGTAAGGCTAAAGCTACCCCTGAGGCACTGGTGTGGCTCTGGACCACCTTGAATACCTCTGGAAAGGTTCACAGTTCGAGATGCCTGCATCTGATTCACAGGAGGAAAAACATCCATGTGACAGGAGCTTGGAAGGTTAGTTCATGCCAAACTTCATGGCTGACCCTTAGGGGTCAAGAACTCAGTAGACACAGGAAATGGTGAGAGAAGAAGAGGGAGAAATGAAGCTTGCAGATGTGGATGGACAGCTGAGCCTCACAGCAAAGCCCACAGGTGAAATTTCGTTGCTGTGGATGGGCACAGGGCTTCCTGAGCTGGAGCTCACTACTGGTGAAGACACCGAGTCCTCAGAGAAATAAATGACAACGAAGGACTTATAGCGTTCAATCACCTGAGCCAGGGAGAGAGCTCTTTGGCATGGGCTTGCCTTGCACAGGATTTGCCTTCGTTTGACCCCCTAGAGACGACAATAAGAAAAAATGCCTAGCGTATTGACCCCCACTTGTAAGCCCACCACTGGGGAGTAAGAGATAGGTGAGTCCCTGGGGCTTGTTGTCTAGCTCTAGACCAGCAAGTGGTAGTACCTGAGGAATAACACATACAATCAACCTCTGACCTCCACAGGTACAGACAAGCACAAGCACACACACGCGTGTACACACACGCACAATCACGTACACACATATACACATGCCACACCGCCCCTCCCCACAGGGGTATGTATGAACTTAGCTGGCAAGCATTGCCACCGCCATTCTATGCTGAGCCTCTCAAGCAGGCTCTTCTGCTACAGAGAAACCTTTCGTGGAATGAGTCAACTGACAAGGTACTTCACAGGGCATGTTGCCTTATTTTAAGACACTGCCACAGCCACTTCAGCCTTCAGCAACCAACACCCCGTGGAGTCAGGCAAGATGCGCTGCCCGCTCTTCTTGGCCTCGATGCCCAGAGCACTGTTTTAAGCAGTAAAGTACTTAATTACAGTATACACGTTTCTTAGACAGAATGCAGTTTTACACCAATAGACTAGTCTAGTGTGAACACACCTTTTATATGGCCCTGGGAAATCAAAACATCCCTTGGGACTGGCTTTATTGGGATGGTCACTTTTACTGGGATCATCTAAGGCTCTAGAACTGAGCCAGCACAGTCTGTAACACCTGCATTTCAGTTAAGCTTCTGGTTTCTGTCCACAGACTGTTATCTCTCAGGTTTAGATTTATGCTGAGCAGGGAGCAGTAGCACCTGCCCCAGAGATAGGGGAAGGTAGCGGGGGCGGGGGCTTGTGGAATAATTAGACTGTATGCATAGCTCACAGAGGAAAGACTATAAATAACTCAGGGAATTGTATCCCTAAAGATGATCAATTTTCTCATTAAAAGGTGGTCAACTCAAGGCTGGGGAGCCTGCAATTTGCTCCATTCAGTGTTTTGGAGCTTCTGGGGTACTTAGAATATCACCAGGGATCTCACCCTGCCTTTCTCCAACAATCAAGACCTGATCAATCCTTGCATGACTGGCAAAGGACCCCCAAGTAATACTTAATGAACGCACTTAGCGAAGGCGTTTACTCTACAGACCTGTGTGTGCAGGGCTAGCAGAGAGGAAGGATGCAGGAATGAATCTTCCTGGAGGGTTCCCAGAGGCCCTCCTCGGCCCTCTCTGAAATGGCCACGCCTCTCAAAGGCCGTGGGGTCTTAAGGAATAAAACCTGAGGTTGAACTGAGGCTTTCACAGGCATGGGTGTGCCTGCAACCAAAAGAGCTCGACCCACCCAAGAAAACCCCACTGAAGAGGGCCCCTGAGGGTCACAGGGGAACATGCGCATTGGGCGCCTAAGGAAAGCCCCATCCTTGCTGTCTGCTTTCCCCGGTCAGTCTCCATCAGCACCATCCTCTCTAACCTGCCTGCCCCATGCCAGCTTCCAAGGAGAGACAGCCAAACAGTGCTGGACGACTCACTAGTCAAGGCCCTTCAACTATCATGCATGGGGGGGGTTGCTGACAGAGCCTGTAACCTGCCAGACTCTTCCAAAAGTAGCCAGAGAAGGCTGTAAAGACTTGCCTAATCGGCTGACAAAGGATTCTCCCTACCTTTTCGCCCCCCAACTTGAGAGTTCAGACTTACTGCAGGGCTGGGGATGGGATCCCGGCACTTGCCAGACAAGTGATCCACAGTCAGCTACACTGAAAAGCCACGCTGAGGGCTTTCATCTACATCACACCCCTCCAACCCCACGGGGTCTGGCATCCCAGCGGCAGGTTCCTCTCCTGACTTTTTGGCGGGGTCCAGAGCGGCCTGCCCCTGGGATTGCTGTGCCCAGCTGAGTACGCCTCCATCATGAACTATGACACGCCTACACTTCTGGTCTGGTAAAACTTGAGTGTCAGAACATTCATCTGGGGGAGATTTGCATTATTTAATTAAATTTAAAGAAATTCTTGAGCACTTTTGTAAATTACGTTTTCTAAACTAAGCCAAGGCTTCCCAGGCCCAAGGGCAATTAACTGGTCGGGAGCCAGTTTTACGGCCTTCACTTGGCAGTTTCTGTAGTCAGAAGCCCAGAAAGGCTTGGGGTTCAGGAGCCCAGGCCTGGGGTGCTTCTCAGAGGTCAGCAACTCTGGTTCTACCCTCTCCAGAAGACAGGAGGGGGTGACAAAGCCTCGCACTGCCCTTGGCTCCATTTGTCAGTGGGTGCTGGCCCCACAGGAACAAGGGAGGAAGTGAACAAAGGAAGCAGCAAGGGAGGGGTAACAGCGCGGCCTGTCACCACAAAGGCTCTTCAGGATCTCTCCACAGGAATGCCCACCCTCCCAGCACCCTGCCTAGAGCACCTCGGGTCTTCACAGTCTTTCTGGCTAACACAAAGGTGGAGGTTCGGGATAGCCCCCACTCTCAATCACTCCAGTAGCCCAGGCCTTACACGGGAGTGTCACACAGCACATGACTCCAAGATGACCAAACGCTTGGGTGCCAGGACTTGAAAGGACTGGGGTCCTCACCAAATGTAGCATGTGGGCAGCCTGGAGGCAGGGAGGGTCTGCCCTCCTCCTTACCACTTCTGAGGGACGTGATCGGTCCCTCACGCAAACTCACCCTCCCTCAGCCCCTCCCTGACCCAAGGGTTCGAATGGACATCAGGGCAGCATGGGCACATCCATGACCCAGGGAATGCCAACATCTATGCCAGGCTCTGTGTTCCAGCAGACTAGGAAGTGTCTGACACAGCTGCTCTCTGGAAATAACAACCTAACTCTAATCTGGGATGAAGTTTCTTTTCTCCTGAAGAAAAAAAAATCAGATTTTCCAGTTGGGGATGGGAAGGGTGTAATTGCAGAGCTCCTGGGGCAGGGAGATTAGCAGATGAAAGGGGAGATAACGTTACCTGCTGAGCATCTTTCTTCTCACCCCAGGTCATGAACCCATTACTTACCATTTCAAAGCTCCCACAGGAGCCTTGGGAATACATAAATACAGGCCTGCAGCAGGTTCTCTGGGAGGAGACCCCCGCCTTCCTTTCATTCTGCAAGGCAGGAAATCCAAACTCTTCCACAATTTCCAGGAAGGTGCTTTTAAGGTCCCCCGACCCCACAGTACAGCCCCAAAGGCCAGGTGTGGAAAAGGCACAGGGCGCTGATCTCTTGCTGTGTGGAGTTTTCCTCTCAGTCCCTCCGAAGGGTCCCATCACTCTATCGACAGGTCTGCTCGTCTCGCTCCCCCAAAGCCATTAGGACACCTAGCTTTAGCTTCTTCCTAAGTGACCGGAAGCCCTGGGGGTTCTTCCTGCTGCAAATTCCCTGGAGCTGTGCCTGAGATTACACCTTGCTGAGCAAGGAAGTCCCAGCTGTCCCCCTTATTTTCTTGGGGGAACATTAGTGCTTGCCTTTCTTCTCGTATTAGTGAAAGCTGTGGACATTCCTATCAGCCTGCCTCAGTGTTCCTGGGCGGGGCAGACTGAGAAATGCCTGCGTTGTACACCCACTCTCTCCTGCACTGGCTACTGTCTATACTTCCAGCTTGGTCTACACCACAGAACTACATCTCTTTGCCTCTTCCATGCCGTCCACTCTCACTGAATTGTCACTGGTCACATGGTGAAAGGGCCATTTCACTTTTCCAGATGTTGCTAAGTTACCCTAATGGGCTGGGGCACAGCTCCAACTCCCCCCAGCAATTCCTTCTCTCCACAAGTCTCAACCAGACTTGGTACCCTAGGCATCTGCATTTTTATGATTCTGTGGGGGACAGAGCTTCCTTTTCCTGGCTCAAGTCTTTTCCAAGGTTTTGTCTCCTGCCGGCTGCTGGTGGATGCTATGGTATGAGGTGACTGTGGGTTCAAGGGCACAGATTTAATGAGGTACAAACCACTGACACGTGGGAAGGAGCCTGTCCATCCTGCCCCCAACATACACCCAGACACAGGAAGCTTGAAGTAGCATCTCAGCTACTCCAGAATATTCCAGGCCTTAAATCTGGGTCCTATGAGGCAGGCACAAGGGAGGTACAAAGGAAGCAACACCCCTCATCTTCTACAGGGCAAGCGCCCACCCTGCCATGCAGTTGAAAACAGTGGGACTTTGTTTAGCAGGCCACTTCCTGCCGCAGACGACCCCTCCTCACATTCCCTTCTCTGCCAGCCTCGCCAAGCTGCTGCACCAGGCAGGCTCACAGCTGGCTGCCTCTCGCCGAGTCTTTCAGACGAGACCGCGATCCTCTGCTCCTGCACGCGCTGTCCCCACGCACGTCCTCTAGAGCGTCCCTCTCACTGCAGCGCGCTCTCTGCAGACCTCTCTCCTCGGCACCTCCTCTCCCAGGAGATCTGGCCTTTCCAGAGACTGTGCAGCCAAAGGCGGCCATCGGGACGGGCACCTCCATCCCCATGCGGGCACACTGTCGTGCCAAGTGCTAGTCATTCACTGTTTCTCCTTCTAATTCCCGTTGGAGAAACAGTCTCGTCAGACACAGCCATTGAGACGCGCCTGCCTGCTTCTTCTTAAATATTAACCTTGAAAACTGGATGAAAGAAATGGCCGGATGTATACCGCAATCCCTATAAAAGATACTTCTAAGGACACTTCATTTTCCCCCCTTTTAGGCTCAGAACTGATTAAATAGAACAATGTTCTGTCCAAACCTGCATTTTTCTTATTACTTTCTAATCATCTCACCGTTAGCATATAAAGACCTGTTCTTTTCCAACACTGGGCTCTTTAATCATCCCTGACAGGCCTCGACTTTCCACTTGGCCGGTGCCCAGCAAGCACCGTTGGTCTCTGGCGCACTTGGCTGCATCCCCAGAGTCTCTCCTCTGGGTAACGCAGCTCATTGGAAGGCTGAGTGGAAGAAGGGGGAGAAAGGCCGCAGCGCCTCATCAAAGCTGCTTGGCGCGAGGACTGAAGCAGCGCTGGGGGCAGTGCACTCGGGCGAGCTGCGCTCATGGAGGTGTGCGTGCAGCCCGGAGCGCCGGCATGCCAGCGGGCAGAAGGAGCACCCCAAATTATGCAGACAGCAAGTGAGGAGTTCTTCATAAAAATCTCAGAAACAATACTGCTTAATTCTACGCGACTCTTGTTTGAGAGCAACATTATCTCTAACAGGAAGGACAGACATTCCCATCCCATATGTTCAGAGCAAAGAAGGAGAATGAGGCCTTCGGGAATGTTCTGCAAGGGTCATGAGGTTAATGAAAGATGCAACTAACTGCAGGGAGGCGCGCTAAGGTTAGGTGGTGTGACAATGGCACAGAATGAGGCCTGAGCAAGCAGGACTGGGAAAGTAGGAGAGGAGGCCCCGCAAGTGGACCAAAGGTGAGAGGGCTGCATGCGGGGTGAACTGAGACCCCCTGGACCATTGCGAGTGCCCATGGGTACTCACATTGCAGAGGGCAGGCAAGTTCACAGAAAGCCGCACAGCAAGCTCAGTCCAGACTGGGCCACAGTGGGGCCCACACACCTTGAGGTACCCTCAGGCCAAAACACCAGGCCCCGCTGCTGACTCCTACAGACTTGTCTGAAGCCACACGCGGTGAAAGGAATATGCCAGATGGCCACAAAAATCAGGTCTGCTCTATGGCAGAATTCAGTCAGCAAAACCTGAATGGATGGATATGGGAGGGCACAGGAGACCCTCCTCTGCCCATAAAGAAAGGGGCACAGAAACACTGGCCCCACATTCAATTTCTCAAAATGCCTTTCTTTACCTTCTGACATATGGACCCCAAGACACATAGCACAATAGGAAACAACACACCAACACACATAAACCTTACAAAGTCATAGGCACAGATACGCAGTATACACATATCATGAATGAACAAAACATACAGGACAGGGAAACGAACACGTGCACATAAACACTCACTGCACATGCACAAATCAGCAAGGGCAGCAAAACCATTCACCATGTGCACAATCATATATCCACATATGCAGGAAACACAAAACCTCACATGTACACACACTACACGAATATGTACGCAGGCACACAAAAATGCAGAACACACCATGAGCACACTTGTGAATACACGTGCATATAGATTTACTCCCTAATGGTGTACATTCATAGCTACTATACATACCACACACTGTGTACACTCCTGAATGCACATTCATGACAGGAGAAGCCACAAATACATTGTACACAACACTAATTACACAAATGTGCACACAAAATACATATCCATAAATATACACGTGCCAAGAAATTACGTACAAGCACATATGCATGTGAACACTATACAATTATGTGCACATACATATATATATATACCATGCATGCAATACCTCGTGTACACAACTCAAATATACACGGCAGGAAAGCACACAAACTTCACTCATGCACTAATATGTAATTGTGTGGACACACGTGCACACACATAACCCATAGCCCATTTGTGTCCATATACAATAGGAAATTATAACAAAAGGAATTAAGTTTACAAAATATGAAGTCTATACATCTATGAATGCCACCTTGATAACCTAAGAAAACCTTAACCCATAAGCACCCCGAGACCACAAGACCTCACCCCTTTACTTCTATCTAAGCTGTGATCAGATGAAGCATGCTACACTTACATGGTCTCTCAGCACCTCACCGCGTCCTCACTTTGTATGACAAGATCTGAAGCCAACATAGACAGATGTCTAGGAGTTGACTAAGTGCAAAGCCAAGACTTGACTACTTGGGCTTGGGTCCTGAGGGGTTTCTGACTTTGCACTGCCTGCACACTGCTCTCCCAAGTGGAAAGGAAGCAAGAACTGGCTGCTCTGTGGGGTCAGAAAGGTTATGACCATGCCTAGTAATCCTTCCCTTCTTGGGACATGTCGGGGAAGCACGAGGGGTTTTGTGTAGACCAGAGCTCAGTTGTGTATCTGATTGCTGAAAAATAAGAAAGAAAGAAGCAATTGCAAATGGCGGGCAATAGGACCCAGTCACAATTTCTAAGTAACTGCGATTCTGAAAATCCTTGAAGCAGCCAAGGGAAGCTTGAGAAGGACAAGCCTGCAGGAGACAGAAGGGACTGTCAAGGGTGACCTAAGGGGGTGTGGCTACCATGGAGGCAATGCAGCACTCAAGAGCTGAGGCAGGAGGACTGTCAAAAGAGGGTTTGAGGACAGCATGTGCTATGGTTCCAGTCCAAAAACATGAAGCTAAAGATGTGTCTAGAAGTTCTCCTGCGAGGATCCCAAGGGAGAGAGGGGATCCGCTGAGGCCGGACTACAGGCTGCGAGCAAGCGCGAAGACCCTCCCTGCCTCTTCTCTTGCTGTTGACTCACAGGCAGCTCCTGACACAGGTTGCTGAGGCGCAGACTCCTGCCGTCATTCCACCTCGTAAACCTGCTCTACTTGGCCACATAGGTATATTCCGTGTAAGGCAAACCCTACTCTAAAAAGGGTATCATCTAAATTACACAGCTATAATGATTAATCTTGATTATCAACCTGATGGGATTTAGAATCCCTATTTAAATAAACCTCCAGGCAAGTCTGTGAAAGTTTCTCAACTGCGTTAATTTAAGTGAAGAGACCCACCCTAACATACCAATGACAACATGCAATAGGCTGGGGTCCTGGACTGAATAACAAGAAAGTAAACTAAACACCAACATTTATCTTTCTTTGCTTTTGACTGTGGGCACAATATGACCAGCTGCCTCATGCTCAACCTGTTACTACACTTTCCCTTCCAGGGCGGACTGTAGCCTGGAGCTGTCTGCCAAAACAGATCCTTTCTCCACTAAGTTGCTATAGTCAGGTATCCTATTGCAGCAGCAAGATGAAATGAACTAATTCAAGGGTGTGGGGGGGGGATTTCTCAGCACAAGGATTAGTTCCAGAACCTCACCTAGGACATCACGATCCAAACCAAACCCCTCATATGAAATGTAGCACAAGCTGTGAACTATGCCCACCTTTCTGAACACTTCAAATCATCCTAGGTGACTCGCGATTCCTAACACAGTGCAAATGTCAGTTCAATAGTGAGCATCTGTAGTGTCTGGGGTCGGGCGCGGGGCAGCAGCAGTGAGGGGGGTGCACAAGCTTAGGGGTGCTCTGGGTCTGCTGGGGCAGAGAGTCTAGAGCTGAGGCTCTCTCTCTCTCTCTCTTTCTCCCTTTCTTTCTCCCGTCTTAGCCCCCCAACTCTCCTGCTTCAGCTCTCCCCCCTCAGCCCTCCCTTCATCTCCCACTTTTCTCCCCTTCTCCCCCAACGCCTCCCTCAGCTCTTCACCTCCTTACCTCTCTCCCTCTTTTCTCCCTTCTCTGTTCTTCCTCTGCTCTTCCCCTCAGTTCCCCTTTCTCTCCCCTCAGTTCTTCCCTTTTTCTTTCTCCTCAGTTCTCTTCTCTCCCCTGAGCCCCCCCCCCCCGTTTTCTCCACGTCAGCTCCCTTCCTCTCTCTCCACTCTCAGCTTTCCTTGCTCAACTATCTTTCTGTCTTCTCTTCATTCAGCTTCCCCTGTGCTGGGATTTGGGGTTACTGCTCCCACACCCAGCCTTCTCTGTAAATGACAAGAATGACAAGAAATAGTCTATTTATGTTCACTCTGTTCTTGTGAGTCCATGAATGCGTACCATAATCACAACTGTCAAGCCACACCCATGAGAAGTCCAACTCACATGTCAATAGCTTGTGTCCGTGTCTCAAATGCCTGTGTATGTCATACAGCACCCATACTAAGAGAGAGGCGTGGGCTCCCAGCCAGCTGTCAATCGCCAAGCCTGCAAAGCCTTCCTGGGCTTTCTCTCCCTAACACCAACCCCAACAAGAGAAAAGGCGCAGTGTGGTTTCAGATATTAGCTCAGTGCCTTATCTGCCTTCTACAGAGGCTGAAAATAGAAGCATCCTAATGTTTCTAAGCCTGAGGCTTGTGATAAGCTGTTTCTAGATCCTGTCTGATAAGGTCCTGACCCTACAAAAAAGAATCCATTCCTAGATTCTGGAATAATAGACCAAAAAAACTGAAGGCACCTGAAATTTAAAACAATCGATAAAAATGCATAGAAACACTCTTTTCGGTCACCCAACAAATACCAAGACTTTAATTTCCATTTTCAGATGTGGAGAGTAAGACTTAGGGGGAAAACGCCCTGCCAGGCCCTCACTTGAAGCGTCCAAAGAACTGGCACTGTCTCCTTCACCAGATTCTCAGACCAGTCAATCTGAGATGCTTCCAAAACAGATTCTATCGTCCTGGGGCTGGGGAGGATTAATGGCTCACTGATCTTCCAAGAATCCCCCAAATAAACAAGCATGCAGTGTCCAAGAAGCCTACAAGCAATCAGCACACGCAGGGTCCCACCACACAGGAAAGAAAGGAGTAAGGAAAGATGGTCAGAAAGCGGGCCTCCTTTTCTACCTAATACTTTCCTTCATGGGAGAACGCATCTCTCACTTCTAAGCCAAAGCAGAATGTTCAGTTCAACCGTAGGCCTCACAAAATGAAGTGACCTTCCCCCTCCCTGTAAGGGATATCTCTTTTCTTTACCTCCAGGAAACCCAAATCCCAAACCCTGAAGGAACTCTTCTCCCCAAGCCACAGGCCCTTACTGAAAGGGCCATCAGCAGTTCTGGTTGAGGCTGGGAAACAAACCCCTGGAGATACATGGCCTAGAATCAGTAAGCTTCCCCGGGTATGCTCTCTCTACCTGCCAGACCCCATAGTCCTCATGCAGACACAGACCACCATTCTCTCAAGTCGCAACCAAAATAAAATAATCAAAGAACTCAGGCTGGGGGCTCAGCTCAGCACAAAGTACAGGTCTAGGGGTCTGGAGAGGTGGCTCAGGGGTTAAGCCTCTGCCTTGCAGGCGGAAGGTCCTGAGTTCGGATCCTAGACCCCACGTATAAACGCCAGGTGGAAGTGGGGGCGGCCTGGGCTTCTAGGTCCTGATAGGGCGGAGCCTGTGAATCCCGGGGCAGAGTAAACAAGGAGGAGGTGGAGGCGTCCATGGTGCTTCCCGAATTTGTCCGTGGTTCTACACACACGTACACACACACACACACATACATACACGCACACATGCATACGCGCACAATTGAATAAATAAAAAAAAAATTAAAAAAAAAACAAGTACAGGTCTAGCATATGGGAGGCCCTGGGCTCAATCCCTGGTAATACCATAGGGAAAAAAAATCAAATGGCCAAAACGGGGCTAGAAATATAGCTCAGTGACAGAGCACTTGCCTAGCATGCATTAACTCGAGTCTCATCCACAGACCTGCACATACACAAAAAAATGAATGAATGAAAAAATATACCATTTTCCCCAAAGGCCACAAACAATATTCACAATCAGTTAAAATAATTAATAGAGTTTTTTTTAAACAAAGCTGTTTTTTTTTTGGGGGGGGGGTAAAGTAACAGAACTACTGGATTCAATTCAATATGATTCAATATGAATCATCAGACTAAGCCACCATGTGAACATCTTATCCGCGCTGGCAAAACACGTGGACACTTAGGACCAGTGGTGAAGTGCTGGCCTAACACAGAGAGTCCTGGGTCCATGCTCAGCACACACACACAAACAATAAATGAAAATAAATGAAAAACTAAAATCAGGGCCAAGGATGCGTTAGTGGATAAAGCATTTGCCGTGTAAACATTGAGGATTGGAGTTAGAACGCCTGAACTCTTCAAAGGCTGGGTAATCTAGTCCTACAACTCTGCAGACAGAAACAGCAGATCCCTTGATCCTGCCTCAGTCATAAAGTGGAGAGACTCATGTTACACACACACACACACACACACACACACAGCACATGTGTGCGTGCGTGTGCACATACACACAGCCAAAGCAACTGAAGCCACATGCTCAGGAGAATGTTGGTGCATGTTGCAACATGGATGAGCCCTGAGGCATGAAGCTAGTACACGGTAGACACGGTGGAATCCAGGCAGGGCAGGGATGAGCTCTGGGGGACAGGCAGCAGCCCAGCATCACTCAGTGCCACTGAAGGTACAAGGAAAGAGACTTAAGACAGCAAATTTTATGTGCTGTACATTTACAACAAAAAGTCAGAGCCAAGAAAAAAAAACCCTGCATAGTCCAAAATAACAAAAACAAAGACATCCTCTCTAATGTAGGACTGAAGAGAAAACTTAGGTTGTCATTTACAGAGAAAGCTGGGTGTGGGAGCAGTAACCCCAAATCCCAGCACACGGGAAGCTGAATGAAGAGAAGACAGAAAGACAGTTGAGCAAGGAAAGCTGAGAGTGGAGAGAGAGGAAGGGAGCTGACGTGGAGAAAACGGGGGGGGGGGGGCTCAGGGGAGAGAAGAGAACTGAGGAGAAAGAAAAAGGGAAGAACTGAGGGGAGAGAAAGGGGAACTGAGGAGAAGAGTAGAGGAAGAACAGAGAAGGGAGAAAAGAGGGAGAGAGGTAAGGAGGTGAAGAGCTGAGGGAAGCGTTGGGGGAGAAGGGGAGAAAAGTGGGAGACAAGGGAGGGCTGAGGGGAGAGAGCTGAAGCAGGAGAGTTGGGGGGCTAAGACGGGAGAAAGAAAGGGAGAAAGAGAGAGAGAGAGAGAGCCTCAGCTCTAGACTCTCTGCCCCAGCAGACCCAGAGCACCCCTAAGCTTGTGCACCCCCCTCACTGCTGCTGCCCCGCGCCCGACCCCAGAGACTACAGATGCTCAGCAGGGCAGCCGGTGCCAATGACAGGGCCAGGCCAGAAATTTTTCTTCTCAAATGAAACCCAGTTCCTAAGTCTTGAAATCCTCACAAGTATTTTTAAGGGCAGGCGCTCGTTAAACCACCCCAACTTCTGCAAAGGTAATAATAACAAATCCCCCCTAAACCTGGCATGAGGGCTCATTCCCGGGACCTCCACTTCCCGAGAAGAAGGCTCAAGCAACTCTGAGACAAAAAGGAATTTGAAAGCAGGCACAATGAGCTTCTAGAACAGGCTTAGGAGGAGCTCATAAAAATACCTCAGCCTGGGGTCTCCAGGAAGCACAGCAGTAAAAGTCAGTGTCTGTCTCAGGAGTTAAAGGGACACTGCTGCATTTTCAGAAGCAAGCTCTACCTGATTCCAAACACAGTCAGTGGGTTGATGTCGTGTGTGCGCTCATGCCTGTCTGTGTGTGTGTGTACGCGTGTGTGCGTGTGTCTGTGTGTACGTGTGTGTGCATGTCTGTGTGTGTGCATGCGTGTCTGAGTGTGTGTGTGTGCATGCATGTGTATGTACGTGTGTGTCTGTGTGTGCAGGTAGATATCAGAGGTCACATGGGGTCATTCCTCAGGCACCGCCCACCTATTGATCTGACACACCCAGGTGGACTGGCTGGCTGGCCAGCAGGTCCTAGGGATCCGCCCATCTCCATCCCCTCAGCGCTGGGATCATAAGTGTGCTCCACCACGCCCAGCGAGTTTCACATGTACTCTGGGGACTGAGCTCAATTCCTTATTGCAACCCATGAGCTCCATCTCCCTGCCCCAGATGAATATTTCAAAGAGACTTTACATTAAAAGAACTATCGGGGCTGGAGAGGTGGCTCAGGAGTTAAGCCTCTGCCTTGCAGGCAGAGGGTCCTGAGTTCGGATCCTAGACCCCATGTATAGACGCCGGCGGAGGTGGGGGCGGCCTGCGTTTCCGGTCCTGGTAGGGCGGGGCCTGTGAATCCTGGGGCAGAGTAAACAAGGAGGTGGAGGCGTCCATGGTGGTTCCCAAATTCGCCCGTGGTTCTACACACACACACATACATACACACACGCACATACACACACACGCGCACACACAATTGAATAAATAATAAAAATTTTAAAAAAAATTAAAAAAAAAGAACTACCAAAAATGTCAGCCAGCTCAAGCAGACAGGGAATGCTGCCCTGACATGCCCCGTGGCATCCTTCCTTAAGTCCAGAGCTGGATCTAGTGCCAGGGAGAACGAGGGATGATGAGTGATTCCTAAGGCTGATGTTACCTGACATGAGGACCCCCACAGATCCTTTCCAATAGCACGTTCCAGGGAGCAGCTCAGAACCCAGCGGAAGCCCCGGCCTAGGAGGGTGTCCTCCTGAAGCAGGTAGCGGGTCTCGAGCCAAGAGCCAAAGGCTCCACCAGCCTGCGGAGCTGAAACAGTTGCACTCAGAGTTGAGACTGAGCCCCTTGAAATCTCAGGAGAGGTTGCTTCAGCAGAGAGCTACCCACCTCAGGCAGCCAGGCATGAGGTGGCCTGCCACACTGACCACTTCCCGAGTCCAGTCGCACAGCCTTGATTCTTGATGCACTCTACCGGGCCCCCAGGACTCCATGTCTGGCACCACCTGGTCTCCTGGATGCCCCGCAGCAGCATACAGCCTCGAAAGTGTCGTCATGCCCCTCAGGGACAGAGGAACTGAGAGGATCTAGAACGCACGAGTGGGCATACACACGCACACTTTCCCACACATGTGGACATCATGTGCTGCCCGCGTGCTCTTGAACACGAGTCTGAGAGGAACCCCAGGGTGTATAAGCGAGGAAGGTTAGCGAGGAGTTCCATCTAGGCACCCTGGGGAATTTTCAGCCGTGCTGTGGTGAGCTGCCTGCAAATCGTCCCTGCCTGCATCAGCCTCACCCCTACTCCTCCAAGTGACTGAGGAAAAAGTCCCAGAGGAAGAAAGGGAGTCACCCCACATGTCTTTCCTCCCATGAGCCGAGTGCTGCCTTTCCTGGGATAGCCCAGATCCAAGACTGTACTTTAAAGAAGTTTAGAAAATTATATGCTAGATTTACATGGAACTCTGAATTGCTGGTTGTAAGAAACCATTATTAATGGAGGCAAGATACACTGCCTATTTGAAGACAATCTTTTGGAAAGAAAACTAGTAATAACTGCTGAGCAGGCACAGTGAAATGCAAAGCACACCAGGGGCAGGGCACTCGGGGACCTCAGCGCTCATCCTGTAGGTGGTGATGGGGGAAGGGCAGGGTACACCCCAAGGCCATGGGGCAGAAGCAGTGCCAGCCTGCAAAGCCGGGGTTTCTCTAGCTCCCCTGCCCCTGTCCCAAGCACTGCCTCGAGGTAGCTGCAATGCCAGCGCATGAGAACATTCTACCCTGGCACACAGAACCTCTTCACGGCAGACACGGGGAGTCTGTGCATTTGGGGGAAAAGTCTTCATCAATGGGGTGCAGCTTCTCTCAGGCTCATGTTTGAAGAGCAGACACTGATCCCCCCAAGGTTTGGAAGTACATGGAACAGTCTGGGTGCCAACCAAGGATCTTCTAGCTGGGGCCTGAGAAATCCCACAGGAACTGTCACCCCAAGAACCATTCCTCCTGCACAACCTAGCTCTTCTTTGATTCACACAACTAATAAAAATTTCTTTGATTCACTCATTTCTTGTGTGTTTTGGTTTGGTTTGGTTTGTTTTTTTGCCCTTAACTTAGGATCAACAGACTTGCATTCCCAAGTAGATTCCATCCCTCTAACTTGCTTTTATTGTTCTGAGTCCCTTTCATTATCTTTTAAGAAAGTGCTATTTTGGAAGAATGGAGGGGGTCCACTAGTTGTTGTCTGTAACCACCAATAATTTGAAAAGCACCAAGCAATGTCAAATGCTCCACCTCGTGCCTGGTTGCCCGAGGTGTGCAGCTCTTGCTGAAGCATCGTCTTCTGAGATTTCAAGGTGAACAGTCTAGAAGAATCCTAACCCAAGACTGGGGATACAGCCTAGCATGGAGCATCTGTCTAACACGTGTGGAAACCAGGCTCCATCCCTAACATCTCAAAAAAAAATAATTAAATAGATAAATTACAAAGTAGTAAAGATGCCCATATGGCCCTTTGAATTATAATTGTGGTAAATACATACCATAAAACACACCCTTTTCCTGGGCTGGACATGTGCTTTCTAGCGACAGAGTTCTGTGGAGTAGGTGCTTGCACTACTGCTACAATCACCACTAACATCCAGACCCATTCTCCAGTTTGCAAAGCTGGAATTCCCCCTCTACTACCTCTGCCCACAGAGTGGCTCATGCAAGCGCACACACACAAAGGTGTTCACACGCACACATGTGTACACATACTTGCACGCACACCAAAGCAACCATCCCCCACTGGATTGCGTCAATCAGTCAAGGGAGATAAACTGACAGGACCTGAATCCAGAAGCACAAAAACCCACACAGCTTCAAATGCTGAACAGCAAGCCATCATTCCAAGTCAAATACACCCCTGCTCCCTCACTCTACACGGCCAGAGGGGTCGTTCTCCTCCAGATCAACCACATGTGGCCCTCGCAACAGCAAGGGGAGAAAGAAGGTGGCCCACAAGATAGATGTCCTTCCCTTTGAGTTGCTCACAGGCAACAGCAAAACAACCTCTACATCTCTTTCCTGCCCATGAAGGGAGATTGTGCGCAATGAAAACTCAGAAAACAAACAGCAGGAAAAGGGGCTTGCAGACAGGGTGGGGATGAGTGCTGGGCGTCCCCCTGTCTGGGCACCTGGTGCTTCCTGCTCTCTGCAGCATCTCCAGCAGGACAGCCCGCCTTCCCAAAGTCCCAAGACTCCTCTCCACAGCCCAGACTCCAACAGAAGTCACCAGGACGCTGCAAAGCTGTTTCTGGCTTAAAGGGCCCTGAAAGCAGTGACTGACCTGTGCCTTCTGCTGTGCCTCAGGTCCTCGGGGTGGCCCCGGGCACTGACTCATCCTACTGCGTTGGCCACCCAAGCATGCTGCCTCCGGAGGAGTCTGGGAAAAGGCCAGACAAGGACGAGAGTCTGATCTGTAGGCAACCGGGGGTGGGGGGGGGACACTTGGCAGGGAACCAGCAGTAACAGGCAAGTTGTTCCCTTCCAATGTCAACCCTAAATCCTATAGAATGGGATGCATAAGTAATCCAGAGCTGTAGGTAACACTGCTGAAATATCAGTTGGGGCACATAGGAGAGGAAGTTAGAAGCTGCTCCATGGTTTTAGTCTTGTGTCACAAAGGGAATTGTATCTGTTTTCTGTTGCTGAAACTGAATGCCCCAGACTGAAGAATAAAAAATATATTCACAAAACCAGGTAGGGAGGTTGCGGGATGGTAAGACGGTACAGGACACACTGCAATGGGAATTACAGTTCAACAGGAGCTTTGGTGGGGACGTTCCAACCACAGGGACACCACTCATAACTGGGCCTTGACAGGGCGACAGTTCAGTACAACAGCATTGGCCCAGCATGCGTGAGGCCCCAGGTTCAACTTTCAGCACTGGGGGGAAAAATCCAAGTAAACTCAGATGGCCTTTTAAAACATAATAGAGAAAATATAACCTTTTCATAACTTTGGAACAAGAAACACAAGCAAACACCACAGAAGCCATATTAATGAATACCAACTTCATGCTTCTGTAAGCTAAGCACTAGACCTAAAGCTTTATGCTCACTGACGGTCTGCGAGCACACAGGGTAAGCGAGCACACAGGGTAAGCATGCAGGGTTGCACACACGGGACAGTGATACTGCACGGGCTATTTACAAGTACATTTCTGTGGAGGTACACAATACTGGTCCCAAAGAAAAATATTTAAATAAACTCAGTATCTTACCTCTGTCATGTCAAAACTGATACTAATAACAAATAAAATTAATGGCATATTTAAGAGATTACCCAAAATGAGTTCCGCTGAGTTTATAACATTCAGCAGAGCCAAAAGAAACAGCTTTGAGATACAAAGTGAAGGGTGCCAATTATGAAGAGTGACTCAAATTCCTGGAAATGTAAACACCTTATAACTTCATTATGAAAACCTATAAAACCCACACGCTGGACAGTTAAAAAGTCTGCAGAAAGCTCCCTTCCCCATGACCCTAAATTAGCACATCATGGAAGATCCGGCTGTTGTCAGCTTCATGCCAAAGAGAGGAATTTAAGAAACCACAGTGACCCTCAACTCTTTCATTCACAGACTGCCAGAGCCCATGGCCCAACGAAACCCTCTGCTTTGCCAAAAGCAACCTATAGAATTTTTTTCTGATGAGAAAATTAAACTGCTTGCTAATTGCTTTTCCTCCTTTGGGGAGGAGGTGAACTGTCTGAAATCTTGTAGCCTGGGTACACTTCCGGCGGCTAGGGTAACCAGAGTCAAACGTGCACATCCTGGGACAGGCACTGACTGTGGAAGCCCTCCACACAGCTTCAGTTTTAGATGAAATGCAGACCCCATGGTACAGGCACTTCACATGCAGTATATGTGTCTATAAACCATTCGTTCACACTAAAAAGGAAAATGGGGGCTGGAGAGATGGCTTAGGGGTTAAGACTCTGCCTCACAAGCAGGTGGTCCTGAGTTCAGATCCCAGATCCCACAAAAAACAAAACAAAACAAAAAAACACTTCCAGACAGAAACAGTGCTGGCCTGTATGGTCCTAGTGAGTGGAGCATGGGAATCCCAGGGCGAAGCAAAAGGGAGGTGGAAGCAAAAGGGAGGTGGAAGGAGGTACTGATTCCCGAAGCCACCCTTGGTCCTCTCTCTCTCTTCCCCCCCCCACACACAGACACAATAAAATAAAATAAAATAAAATAAAATAACTCAAACTTTTAAAAAGCCAAATGGGCTTGGGGAGATGGCCCAGGATTTGTTAAAATTGTTGCCTTACAAGCAAAAGGATGTGAGTTCAGATTCCCAACGATGGAGATGACAGTGGTCTGTTCATTCTAGCCTGGCAAGGTGGTAACTGGGAAACCCTCGAGCAAAGTAATAAGGAGAAGCAGAGCATTCCATGATGACTTCTCTTGTCACCACTGGGTCTCCACAGACACAAGGACCCTCTGGAACACAAACAAGTGCGTGTAAATGCACAGAATGAAGGGAGGGAGGAGGGAGGAAAAAGAGAGGGAGGGAGAAGGGAAAGAGAGAGAATGAGACAGGGGGGCAAATGGGAGCTGGGAAGACAACTCAGTCAGCCATAAGCAGGAGGTCCTGAGTTTGATCCCCACCACAGACCTGGTGTGGGGTCCACAGTTGAAATCTCAGTACTGTGAAGGTAGAGACAGGCATGTCCCTAGGATCCAATGGCAGGTAGTCTGGCTTAATCAGTGAGCGTTGGTCTCAGTGAAAGATGCTCTATCAGAAAGCAGAGCGGGGGCTAAGGAGATGGTCCAGTGCATAACGTGCTTGCCCTAAAAAGATGAGGTACTGGAGTTTCAACCCCCAGAATCTACCTAAAAGCCAGGGAGGTATGGCAGCTACCTGTAATCTCAGCACTTGAAAGGGAAGCACAAGGAATCCCCAGGGCAAGAGGGCTAGCTATTTAGCTGGGTTCAATCAACCCTGGCTTAATAGTAAAGAGTAATCGCAGATACCTGACATCAACTTTGGGCCTCTACATGCATGCATGGATATGTGCACGTGTGTCCACCCACACATGTGCACCCAAATACATGCAAACTTGCACATACATATATGCATGTATGTACGAACTCCAAAACACACTCAACTCTCTCTCAAAGCACATTCAACTCTCTCTCTCTCTCTCACAGACACACACACACACACACACATATACACACAAAGCAAGGTGGAATAATTCAGAAAAATGATGCTCAAGGTTAACCTCCGACTTCAGTATGCCTGTGGGTGTACAGAAGGGGAGAAGAAAAAGAGAGAAAGGAGAAGAGAGATGAGAGAGAGAGAACAAAGAAGAGAGGAGAGAAGGGGGGAAGAGAGAAAGAGAGAGAGAGAATCTTATTGAAAAAGAGAGACTCCTCTCCAGTAACTGACAAGTCTGCCTTCCCTCCAGGTCTCCACGGTTTATGGCACAAAAGATTCAGCTTTATTTCCCCTCCATGTGTGGATTTTAATCTCTTGGGAGAATTTTGTTTCCTTCAAAAGAAAGATAATATTGCGGGGTTTTTTCCCTACAGATCATCCGGTCTTGTTTTAGGTGTTACTGTGCTTATTCGTGGCCTACTGGTTTCGCAGAAAAGAAACTTAAAATGACTTATACAGCATGCTGGCAACAGTGTGATAAGAGAGCAGATCCTAGACTCCAGAGATGGAGCGAATCAATGAGGTAATCTGGTCAGGTTTGTCAATTCCATGTAAGAACACTCCTAAAATCTCCGGGAATTTATTATTTTCGCATTTGGGAGCCTGAGCCGTACGTAGTCTGACATCTGAGATCAGATATCAAGAGCACAGACAACAGGAAAGTCGAGGGGAACACATCACACTAAGACGCTTATGCCGGGCAAGGTCAATGCATCACATAGAAAGACCACCTGCACCAGGGGAGAAAATGTGTGCAAAACACATCTGACATCTGCAAGTCTCAGCACCACCCCAAGAGAACAGCCATCAGAACCCTCTTCTTACTGCTGACGGGGACTAATGGGGAGGCAGGGTGGGGGCGCCCGAACAGCACTGCCTGTGTCCCAGCACCCTGCCTGGGGTGTGCATGACCAAATGCCCGAGGAAGGATTCTGAAGGTCTTTACACACAGTGATGGTCCGTCTTCCCGGTCAACCTGACTGTACTACTCTGTCGGAGAGGGGACTGAGGAAGGAAGACCCATGCTGACATTCATCTCTCTATAGTGGGCTCCAGGCGCCTGGGTGCTTCATGCTTTCATTGCCATTCCTTCTGTCACCACGGACTGCACCTCAAACTGTTAGTCCAAAGGAAGCCTTCTTTCCTTAAGCTCAGTCTGTCACAAGAAGAAAACAGACCACCACATACCCATGGTCACCGAGTACAAAGGTGGAAGCAGCCCCGAGAATCCACCAACGGATGAGAAGACAGAGAAAAAGAAGAAACAAATCCCCTAAGATTCTGAGATATGGGGGGACTTTGGAAGCCTCATGCTACATAAAGTAAGCCACCACAAAATACAACAGCTAGATGAATTCACTCACACAGCAGTGCTCAGAATAATCACATCCACAGACACATGGTGGTGTAGTGTGTCCTCTGGGTCTTGTAAGAGGAGAAAGGCAGTTCTGCTGCAGTTACTTTGCCATTGCTGGAAGAAAATAATCTGACCCAAGCAAAGGAGAAAAGGGTTTATTTACTGAGTTTACAGTTCCAGAGAGATCGGAGTCCATTATGGCGGGAATCACATAGCAGAGGTGTGGCAGCAGAGGTGGGTTCACGTGACCACAGCCATGACGACAGACAGCAAGGGAGAGAAGAACAGAGCCATGCCACCAACCCTCAAGACCCCCCACCCAGTGATGCGCTGCCTTCAGCAAGACTCTGCAGTTCTTAAAGGTCACATAACCCTCCCAAACAGTGCCAGCAACGTGTGGGAGGGGGCACAGTTCACAATAAACTCTGACAGATGATGATGATTGCAATGTGAGTAACACATACATATACACTTCAGAGAACATGTGTATTATCTATTATACATAAGACATTACATGTGCATATATGATTTATATGTAACGACTTTAAACACTTAAAGATGGTATAATAAAATGTATGCTTTTTTAAAGCTTTTTTTTTTTTTTTTGGTGGTTTGGCAGGCAAAAGAGCTTGCCATTCAAGTTTGGAAACCTGAGTTTGATCCTGGAACCCACCTGAAAAACCAAGCACAGTGACTCACATCAGAATTCTCAAGGAGATGGAGACAGAGACAGGGGAACAGCTTAGAACTGCACTGTGCAGACCAGCTATCCTGGAGCTCATGGTGTACCAGAAACAAGAGAGACATTGCCTCAAAACACAAGGTAGATGAAAGAAATGACTCCCCCAAATTGCCCTGTGACTTCCACATATGTGCAACAGCACACATGCACCTATATTCACACACATGAGTATTCTCTTTCCCCCTACCCCTTCCCCCCTCCCAAAATGGTTGGTGGTAACAACCACCCAGCAGTGCCACTGAACCAGATGTACATTAAAAACACTTTACATGACGACTCTGTATGCATACAAAACTACTTTAAATATTTAAAAATGAAAAAAAGAGCTGTACTGGGAAATGATTACAAAGTCTCAGGACAGTACCACACCATACTGAAAAAATTAAAACCGTGACCCCTCCTCCTCCCTCCCAAAGCCTACTAGCAGTTTGGCCAGCACTGTGACCCTGTGAACCACCCGGGGCCCCTCACCACCTAGCTATATCACACCCAGGCCCCAGGAGAACAGACTCCACAAATTCATGCCAACCTCTGGCTCACAAGCAGAGAACTCAGGTACAACTGAGTCTCACTCGGTTTTATAACTAGAGAAACATTTTTCTAGCCAATGACAATATCTAAAGGTATCTATAGAGAGCGGAAGCCTCCAATATGCTTCTCATGAGACTAGATTGTCAAGAGATTCACAGAAATGTAACTCGCATCCATCTGTTACCTATTTTAGCTTTATCTGTTACCAGAGAAAACTCTGAGGCTAAAGAACTGGGTAAGAAGTTAAAGCCTTTGTCTCCCAAGCAAAAGGACCTGAGTTCAGATCCCAGATCCCACATAAAAACGCCAGGTGGAATTGACAATGAATGGCCTGCACTTCAGCCCTGCAAGGAGGAACCTGGGAAACCACAGAGCAAAGCAAGAAAAGAGGCAGAGCACTCCTGGGCCTCCATAGGCAAGCAGCCCAAGGCCTTCTACACACAGCCACACACACAGAAGCAAAAAGAAAGGCAAAGAAAAAAGAAAACTCCTACCCACGAGGGTGTGGTTTTAATCTGTTCTGTGCTGCTTTAACGCGGGCCTCAGGCTAACATCTAACAGCTGGTGCTTCGCCTCTACAGTCAGGAAGCAGACAGTGAGCAGGAAGTAGGACGGGCTATAAAACCTCAAGGCCTGTCCCCAGTGACCCTAACTCTTCCAAAGATTCCACAACCTTCCTGAACAGCAGCCACCAGCTCGGGACCACGCGCTCACACACCAGCCTACAGGGCATTTCACATTGGAACTAAAACACCACCTAAGGGACAGAAGCAGCAGACCTCAGGTACAGAGACCTACATCATTGGAGACCAGGAAAGGAGCTGAGCATGACCCCTACATGCAGCCCCCAAAGGCACCTGCACACCGGACCCCCAGGAGTGGTACCTTGAAGAGCAGGAAGGGAATACATAAAGCTCACTGCTTGTCTAATTTTCCACAAGACCCAGAATAGGAATTGAGCAAGTCTTAGCAGTTTTTTCTTAATTCTACTAAAACATCTGTGAGCAGGGGCTCTGAGAACTCAAAGTATCATCAGGAGGTCCAGATGCTTCTGGGGTGAATGTGGAGTCAGAGTTTGGCTGGAATGAATCTGTTCAGAACAGCAGTGAGAACGGAAGGAGAGATGGCTCCTATAGCAGCCAAGGCCGGCTGGACCTAATCGCGGAAATCTGTTTCCTCCGACACTAATCATTTTGGCACCAGGAATACAACCCTGTTCTCTGCCAAGAGTCAAAAACGCTGCAATCGGGACTAGGACAGTGCAGTGGTCAGAGCACTAGTGCAGCACACAGCTCTACATCAGCTCCCAGAGAGTAACACTCACAGCTACAGTGAAACGAACTCCTTGTGCATGTGCAAGCACGTGTGTGTACACATGTGCACACCTATGTGTGCAAATGTGAGCGTGTACGTGCGCATCTGTGAGCGTGTATGTGTGCATTTATGTTTGAACATGAGCGTATGCATGTGCATGCTTCTGCATGCATGCGTGCCTGTGTTCACGCCTGTGCATGCATGTGTGTGCGCGCACACGTGCTTGTGTGTCTGTGTTTGTGCCTGTCATGCAAGAGTGTGCATGCCTGTGAGTCTGTGTTCACGCCTGTGTGAATATGTACAAGAACTGTCTGGGAAGAAGGAAGGGGTCAGGGAGTGGGTGACAAGAGAGTTACAGACAAAGTCATGGGATACATGTGTGCAACTTTATACAATGAACATAAGCTAATGAAAAATAAGATCTGCAACGTAAAGAAGTCCTCACCCCTCTGAAGACCCTCCCAAGGCCTAGCTGAAGCTCCTGCCACTACAGTGGAACCCTGAAGGACGCCTGCAATCCACCCTCCCCCAGGAACTCTGCCTGCATCCCAACAGCCCAACTGGCACTGACTTGAAAGATGCTCATTCAAATACAACAATGCCCACCTGGAAGGAGTTCCCATCAGCTATCCAATCCTGTCTCTTTCCAGGGGGCCCACATGCTCCCTGCCCCAACTGTTACGACAATTCAGACACAAACCCAAGCTTCCAAGAAAGGGTGACAATGATTGCGTCTGGAACTCTCTTCCATGTCTAAGACACTGAGGCCTCAGAAAGGAATTTCTATTCGGAACTGAGAAATGAACCTTTGCAGCAACTCTCAGACCACTGCAGTCTGTAGTGATACCGAACTCTGCTGTCTCTGGGCAGCAGACGAAAGCTGAAGAATCCTTCAAAAGAACAGGCTTCCTGAATCCAAGGCTTCCCATCTCTTTCTTAAGGGTGACAAATGCTCTGGCCTCCAAGGTCAGGCAGCCAGGCAGCCAGCTGGCTCTGCTCCTTCCTGATTCCCTAGGTTTTTCCTTCACAGAGGCTCCAAAATTAATTCCCTGTGTTTATTCATGTGGTGCCGATCTGTTTTCCATCACCTTCTACTCCATGACGGCAATGATTCTTCCTGAAGCCCCCACCCACCGCATTCTTCCCACTGCCTTCAACAATGTGAAGGCAGAGTTGAAGCTCAGCCATTTTCAGTCTGGAACATATCTCAAAGTCCCCTCAGAGCAATGTCCGTTCCGTCTCTCTTGCTGTCATTTTCCCCTTAGGAACACATGTCTTTTAGTTCTAAAGTGCTTAGCGAAAATCATCTACAAAGCAATTTAGGAAAAATAAAGCACAACACAGACACATGGAGGAAGGAAGAAGCTACTGGCAGACAACAATGCTCCGTCGATGTCTGCGGAGAAAAGCACAACTCATGTCGGAGTCTGAGGCCGGGGACACTCGTGCATCATGCAAAGGACAGGGAGGACCAAATATCCGCTCTAGGAAAAGTTCCATAGCTAACAACCCTGCACAGTCAGTCTTCCAAGCTCAAATCGAAAAGAATGACCTGGAATGTCCCCAAAGATCCACATGTGGAAGGCTTAGTTGCTAGCTTTGGTGCTTGTGGAAAGAGGTGAACTTACAGAAAGTGGGGTCTACTAGAAAAAAGTTAGGTCACTGGGAATGGGGATGTTGCAACCCCCAGATGTTCCTCTTTCTGCCTTTGCTTCCCAGCAGCCATCAAGTGGGAAACCCTTTCCCACTGCAGGTCCACCCACCGAAGGAGCCAGCCACGGACAGAAGCCTCACAACCAAGTGCAGCATGAAGACTTTCCCTGGGGGAGACGCACACAGCCGCATCCCCACCCTAGATATCAGTTTTAGAACAGACCAAAGTAACCAGTGCATTTATTGGGGTTACTTACGGGGGCAGGGGTGGGTTACTGACAGGAGCAGGGACGATTCACAGGCAACTCACCATAGCAGCATAGCTGACAGCTTTCTTGGGGTGCCTACATGGCTCTCTCTCTCTCTCTCTCTCTCTCTCTCTCTCTCTCTCTCTCCTTGACTGCTCTGGGATCTTCTTCCAACTGAGCTGAACTGCTCGGGATCTTCCAAATGAACTGCTCAGGATCTTCCAACTGAACTGCTGGGGATCTTCTAACTGAACTGCTGGGGATCTTCCAACTGAACTGCTGGGGATCTTCTAACTGAACTGGTGGGATCTTCTAACTGAACTGGTGGGATCTTCTAACTGAACTGGTGGGATCTTCTAACTGAACTGCTGGGGATCTTCTAACTGAACTGCTGGGATCTTCTTCCACCTGAACTGCTCTGAGATTTTCTTCTAACTGAATTGCTGGAGATCTTCTAACTGAGCTGCTCTGGAATCTTCTTCCAACTGAACTGCTCTAGAATCTTCTTCCAACTGAACTGCTCTGGAATCTTCTTCCAACTGAACTAGGATCTTCTAACTGAACTGCTCTGGCATCTTCTTCCAACTGAATTGCTCTGGGATCTTCTACTAACTGGGCTGCTATGGGATCTTCTAACTGAGCTGCTCTGAAATCTTCTTCCAACTGAACTGCTCTAGGATCTTCTTCTAACTGAACTGCTGGGGATCTTCTAACTGAACTGATCTGGGATCTTCTTAACTGATCTGCTCTGTGATCTTCTAGCTGAGCTGCTGGGGATTTTCTAACTAAACTACTGGGGATCTTCTTCTAACTGAACTGCTCTGTGATCTTAACTGAGCTGCTGGGGATCCAACTGAACTGCTCTGGGATCTTCTAACGGAACTGCTGGGGATCTTCTAGCTGAACTATTCTGAGATATTCTAACTGAAGTGCTGGGGATCTAACTGAGCAGTTCTGGGATCTTCTAACTGAACTGCTCTGGGACCTTCTAATTGAATTACAATGGGATCTTCTACTAACTGAGCTGCTCTGGGATCTTCTACTGAGCAGCTCTGGGATCTTCTAACTGAACTGCTCCAGGATCTTCTAATTGAGCAGCTCTGGGATCTTCTACTAACTGAGCTGCTCTGGGATCCTCTAACTGAATTGCAATGGGATCTTTTTCTAACTGAACTGCTGGGGATCTTCTAACTGAAGTGCTGGGGATCTTCTAATTGAATTGCTAGGGGATCTTCTAACTGAACTGCTCTGGGATCTTCTAAATGAACTGCTGGGAACGTTCTAGCTGAACTGCTCTGGGATCTTCTAACTGAGCAGCTCTGGGATCTTCTAACTGAGCTGTTCTGGGATCTTCTGAGCTGCTCTGGGATCTTCTAACTGAATTGCAATGGGATCTTCTTCTAACTGAACTGCTGGGGATCTTCTAACTGAACTGCTCTGGGATCTTCTAACTGAACTGCTCTGGGATCTTCTAACTGAACTACTGGGGATCTTCTAACTGAACTGCTCTGGTATCTTCTAACTGAGCTGTTCTGGGATCTTCTAACTGAGCTGCTGGGGAATCTTCTAACTGAACTACTGGGGATCTTCTTATAACTGAACTGTTCTGGGATCTCCTTTACTGATCTGCTAGGGATCTTCTAACTGAACTGCTAGAGATCTTCTAATTGAACTGCTGGGCATCTTCTAACTGAACTGCTCTGGGATCTTCTAACTGAACTGCTCTGGGATCTTCTTAACTGATCTGCTCTGTGATCTTCTGAGCTGCCGGGGATCTTCTAACTGAGCTGCTCTGGGATCTTCTAACTGAACTGCTCTGGAATCTTCTACTAACTGAGCTGCTCTGGGATCTTCTAACTGAGCTGCTTTAGGATATCTAACTGAACTGCTGGGGATCTTCTAACTGAACTGCTCTGGGATCTTCTTAACTGATCTGCTCTGTGATTTTCTAACTGAGCTGCTGGGGATCTTTTAACCAAACTGCTCTGGGATCTTCTTAACTGATCTGCTCTCTGATCTTTTGAGCTGCTGGGGATCTTCTAACTGAGCTGCTCTGGGATCTTCTTCTAACTGAGCTGCTCTGGGATCTTCTAACTGAGCTGCTCTGGGATCTTCTTCTAACTGAACTGCTGGGGACCTTCTAACTGAACTGCTCTGGAATCTAACTGAGCTGCTCTGGGATCTTCTAACTGAACTGCTCTGGGATCTTCTAACTGAGCTGCTCTGGGATATCTAACTGAACTGCTGGGGATCTTCTATTGAGGATCTTCTTCTAGTGGAACTGCTCTGGGATCTTCTTCTAACTGAACTGCTCTAGGATCTTCTTCTAACTGAACTGCTCTAGGATCTTCTAACTGAACTGCTCTGGGATCTTCTTAACTGATCTGCTCTGGGATCTTCTAACTAAGCTGCTGGGGATCTTCTAACTGAGCTACTCTGGGATCTTCTAACTGAGCTGCTGGGGATCTTCTAACTGAGCTACTCTGGGATCTTCTAACTGAGCTGCTGGGGATCTTCTAACTGAACTGCTGGGGATCTTCTTCTAATTGAACTGCTGGGGATCTTCTAACTGAGCTGCTCTGTGATCTTCTAACTGAGCTGCTCTGTGATCTTCTAACTAAGCTGCTGGGGATCTTCTAACTGAGCTGCTGGGGATCTTCTAACTGAGCTACTCTGAGATCTTCTAACTGAGCTGCTGGGGATCTTCTAACTGAACTGCTGGGGATCTTCCTATAACTGAACTGTTCTGGAATCTTCTACCAACTAAGCAGCTCTGGGATCTTCTAACTGAACTGCTGGGGATCTTCTAACTGAACTGCTGTGGGATCTTTTTAACTGATCTGCTCTGTGATCTTTGAGCTGCTGGAGATCTTCTAACTGAACTACTGGGGATCTTCTAACTGAGCTGCTCTGGGATCTTCTAACTGAACTACTCTGGAATCTTTTACTAACTGAGCTGCTCTGGGATCTTCTAGCTGAGCTGCTCTAGGATCTTCTAACTGAACTGCTGGTGATCTTCTAACTGAACTCTTGGGGATCTTCTTCTAACTGAACTGCTTGGCTGTTCCACAGTCTCCTCTAGAGGTCTTCTTCAGACTTGCTAACTACTGAGCAGTCCCCTTCTATGAGCTTGGCTGGCAGGAGAGGCTCCTACCCTCAGCCATTATTTTTACTCTAGAGTGAGCCTCTCCCCCTGCCAAGCTTGTCAGTTTTTGGAATCTTCTAAGCTCCTTGAGTTGTTTACTGGCTAAGATGGAGAAAAAGTTCAAGATGGCTGCCCAGAGGAAGAAGTACCACACAACCCCAAGAGACAAAACTCTTCCCCTCATATGCTAGCATCCTAGGTATTTTTGTCAATAGCAATACCAAGCAGAACTATACGGGCCAGCCAGAAACACTGACAAGGCTACTCTGGGGCCCCAGGCGCCTAGCATCTGCCACCCATCCCACACTCTCTGCTGCCTGTGGGTGGAGGACAGATGGGGTCAAACTAAACTTCCACAATGTCGTGGAAGCATTCCTAGGATTCATGTAGCAAAGTGCCAGAGAGTAATTTCAGCATATACTTGTACCCTTCAAGTCTATCAAAAATGCAGACAATACACATGTTGGTGTAGCTGTGGAGATGCTGGCGCTGTCCTATGTCACTGGTGTGGATAGGACACCGGCACCCTCACCCACTGCCAGGGGCACACCACAGCACATCCCCTGTAGGAAACAGCTGAGCTGTTCCTTAAAACATTATCCAAGGGCACTTCTGGGTCAGATGACCTTTTAGAAGCCTTATTAGATCTTATTGGAGCTAGTGGTAGGTTACAGCTAAGGGAACAGAAATAGTTTATCACACCCCCGGCTGCTTCTCTTACCTCCCAGACTCAACAGTTCAAAATTGGCAACACAAGCTTCCTCTGCACCCACCTAAGTCACAGAAGTCTAGTGATGTGACTCACCTAAATAACAGGAGGCTAGCGCTAGGACTCACCTGAATCACAGGAGGCTGGCGCTAGGACTCACCTGAATCACAGGAGGCTAGCGCTAGGACTCACCTGAATCACAGGAGACTAGCGCTAGGACTCAGAGGCCAGAGCAGCGGTGGCAGAGGCTCTACGCACCACTGTGCGGGGAGGAGGGCAGGATAGTCAACCGTCTTCTATAAACTGAACTCTACAGAGCAGGTGTTAACAGGAAGGTCACGTAAAGAGTGCCCGCTGAGTGCTGCTGAGACCACCCCCAGCAGCCCATCAGGAATTTCAACTCTAAGAAAGGGACACAGAACTGAAGGCTGCCACTCCGCCATCCCCGAACGTCACCTTGCAGCACAAGGCAGCAACATCAGCAGTTCACATGAAAGGAACCTTTTCCATTGCCTGTTTTCCTCGGGTTCATCTGCACTGTTGAATATGGCTCACAAAGGTAGGGTTCTGACTGTATAGAGCTTGACTGGTTTAGGACTGCTCTTTGATTCTGTACCCAGGCCTCTAAAAGTTATCACACACTTCACCCTCCCTTGCATCCCCTATTAGTGCTGGTTCTTATGTGGTTCTCTGCTTAACCATCTTATCTTCTCCTTGATGCTTTATGATCTACTAACCTCAACCTTTGAAAGCTTTAACAAGCTCTAAGACCTGTGGACTCTAACCAAACCCTCCACTCTGCTACACTAACATCCTCTACTGTTTCTACACAGTGAAACTATGTCGACAACTAACAGACACTCACTGCTCTGCCAAAAACACACATCAAAGAAAACAAAGATCCAGCAACAGACACCCAAGTCACATTATAACAACATAAATTACATACACAAAATCAGAAAAATGGTCCCCAAACTCACCAATCTTATGATATCAGAACCCAGTAAGAGTAGCCTGTTGGGCAAGAGTGCCCACTGAGTGCTGCTGAGACCACCCCCAGCAGCCCATCAGGAATTTCAACTCTAAGAAAGGGACACAGAACTGAAAAGACAATGAATTTCCAAAGATCAGTTACAAATTATGAGCTAAGAAGTCCAAGTAAACATGATTAAGTATAGAAACTAATTTGAAAAGGAAAAGAATAAGTGCTAGAGAGAAAAGCAAGAAAGCGATACATGCAGCTAAATAAAATGAGGAAGACACCTTAGGATATTTATGAGTATGCTATGATAAAGATAAATAATGAGCAAACCCCCCTTAAAACCAAAACTGAACAAATCCAATTGAAAACACAGTCAAAAGCCTCACCCACGGAACAGATTAAGTAGAATACAGAATATCAGAACTTGAAGACAGGTGTGA